>CM059430.1:84876466-85481522 GCA_030390025.1 Squalus acanthias | reverse complement strand
GAGCGAGGGTGGGGCTGGAGGGGAGAGCAAGGATGGTGGGGAGGCGATCGTAGCTCTCCCAGTTGCAGTCAAGGTCACCGTGGCCCTCAATTTCTTCGCCAGTGGATCCTTCCAGTCTGCAGCAGGAGATATAGTTAACATCTCACAGTTTGGCATCCATCGCTGCATCCGGGAGGTGACTGAGGCTCTCTGCACCAGGAGAAGGGATTACGTTGGCCCAGAAATTGATCTCGCTCTGTTCCCGCGGGGGTAAGCCTTCCCCGCGATGTCTCACCTCGCTTATGCTTTTTCAGATCCAGCTCGCACGAACTTGATGTTCCAGACATCAGCTGTGCTGGGCTTGCGTATCCCAGCGGCGTCGTGAATTTGTGCGAGCTGTGGGATCACGTGACTCAGTTAGAGCCAATGGCAGCACACCATCTTCCATTCATAAGTCTCACAGCATGGCTGTGAAATCTATGAATCTTACACCCCCCCAAAATAACAGCTAAACCTCAATTAAATTAAAAAAAAAAACCATCACATTAATAAAATAAGTATAGTTAATTAAATTAACCATTTTAAATAAAAAATTAAATTTTTGAAAAAATTTAAAATCTTTTAAAAAGTTATAAAAATAAACTTACCTGTCTTTAAAGTCTCTAAAAAAGATATACCTGTAAAAAAAAATTCAAAAAAATACTTAATTCACTACTTACCTTCTTAAAAGCGGGTCTTACTCCTCCTTTTTACATTTCCAAAATCTTCCCTACTTACCTGCGCGTCCAAAGCATGAAGTGCACAGCGTGCGCGCAGCCTGTAGCGCGCACGCGATGCACCCAGGCCCCGCCCCCTTTTCAGAAGAGCAATTGCCGGTTTTCAGCGCATGCGCAGGGCATGCAGAAAACCGGCAATTGGAGTGGGAATACGCGAGAGTACGCAGTGCGTACTCTCGCGCACCGGGATCAATTTTCGGCCCGTTGTGTTATCTCTGAGCAGAGAGTAGCAGGGTGAGCACGCATGCGGGCTTCCACATGGTGCAGGGCGCCATCGACTACAAACACGTGGCTTTGCGGGCACCATATACCAATCCTGAGAAGTTCCGTAAACGCAAAGGCTACCACTCACTTAATGTGCAGTTGGTGTGCGACTACGCCCAACAATTTCTGATGGTCAATGCCCGCTATCCCGGCAGCTGCCATGATGCCTTCATCCTGCACCAGTCCGGTGTGCCAGCAATTGTCCAGCCACCACATGAAACTCGAAGGCTACCCGCTCTCTTCTGGCTCATGACTCCCCTCCACAATCCCAACACTCGTGCCCAGCACTCATATAATAAGAGCCAAGCTTCCACCTGGAACATCAGCGAGCAGACCATCGGGCTACTGAAGCTACGGTTCCACTGCCTTGACCACTCGGGAGGAACCCTCCAGTACACGCCGGAGCAGGTGTCCCATTTCGTGGTGGTCTGCTACCTGCTTCACAACTTGGACATCAGGAGGGCGCAGCCCTTGTCACCAGGGATTGTGGCACCACCTCAGGAGGGGGACAAGGGAGAGCAGGAGGAGGAGGAGGAGGAAGGCTGGTTGCCATGCCATCGATGATCTGCCATCCAATGATCTCCAGCACTCACTCCTCCAGCTGGCCGAGGTTCTGGATGTCAGCCTGCCCCCCCCGCCGATTGTCTGCCACTGCTCTCTCCGGTTACGTGCAACCCTGGCCTGCAAGAAAAAGAGAAGTGCATGAGTGAGTGTGGTGCAATTATTTCAGCATTGTGGCCGAGAGGACACGGTGATGGTCAGTAACAGGAGGAAGGTAAGGTGTGGGACAAATATTGAAAGGGGAATTGGGCTTGTGATCACTGGTAATGCAGGCGAATCATTCAATTCCGGTTATCCCAGCCAGAAAGGGGCTGTCTGGGTTACATCCTTCCTTCTGCTTCCTCCTCTTCTGCATCTTCCTCTTCTGCATTTTCCCCCTTCCCTCTGCGAGCGGATGCTGTAAATCTGAAATAAAAGCATAAAATGCTGGAAATACTCAGCAGGTCAGGCAGCATCTCGACCTGAGATGTGAACTCTGTTTCTCTTTCCATGGGTACTGCCTGGCCTGCTGAGTATTTCCAGCATTTTCTGTCTCTCAGAGGCCTTCTTTTATCATCCGAGGCCTTGCGAGTGTCCAGCAGCACTCCTGCACTCCCTGCACACTTAAAAAACTTTTAGCATGTATTGCACCAAGCCACAACTTCAATAAAATAAAAAAATCCAATCTAAAAACTTACATGCAAACTTACCTGAAAGTTGTGTGTGTCCCTTTAAGAAGTGCTGACAGCGTCTCTGCCAGTTTGCTGAACGCTCTCTTTTCAGAGCAAGCTGAGGACTCAGAGCTGAACTCAGCGCCATGGTCAAAGTTCACAGAGCGTGACGTTAAGTCGGCGTTGCACGCTGACAGACGTCGCTCTCTGACCATTTGCATCTCCAGGGCCAGCGCCGCTATCGGCAGCTGTAAGGCCCTCACCAAAATGGCGGCCGCCGAGTCCCGCACCAAATAAGGACGTTGGAGTGGCGACCGCCATTTGCCGCCTGGATAGTGGCGCAAAGGTCGGGAATTTCTAGGCCTAAGTTTATAATCATGTTAATGAGGAGGAAGCACGAATTTTGCGTGCTACCTAGACCAGATTGAGGTGGCGCAGTTCAACATCGTTAGGCCTTAACACTGCCCGTTTCATGGCTATATTCAATTTCTAGGCCTAAATGTAACTGGTAGCACTAGGTGTAATGACCTAATATCCTACCTGTAACGAGTAGTAATCCGCAGTATTTTACATTTTGCACCGTTGATATTCACCCTGAAACCATAGCCAGAATTCCCCTGCACTGCACAAGGTGCGGTCAGGCTCGCCAGTTGTTGTCACTTTTAACAGGCCCAGGGGGGTGAAATTGGGGCCATAACTTTTTACAAGTTTGGAAAATTGGAAAAAATGTGTTTTTCTCGCTCCAAGAGGGAGGTGGTTCATTAAATCGAGCGCTCCACTTCCCTCTTGGAGCACGATCGGCAGCAGGCGGGGCGGTGAGTTCTGCAGCGCTGAACACTGGGCCGTGCAGCGCTGCCGCGTTGGAAGGCTCCTTCCCTCCCTTAAAGGGAAAGGTCTTCGCTGCAGGCTCTGCAAAAGAAAGGGCAGCTACCTGGACCAGCAGAGGGCCGAGCTGATCGATCGCGGGCAGGAACCCGCGGAAAAAATCGTATCAAAAAAGTAAGTATTTTTTTAATTACCTCGTCCGCCTCACCTTTAAACATCACCCCCGAAGCGGCCAGTCACCTGATGCACGTCCCCACTGAATTCCGTTCCGGGGCGCTACCGGGGCGATGCGTGGCCAGATGACGCCAGGATCTTCGGCATTCCCCAGCCCCCATTCCCCAGTTCCCCTCTCCCCAAACTCCCATTCCCCAGGCTCCCTCTCCCCCGAGCCCCCAAACCCCAGTCTGCCTCTCTCGCGAATCCCAATTCCCCAGTGTCTATCTCCCCTGAGCCCCGATTCCCCAGTTTCTCTCGCCCCCAAGCCCCCATTCCCCAGACTCCCTCTCTCCCCGAGCCCCCATTCCCCAGTCTCCCTCTCTCTCTCCCCGAGCCCCCATTCCCCAGTCACCCTCTCTCCCTGAGCCCCCATTCCCCAGACTCCCTCTCTCCCCGAGCCCCCATTCCCCAGTCTCCCTCTCTCTCTCCCCGAGCCACCATTCCCCAGTCACCCTCTCTCCCTGAGCCCCCATTCCCCAGACTCCCTCTCTCCCTGAGTCCCCATTCCACAGTCTCCCTCTCTCCCTGAGTCCCCATTCCACAGTCTCCCTCTCTCCCTGAGTCCCCATTCCACAGTCTCTCCATCTCTCCCCGAGCCCCCATTCCGCAGATCCCCTCTCCCCGAGCCCCCATTTCCCAGACTCCCTCCCTCTTCCCGAGCCCCTATTTCCCAGTCTGGCTCTCTATCACCGAGCCCCCATTCACCTGTCTCCATTTCTCCCTGATCGCCCACTTCCCAGTCTCCCTCTCTCCCCCGAGCCCCCATTCCCCAGTCTCCCTCTCTCTCTCCCCAAGCCCCCATTTCCCAGTCTCCCTCACTCTCCCCAGCCCCCATTCCCCAGTCTCCCTCTCTCTCTCCCCAAGCCCCCATTCCCCAGTCTTCCTCACACTGCCAAGCCCCCATTCCCCAGTCTCCCTCTCTCTCCCGAGCCCCCATTCCCCAGTCTCCCTCTCTCTCCGAGACCCCATTCCCCAGTCTCTCCCCGCCCATCAGTCCTCTCTCCGAGACCCCATTCCCCAGTCTCCCTCTCTCTCTCTGAGCCCCCATTTCCCAGTCTCCCTCTCCCCGAGCCCTCCATTCCCCAGTCTCCCTCTCTCCCCAAGCCCCCATTCCGCAGTCTCCCTCTCTCTCTCTGAGCCCCCATTCCCCAGTCTCCCTCTCTCCCCGAGCCCCCATTCCCCGTCTCCCTCTCTCTCTCCCCGAACCCCCATTCCCCATCTCCCTCTCTCTCTCCCCGAGCCCGCATTCCCCAGTCTCCATCTCCCCCCAAGCCCCCATTCCCCAGTCTCTCTCTCTCCCCGAGCCCGCATTCCCTAGTCTCTCTCTCTACCCCGAGCCCCCATTCCCCAGTCTCCCTCTCTCCCCCTGAGCACCCATTCCCCAGTCTCCCTCTCCCCGAGCCCCCATTCCCCAGTCTCCCTCTCCCCGAGCCCCCATTCCCCAGTCTCCCTCTCCCCCCCGAGCCCCCATTCCCCAGTCTCCCTCTCCCCGAGCCCCCATTCCCCAGTCTCCCTCTCCCCCCCCGAGCCCCCATTCCCCAGTCTCCCTCTCCCCGAGCCCCCATTCCCCAGTCTCCCTCTCTCTCCCCGAGCCCCCATTCCCCAGTCTCCCTCTCCCCGAGCCCCCATTCCCCAGTCTCCCTCTCCCCCCCGAGCCCCATTCCCCAGTCTCCCTCTCCCCGAGCCCCCATTCCCCAGTCTCCCTCTCTCTCCCCGAGCCCCCATTCCCCAGTCTCCCTCTCTCCCCCTGAGCCCCCATTCCCCAGTCTCCCTCTCCCCGAGCCCCCATTCCCCAGTCTCCCTCTCCCCGAGCCCCCATTCCCCAGTCTTCCTCTCCCCGAGCCCCCATTCCCCAGTCTCCCTCTCCCCGAGTACCCATTCCCCAGTCTCCTTCTCTCTCTCCCCGAGACCCCATTCCGCATTCTCCCTCTCCCCGAGCCCCCATTCCCCAATCTCCCTTTCTCCCCGAACCCCCATTCCCCAGTCTCTCTCCCTGAGCCCCCATTCCCCAGTCGCTCTCTCCCTCCCCGAGACCCCATTCCCCAGTCTCCCTCTCTCCCCGAGCACCATTCCCCAGTCTCCATCTCTTTCCCCGAGCCCCCATTCCCCAGTCTCCCTCTCTCCCCGAGCCCCCATTCCCCAGTCTCCCTCTCTCCCCGAGCCCCCATTCCCCAGTCTCTCTCTCTCCCTGAGCCCCCATTCCCCAGTCTCTTTCTCTCCCCGAGCCCCCATTCCCCAGTCTCTCTCTCTACCCCGAGCACCATTCCCCAGTCATCCTCTCTCCCCCTGAGCCCCCATTCCCCAGTCACCCTCTCTACCCGAGCCCCATTCCCCAGTCGCCCTCTCTACCCTGAGCCCCCATTTCCCAGTCTCCCTCTCACCTAGAACCCAAATTCATTTAACGAATGGGAGAAATTTGTTCAAAAAATGAAAGGTTTATTGAGAACCTACTGTTCCACTGTGATTCTCCAAGGGTTAAATTCCAAGCGATTGCTGTGAGTCTGTTGATTTATCTGCTTCTGTTCCTGCTCCAAACATCCTTCCGTCTTGTGACTCATTCCTTCCTGAACAGCAACTGCTGTATGAGTTTCTGGCCTCAGACTTCAAACCAGACGATTCTCCTTATTACACATCATCGCACAGATAATCAGCAGCGATACTGTTTGTAACACACACCCTCACTGACTGACACTGAAAATATTTTTTTTTTCTATTCTTCCTACCCAAGTGAATAACCTCACATTTCCAAACATTATACTCCATCTGCCAACTTACTGCCCAATCACTTAGTCTATCTATATCCCTTTGCAGACTTTTTGTGTTCCTCTCACAGCTTACTGTCCCACCTAGCTTTGTATCATCAGCAAACTTGGATACATTACAATCGGTCCCTTCATCCAGGTCATTAATATAGATTGTAAAATTAGGGAAGGAAACCTGCCATTCTTACCCGGTCTGGCATAAACGTGACTCCAGACACAATGTGGTTGACACTTAACTGCACTCTGAAATGGCCTCGCGCTCTGTTGTATTTAAGAAAACGGCTCACCACCACCTTCTCAGGGGCAATTAGGGATGGGCAATAAATGATGGCCTTGCCAGGAATAAATAAAAAAATATCCACTGAGCGAGTGACAGTGATACTGTTTCTAACACATCCCCTCACTGACTGACACTGAGTGAGAGACAGTGATACTGCTTCTAACACACACTCTCACTGACTGACACTGAGTGAGAGACAGTGATACTGTTTCTAACACACACTCTCACTGACTGACACTGAGTGAGAGACAGTGATACTGTTTCTAAAACACACCCTCACTGACTGACACTGAGTGAGAGACAGTGATACTGTTTCTAACACACACCCTCACTGAGTGACACTGAGTGAGAAACAGTGATACTGCTTCGAACACACACTCTCACTGACTGACACTGAGTGATAGACAGTGATACTGTTTCTAACACACACTCTCACTGACTGACACTGAGTGAGAGACAGTGATACTGTTTCTAAAACACACCCTCACTGACTGACACTGAGTGAGAGACAGTGATACTGTTTCTAACACACACCCTCACTGACTGACACTGAGTGAGAGACAGTGATACTGTTTCTAACACACACCCTCACTGACTGATACTGAGTGAGAGACAGTGATACTGTTTCTAACACACCCTCACTGACTGACACTGAGTGAGAGACAGTGATACTGTTTCTAAAACAAACTCTGACTGACTGACACTGAGTGAGAGACAGTGATACTGTTTCCAACACACTCTCACTGACTGACACTGAGTGAGAGACAGTGATACTGTTTCTAACACAAACCCTCACTGACTAACACTGAGTGAGAGACAGTGATACTGTTTCTAACACACACCCTCACTGAGTGACAATGAGTGAGAGACAGTGACACTGTTTCTAACACACACTCTCACTGACTGACACTGAGTGAGAGACAGTGGTACAGTTTCTAACACACACCCTCACTGACTGACACTGAGTGAGAGACAGTGATACTGTTTCTAACACGCACTCTCACTGAGTGACACTGAGTGAGATACAGTGATACTGTTTCTAACACACACTCTCACTGAATGACACTGAGTCAGAGACAGTGACACTGTTTCTAACACACACCCTCACTGACTGATACTGAGTGAGACAGTGATACTGTTTCTAATACACACTCTCAGTCACTGACAATGAGTGAGAGACAGTGATTCTGTTTCTAACACACACACTCACTGACTGACACTGAGTGAGAGACAGTGATACTGTTTCTAACACACACCCTCACTGACTGACACTGAGTGAGAGACAGTGATACTGTTTCTAATACACCCTCACTGAGTGACACTGAGTGAGAGACAGTGATACTGTTTCTAACACACACTCTCACTGACTGACACTGAGTGAGAGACAGTGATACTGTTTCTAACACACACCCTCACTGAGTGACACTGAGTGAGAGACAGTGATACTGTTTCTGACACACCCTCACTGAGTGACACTGAGTGAGATACAGTGATACTGTTTCTAACACACACCCTCACTGACTGATACTGAGTGAGAGACAGTGATACTGTTTCTAACACACACCCTCACTGAGTGACACTGAGTGAGAGACAGTGATACTGTTTCTAACACACACTCTCACTGACTGACACTGAGTGAGACAGTGATACTGTTTCTAACACACACCCTCACTGAGTGACACTGAGTGAGAGACAGTGATACTGTTTCTAACACACACTCTCACCGACTGATACTGAGTGAGAGACAGTGATACTGTTTCCAACACACTCTCACTGACTGACACTGAGTGAGAGACAGTGATACTGTTTCTAACACACACCCTCACTGACTAACACTGAGTGAGAGACAGTGATACTGTTTCTAACACACACCCTCACTGAGTGACAATGAGTGAGAGACAGTGACACTGTTTCTAACACGCACTCTCACTGAGTGACACTGAGTGAGATACAGTGATACTGTTTCTAACACACCCTCACTGACTGACATGAGTGAGAGACAGTGATTCTGTTTCTAACACACACTCTCACTGAATGACACTGAGTCAGAGACAGTGACACTGTTTCTAACACACACCCTCACTGACTGATACTGAGTGAGACAGTAATACTGTTTCTAATACACACTCTCAGTCACTGACAATGAGTGAGAGACAGTGATTCTGTTTCTAACACACACACTCACTGACTGACACTGAGTGAGAGACAGTGATACTGTTTCTAACACACACCCTCACTGACTGACACTGAGTGAGAGACAGTGATACTGTTTCTAATACACCCTCACTGAGTGACACTGAGTGAGAGACAGTGATACTGTTTCTAACACACACTCTCACTGACTGACACTGAGTGAGAGACAGTGATACTGTTTCTAACACACACCCTCACTGAGTGACACTGAGTGAGAGACAGTGATACTGTTTCTGACACACCCTCACTGAGTGACACTGAGTGAGATACAGTGATACTGTTTCTAACACACACCCTCACTGACTGATACTGAGTGAGAGACAGTGATACTGTTTCTAACACACACCCTCACTGAGTGACACTGAGTGAGAGACAGTGATACTGTTTCTAACACACACTCTCACTGACTGACACTGAGTGAGAGACAGTGATACTGTTTCCAACACACTCTCACTGACTGACACTGAGTGAGAGACAGTGATACTGTTTCTAACACACACCCTCACTGACTAACACTGAGTGAGAGACAGTGATACTGTTTCTAACACACACCCTCATTGAGTGACAATGAGTGAGAGACAGTGACACTGTTTCTAACACACACTCTCACTGACTGACACTGAGTGAGAGACAGTGGTACAGTTTCTAACACACACCCTCACTGACTGACACTGAGTGAGAGACAGTGATACTGTTTCTAACACGCACTCTCACTGAGTGACACTGAGTGAGATACAGTGATACTGTTTCTAACAGACCCTCACTGACTGACATGAGTGAGAGACAGTGATTCTGTTTCTAACACACACTCTCACTGAATGACACTGAGTCAGAGACAGTGACACTGTCTCTAACACACACCCTCACTGACTGATACTGAGTGAGACAGTGATACTGTTTCTAATACACACTCTCAGTCACTGACAATGAGTGAGAGACAGTGATTCTGTTTCTAACACACACACTCACTGACTCACACTGAGTGAGAGACAGTGATACTGTTTCTAACACACACCCTCACTGACTGACACTGAGTGAGAGACAGTGATACTGTTTCTAATACACCCTCACTGAGTGACACTGAGTGAGAGACAGTGATACTGTTTCTAACACACACTCTCACTGACTGACACTGAGTGAGAGACAGTGATACTGTTTCTAACACACACCTCACTGAGTGACACTGAGTGAGAGACAGTGATACTGTTTCTAACACACACTCTCACTGACTGACACTGAGTGAGAGACAGTGATATTGTTTCTAACACACACCCTCACTGAGTGACACTGAGTGAGAGACAGTGATACTGTTTCTAACACACACTCTCACTGAATGACACTGAGTGAGAGACAGTGATACTGTTTCTGACACACACTCTCACTGACTGACACTGAGTGAGAGACAGTGCTACTGTTTCTAACACACCCTCACTGACTGACACTGAGTGAGAGACAGTGATACTGTTTATAACACACACTCTCACTGAATGACACTGAGTGAGAGACAGTGATACTGTTTCTAACACACACTCTCACTGACTGACACTGAGTGACTGACAGTGATACTGTTTCTAACACACACCCTCACTGACTGACACTGAGTGAGAGAGGGTGATACTGTTTCTAACACACACTCTCACTGACTGACAGAGTGAGAGACAGTGATTCTGTTTCTAACACACACCCTCACTGAGTGACACTGAGTGACTGACAGTGATACTGTTTCTAACACACACTCTCACTGACTGACACTGAGTGAGAGTCAGTGATACTGTTTCCAACACAATCTCACTGACTGACACTGAGTGACTGACAGTGACACTGTTTCTAACACACACCCTCACTGACTGACACTGAGTGAGAGACAGTGATACTGTTTCTAAAACACACCCTCACTGACTGACACTGAGTGAGAGACAGTGATACTGTTTCTAACACACACCCTCACTGAGTGACACTGAGTGAGAAACAGTGATACTGCTTCGAACACACACTCTCACTGACTGACACTGAGTGATAGACAGTGATACTGTTTCTAACACACACTCTCACTGACTGACACTGAGTGAGAGACAGTGATACTGTTTCTAAAACACACCCTCACTGACTGACACTGAGTGAGAGACAGTGATACTGTTTCTAACACACACCCTCACTGACTGACACTGAGTGAGAGACAGTGATACTGTTTCTAACACACACCCTCACTGACTGATACTGAGTGAGAGACAGTGATACTGTTTCTAACACACCCTCACTGACTGACACTGAGTGAGAGACAGTGATACTGTTTCTAAAACAAACTCTGACTGACTGACACTGAGTGAGAGACAGTGATACTGTTTCCAACACACTCTCACTGACTGACACTGAGTGAGAGACAGTGACACTGTTTCTAACACACACCCTCACTGACTAACACTGAGTGAGAGACAGTGATACTGTTTCTAACACACACCCTCACTGAGTGACAATGAGTGAGAGACAGTGACACTGTTTCTAACACACACTCTCACTGACTGACACTGAGTGAGAGACAGTGGTACAGTTTCTAACACACACCCTCACTGACTGACACTGAGTGAGAGACAGTGATACTGTTTCTAACACGCACTCTCACTGAGTGACACTGAGTGAGATACAGTGATACTGTTTCTAACACACACTCTCACTGAATGACACTGAGTCAGAGACAGTGACACTGTTTCTAACACACACCCTCACTGACTGATACTGAGTGAGACAGTGATACTGTTTCTAATACACACTCTCAGTCACTGACAACGAGTGAGAGACAGTGATTCTGTTTCTAACACACACACTCACTGACTGACACTGAGTGAGAGACAGTGATACTGTTTCTAACACACACCCTCACTGACTGACACTGAGTGAGAGACAGTGATACTGTTTCTAATACACCCTCACTGAGTGACACTGAGTGAGAGACAGTGATACTGTTTCTAACACACACTCTCACTGACTGACACTGAGTGAGAGACAGTGATACTGTTTCTAACACACACCCTCACTGAGTGACACTGAGTGAGAGACAGTGATACTGTTTCTGACACACCCTCACTGAGTGACACTGAGTGAGATACAGTGATACTGTTTCTAACACACACCCTCACTGACTGATACTGAGTGAGAGACAGTGATACTGTTTCTAACACACACCCTCACTGAGTGACACTGAGTGAGAGACAGTGATACTGTTTCTAACACACACTCTCACTGACTGACACTGAGTGAGACAGTGATACTGTTTCTAACACACACCCTCACTGAGTGACACTGAGTGAGAGACAGTGATACTGTTTCTAACACACACTCTCACCGACTGATACTGAGTGAGAGACAGTGATACTGTTTCCAACACACTCTCACTGACTGACACTGAGTGAGAGACAGTGATACTGTTTCTAACACACACCCTCACTGACTAACACTGAGTGAGAGACAGTGATACTGTTTCTAACACACACCCTCACTGAGTGACAATGAGTGAGAGACAGTGACACTGTTTCTAACACGCACTCTCACTGAGTGACACTGAGTGAGATACAGTGATACTGTTTCTAACACACCCTCACTGACTGACATGAGTGAGAGACAGTGATTCTGTTTCTAACACACACTCTCACTGAATGACACTGAGTCAGAGACAGTGACACTGTTTCTAAAACACCCTCACTGACTGATACTGAGTGAGACAGTGATACTGTTTCTAATACACACTCTCAGTCACTGACAATGAGTGAGAGACAGTGATTCTGTTTCTAACACACACACTCACTGACTGACACTGAGTGAGAGACAGTGATACTGTTTCTAACACACACCCTCACTGACTGACACTGAGTGAGAGACAGTGATACTGTTTCTAATACACCCTCACTGAGTGACACTGAGTGAGAGACAGTGATACTGTTTCTAACACACACTCTCACTGACTGACACTGAGTGAGAGACAGTGATACTGTTTCTAACACACACCCTCACTGAGTGACACTGAGTGAGAGACAGTGATACTGTTTCTGACACACCCTCACTGAGTGACACTGAGTGAGATACAGTGATACTGTTTCTAACACACACCCTCACTGACTGATACTGAGTGAGAGACAGTGATACTGTTTCTAACACACACCCTCACTGAGTGACACTGAGTGAGAGACAGTGATACTGTTTCTAACACACACTCTCACTGACTGACACTGAGTGAGAGACAGTGATACTGTTTCCAACACACTCTCACTGACTGACACTGAGTGAGAGACAGTGATACTGTTTCTAACACACACCCTCACTGACTAACACTGAGTGAGAGACAGTGATACTGTTTCTAACACACACCCTCATTGAGTGACAATGAGTGAGAGACAGTGACACTGTTTCTAACACACACTCTCACTGACTGACACTGAGTGAGAGACAGTGGTACAGTTTCTAACACACACCCTCACTGACTGACACTGAGTGAGAGACAGTGATACTGTTTCTAACACGCACTCTCACTGAGTGACACTGAGTGAGATACAGTGATACTGTTTCTAACACACCCTCACTGACTGACATGAGTGAGAGACAGTGATTCTGTTTCTAACACACACTCTCACTGAATGACACTGAGTCAGAGACAGTGACACTGTCTCTAACACACACCCTCACTGACTGATACTGAGTGAGACAGTGATACTGTTTCTAATACACACTCTCAGTCACTGACAATGAGTGAGAGACAGTGATTCTGTTTCTAACACACACACTCACTGACTCACACTGAGTGAGAGACAGTGATACTGTTTCTAACACACACCCTCACTGACTGACACTGAGTGAGAGACAGTGATACTGTTTCTAATACACCCTCACTGAGTGACACTGAGTGAGAGACAGTGATACTGTTTCTAACACACACTCTCACTGACTGACACTGAGTGAGAGACAGTGATACTGTTTCTAACACACACCCTCACTGAGTGACACTGAGTGAGAGACAGTGATACTGTTCCTAACACACACTCTCACTGACTGACACTGAGTGAGAGACAGTGATATTGTTTCTAACACACACCCTCACTGAGTGACACTGAGTGAGAGACAGTGATACTGTTTCTAACACACACTCTCACTGAATGACACTGAGTGAGAGACAGTGATACTGTTTCTGACACACACTCTCACTGACTGACACTGAGTGAGAGACAGTGCTACTGTTTCTAACACACCCTCACTGACTGACACTGAGTGAGAGACAGTGATACTGTTTATAACACACACTCTCACTGAATGACACTGAGTGAGAGACAGTGATACTGTTTCTAACACACACTCTCACTGACTGACACTGAGTGACTGACAGTGATACTGTTTCTAACACACACCCTCACTGACTGACACTGAGTGAGAGAGGGTGATACTGTTTCTAACACACACTCTCACTGACTGACAGAGTGAGAGACAGTGATTCTGTTTCTAACACACACCCTCACTGAGTGACACTGAGTGAAAGACAGTGATACTGTTTCTAACACACACTCTCACTGACTGACACTGAGTGACTGACAGTGATACTGTTTCTAACACACACTCTCACTGACTGACACTGAGTGAGAGTCAGTGATACTGTTTCTAAAACACACTCTCACTGACTGACACTGAGTGAGAGACAGTGATACTGTTTCTAAAACACACCCTCACTGACTGACACTGAGTGAAAGACAGTGATACTGTTTCTAACACACACTCTCACTGACTGACACTGAGTGACTGACAGTGATACTGTTTCTAACACACACTCTCACTGACTGACACTGAGTGAGAGTCAGTGATACTGTTTCTAAAACACAATCTCACTGACTGACACTGAGTGACTGACAGTGACACTGTTTCTAACACACACCCTCACTGACTGACACTGAGTGAGAGACGGTGATACTGTTTCTAACACATACCCTCACTGACTGACACTGAGTGAGAGACAGTGATACTGTTTCTAACACACACTCTCACTGACTGACACTGAGTGAGGGACAGTGATCCTGTTTCTAACACACACTCTCACTGACTGACACTGAGTGACTGACAGTGACACTGTTTCTAACACACACTCTCACTGACTGACACTGAGTGAGAGACAGTGATAGTGTTTCTAACAAACACTCTCACTGACTGACACTGAGTGAGAGACAGTGATACTGTTTCTAACACACCCTCACTGACTGATACTGAGTGAGAGACAGTGATACTGTTTCTAACACACACTCTCACTGACTGACACTGAGTGAGAGACAGTGATTCTGTTTCTAACACACACTCTCACTGACTGACACTGAGTGACTGACGGTGATACTGTTTCTAACACACACCCTCACTGACTGACACTGAGTGAGGGACAGTGATACTGTTTCTAACACACACTCTCACTGACTGACACTGAGTGATAGACAGTGACACTGTTTCTAACACGCACTCTCACTGACTGACACTGAGTGAGAGACAGTGATACTGTTTCTAACACACACTCTCACTGACTGACACTGAGTGAGGGACAGTGATACTGTTTCTAACACACACTCTCACTGACTGACACTGAGTGATAGGACAGTGACTACTGTTTCTAACACACACTCTCACTGACTGACACTGAGTGATAGACAGTGACACTGTTTCTAACACGCACTCTCACTGACTGACAATGAGTGAGAGACAGTGATACTGTTTCTAACACACACTCTCACTGACTGACACTGAGTGAGGGACAGTGATACTGTTTCTAACACACACTCTCACTGACTGACACTGAGTGATAGACAGTGACACTGTTTCTAACACGCACTCTCACTGACTGACACTGAGTGAGAGACAGTGACACTGTTTCTAACACACACTCTCACTGACTGACACTGAGTGAGAGACAGTGATACTGTTTCTAACACACACTCTCACTGACTGACACTGAGTGTGGGACAGTGATACTGTTTCTAACACACACTCTCACTGACTGACACTGAGTGACTGACAGTGATACTGGGGGAAAAATTAGGTCACGCCCCGTTTGGGGCGCAAATATCATCTGGACGCAAAAATTAGCGCCTGCCGCTAATTATCGCCACTGACTGAAAACTTCACTTTTACCGCCCCGGGAGGTGAGTGGAGCGCTAAATCAGGCCCTGCACACCTGTCTTAAGGCGCAAAGGCCGAGGCCGAGCAGTGAGGCGCTAACTCAGCGCGCGTGCGCAGCGCAGGTGCTGCCAGTTAGCGAAGGAACACAGACACACTGGCGCCGGCCACTTCTTAAAGCGGGGGGGCCAACTTGCTCCCCAGCCACACCCTGCTCATTGCAGCCTTGAATCTCGGCCTGGAGAGACCTGTGAATCCATTTTGCTGCCAAGGATGGAGAGGGTGAGAGAACGCGCTCATCGCTTCACCGAGCGGGCCTTGGATGCTTTGGTTGGCGCGGTGGAGCGCAGAAGATCTATACTCTTCCCTGAGAGTGGCAGGAGGCCTTTGCCACGCGAGTACAGAAGAGTGTGGAGGGAGGTGGCTCAGAGCGTCTCCTCCAGGAGCATGGTGCCCAGGACCCATGTTCAATGCCGCAAAAAGTTCAACGACCTCACTCGGGTCGTCAGGGTGAGTGGCTTTTTCTCAATACCTCTCCATCCCTCCATCTCAACCTCACTCTATGGCCAGAGGGTCTTAAAACCCCAATGCACAACACTCATCCAACACCTATGGCCCTTTCATGAAACACACACACACATTCCACACTTTGCATACAGTAAGGGCTATTCACCTATGGGAGGCACATCAGGCAAGACCATGGCTGCATACAGTAAGGGCTATTCACCTATGGGAGGCACATCAGGCAAGACCATGGCTGCATACAGTAAGGGCTATTCACCTATGGGAGGCACATCAGGCAAGACCATGGCTGCATACTGTAAGGGCTATTCACCTATGAGAGGCACATCAGGCAAGACCATGGCTGTATATTTACTCAGATGCTGTCCTTTTACTTGCAGGCCAAGCTGGCGCATAATAGGAGACAGCAGCAACGGACAGGTGGAGGGCGGCCTCAGCTGCAACCCCTCAGCGATCTTGAGGAGCGCGTCCACAGGATTGTGGCAAGCCGGGTGATCGGTCCCGTCGCCACTGGAGACGCCGACCCCGTTCTGGACAGCAATGGTAAGGTCATCACCTTTTTGTCCTCTGTCCTTCCACTTGTCCCTCACAACACCAGCCTTTGACACTTTCAATCCAACTTGCTAACTCGCTGCACTTATTCCTCCCTTACTGCCACCCTGTCCTCACGCTAAAGCCACTCTTGTACCTCCCTGCTTTCAGATGGTGATTCACCAGCTGAGGAGACGGGCCCTGAAGCTGCCAGTGGGAGTGAAGCTGCAGCCGAGGAGGAAGAGGAAGCCGGAGCATCAGTGCCACCCTCTCCCGAGGAAGCCCATGCCCACACTGGGAACACGCCTTCCCTGGAGGGGAGCAGGGGGGAAGGGTCTGATGAGGGTGAAGCTCCAGGACCCAGCGGGCTGCAGCAACGCCATGGGGGTAGGGAAGAACGGGGGCCTTCTCCCCAGAGGGAGAGTATGCCAGCGACTCCTACTGCAATGGACGCAGAGGAGGAGCGGCTGATCGCAGAAATGAACACCCAGGTGGTGGGCATGCACACTGAGCTCATGGGTGCAGTGGGAAGGGTGCCCGAATGCATTGAGTCACTGGCAAGGAGTGTGGAGCACTTCGCTGTAGCACAGGCGGATGCCACACTAAAGCTTAGTGCTGCAATTCAGTCACTGACTGCCGTGATCCCATCTCTGACTGCTCTCATGCAGACTCAGATTGAGGCCACGCGAGCACTGACTGCTGCCAACCTCGATGGTTCGTTCACATGTCCCCGGGGCTCTCACCGCGCCGCAGCAGGCCAGCAATCTGTGCTCCAGCAGATTGCTCCAGATGCTGAAGTGCTGCCCCGTGGGAGTGCCAGTGTGTCGGTCGAGCAGGGAGTTGCTGTCCTCTCTCACGATGACAGCATTCCTGCTGCCAACACTGTCACTTCTCCACTGCACTTGCCACCACCTGTAGGACAGACTGCTGCCGCCCATGCAGAGTTGGTGCAGTCTGCAGCCGGGCCCTCCAGGCCCAGAACTGGTCGAGGCCGTCCTTCAGGGGCATCTGCAGTGTCAGGGTCTGACAATCAGCAGCCTTCCACCAGCCTTGCTGCAGCCACTGAGGTCCCATTACGGAGGAGCAGTAGGGTTAGAAGGGGGGAAGTGCGCAAGGGAAGGAGATCACCCTCGAAGGGCAAAAAGTAGGAGATGTGACAAAATGCTGGTCATTTTTTTATTAAAGACCGAGGTTCGTGGTCCAACTTTTGTCTAGTGTTTTGGACATTATCTCCAGGTTGTGAGAACCAGTTATGTTAATGACTGTTTTTTTGTGTTTATTTCTATGAGTTTGTCATGAGGAAATGACACACACAGAGTTTGTAAAATAAATAAGTTTTTGTATTCAAAATATACATGTTTGGTGTTTGGAATCATTAGTGCCTTGGCCGGCTTAGGGGTTGCGTGCTGGGTTCATTGATGTTGTTAGCAATGGCAGAAGCCATTTCCACAGCAGCGGCCCTAGAAGCGGCTTGCTATCAACCGTTGACGGACGGCCCTTGCAGTTTCACCATTGTGGGCCGCCCTCCCGCCTTGGTGCTGCTGATGATCTTCCTCCTCGTCCTCTTCCTCCTCTTCCTCCTCCTCCTCTGGTGGTGCTCCAAGGCCTGGTGGCATTGGCTGGGTCCTGACGATTGCCATGTTATGCAACATGCAGCACACAACTACGAAGTTGGATACTCGCTCAGGCGAGTACTGCAGGGCTCCTCCAGAATGGTCGAGACAGCGGAACCGTTGCTTCAGCACGCCGATTGTGCGCTCAATTATGTTCCTGGTAGCTTGATGGCTCTCGTTGTACCGCAGCTCAGCAGGGGTGTTGGGCGTACAGAGCGGTGTCATCAGCCAGGTGCTCAATGGATATCCCTTGTCCCCGAGAAGCCAACCAATTGGCTGATGCGGTGCCTCGAAGTTCTGCCACAGTAGTCTGGCGCAGGATGAAAGCATCGTGGCAGCTGCCAGGATAGTGGGCATTGACAGCGAGTATCAGCTGTCTGTGGTCACAGACCAACTGAACATTCAAGGAATGGAACCCCTTTCTGTTCCGGAATTCCTCGGCATTCTCATGTGGAGCACGCAAAGCCACATGCGTGCAGTCAATGGCACCCTGCACCATGGGGAAGCCCGCTATCCTCGCAAAGCCCAGAGCGCGGTCACGCTGCTTGTCTGGGGTCATGGGGAAAGAGATGAACTCTCGTCTCCTTTTAAAGAGGGCATTTGTGACCTGCCGGATGCAGCAATGCACCGCGAACTGGGAGATATTGGCGAGGTCCACAGCAGCAGCTTGAAATGAGCCAGTAGCATAGAAGTTGAGAGCCACTGTGACCTTCACTGCCACCGATAGAGACGTCCTGGACCTCAGTTGAGGCTGCAGATCTGGCTGCAGCAGGTGGCAGAGCTCAGTGACCACCTCCTTGCTGAATCGCAGCCTTCGCAAACACAGCTCCTCAGACATATGAATGTAGGAGAGCTGTTCACGATATACCCTGGGAGGGTAAGCTCTCCTGTACATACGCCTGTTGGCCCTCCTCCGTCTGGCCATCATTGCCACTCTCTCTCTGCGTCTCTGTGTCCTCCGATTCAGCTGGAGCAGGACGACGCCCCCAATCAGTGCAGCCCCCATAGTCTCTTTGCAAGCAAAGTTATGAAGGACAGCAACCAAAGTACCAACGAAGTTAGGATCAGTAGGCAAAACTACCTCACACAGCGTTGACTCAATGCAGAAGTCTCTCTTTCTCTCTCTCCGAATCTCTCTCTCTCTCTCAGAACGAGTGGTGCAAAAATGTCAACCACAGAAAAAGACAGGAAGAGGCCCCCTTTAAATAGCGCCCCCCCCAGCCCCACAGCGATTGATAGCGTTCCAGTCTTCCGGTCGTTGGATGTGCCAGGCGGTAAGGCAGAGGGCGCCACTCAATTTCCGCTCCGGGGCGCCGCAAGGGCGTTGCACCATGGAATGACGTCACAATCTGCGCGCGCAGGTGGTCGCAACGGTAAAGTTTAGCGCCGCCGCACAATGTCTAGTTAAGTTCCCGAGCGGCGCAAACATCGCTGCGCCCGGGCGCTAGCGGCTTTGCACCCCATTAGCGCCCTCTTAAGGCGCTAACGGGAGGCGCAACCAACTGAATTTTTACCCCACTGTTTCTAACACACCCTCACTGACTGACACTGAGTGAGAGACAGTGATACTGTTTCTAACACACACTCTCACTGACTGACACTGAGTGAGAGACAGTGATACTGTTTCTAACACACCCTCACTGACTGACACTGAGTGACTGACAGTGATACTGTTTCTAACACACACCCTCACTGACTGACACTGAGCGAGAGACGGTGATACTGTTTCTAACACACACTCTCACTGACTGACAGAGTGATAGACAGTGACACTGTTTCTAACACACACTCTCACTGACTGACACTGAGTGAGAGACAGTGATACTGTTTCTAACACACACTCTCACTGACTGACACTGAGTGAGAGACAGTGATACTGTTTCTAACACACACTCTCACTGACTGACACTGAGTGAGAGACAGTGATATTGTTTCTAACACACACCGTCACTGAGTGACACTGAGTGAGCGACAGTCATACTGTGATACAGTAGGTGGCGCTCACACCCTGAATAATCCAGATCGAGAGCTTTGCTAACTGCAGTAACTGGGATTACCTCCTCAAATTATAGAGGGAGAGGATCGCCGGTCAGGGCTGATTCTTTAGCCGCTACATCTGCCGCATTATTTCCCATGGTGTTCGCGGACTGGTCCCTCTTATGGGCATTAACCTTACCAATGTGACAAGGCTTTATTCGTGCCTTTAGGGCCTGTCATATGAGACGTAACCATGTCCCGTGGGTTAGGGGTTTACCGTTTGACAAGAAGTAGGGATTCTTTTGGTGGAGGGGAAGGGGCAGCATGGCATTGATGGCATAGGCACTGTCAGACCAAATGTTTGTCGGGTTGCCAGAAGTCTCTTGAACGGCGATGCGAAGGGCCAAAACCTCTGCATATTGACTTGAGTGTTTGTTACTTGTAGGACCACAGCACATCCGGTATGAGGTGGGCCCTGTATGTGGTAGGAGGAGCCATCCACGTATACTTCAGAGGCTCCTTCTGTTGGTGATCGCAAAACAGGATGGGACTCAAAGTCTATTAAAGGCAGCGGACAATTGTGACGGTGTCCCTCGTACGCAAGCATCAGGGGTAAAAGAATAGTCTGTTTGGAGGTTATATCAATGTCCCGCTGTAATAGTTCTAAAGTTCATTTACTGATGCGCTGGGATGAGATCAAAGAATTGCCTGGTTTGATAAGGAGGTTCAGTGGGGTGTGAGGGGAACGCAAGATGATCCTCTGTAAGCCCTTAATGTAGGTAAAGTGTTGACTGGCCCAGAACATCGCCAGTAGGTGGCGGTCACACGCTGAATAATTCAGTTCTGCCCCCTGCAGAACCCGTGAGGCATATGCGATCGGTTGTAACCTGTGCAGTCGTTCTTGACATTGGACCGCAGCCAGACTATGGCCGGTGGATGCGACCTCGAGATGGAATGGCTGTGTCAGGTCGGGTGATATCAAACAGGTAGCCTGCAGTACAGCCTGTTTCAATTTCTCAACTGCAGTGGTGTGCTCTGGCACCCGCAGGGAGGAAATTTGATCCTCTTTTCCTTTTAACAGTTCATAGAAGGGTTTTGCAAGTTCTGCAAATCCAGGAGTAAAACTACGCTGGTATCCCACTAGTCCCAAAAACGATCGGAACGCTGTCCTGGATACAGGAAGCGGGAGTCGTTGAATGATCTTTATCTTGTGCTCATCGGGACCTAGACCCTGTGGAGAGATCGTCACTCCCAAATAGGTGACCTGTTCCTGCAAAAGCTGAGCTTTTCGAGGGTTAATTTTCAAGCCTGCACTGCTTAACAGTGTTAAAAGTTCATCTAGCAGTTCAAGGTGTTCCTCGATTGTACTAGTAGCCAGTACCAAATAATATTACCCATAATTACTCCTGGGTAACTAAAAAGCTAAGACTTGTTCAGAATGCAGCTGCGGGGACAGCCAAACGCAGTTTTGACTAAGCTTTGATAACAAGCAGCGACAGGCTGCAAGTGGATGTCAAATCATTAAATAACATATTATGATGCTAAGTAGAACTTAGATTTCACTTAACAAAACTAATTGCAACAATATCTAAAGGATAATTAGTATAAGGACATACAATGAGAGAGATCATGGAAGTTAAGGTAT
This sequence comes from Squalus acanthias, assembly GCA_030390025.1. NCBI lineage: Eukaryota > Metazoa > Chordata > Chondrichthyes > Squaliformes > Squalidae > Squalus > Squalus acanthias. The sequence goes on along the minus strand of CM059430.1, from coordinate 85,459,600 downwards.
TTATCTGGTAGATTAAAGTGAGATAGTCTGGATACCTCAAGACAAGTAAAAGAGCGCTGATATAGGCCCTTGGTACAAAGGCCTTGTACCAGGGAGGCTATGAAATGAAAGAGATATAGTAAATTCCAATGGGGTGAAAAGCTATAAACAAGTTAACACGACAGCGGGGCAGAGTTAGTGGAAATGTACTGGAAAAGGAGTGGCCAGGTTACTAGCCTTAACCTGAGTGACAATGGTATTTTGACCATTAGAACCAATTAAAGAAGGTGATTTTGTTAAAGACCATATATGGACACTGGCCAAACCAACTGTTGATAAGGAAAGGGTTAAAACCTCGATACTCAAAGAACAACTTCACACAGATTTGCTGCGAAGAAAAGGAACAGACTTACGACGACGTTGCCTGTGTCGGAAGGGCTCCAGAGACCAAGGGCTGCGAGCTACTCGTTAAAACTATCGCCTAATGTTAAGTATTAATTACGCTGTAAGCTTAATAAATCTGATCTATTGCTCAAACATACTGGCTGCTGCCTATTGGTGTCTTGTCCAAGAACTCCGAGATTATTAAAATCATTAAGGGGTGTCCTCCAGCCATGAGGATAGGCGGTCGGCCCCTGTGAGTGTCATAGTTAGAACCCAGGCCTATGAGGACAAGGGGGAGTAAACCTCCTCCGAGAAGCGCTCCGTTCCCCTCAATGCTGCCGAAGTACAAGCTTGTGTTAATGAGTTGGGCCCTATAACACTATCCGAGTGCTCCATCGCCGTTAAAGTTCGATGGACTGCTTGGAAGTGGGGACACAGCGAATTAGAGGACGCCGATTTGAAACATGTCCTCCTCGCTGCCGCCAACCCCAAGATACGGCAAAATCTTCCGTTCCTGGATTACAATATCGCCACTACCTCGGCAGTAGTTATGGAGTCCATTCAGGAACAGTTAGGCATTAAGAGCATGGATATGGCTAAGAAATGTTATCAAACAACACAGGGACCAGTAGAATCACCCACTGTATACAGTGATAGACTCTACACGGTTTATGGTGGAAACCAAGGGGTTGCTCCTGACTCCGATGGTGTTCAGGGTGTGGGGTCTGGATGATGGTAATGGATGAGCCGGTATCAATAAGCATGTCGGGTACTGGCTGGGGGACGGGGCACCATGTCGGGCACTGGCTAGGGGACGGGGCACCATGTCGGGTACTGGCTGGGGGACGGGACACCATGTCGGGTACTGGCTGGGGGACGGGACACCATGTCGGGCACTGGCTGGGGGACGGGGCACCATGTCGGGTACTGGCTAGGGGACGGGACACCATGTCGGGTACTGGCTGGGGGACGGGACACCATGTCGGGCACTGGCTGGGGGACGGGGCACCATGTCGGGTACTGGCTAGGGGACGGGACACCATGTCGGGTACTGGCTGGGGGACGGGGCACCATGTCGGGCACTGGCTGGGGGACGAGGCACCATGTCGGGTACTGGCTGGGGGACGGGGCACCATGTTGGGTACTTGCTGGGGGACGGGACACCATGTCGGGTACTGGCTGGGGGACGGGACACCATGTCGGGCACTGGCTGGGGGACGGGGCACCATGTCGGGTACTGGCTGGGGGACGGGACACCATGTCGGGTACTGGCTGGGGGACGGGGCACCATGTCGGGCACTGGCTGGGGGACGGGGCACCATGTCGGGTACTGGCTGGGGGACGAGGCACCATGTCGGGTACTGGCTGGGGGACGAGGCACCATGTCGGGTACTGGACTGGGGGACGGGGCAGCATGTCGGGTACTGGCTGGGGGACGGGGCACCATGTCGGGTACTGGCTGGGGGACGGGGCAGCATGTCGGGTACTGGCTGGGGGACGGGGCACCATGTCGGGTACTGGCTGGGGGACGGGGCAGCATGTCGGGTACTGGCTGGGGGACGGGACACCATGTCGGGTACTGGCTGGGGGACGAGGCACCATGTCGGGTACTGGCTGGGGGACGGGACACCATGTTGGGTACTGGCTGGGGGACGGGACACCATGTTGGGTACTGGCTGGGGGACGGGACACCATGTTGGGTACTGGCTGGGGGACGGGACACCATGTCGAGTACTGGCTGGGGGACGGGACAGCATGTCGGGTACTGGCTGGGGGTCTGCGGGGGGCAACGGCTGAGAAGTGGGAGCACTTTGCGTGGAGTTCCCACTTCCATGTCCCCTTTCACCATCATCCCTCTCCTGGGCCAGCGCCACATCACTCCTCTCACTCTGCTGCAGGCCAGCTGGGTGAAGATCAGTGACACATTGCAAGGCCACGGATACGGTCTCTGTCATCCTGTTTAAGGCGGCAGACAAGTTGGCATCCAAAGTCTGCACGGCCGTGGTCGTGGCCTGCATGGACTCATTTGAGAGCCGTGCTTGAAGCTGCATGGAGACGGCCACTCTCTCCATTGCAGACAATCTCGCAATTCCCTGCTCCACCAGTCCACTAGCGATCGAGTTGGACTCCTCCATCCTCACCGGTGTTGTGGAGAGTGTGTGTGGCACATCTGTCAGTACCTGGCTAAGTTACTGATGTACCTCTAACATTCTCCTTCTCAATGCTAGTCCCCAGGTTTCAGGATCTGTGGCTAGCTGAGCAGAGCCTGGAGAGGATTGAGCCCCTGACACGGACTCTCCACCGCTGTCCCTGCCACCTGTATCTGCTCCTGCTCACTTGTGAGTTGTGAATCATCAGGTGAAACCCAACTTACTGTCAAAGTGGACCCACTGAAGTGCGAGTATCTGCGCTGGTGCATGTCTGTACATCCTGTGACGGTGCACCCTCAGAAGGAATGAGGTCCTCTGAGGAATTGTCCTCATACATGTCCTGTGACACTTGCTATACGTGTGAAGGCCCTGAAAGACAAAAGAAAGTGATATGATTTATGTGTAGCAAAGTCACAATCTTGACAATGACCATACTCATCTTCTCATAGTTCAGTCACTGATGAAATAAAGTCAGCATATGTGTGTGAGAGATATTTATAATTCTGTCACCAGTTATCTGCAGCTCCCAGGCCACCTCCAGCCCTATCTCGCTCCCTTACATTTTGCGCTCTCTTCTATAACGGGTAAAAAATCAAACCTGTGAGTGAGTGAAGGTGAGGTATTCACCCGATGGATGCAGTGCACTCAGTGAGGGTGACTATGAGACACTTGGATCACATCGCATCAGGATTGAGGAGAGTGGAAACAGTGGATGGTTCAATAGGGAAGTGGTGAAGTCCATGGAAAGTGAAGGCTGGGAGCTGCTGAAAGTTGAGTGGGTGTGAGGTGTGATGTGATGGAGTACACTTGGCAAGTAAGTGTGAAAGGGGGCGGGGCTTAAACCACAGGTACAGTTGAATCAGCAAATGTACTCACTTTTCCTGATGAGGTTAGGTCATTAAATCGCTTCCTACACTGCATCCTATAAATGCTCCTGCTGCTCACCTCCTCAGTTACCTCCAACCGCACCTTCTCGGTGAGAGCAGCAGGTTTCTTCCTCCTATTGCTGGGGGAAAGTATGTCCCTCCTGCTCCTGACTGCACCCAGCAGTAATTGCAGTGATGCACCATTGACTCTGGGTGCTGCCCTTGCTCTATGTCCACCATCCATCGTGAACACCTCCAATTTCCATTTGGCCCGTTAAATACAGCTGAGATCGCATTATGTGGGTGTGCTTCACGCTCCCTGTGCAGCTTGGAGACACGAAACCCGGAAGTCAAAATTAATTGTTCGATTGAGTTGCGATTGCAGATTCCGACTTGGTCAGTTGATTTCGGGTTTCGCCCACACAATTCCATGTCCTCCAGGCCCCCGCAGCTCGGAAGCTGCTTTCAGACGCAGAAGTGGTGCAAATCAATAAATTTTCCGTGGCATTATAAAGAAAATGAATATTTAACAACATAACGGCCCAAAAATTCGGCCGTTCCCGGGTGAGTACACAGTCCATACTCACCCGTATTCATTCCCGAAGTGCCGGTTTCCTGCATGCACTGCGCATGCGAGGGAAACCAGAACTTCCGGTCTGGTGAAGGGGGCGGTTCCTAGGTGAACCGCGTGCGCGCTAGAGGCTGCGCACACGCAGCACACTTAGATTTTTTTTCAGGTTTCAACGCGAGGGTAAGTATTGAAGAAACTACGCTATTAAAAAGGAGGCACAAGACCCCTTTTGAACAAGGTAAGTGGTTAATTAAGTATAATTTAAAAAAAATTTCAACAGGTTTATCTTTTTTAGATACTTTAAAGAAAGGTAAGTTTATTTTTATAACTTTTAAAAAGTATTTTAATTTTTTCAAAGATTTAAATTTTTGTTTAAAGTGGTTAATTTATTTAACTATAGTTATTTTATAAATGTGATGGTTTTTAAAAAAAAATTATTTGAAGTTTAGCTGTTCTTTTGGGGCCGATTTCAATTCACAGATTTGACAGGTCTCCTGTCAAATCTATGAATGAAAGATGGTCTGCTGCCATTGGCTCTCCATGGCCCACGTGATCCCAGGGGTCGCATCGCACTAACTGCGCCCCTGGAACACGCAAGCACTGCGCTCTTGGGAGAGGCCCAGGACCCGAAGTTCCTGTGGGCCCAAAACACAACGGCAGGCGCGGTGGGTAAGAGCGCGCGCGATCCTTACCCCCGCAGCAAGCCGGCCACGCGAATTTCTAGGCCAACATTTTATCCAACACCCAGGTGCATTCCCTTGATAAGAACATAAACATATGAAATAGGAGCAGGAATAGGCCACTTGGCCCCTCGAGCCTGCTCCGCCATTCAATAAGATCATGGCTAATCTTTGGTTCAAAGCCACTTCCCCGCCCGCTCCCCATAACCCTTCACTCCCTTATCTTGCAAAAATCTGTCTGTCTCCACCTTAAATGTATTTAATGACCCAGCCTCCACAGCTCTCTGGGAGAGAGAATTCCACAGATTTACGACCCTCTGAGAGAAGAAATTCCTCCTCATCTCAGTTCTAAAAGGGCGACCCTTTATTCTGAAACTATGCCCCCTAGTTCTAGATTTCCCCATGAGGGGAAACATCCTCTCTGCATCTACCTTGTCGAGTCCCCTCAGTATCTTACATGTTTCAATAAGATCACCTCTCATTCTTCTAAATTCCAATGAGTCTAGGCCCAACCTGCTCAACTGTAGGGGGTGGTGGTTTGTGTCAGCTTCACCTCTGACTTCTGAGCAGTTCGAATCGCTCCCACTCCCTTGGTTCTAGACCTTGGACTTATTTGGGGGTTGTGACAAAAGGTGCAGCAGACAACTGAGTTTGATGAAAGAACTTCAATCTTTATTAAAAAGGTAAAACACAAATGACAACACTCTTAACACTCTAAAGGTGGGGAACACTTCAGTACAAGCGAGGGAAATGACAGTAGAACAATACTTCACCCCTCCCAACCCCACTTTACTAGCTAGGTTAGGCTTTGAAGGACCAGGGATAATGCTCACCAATCCTTTGACAGTTGGGCTAAATCGCAGTTTTGGGGTTCGCTGTTTATGGCGGTTAGTGTCTGCCGTACCCCGTACGCGGTAGAGGACCTCACCTGCGTCTCTGGTCAGTCTTCGCGAGTCCGCTGATGTGGTAGGATGTCGTTTTGGATTTATCTGGTGAGTACCCAATTTCTTTTGGTTAGCGATAGGGCTTAGAGTCTTTGGGAAAATCTTACCCAGGGGTAAGTCTGGAGTAGATTGTAGAGTGGAAACTTTGCAGTTCTTCGGGTTTTCTTCCCTTGAGTTGGTCTTTGTTGGTCGCGGTGGCCTGCTATTACCCGGTCCATTGGGGGTAATATGCGGTTGTTGGTTTCTTGAGGCCTTTGGTTTCCGTGATGGTTTTAGGCCTTGTCTAGTGTGTCGGTCAACCTCGTGGAGCCGTTGGTGGCTTTTCGGCCTGTTGCTCCGGGTGACTGTGTTGGAACCGTTGTTGGAGGTCCGTCGAGGTGGTATCTTCACGAGCTGGACTCAGGTGTGTCTGAGTGGTGAGCGATGCCGACTCGCTTCCAGCTCGACTTGGGTCTGTGATGTTGCTCCTTGTCTCCACACTCGACTGTGTGTGTGATGTTGATGACCCGCTTGTCTCGACCTGTCTTCCCTCCCGAACTGCTTAACTGGCTTTTAATTATACTAAATTGAAGTGGCCTTATCTGCCCGCCAAATCTGCTCAGTCCATTGTCTGGTTTTGGCGGGCTCGTTAACGGTAACGACTTTACTAGCGTGTTAACTGGTTTTGAACAGGCCTTCAATCTCACCCATTGAACATGGCCTTATCTGCACGCCAAATCTGCTCGGTTCTTTGTCTGATTTTGGCGGGCTAGTTACCAGTAACTGTTCTGTAAGTGTCAAATGGTTTTTGGGATGGCTTGCATCCTGTCGATCTCCTCAGTTGATCACTGGTGATTGATTTTGTGTTTGGTTTTCTAGGCTGGACTCGGTCTTTCTATAGAATGGGTCTGAGTGGGTTTTATTATGCATGTTTCTGATGGGCCCTGTAATCGGTTTTGATGGGGCCTGTATTTTGGGTGGGACTGCTCTTTCCCTTGGTTCAAAGTTAAAATGTTAATGTCTGCTGGGGCTTGAGTGAGGTCATCCCGGTTCCCCAGACAGTGTAATTAACTCCAATATCCAAAACTGCTTTTACAGAGGTCGAGCCCACCTCCTTGTCCCTTTACAGGCCCAGACATGTTTTTAAAATGCCAAAACTTGGTTTTTGGTCTTAAATTCCTTAGGTTAGGCCCAAATGCATTTTTATCACTCTGAGGTAGTTCCAAAGTACTTTTTCCTTAGGTTTTGGGGATCTGTAAATTTTGGAAACCTTACACAACCTTTCTTCATAAGTCAACCCCCTCATCTCTGGAATGAACCTAGTGAATCGTCTCTGAACTGCCTCCAATGCAAGTATATCCTTCCTTAAATAAGATGACCAAAACTGTACGCAGTACTCAAGGTGTGGTCTCACCAATACCTTGTACAGTTGTAGCAGGACTTCCCTGCTTTTATACTCCAACCCCCTTGAAATAAAGGCCAACATTCCATTTGCCTTTTTCATTACTTGCTGTATCTGCATGCTAACTTTTTGTGTTTCATGCACAAGGATCCCCAGGTCCCTCTGAACTGTAGCATTTTGTCATCTCTCTCCATTTAAATAATAATTTGCTTTTTTATTTTTCCTGCCAAATTGGATAACCTAGCACTTTCCCACATTATACTCCATCTGCCAAAAGAGGGCGCTAACGGGGCGTAAATTAACTAGCGCCTGCGCACGGCGCCGCTAACGCCTCCCACGAAATTCAGCGGGAGGTTAGCGGCGGTTGCTAACCGTTAGCGCCAAGCCCCGCTCATGCCCCGGCTGTAATATTGGAGGCCGCCCCCCGACTTACCGCCGGATGCTATGTCCGCCAGGGTCAGGGGGGGCCTACCTGCGGCCGGGGCAACGCTAGTTAAAAGGGAGGTGGCGGGCGGCCATTTTTGTTGCTGGCCACCTGCCAGCACCTGCCCTGTTGCTGTCCCCGGCCCCCGTGAAGCCCCCCGCGGCGTGCCGGCTGCTCTCCGTGAGCCTGGCACTCCTCTTGAGTGCCGGGCTCATTTGCCAGCACTCCTGATCCCTGGTGGCACAGCTGGGCGGCGGGACGCGCTGCGCCAGGCCCCTCCCCTTTAATAAGGGGAGGAAGGCCTGCAGTACCGTGACGCTGCGGCACATAGCGCCGCGATATTGGCCAAAGGGGGCGCTACCCAATTTTTACCCCTACATCTCTGTAACATCACCCATCTCCGCCCCTACCTCAGTCCAGCTGCTGCTGAAACCCTCATCTGTGCTCTTGTTACATCTAGACTTCCAATGCTCTCCAAGACCGTCTCCACTCTTCACCATCCATAAACGCACTGCTGGCCGGCCTCCTGCGTTCTAGCCTCCGTAAACTTGAGGTCATCCAAAGCTCTGCTCTTCTTGTCCTAACTCGCACCAAGTCTCGTTCACCCATCACCCCTGTGCTCGCTGACCGACATTGGCTCCCGGTCCAGCAACGCCTCCAATTCTTAAATCCCTCCATGGCCTCGCCCCTCCCTATCTCTGTAACCTCCTCCAGCCCCACAACCCTCCGAGATCTCTGCGCTCTCTAATTCTGGCCTCTTGCGCACCCTCCACTTCCTTCACTCCACCATTGGTGGCCGTGCGTTCAGCTGTCATGGCCCTAAGCTCTGGAAATCCCACCCCTAAATCTCGCCGCCTCTCCAACTCTCTCCTCTTTTAAGAGTGAGTGACAGTGATGCTGTTTGTAACACATCCCCTCACTTACTGATACTGAGAGTGAGAGAAAGTAATACTGTTTCTAACAGATCTCCTCACTGACCGACACTGAGTGTGAGACATGGTGCCATCGAATTTCTAGGTCATTGTGCCCATTGTGCCTATTTTATTGACTTTGACTTGTTCCCGGCTGAGGCTGGCATGGCCAGTGCTGCTGGATGACTGAAGGGGAAGCTGATGGACTCACGGCACATGACCTGGTTACACTAAAGAGGAACAGGAAGTCAGGATATGTCACTGTGCTCACGGCCTGTGTGGATTGATCATACTGACCCAGAGAGAGAACGAGAGTGAGTGTCCGCAGATGGAAATATGACTTGTGCCTCTCTACTAAAGGCACAGATTCACACATCTACACAGCAGGTATGTTACAATATACAACATACACAAACACTCCACCATATACAACACGGGCAAACACTCCACCATATACAACACGGGCAAACACTCCACCATATACAACACGGGCAAACACTCCACCATATACAACACGGGCAAACACTCCACCCTATATAACACGGGCAAACACTCCACCATATACAACACGGGCAAACACTCCACCATATACAACACGGGCAAACACTCCACCATATACAACATGGGCAAACACTCCACCCTATATAACACGGGCAAACACTCCACCATATATAACATGGGCAAACACTCCACCCTATATAACACGGGCAAAAACTCCACCATATACAACATGGGCAAACACTCCACCCTATATAACACAGGCAAACACTCCACCATATACAACACGGGCAAACACTCCACCATATACAACATGGGCAAACACTCCACCCTATATAACACGGGCAAACACTCCACCATATACAACACGGGCAAACACTCCACCATATACAACACGGGCAAACACTCCACCATATACAACACGGGCAAACACTCCACCATATACAACACGGGCAAACACTCCACCCTATATAACACGGGCAAACACTCCACCATATACAACACGGGCAAACACTCCACCCTATATAACACGGGCAAACACTCCACCATATACAACACGGGCAAACACTCCACCATATACAACACGGGCAAACACTCCACCATATACAACACGGGCAAACACTCCACCATATACAACACGGGCAAACACTCCACCCTATACAACACGGGCAAACACTCCACCATATACAACACGGGCAAACACTCCACCCTATATAACACGGGCAAACACTCCACCATATACAACACGGGCAAACACTCCACCATATACAACACGGGCAAACACTCCACCATATACAACACGGGCAAACACTCCACCATATACAACACGGGCAAACACTCCACCATATACAACACGGGCAAACACTCCACCATATACAACACGGGCAAACACTCCACCATATACAACACGGGCAAACACTCCACCATATACAACATGGGCAAACACTCCACCCTATATAACACGGGCAAACACTCCACCATATACAACACGGGCAAACACTCCACCCTATATAACACGGGCAAACACTCCACCATATACAACACGGGCAAACACTCCACCATATACAACACGGGCAAACACTCCACCATATACAACACGGGCAAACACTCCACCATATACAACACGGGCAAACACTCCACCATATACAACACGGGCAAACACTCCACCATATACAACACGGGCAAACACTCCACCATATACAACACGGGCAAACACTCCACCATATACAACACGGGCAAACACTCCACCCTATACAACACGGGCAAACACTCCACCATATACAACACGGGCAAACACTCCACCCTATATAACACGGGCAAACACTCCACCATATACAACACGGGCAAACACTCCACCATATACAACACGGGCAAACACTCCACCATATACAACACGGGCAAACACTCCACCATATACAACACGGGCAAACACTCCACCATATACAACACGGGCAAACACTCCACCATATACAACACGGGCAAACACTCCACCATATACAACACGGGCAAACACTCCACCATATACAACATGGGCAAACACTCCACCCTATATAACACGGGCAAACACTCCACCATATACAACACGGGCAAACACTCCACCCTATATAACACGGGCAAACACTCCACCATATACAACACGGGCAAACACTCCACCATATACAACACGGGCAAACACTCCACCATATACAACACGGGCAAACACTCCACCATATACAACACGGGCAAACACTCCACCATATACAACACGGGCAAACACTCCACCATATACAACATGGGCAAACACTCCACCATATACAACATGGGCAAACACTCCACCATATACAACATGGGCAAACACTCCACCATATACAACACGGGCAAACACTCCACCATATACAACACGGGCAAACACTCCACCATATACAACACGGGCAAACACTCCACCATATATAACACGGGCAAACAATCCACCATATACAACACGGGCAAACACTCCACCATATACAACACAGGCAAACACTCCACCATATACAACACGGGCAAACACTCCACCATATACAACACGGGCAAACACTCCACCATATATAACACGGGCAAACACTCCACCATATACAACACGGGCAAACACTCCACCATATACAACACGGGCAAACACTCCACCATATACAACACGGGCAAACACTCCACCATATACAACATGGGCAAACACTCCACCCTATATAACATGCACGTACATTACACCATATACTGTATATCTTGCCCAAATATTCCACCATACATTTTTCATTCCACCATATATAACATACACAAACATTTCCCAGTCGACGACACACACAGAAATCTCACAGTTCTTTCTTCTTCCTCCCCTGCCATCTCCAGCTGCAGCCTCTCACATAGGAACGGCGATTTAGCCTGTGCCCCCCTTCTCCAGCTATCTAACTACACTCTCTGGGGCACTGGTACCTGTGCTGGGGGCTGGGGGCTGGGTGAGTGCTTGATGCCAGGTGCTGTGATGTGTGCCAGGCTGTGCAGCCACTTGGTTCAGTCTCCCCCACCAGGGGCTGGCATTACTGACCCTGGTTATTCAGATCTCAGGAAGTGAAATGATTTCAGCTCCAATTGGGAAAGTCCCATCGATTTAGGAATGATGCATCAGACCCAGTTAGTAAATGATTCAACGGGGAAGTTTCCACATCCCCAGCAAGAAACCATCAGAACGATAATAAATGTGTGATTGGCTTCCCCTTTAAAGCAAAACACTTCCCTTTTACAAAAAAAGGGCTTTGATCCATTGCTGAATGCACAGTAGTCTTCACACAATCAGCTAATTCTCTCAGGCTCAATTATATAAAAAAAAAGGAAAATGCTTGCATTTATACAGCGACTTTCGGAAAGAAAGACTTGCATTTATATAGCGCCTTTCACAACCTCACGACATCTCAAAGCCAATGAAGTACTTTTGAAGTGTAGCCACTGTTATTGTTGTCAAATGTGACCGCCAATTTGTACACAACAAGACCCCACGAAGAGCGATGAGATAAATGGCCAGTGAATCTGTTTTGGTGATGTTGGCTGAGCGATAAATATTGGCCGGGACACCAGGAAGAACGCTCTTACTCTTTTTTTCAAATAGTGCCGTGGATCTTTTATGTTGACCTGAGAGGGCAGATAGGACCTTGGTTTAACGTCTCATCCGAAAGAAGCACTCTGACAGTGTAGCATTCCCTCGGTACTGGACTAGGAGTGTCAACCTCAAGTCTCTGGAATGAGACTTGAACCCATGACCTTCTGATTTGGAGGCGAGTGTATTTCCACTGAGCCAAGATGGTATTTCCAATATATCGAAATATATTGCACAGATATTGTTCCATCAATTGTGTGCTGAATGGAGTTAAATGTGTACAAGACACTCAGTACAAGCAAGCCAGTACAAGTCACTCAATACAACAGCAACAACAACTTGTATTTATGTAGCACCTATAACATGGAAAAACATCCCAAGGTGCTTCACAGAGGAGTCACAAAACCAGAAGTGAAACACAGAAGAATAGGAGGGATGACAAAAGCTTGGCCAATGCTGTTGTTTTTTTTTATTTGTTCATGGAATGTGGGCGTCGCTGGCAAGGCCAGCATTTATTGCCCATCCCTAATTGCCCTTGAGAAGGTGGTGGTGAGCCGTCTTCTTGAACCGCTGCAGTCCGTGGAGAGTGTTAAAGGAAGAGAGAAAGGTGGAGAGGCGGAGGGATTCGGGAAAGGAATTCCAGAGACTGGGGAAATAGGTGGCTGAAGTTTTTGGCTGCCAATGGTTAGAATCATAGAATGGTTACAGCACGGAAGAAGGCCATTCGGCCCGTCGAGCCCGTGCCGGCTCTCTGCAAGAGCATTTCAGCTAGTCCCACTCCCCCGCCCCTTCCCCGTAGCCCTGCAAATTTTTTTCCTTCAGGTACTTATCCAATTCCCTTTTGAAAGCCGTGATTGAGTCTGCCTCCACCATCCTTTCAGGCAGTGCATTCCAGATCTTAACCACTCGCTGCGTAAAAATGTTTTTTCTTACGACGCCTTTGGTTCTTTTGCCAATCACCTTAAATCTGTGCCCTCTGGTTCTCAACCCTTCTGCCAATGGGAACAGTTTCTCTCTATCTACTCTGTCAACACCCCTCATGATTTTGAAGACCTCTATCAAATCTCCTCTCAATCTTCTCTGCTCCAAGGAGAACAACCCCAGCTTCTCCAGTCTATCAACGTAACTGAAGTTCCTCATTCCTGGAATCATTCTCTCAAAGCTTTTCTGCACCTTCTCTAAGGACTTCACATCCTTCCTAAAGTGTGGTGCCCAGAATTGGACACAGTACTCCAGTTGGGGCCAAACCAGTGTTTTATACAGGTTCATCATCATTTCCACACTTTTGTACTCTATGCCTCTATTTATGGAGCCCAGGATCCCGTAAGCATTTTTAACTGCTTTCTCAACCTGCCCTGCACCCTTCAACGATTTGTGCACACATACCCCCAGGTCTCTCTGTTCATGCAGCCCCTTTAGAATTGAACCCTTTAGTTTATATGTCCTCCCCTCATTCTTTTTACCAAAATGAATCACTTCACACTGCCCATTCCACCAGCCTGTTTATGTCCTCTTGGAGTCTATCACTCTCCTCCTCACTGTTCACTATACTTCCAAGTTTTGTGTCATCTGCAAATTTTGAATTTGTGCCCGAAACACCCACGTCCAAGTCATTAATATATATCAAGAAATGCAGTGGTCCTAGAACTGATCCCTGGGGAACACCACTGTATACCTTCCTCCAGTCCGAATGGGATGAAGAAAACAGAAGATGCACAAGAGGTTGGGGTGAGAGAAGCGGAGAGTTTGGGTGGGGGATTGTTGGGGTGGGTCAATGCCAGGGAATATTTTATATTTACAGAGATGGGGTGGGTCAATGCCAGGGAATATTTTATATTTACAGAGATGGGGTGGGTCAATGCCAGGGAATATTTTATATTTACAGAGATGGAGTGGGTCAATGCCAGGGAATATTTTATATTTACAGAGATGGGGTGGGTCAATGCCAGGGAATATTTTATATTTACAGAGTTGGGGTGGGTCAATGCCAGGGAATATTTTATATTTAAGGCGCTGGGGGACTGGGAGTCAAAGTAGGTCACTGAGAACAGATGTGATGGGCAAGTGGGACTTGGTGTGGGATAAGATGCGGGCAGCAGAGTTTTAGATTAGCTGAAGTTTATAGAGGGTGCAGGATGGAAGGCAGGCAATGGGAGCATTGGGTAAGCGAGTCTGGAGATAACAAAGGCATAGATGAGAGTTTCAGCAGCAGATGGACTGAGGTAGTGGGGGTGGTGGATGATGTTATGGAGGTGGAAGTATTTGACTTTGTGATATAGAGAAAAAAGGGTCAAACCGCAGCTCTGGGTTGACCAGGATTCCAAGGTTGACAACAGCCTGGTTCAGCCTGAGAGAGGCCAGGGCAGAAGATGCAATCAGTGATGATAGTATGGATTTGTGGTGAGGCAGAAGATGATGGCTTTGGTCTTCCCAATGTTTAAGTGGAAAACATTAAGATTCATTCAAGACTGGATATAAAACAAGCAGTCTGATGGCACGGTGAAGAGGTCAAGAGGCATGGTGGAGAAGAGACTTCAGTGTGACCAGCATACTTGTAGTCATTGGCCCCGTGGCTTCCGACTTCACTGAGCAGTCTGTGGTGTTTCGGCTTGTGCGAAGTCTGTAATATGTGGGTTAGTGAGTAGTCCGTGGTGTATAAACAAGTGAGCAATCTGTATTTTGCAGATTATGAGCGGTCTGTGGTGTTCACGCTTGTGAGCAGCCTGTAGTGTGCAGCTTACGGCCCAGTCCGTAGTGCAGCTTGGTGAACAGTCTGTAGTGAGCAGTTAATAGTGCGCAGTGTGTAGTGAGCAGTGTGTAGTGAGCAGTGTGTAATGAGCAGTCTGTCGTGAGCAGTGTGTTGTGAGCCATGTGTAGTGTGCAGTCTGTAGTGAGCAGTCTATTGTGAGCAGTGTGTAGTGAGCAGTCTGTCTTGAGCAGTGTGTAGTGAGTACTGTGAAGTGAGCAGTCTATTGTGAGCAGTGTGTAGTGAGCAGTGTATAGTGAGCAGTCTGTAGTGAGCAGTCTGCAGTGAGCCGTGTGTAGTGAGCAGTCTGTAGTGAGCAGTCTGTTGTGAGCAGTGTGTAGTGAGCAGTCTGTAGTGAGCAGTGTGTAGTGACAGTCTGCAATGAGCAGTCTGTACTGAGCAGTTTGCAGTGAGCAGTCTGTTGTGAGCAGTGTGTAATGAGCAGTCTGTAGTGAGCAGTCTGTAGTGAGCAGTCTGTAGTGAGCAGTTGTAATGAGCAGTCTGTAGTGCGCAGTGTGTAGTGAGCAGTCTGTAATGAGCAGTCTGTAGTGAACAATGTGCAGTGTGCATTGAGCAGTCTATAATGAGCAGTGTGTAGTGAGCAGTGTGTAGTGAGCAGTCTGTAGTGAGCAGTTTGTAGTGAGCAGTGTGTAGTGAGCAGTCTGTAATGAGCTGTCTATAGTGAGCAGTCTGTAGTGAGCTGTGTGTAGTGAGCAGTCTGTAGTGAGCAGTCTGTAATGAGCAGTCTGCAGTGAGCTGTGTGTAGTGAGCAGTCTGTAGTGAACTATGTGTAATGAGCAGTCTGTAGTGAACAGTCTGTAGTGAGTAGTCTGTAATGAGCAGTCTGCAATGAGCAGTCGGTAGTGAGCAGTGTGTAGTTTGCCGTCTGCAATGAGCAGTCTGTAGTGAGTAGTCTGTAATGAGCAGTCTGCAATGAGCAGTCTGTAGTGAGCAGTGTGTAATGAGCAGTCTGTAATGAGCTGTCTGTAGTGAGCAGTGTGTAATGAGCAGTCTGTAATGAGCTGTCTGTAGTGAGCAGTGTGTAATGAGCAGTCTGTAGAGTGTAGTGAGCAGTGTGTAGTGAGCAGTCTGTAATGAGCTGTCTGTAGTGAGCAGTCTGTAGTGAGCAGTGTGCAGTGAGCAGTCTGTAATGAGCTGTCTGTAGTGAGCAGTGTGCAGTGAGCCGTGTGTAGTGAGCAGTGTGCAGTGAGCAGTCTGTAGTGAGCAGTGCGTAATGAGCAGTCTGTAGTGAGCAGTCTGTACTGAGCAGTGTGTAATGAGCAGTCTGTACTGAGCAGTCTGTAGTGAGCAGTGTGTAGTGAGCAGTCTGTAGTGAGAAGTCTGTAGTGAGCAGTCTGCAGTGAGCAGTCTGCAGTGAGCAGTGTGCAGTGAGCAGTCTGTAGTGAGCAGTCTGTAATGAGCAGTGTGCAGTGAGTAGTCTGCAGTGAGCAGTCTGTAATGAGCAGTCTGTAATGAGCAGTCTGCAATGAGCAGTCTGCAATGAGCAGTCTGTAGTGAGCAGTGTGCAGTGAGCAGTCGGTAGTGAGCAGTGTGTAGTGAGCCGACTGTAATGAGCAGTCTGTAGTGAGCCGTCTGAAGTGAGCCGTCTGTAGTGAGCAGTGTGTAATGAACAGTCTGTAGTGAGCAGTGTGTAGTGAGCAGTCTGTAGTGAGCAGTCTGTAGTGAGCAGTGTGTAGTGAGCAGTCTGTAATGCGCTGTCTGTAGTGAGCAGTGTGCAGTGAGCCGTGTGCAGTGAGCAGTCTGTAGTGAGCAGTCTGTTGTGAGCAGTCTGTAATGAGCAGACTGTAGTGAGCAGTCTGTCGTGAGCAGTGTGCAGTGAGCAGTCTGTAGTGAGCAGTCTGTAGTGAGCAGTATGTAGTGAGCAGTCTGTAATGAGCAGTCTGTAATGAGCAGTCTACAATGAGCAGTCTGTAGTGAGTAGTGTGAAGTGAGCAGTCTGTAGTGAACAGTGTGCAGTGTGCAGTGAGCAGTCTGTAGTGAGCAGTGTGTAGTGAGCAGTCTGTAATGAGCAGTGTGTAGTGAGCAGTGTGTAGTGAGCAGTCTGTAGTGAGCAGTCTGTAGTGAGCAGTCTGTAGTGAGCAGTCTGTAGTGAGCAGTCTGTAGTGAGCAGTGTGCAGTGAGCTGTGTGTAGTGAGCAGTGTGCAGTGAGCAGTCTGTAGTGAGCACTGTCTAATGAGCAGTCTGTAGGGAGCAGTCTGTAGTGAGCAGTCTGTAGTGAGTAGTCTGTAGTGAGCAGTGTCTAGTGAGCAGTCTGTAGTGAGCAGTGTCTAGTGAGCAGCCTGTAATGAGCAGTCTGTAGTGAGCAGTCTGTATTGTGCTGTCTATAGTGAGCAGTGTGCAGTGAGCCGTGTGTAGTGAGCAGTGTGCAGTGAGCAGTCTGTAGTGAGCAGTCTGTAATGAGCAGTCTGTAGTGAGCAGTCTGTAATGAGCAGTCTGCAATGAGCAGTCTGTAGTGAGTAGTGTGTAGTGAGCAGTGTGTAATGAGCAGTCTGTAGTGAGCAGTCTGTAGTGAGCAGTGTGTAATGAGCAGTCTGTAGTGAGCAGTGTGTAATGAGCAGTGTGTAGTGAGCAGTCTGTAGTGAGCAGTCTGTAGTGAGCAGTCTGTAGTGAGCAGTCTGCAGTGAGCAGTCTGTAGTGAGCAGTGTGCAGTGAGCAGTCTCTTGTGAGCAGTCTCTTGTGAGTAGTCTGTAAAGGGCAGTCTGTAGTGAGCAGTCTGTAGTGAGCAGTCTGTAGTGTGCAGTGAGCGGTCTGTAGTGAGCAGTCTGTAGTGAGCAGTCTGTAGTGAGCAGTCTGTAGTGAGCAGTCTGTAGTGAGCAGTGTGTAATGAGCAGTCTGTAGTGAGCAGTCTGTAATGAGCAGTCTGCAATGAGCAGTCTGTAGTGAGTAGTGTGTAGTGAGCAGTGTGTAATGAGCAGTCTGTAGTGAGCAGTCTGTAGTGAGCAGTGTGTAATGAGCAGTCTGTAGTGAACAGTGTATAATGAGCAGTGTGTAGTGAGCAGTCTGTAGTGAGCAGTCTGTAGTGAGCAGTCTGTAGTGAGCAGTCTGCAGTGAGCAGTCTGTAGTGAGCAGTGTGCAGTGAGCAGTCTCTTGTGAGCAGACTCTTGTGAGTAGTCTGTAAAGGGCAGTCTGTAGTGAGCAGTCTGTAGTGAGCAGTCTGTAGTGTGCAGTGAGCGGTCTGTAGTGAGCAGTCTGTAGTGAGCAGTCTGTAATGAGCAGTCTGTAGTGAGCAGTCTGTAGTGAGCAGTCTGTAGTGAGCAGTCTGTAGTGAGCAGTCTGTAATGAGCAGTCTGTAGTGAGCAGTCTGTAGTGAGCAGTCTGTAGTGAGCAGTCTGTAGTGAGCAATCTGTAGTGAGCAGTCTGTAGTGAGCAGTCTGTAATGAGCAGTCTGTAATGAGCAGTCTGTAGTGTGCAGTGAGCGGTCTGTAGTGAGCAGTCTGTAGTGAGCAGTCTGTAATGAGCAGTCTGTAGTGAGCAGTCTGTAGTGAGCAGTCTGTAGTGAGCAGTGTGTAGTGAGCAGTTAGCGAGCAGACTGCACTGTGTAGGTTAGTGAGCAGTCTGTAGTGTGCAGTTAGCGAGCAGACTGCACTGTGTAGGTTAGTGAGCAGTCTGTAGTGTGCAGTTAGCGAGCAGACTGCACTGTGTAGGTTAGTGAGCAGTCTGTAGTGTGCAGCTTACGGCCCAGTCCGTAGTGCAGCTTGGTGAACAGTCTGTAGTGAGCAGTTAATAGTGCGCAGTGTGTAGTGAGCAGTGTGTAGTGAGCCGTGTGTAATGAGCAGTCTGTCGTGAACCATGTGTAGTGTGCAGTCTGTAGTGAGCAGTCTATTGTGAGCAGTGTGTAGTGAGCAGTCTGTCTTGAGCAGTGTGTAGTGAGTACTGTGAAGTGAGCAGTCTATTGTGAGCAGTGTGTAGTGAGCAGTGTATAGTGAGCAGTCTGTAGTGAGCAGTCTGCAGTGAGCCGTGTGTAGTGAGCAGTCTGTAGTGAGCAGTCTGTTGTGAGCAGGGTGTAGTGAGCAGTCTGTAGTGAGCAGTGTGTAGTTTCAGTCTGCAATGAGCAGTCTGTACTGAGCAGTGTGCAGTGAGCAGTCTGTTGTGAGCAGTCTGTTGTGAGCAGTCTGTAGTAAGCAGTCTGTAGTGAGAAGTGTGTAATGAGCAGTCTGTAGTGAGCAGTCTGTAGTGAGCAGTCTGTAGTGAGCAGTCTGTAATGAGCAGACTGTAGTGAGCATACTGTAGTGCGCAGTGTGTAGTCAGCAGTCTATAATGAGCAGTCTATAATGAGCAGTGTGTAGTGAGCAGTGTGTAGTGATCAGTCTGTAATGAGCAGTCTATAGTGAGCAGTGTGTAGTGAGCAGTCTGTAATGAGCTGTCTATAGTGAGCAGTCTGTAGTGAGCTGTGTGTAGTGAGCAGTCTGTAGTGAGCAGTCTGTAATGAGCAGTCTGCAGTGAGCCGTGTGTAGTGAGCAGTGTGCAGTGAGCAGTCTGTAGTGAGCCGTGTGTAGTGAGCAGTGTGCAGTGAGCAGTCTGTAGTGAGCAGTGTGAAATGAGCAGTCTGTAGTGAGCAGTCTGTAATGAGCAGTCTGCAATGAGCAGTCTGTAGTGAGTAGTGTGTAGTGAGCAGTGTGTAATGAGCAGTCTGTAGTGAGCAGTCTGTAGTGAGCAGTCTGTAGTGAGCAGTCTGTAGTGAGCAGTGTGTAGTGAGCAGTGTGTAGTGAGCAGTGTGTAGTGAGCAGTCTGTTGTGAGCAGTCTGTAGTGAGCAGTCTGTAGTGAGCAGTCTGTAGTGAGTAGTGTGTAGTGAGCAGTGTGCATTGAGCAGTCTGTAGTGAGCAGTGTGTAGTGAGCAGTCTATAATGAGCAGTCTATAATGAGCAGTGTGTAGTGAGCAGTGTGTAGTGAGCAGTCTGTAATGAGCAGTCTATAGTGAGCAGTGTGTAGTGAGCAGTCTGTAATGAGCTGTCTATAGTGAGCAGTCTGTAGTGAGCTGTGTGTAGTGAGCAGTCTGTAGTGAGCAGTCTGTAATGAGCAGTCTGCAGTGAGCCGTGTGTAGTGAGCAGTGTGCAGTGAGCAGTCTGTAGTGAGCCGTGTGTAGTGAGCAGTGTGCAGTCTGTAGTGAGCAGTGTGAAATGAGCAGTCTGTAGTGAGCAGTCTGTAATGAGCAGTCTGCAATGAGCAGTCTGTAGTGAGTAGTGTGTAGTGAGCAGTGTGTAATGAGCAGTCTGTAGTGAGCAGTCTGTAGTGAGCAGTGTGTAATGAGCAGTCTGTAGTGAGCAGTGTGTAATGAGCAGTGTGTAGTGAGCAGTCTGTAGTGAGCAGTCTGTAGTGAGCAGTCTGCAGTGAGCAGTCTGCAGTGAGCAGTCTGTAGTGAGCAGTGTGCAGTGAGCAGTCTCTTGTGAGCAGTCTCTTGTGAGTAGTCTGTAATGAGCAGTCTGTAGTGAGCAGTCTGTAGTGAGCAGTCTGTAGTGAGCAGTCTGTAGTGAGCAGTCTGTAGTGTGCAGTGAGCGGTCTGTAGTGAGCAGTCTGTAGTGAGCAGTCTGTAATGAGCAGTCTGTAGTGAGCAGTGTGTAGTGAGCAGTGTGTAGTGAGCAGTCTGTAGTGAGCAGTCTGTAGTGAGCAGTCTGTAGTGAGCAGTCTGTAGTGAGCAGTCTGCAGTGAGCCGTGTGTAGTGAGCAGTCTGTAGTGAGCAGTCTGTTGTGAGCAGGGTGTAGTGAGCAGTCTGTAGTGAGCAGTGTGTAGTTTCAGTCTGCAATGAGCAGTCTGTACTGAGCAGTGTGCAGTGAGCAGTCTGTTGTGAGCAGTCTGTTGTGAGCAGTCTGTAGTAAGCAGTCTGTAGTGAGCAGTGTGTAATGAGCAGTCTGTAGTGAGCAGTCTGTAGTGAGCAGTCTGTAATGAGCAGTGTGCAGTGAGCATACTGTAGTGAGCAGTCTGTAGTGCGCAGTGTGTAGTGAGCAGTCTATAATGAGCAGTCTATAATGAGCAGTGTGTAGTGAGCAGTGTGTAGTGAGCAGTGTGTAATGAGCAGTCTATAATGAGCAGTGTGTAGTGAGCAGTGTGTAGTGATCAGTCTGTAATGAGCAGTCTATAGTGAGCAGTGTGTAGTGAGCAGTCTGTAATGAGCTGTCTATAGTGAGCAGTCTGTAGTGAGCTGTGTGTAGTGAGCAGTCTGTAGTGAGCAGTCTGTAATGAGCAGTCTGCAGTGAGCCGTGTGTAGTGAGCAGTGTGCAGTGAGCAGTCTGTAGTGAGCCGTGTGTAGTGAGCAGTGTGCAGTGAGCAGTCTGTAGTGAGCAGTGTGAAATGAGCAGTCTGTAGTGAGCAGTCTGTAGTGAGCAGTCTGTAATGAGCAGTCTGCAACGAGCAGTCTGTAGTGAGTAGTGTGTAGTGAGCAGTGTGTAATGAGCAGTCTGTAGTGAGCAGTCTGTAGTGAGCAGTGTGTAATGAGCAGTGTGTAGTGAGCAGTCTGTAGTGAGCAGTCTGTAGTGAGCAGTCTGTAGTGAGCAGTCTGTAGTGAGCAGTCTGTAGTGAGTAGTCTGTAGTGAGCAGTGTGCATTCAGCAGTCTGTAGTGAGCAGTGTGTAGTGAGCAGTCTATAATGAGCAGTCTATAATGAGCAGTGTGTAGTGAGCAGTGTGTAGTGAGCAGTCTGTAATGAGCAGTCTATAGTGAGCAGTGTGTAGTGAGCAGTCTGTAGTGAGCAGTCTGTAATGAGCAGTCTGCAGTGAGCCGTGTGTAGTGAGCAGTGTGCAGTGAGCAGTCTGTAGTGAGCCATGTGTAGTGAGCAGTGTGCAGTCTGTAGTGAGCAGTGTGAAATGAGCAGTCTGTAGTGAGCAGTCTATAATGAGCAGTCTGCAGTGAGCAGTCTGTAGTGAGCAGTGTGTAATGAGCAGTGTGTAGTGAGCAGTCTGTAGTGAGCAGTCTGTAGTGAGCAGTCTGCAGTGAGCAGTCTGCAGTGAGCAGTCTGTAGTGAGCAGTGTGCAGTGAGCAGTCTCTTGTGAGCAGTCTCTTGTGAGTAGTCTGTAATGAGCAGTCTGTAGTGAGCAGTCTGTAGTGTGCAGTGAGCGGTCTGTAGTGAGCAGTCTGTAGTGAGCAGTCTGTAGTGAGCAGTCTGTAGTGAGCAGTCTGTAGTGAGCAGTGTGTAGTGAGCAGTCTGTAGTGAGCAGTCTGTAATGAGCAGTCTGTAGTGAGCAGTCTGTAGTGAGCAGTCTGTAGTGAGCAGTGTGTAGTGAGCAGTCTGTAGTGAGCAGTCTGTAGTGAGCAGTCTGTAGTGAGCAGTCTGTAATGAGCAGTCTGTAGTGAGCAGTCTGTAGTGAGCAGTCTGTAGTGAGCAGTCTGTAGTGAGCAGTCTGTAGTGAGCAGTCTGTAATGAGCAGTCTGTAGTGAGCAGAGTGTAGTGAGCAGTCTGTAATGAGCAGTCTGTAATGATCTCAGAGCTTCACCTGTCAGGATCACATAATAGACAATTGTACACAGCCCACGTTTTTGTCCCAGGGTGAATCATAACGACTCCGGGCTGGATTTTGTCTTGGGGTCGGGTTGGGGTCGTGTGATCCGCATTTCGTGTTGCCCCCCCCGACTCCAGATTAATGTGGATAAATGATGCAATTTTAACTTAATTGGGCAATTGAGTTCCAGCATGTGGGAACCCATGAACCAATTAGGGGTTTCAGTCTGAAAGTCGCCTCTGATGATGTCATCATTGCAGAGACTGCCTGGTCTCAGAGATTGCCTGGCCTTTGCTGTGAGTGGACCTGGATGCAAAATGAGAGAGAGAGAGAGAGAGAGAGAGAGATGAGAATTTTTTCCATCCAGGTCCTCTCACAGCAAGGCCAGGCAGTCAGCTATCCACTTGTACTCCCGCCAGGTTTCACTGGCGTGTTTCACATCAGGCGTACTTCACGTCAGAAAAGGGTTAAACTAGCTAAAACGTTTCAAAATGGCATTACAGAGCCAATTTAGGGCTTGTTAAGGGCTTTAATGGCCTCTCCTGCCTCTTGGAGGCGGGACGGAGTCGGAAACCCCGCGACTGAATTTGTCAAAATTGCTTGGAGGCGGGATGGGGGCGGGATGGGGTCGGGACCCCCGAATCTGCAACTTTAACCCCCCACACGCCTCCAAACCCGACTCCATGGGTCATTGAAAATCCAGCCCTCCATCTCTAACATCGCCCATCTCCGCCCCTACCTCAGTCCATCTGCTGCTGAAAACCTCGTCCTTGCTTTTGTTACCTCCAGACTTGACTATTCCAATGGTCTGCTGAGCGACCTTGTATCTTCATCCAAAACTCTGCTGCCCGTATCCGAACTCGCACCGAGTCCCATCACCCCTGTGCTCGCTGATCTACGTTGGCCCCCAGTCCACTAATGCCTCGAATTTAAAATTCTCATCCTTATTTTCAAATTCCTCCATGGCTTCGCCCCTCCCTATCTCTGTAACCTCCTCCACCTCTCTACCTCTCTCCTCCTTTAAAACATCCTTAAAACCAACCTCTTTGGCCAAGCTTTTGGTCACCTATCCTAATGTCTCCTGATGTGGCTCGGTGTCAAATTTGTCTGCTTACGCTCCTGTGAAGTGCCCTGGAACAGTTTACTACATTAAAGGCGCTATACAAATGCAAGTTGTCGTTGTTGTTGTTGTTGAGCAGCTCGGCAGAGCCCAGTGACGCCCTAATGATCTCTCGGAACAACTCTGCTGTAAGCCACTGGCCCAGGGGAGAGTCTCCAAGCCTGGAGCTTGCCAACCGAAAATGTCCCCCACAGTACCCTCCCTTCTCAATCCCATTAAATGTCTTGTTACTCAGGTCCCGCAGTCTTTCTGAAGCAATTGCTCAGTGTTGAGTATGGAAAATATAGAACCGTATATTCCGATCCCTACGGGTGTGTACGCTCTGTCCACGCACCCTTAGGGACATCGGAAATGCCGCTTTCAGGCATGCCAAGTGCATGCGCTGAAAACCGGCATTTCCGATCTGTCAAAAACTCTTGACAGATTCTCCGCCTGCCCTGGAAAAGGGCCTCCGCAGATAGTTCCGTTCTCTGGAGACCCTCCGCCCGCAGAAAACCCTTAGAATTCTTACGCCTGCGCCTGCTTTCACCAGGATAAGATTTGAAAAAAGTTTTTTAAAAAATTCACTCATTTATCATTTAAAAAAGGTAAGTTTATTTTTAGCCCTGTAAAAAACTTTAAATATTTTTTTCAAAAAATTACATTTTTGTTTAAAATATTTAATTTATTGTAATTTCAACTAATTTAAAAGGTGATTTTTAAAAAAAATTATTTAAAGTTTTACTGTGTTTTTGGGGTGATCTCCATTCATATATTTGGCAGGTCTATCTGTCAAGTGTATGAACGGAGATTCCCTTCTCCTATTGGCTCCCCATGTCCCACGTGATCCCAGTGACGCTTGCGAACTGCCTGCGTCCCTGGGATACGTGGGCCTTGCGCAGTTGGAGTTCGAGAGGCCCAGGAGCGGAACTATACGCACCTCGGGAGCCCTCGGGTAAGTTCGTAGATTTTTCCAGTGAGAAAGGCCTCCACACACAGGAAGCCTCCAATCGGAAAATACGGCCCGAATTTTTGTTAAATCCTGCTGTTGCTGTTATAACAACATTGCCAGCTCAGAGCCTGGCTGTGCCAGTTTACAGATCTCCAGTCACACAGCAGTAATCCAATCCACAGCACTTCAGTCAATCTTTCCAGGCCAGTTAGTGCTGGGGATGAACCCTCTGATTAATCAAAAAGGTCTGCTCCATATTTACTGTAAACCAGTCTTTAACAGAAGAACTGTCTCGGGTAATTAGTGCTTACAGACAAGTTCTGCAAATTTTTATCCTGGGCATTTTGCCAATCAGTAAAAGTGCTGGTTGGGATCAGAATGCTTTCGCTGAAAGTACATTGGTGCAGTCGATAACCAGCCCTGCGCAGTGCCTCCATTCAATCCTCCTCTCAGACTAACCAGAGATTAGATCAAACATTCCTGGTCTCCGCCCAAATTGAAGGATCACTTTCGAACTTTGTCTGGGCTCGGTACCGAAGGTTAGACATTTTATTTTCTGCGCTTAAATGTCAACATCTGCTTCATTTGTGGATTTGATCTGAAGTAACTGGCGAGGAATTCCTCCCGACTCGGATCAGTTGGTGATTGGGGAACCTCTTTCCAGGCAGCGCTGTTTGGGAGCTCCCTATCACGTTGCACGTGCCGTCAATTTGTCCAGGGTTTCTGCTACAGTGACTGTGAAACCCTCTAGGATGGTCAGTATACTGTCACAGCTGCACTTCACCTTTGGGCTTTCCCGCTCAGTGAATACCCCGAAAATATTCATTTAGTAATTTAAGTTGCCAGTCGTGGCTCAGTGGTAGCATTCTCGCCTCTTGAGTCAGTTCAAGTCCCAGTCCAGAGACTTGAGCCCATAATTCAGGCTGAGACTTCAGTGCCGTACTGAGGGAGTTCTGCACTGTCGGAGGGGCAGTCTTTAAACTGCCGCCCCGCCTGCCCTCTCAGGTGGATAGAAAAGATCCCACGGCACTATTCGAAAAAGAGCAGGGGAGTTCTCCCGGTGTCCGGGCCAATATTTGTCCCTCAACCAACCCCAACTAAAAAACAGATTATCTGATCATTTATTTCATTGGTGTTTGTCGGAGCTTGCTGTGCACAAATTGGCAGCTGCGTTTCTTACTTTACAACAGTGACTACACTTCAAAAATACTTCATTGGCTGTAGAGTGCTTTGGGACGTCCTGAGGTCGTGAAAGGTGCTCTCGAAATACAAGTTCTTTCTTTCTTGCCAGCCCAGACATCACAGTCACTACTTAAGCCCCAATTGTACGATATTGAAAAATTTCTAGCTTCGCGCAATGTGTCTAATTTTGTGATATTAGGCGCACTAGAACAAGGGGTCACAGTCTCAGGATACGAGGTAGGTCTTCTAGGACTGAGATGAGGAGAAATTTCTTCACCCAGAGGGTGGTGAACCTGTGGAATTCTCTACCACAGAAGGCTGTGGAGGCCAAGTCACTGAATATATTTAAGAAGGAGATAGATAGATTTCTAGACACAAAAGGCATCAAGGGGTATGGGGAGAGAGCGGGAATATGGTATTGAGATAGAGGATCAGCCATGATCATAATGAATGGCGGAGCAGGCTCGAAGGGCCGAATGGCCTACTCCTGCTCCTATTTCTATGTTTCTACTCCCTCATTTTCCTAGACTCCCTGCAAAACATACCCAGCGAGTGGGGGTGGGTGGGGGTGGGGTGGGGCGAGGGTGGGCGGGGGTGGATGGGGGTGGGGCGGGGGTGGGGGTGGGGCGGGGGTGGAGTGGGGTGGGGTGGGGTGGGGGTGGGGTAGGACGGGGGTGGGGTAGGGCGGGGGTGGACGGGGGTGGGGTAGGGTGGGGGTGGGGGTGGGGTGGGGATGGACGAGGGTGGGACAGGGGTTGGGCGGGGGTGGGGTAGGGCAGGGGTGCGGTGGGCGGAGGTGGGGGTGGGCGGGGGGTGGAGGTGGGGGTGGACGGGGTGGGGCGGGGGCGGGGGCGGGGGGTGGGGGTGGACGGGGGCGGGGGGGCGGGGGTGGGGGTGGACGGGGTGGGGCGGGGGTGGGGGTGGGGTGGGGTGGGGGCGGGGTAGGGCGGGGGTGGGGGTGGACGGGGGTGGGGTAGGGGTGGGGCGGTGGTGGGGTAGGGCGGGTGTGGGGTGTGAGGGCCAATCTCCAGTGAAGGCAGTGCTACTAACCATGTGGAAGGAGGGAGCAGAGCAGGTCAAATGGACCTTGGAACAAGTGAGGAAATTGCTTTCAGTAGTCCCAGGATAAGTGGACTCCCCTTTGTATGGATGCTGCCTTTCCCTTCCTGGAAGATGTGGTATGGGGGATTGCGGGGGGGGCGTTTCTTCCCCTTCAGGGGGACAGGATGGGGACAACACGGTCACCTTCTAACAGCACTCCTGCATGTACTATAAGGCACCCCAATACCTTACTCAGCCAAAATTAAAAATATACACAAGGTGAGCACAGTGGAGAAGAAATAATACGGCACAACTTTAACGCAGAGCCCTGAAAATGCACCCACCAGAACAAGAATTCTCTACCCCATAGGATAGATGCTCAGTCGATGAGTATGTTTAAGACTGACATCGATAGATTTTTGGGCACGAAGGGAATCAAGGGATATGGGGATTGGGCGGGTAAGTGGAGTTGAGGTGGATGATCAGCCATGATCTTATTGAATGGCGGAGCAGGCTCGAGGGGCTGAATGGCCGACTCCTGCTCCTACTTCTTATGTTCTTAAGGAAATAATTATTCCAAAATGCAAGACCGAACTGTAAACAACTAGCGTTAGGAAGGCCTACTAAACTAGGGTGGCCATATTTTCTAAACCGAATCTGGGGACACACAAGGTGGGAGCACACCAACGTAGCCAGGACACGTTTCAAGAAAACCAGCATGTAGACTTTGTTGCTTCTGCTAGTGGAATACGCCATTTTCACCTTACACCGAATCACGAATCTTGCGTGTGTTCTGGCAATAGTGCTGCACCATCTATATTCATCCCGAAATGCCCTAACTTTTGATTTCTGAATTTTAAATCTGTTCCAAACAGACTGAGATTTTCCATATAAGGTGTGAGACACCCTTTGGGCTGGATTTTGCCAGTGTTGGCGGGCTGGGGCATGTCAGGTGTCATTCGGGTCAGGACCCCGACTCCGAAGTGAAGTGGGGTAAAAGTGGGATTTTCCCCTAATTGGGCAATTGATTTCCAGCATGTGGGAACCCATGGCCCAATGAGTCTTTTCATACAGAAAGTCGCCTCCAATGACGTCATCAATGCTGCTGGATTTAAGGCCTGCAAGCAGCCTTGCTTCTTCTGGAGACATTAAACTTTATGGCCATTGTAGTAAGGAATTCATTGATCGACTCTGTCCACCAGCAGGCAAAATTGTGCACCTCGGTTTGATGAGCCCTCCCTCCAAGCTCTGGTGCAGGGAGCAAGATCAAATAAGGAGGTTCTCTTCCCTTCCTCAGGGAGAAAAAAGCCACCGAAGCAGACTAAACTGTGTGGCTGCAAGTGGCCCAGGAGGTCAACTCCATTTCGATGAGCCGCAGAACCTGGCTGCAGTGCAGGAAGTGGTTTCATGACCTTCTCCGCACAGGAAAAGTGAGTATGACTTTCCCATCTCCCTCAATCTGATCCCCATCGCCTCTCCTCACCAGCACAGCCAACCTCTTCCTCCACATCCCACTTGACACTTACATCCCTGCACCCTTACCCATTCCCTCTCTCTCTATGGTCACATTCACTTAACTGTTCAACCATTTAGCCCTCACACTCCCTATCACTGTGATGCAACAACAACAACAACTTACAACACACAGGGAGGGTCCTTTGTCTCCTTCTAAGCATCTATGCTATGGATTCTCTACACTCACTCCTTCATTCTCACTCAAACTCCACTTGTGTCCCTCATTGCAGGAAAAGAGAGCCCACAATAAGCGGGAAAGAGCCATGACAAGAGGAGGGCCACCCTCAGTAGCCCAGCTCACCGCCTGGGAGGAAGCGGCCCTGGAAATCGCCGGGATCGAGGAGGATACCCAAGTGGGGGACAGGCAGATGGGCGCATCACAGCAAGCTGGTGACAGAATAGTTTGGCATCTCTCTCATTGACATTGCATGAGTCACTGATAATGAATCTGATGCTCTAACAGATTGACTTATGATCATCTGCAATATTCAATGTGCATGTAACCTTGATCTCACATCTCTAAATCTTTCCTTTACTCCCCCACAGGACCATCGAAAGCCCCCATCCCCACTGTCCAGGGGGAAGAGCCTGAGCTTCCAGACTCCTCAGAGGAAGCTGCAACCTCTGAGGGCGCAGCATCAGCAGAATTCAGCGCACCCAGCACCAGCGCAGACACTCAAACCTCGGTGGGACCTTTGCGAGATAGAGTAGTGTTGGCACCTGGTGTATCACAGCTCACAAGTGAGCATCAGCAGATGGTGGAGACAGGCTCATCAGTGGAGAGTCCTCGTCGGAGGGTGCAGGACTCTGCCAGCTTGGCTCAGCTGCATGTCGACCCTGTGCCTCCGGGTCCATCCAGAAGGAGAGCGGTGCTGGAACTCCAGAAACAGGTGCAGGAGTATCTGGCAGGTTTTGTCTCCAGGGTCGCTGCGAGTGTGGAGTGAATGGAGGAGTCCATCACGAACATGAGCAGAGCCTTTGTGGAGGCATTGGCATATGAACGCATCACCGTGGAAAGGATGGCAACCTCCGTGGAAAGGATGGCTAACTTCATGGTAAGGCTGGCTACCGTAGAGGAGAGGGTGGCTACGGTAGAGGAGAGGATGGCTACGGCCATGGAGGAGCTTAGTCGCCAGGGTCTTGAAAACATGGTCATTGTTCAGAATAGAATGACATCTCTTGAGGAGCGAAGGTCAGCTATTGAGCATAGAAACCAAACCTTCATGGAAGTCCTCTGGAGTAGGACTTCCAGTGCAGAAACGGGTCCTCATGGCCCCCCTGAAGTGCAGCAAGGTGCTGTCAAGCCACTTGCTAGCTCTGAAGGATCGCTGACCCATGAGAGGGATGTTGGGGGCTCCTCTCCAAGCGCTCACACGACCATGCCACCGCAAAGCCCTCGGTCACAGCCCCACCAGAGTCCTCACCCAACTGAGATGGGCGTCTCAGCCCCTGCACAGCCGCAGGAGCAGCAGACTTTTGCCAAGCCCTCACAGGTTCACAACCCCAGAGGACGCCCGCCAAAGGTGTCGAGACAGGAGCAGCAAGAAAGTGAGCAAGGGGCCTCCACATCTGCTGAAGCCACAGGGGAAGCACCACGTAGGAGCGCGCGTAATTGGAAGATAATGCCCAAGTAGTCACAAGGGTAGTCACTTGGGTGCTGTGATGTATTGTATTTGGACCAGCCATCCTGTCATGGTATCATAAACAGATTTGATAGCAAACTGTTGAAGTTGTGGCCTGTGTCATTTCGCAAATGGGACTTTCACATTGAGGGCTTAGGGCGACTTGCAATTGTTAGTATGGTGGTCAGAGTGTTAGGAATCTGCAGGTTCTTGTTCATTGTCGATGCTCTGATAAGAAGGTGAGAGACAAAAGTGTTTGATTGTGCAGGCTAAGCAAATCTGGCCAACATGAGTGCATCCCTTGCATCCCGGGCAGCAATGTGGTCGCGCTCTGGCGCCTTCTGGCCTGTGCAGTTTCAGGTGAGTGCGCAGCAGCTTGGCATTCCTGTTGTTGCTCCTGCTGTTGATGGTGCTGTTGTTCAGGGTTCTGCTGCTGCCATGGCTGATCTTCGTCCGAATCTGATGTCCAGGAGGAAAGGAATTAAATGGTCGCCATGCTTCTGCTATATACCTCAGTTGAGGAAGCGCTCAGTCAAGGTGGGGAGAGGGGTTTCCCAGGAGGTCACACTGGAGATGGGTGTCAGGCTCCAAACTTCCACAACAATGAGTAGGCCTGCTAAAAGTTCGCCCAGACCCGAGACAACAAAGTTCTGCCACCTGCAAATGATGATTGCTGAAAAGTCCTTTTTAATGGTGGAGCTGCAGCTGTTACTAAGCAATCCACTTGTGAGGCCGCCAGGATTACCTGGCATGTTCCAGAGGAGCCGTGCAGGATGGGGGAAATGTCTAAAAATCAGAAAGGCTTCTCAAAATTGGATTATAGAGGCAATTAAGTGGTTGTTAAGGGCCTTAAGGGCCTATCCCGCCTCTTGGAGGCGGGATGGAAATGGGGTCTGAAACCCCGATTCTGGGAAAATTGCACGGAGGTGGGATGGAGGCGGGATCGGGCCTGCATCCATTTTTTGTGATTTTAACACCTCACACACCTCCAATCTCGCCTCCTCGGGCCTGGCAAAATCGAGCCCTTTGTCTCAGAAGGTTTCAGAAACCTCTTCCCGGTGGGAGAATTTAGAGCTTACCTTATTCAGCAATAAAAACACGATGCACCATACTGATCTGAGGTAAAGTAAATCCACCCACCAGCCCTCGGCTTCTCCCACGCATTTTAAAGGTTCCGCCCTCTGGCCAGTCACAATTGGCCGAAACACGGGGGTCAGGTGACTCAATCCCCCAGAGTGCAGTGCGGCCCGAGCTATCAATGGGCCCTTTTCTCCGCTGCGCTGCATTGTGGGAAAGCGGGGTCGCCATCGTCGCCTCTGTTCGACCGTCTCCTGGGACCCATTGCTGAGCTCAAACTCGGCGTGAATTGGCCGAGAATAACCCCCGGGGTTTCAGTACATTCGCGTTTAAAAAAACAAAGACTCTATGCGAGGTTGAGTTTTCTGAACCGCGGATATTGTTGGTCGGGGACACAGTATCTAATCCGGGGACTGTCCCCAGAAAACAGGGACATATGGTCAGCCTATACTAAACAGGCCATGCCAGTTTCTAACCCGACTCACTGTTCAGGCACAAAAAATGAAGAATGGTCATTTGGACAAAGTACTGGAGGGCAGCCAGTGTCTTTGGATCTGTCCCTCAGCAAGGAGTCAGCACCTTGAAGAGAGGAGGGGAGATATAGAGGGAAAAGACTTGAGCAGCTCTGAGGAACGGACATTACTGCCCATCCTACGAGACCCTGGGATATCCTTAACACACCCGAGGAACCGGATACAAGAAAGAACTCTATGCAGAACAGCCATTAATGTTGGAAAGAAAGAAAGACTTGCATTTCTATAGCGCCTTTCACGACCACTAGACGTCTCAAAGCGCTTTACAGCCAATGAAGTACTATTTGAAGTGGAGTCATTGTTGTAATGTGGAGAATGCAGCAGCCAATTTGCGCACAGCAAGCTCCCACAAACAGCAATATGATAATGACCAGATAATCTGTTTTTGTTATGTTGGTTGAGGGATAAATATTGGCCAGGACACCGGGGAGAACTCCCCTGCTCTTCTTCAAAACAGTGCCCTGGGATCTTTTACGTCCACCTGAGAGAGCAGACAGGGCCTCGGTTTAACGTCTCATCCGAAAGACAGCACCTCCGACAGTGCAGCACTCCCTCAGCACTGCACTGGAATGTCAGCCTAGCTTTATGTGCTCAAGTCCCTGGAGTGGGACTCAAACCCACAACCTTCTGACTCAGAGGCGAGTGAGTGTGCTACCACCTGAGCCACAGCTGACAGGAGAACAGAAATACAGTGGCCCGATAACCTTCACCCAAAGAATAACCACTGCATCTCTTAAAAATGTGTCAGTTATTTTAATCGTTCCTGTTCAAGCTGTTTTACTTGTGTAACTATTGCAGCTGCTCGTGTTTGAGGTTAAAACAGCCTGTTAACTGAGGTGGGAGGAAGTGTTACCAGGATAGTAACATCAGAGCAGAGTGTATACTCAGAGAAGGTGAGCAGTTAAAATGTGCAGTTTATAAATAGTGTAAGACAGGAGCCACTGAGGCTGTAAATGGTGTAAGACATGAAGTTTGTGTTACTCCAACTGTGCACTCAGCAATGTTTTCATCACAGAGGCAACTGACCTGTCTTCCAGATGTGTATAGAAGGAGTGAGCGCACAGCACGTTAGTCACTGCACACAAACAGCAGACAGATGTGGAGCAAAAGGGTGAAAAAAAAGAAAGACTTACATTTCTATAGCGCCTTTCATGACCACAGGACGTCCCAAAGAGCTTCACAGCCAATCTGCGCACAGCAAGCTCCGACAAACAGCAATGTGATAATGACCAGATCACTTTGTTTTTGTGATGCTGTTTGAGGGGTAAATATTGGCCAGGACACCGGGGAGAACTCCCCTGCTCTTCTTTCAGTGGTGCCTGGGATCTTTTACATCCACCTGCGATAGCAGACGGGGCCTCGGTTTAACGCCTCATCTGAAAGGCGGCACCTGTGACAGTGCAGCATTCCCTCAGCACTGCACTGGAGGAAAGAAACGAGCATTAACGTAGCGTCACACACCTGCTGCACTGGGGAACAGATCAGGAAGAAGGTGTATTACCTGTGGGAGAAATGCAAAGATAAGCACGAAAGCTTCCTGTGAATCTTTCCACTGCAGCCGATATAAACGGGACTTCAAACAGCACCTGACATTGTTATCTGTCTCGCACAATACCTCACATCAGCTTCTGAACTGTTCCATGTCATGCTATAAAAGGAAATAATGAAGATCAATAAGCAGTTTAAACAGAGTCTATAAAACTCTTCAATGTTCTTGATATATTTTATACATTTCTTCAGAGACAATGAGGCTGTCAATGGCATTAGTCAATGTCAATATTTTAAATAATATTTACCTGAACAGATTCATAACTAACAACTTCTAAATCCATGTAGGTAAATGTTCCATTAGCCACTGTGCAAAAACATGATGTTAGTACCCAACATGTCAGTCTTCCTGCAAAAACCCTCTCCTGCTGGTCAGTCCTGCAGCTCTTCGTCTTCTTACCCAGGAGCAGGCCCCTGGTCATTGCAGCACCAGACTGCCCCTGGCCATCCGTTCCTTCTCCTGCTCTTCCTCCCAGCAAGATGGCGCCATTTGCCAACTCTGGCTCGATCGTACTCCGGGAGGTTTCATCACTTGACCTCCCACCCCTAACCTCTCCACCCCCAACTCTGCCGCCATTGGTTGCTCGACCCGTCAATCCTCACAACATTCGGTCTAGAATGCCCCTATGATTTTTCTCCCGGGTTTTTGTCCAGGAGATTAATCTTTAATTTCCCGAGACTCCAGAACAATGCAGGCGGGTTGGCGACTCTAAGTACCCACGCTGTCAATCGAATTAAACAAACAGTCTCCACCTGGTCTTTAATGCCCCACCTCTTGCTATGCCACAAACTACCCACTCTTCATGCCTCTCATGCCAGCTTTCATTAGATGTGAACTAATATTCAAAACAAGAGACCTGAATGGCAGCATAATGTACCCATAATTGTCTTTTAACATGGACTTGGCAAACTGACACCGAATTACGAAAGGAATGTTGTGGTGCAATCTTCTGAGAAGTAACAGCAATGTTGTGCTAAGTTTCACTTGAAAAATTACTCACCCTTCCAGTTCAGTTGCATTAATGCACACACCGACTACCTGTTCGTGTTACAAAGGGACTGACTGGAAAATACAAGACTTTTTTTTAGACAGAGCTGAAAGTCATCAGGCCCAACAAGACAGGCCCCTTGACAGAGATCAGCTTCTCCACAGGCTATGAGCAATCTAATAGTGCGGGCACTGGTGGGGATTGAGTTGGGTTGGTACGTAAGAGAGACAGTTTTCTGAGCTTATACCATCGAGGGTGAGCCTCACCGGCCATCAACACGGACCTTGGAACTATGGGCGCCTGCCCTTGATTTTCCATCCATTTTAAAGGATGTCAGATGGGTGGACCCATGTATCCTGAAATCTGCAGACAGTGGGCAAGGCTGCCTGCTAGCAGTATGATCTTGAAAAATTAAGCAAATTATGCTCGATCTGCTCTTCAAAATAGACTAAGATCACAGGTAATTTACTCATTTAAGAAATTTGTATATCACATTTCATGACCTCAGGATGTCTCAAAGCATTGCAAAGCCAAGTGTAGTCACTATTACTTCGTGAAAAAATGCGGCAACAAATTCGTGCACATCAAGATCCCACAAACAGGAAAGAAATAAATGATCAAATAATCCGTTTGCGATGTGGGTTGAGGGATACTTATTAGCCAGGACTCCCCTACTCTTCTTCGAATAGTGCCATGGAATTTTTACGTCCACCTCAGAGGGCCGTCGGGGCCTCGGTTTAACGTCTCATCTGAAAGTCGGCACCTCCGACAGTGCAGCACTCCTTCAGCATTGCACTGGAGTATCAGCCTGGATTATGTGCTCAAGTCTCTGGAGTGGGGCCTGACAACAACAACAACTTACATTTACATGGCACCTTTAAAGTCATAAAATGTCCCAAGGCACTTCACAGAAGTGTTATCAAAAAAACAAAATTTCACACGTGCCACATAAGGAGATGTTAGGGCAGATGATCACAAGCCTGGTCAAAGAGGTAGGTTTTAAGGAGCATCTTAAAGAAGGAAAGAGAAGCAGAGAGGCGGAGAGGTTTAGGGAGGGAATTTCAGAGTTTAGGGCCTCAGGCAGCTGAAGGCATGGTTACCAATGGTTGAGCAATTAAAATCGGGGATGTTCAGCGGCCAGAATTAGAGGAGTGCAGATATCTCGGGGGGGTTGTGGGGCTGGAGGAGATTACAGAGATAGGGAGGGGCGAGGCCATGGAAGGATTTAAAAATAAGGATGAGAATTCTAATATCGAGGCGTTGATTAACTGGAAGCGAATGTAGGTCAGCGCACACAGGGGAGTTGGGTGAGTGGGACTCAGTGCGAATTGTAACACGGGCGGCAGAGTTTTGGATGACCTCAAGTTTATGGAGGGTAGAACTAGGGAGGCTGGTCAGTGGTGCTTTGGAATAGTCAAATTTAATGGTAACAAAAGCATGGATGAGGGTTTCGGCAGCAGATAAGCGGAGGCAAGGGCGGAGGTGAGCGATGTTACTGAGGTGGAAATGGGCAGTCTTAGTGATAGAACGGATATGAGGTAGGAAGCTCAACTTGTGATCAAATATGACACCAAGGTTAGGAACAGACTTGGCCAGCCTTAGACAGTTGCCGGGGAGAGAGTTTGAATCGGTGGTAAGGGAACGGAGTTTGTGGTGTGAACCGAAGACACTGGCTTCGGTCTTCCTGATATTTAATTGGAGGAAATTCTTGCTCATCCAGTGCTGGATGTCAGACAAGCAGTCTCACAATATAGAAACAGTGGAGGGGTTGAGCGAGGTGGAGGAGAGGTAGAGCTGGGTATCATCAGTGTACATGTGAAAACTCACGCTGTGTTGCCGGATGATGTCACCGAGGGGCAACATGGAGGTGAGAAATAGGAGGGGGCCAAGGATAGATCCTTGGGGGACTCCAGAGGTGACAGTGCGGGATCGGGAAGAGAAGCCATTGCAGGTGATTCCAGGCGCGTGCAGTCCCATCCAGCTGGACGATGGTGGAGAGACGTTGGAGCAGAATTTTGTGGTCAGCCGTGTCAAAGGCTGCAGACAGGTCCAGAAGGACGAGGAGGGATCGATTACCTTTGTCGCATTCAATTAGGATGTCATTTGTGACCTTGGTATGATCAGTTTCAGTACTGTGCCAGGGGCAGAAGCCTGATTGGAGGGCTTCAAACAAGGAGATCTGGGAAAGATGGGCACGGATTTGGAAAAGATGGGCACGGATTTGGGAGGCGACAAGACGTTCAAGGACTTTGGAGAGGAAAGGGAGGTTGGAGATGGGGCGGTAGTTTGCAAGAATGGAGGGGTCAAGTGTTGGTTTTTTGAGAGGGGTGATAACGGCAGATTTGAAGGGGAGAGGGACAGTGTCTTAGCAGAGAGAACCGTTAACAATATCATGAACATAAACCCAGGAAGAACCATCACCCTGACCCTACCAGAACATCCTGGGGCAGAGATGTGTCTCAGGCAGCGGAACAAAACAAGCGACAGTGAAACGAGCTGCCGATTCACTATCACCTGTTTCGCGCACAAGACAGGTTTATACCCCACAGGGTTTAGAGACAAATTCATTCAGAAGGCAAAATATAAAGAGTTCCAGCATTTCATTGGTTTCAGATAGATAAATATTTACTTTACAAAATGTACACGAAAGTATATGGATCCGCAGTTTTGAAATAGGAATCAGTTTGTGTTAAGAGTGCTGGTTGTCTCCAGTGAGCTACAGGCAGTGCAGAACTTGACATTGCTTTCCACTTGACACATAGGAAGTTTGCAACAACAACAAAGAATCTATTTGCAATGCAACTGCTTTTAAAGCAAGCCTCCTTCCTGTGTCGCTCGGTTGCCTGCACAAGGCAGCAACGTCACTTAAACAGTTCCACTAGGACGCTTTGTCTCAACTTCACAAGCAAGTTTTGGAGCATGAGGGACCAAGCTTGTCCGAGGCTGCATCCGGTCAGCGAGACCTCTTCAGGCACTGCGTTTCCTGGTGTAACAGTAGCAGGGCGGGTCATCTCTAGTTACATCATCTCTGCAACAAGAAAAACTGTTCACTGCACTCCATACACAAGCCAGGCCAATTAGGAGTGGGGGAGGGGCAGTTCATCACAAACTGTGTTTGTTAATTGCAGTGTAATTTATCACTTACAAAATGACAGGGTTTGAGAAGAGCAATTCTGCAAAGCTACATTACAACTCTTGTCTAAAAATGTTTAGTTGACCTTGCCTACAAGAGGAATGAAGTATTCTTCCAGGGCAGGGTTCCATCATATCGTTTTAAATCAGGAGTCAAACTCCAATACTTTGGTGTATCTGTATGGTGAGGCTGTGGGAGATAATGAGTCGCTGCTCAGTGTGAAGGGATCCTCCTGAGCAATATCGAGAAGGCAGTTATGGTGATCCCTGAAGAGCACTATTTTTAACAGCAAATTAGTGAAAGCATTCCAGCATAGAGAGAGATTCTTCAGGGGTTTGTTAGCTGCAAGTCTAATGCTTTAGATTAGAAGCCAGATCACTGGGAGGATGTGGGGGAGGGAGGGAGCGATGTTGCTGCACAATATCAAAGTACAACCAAAAGTCTTCATTAATTCACCTGCAAACTACAGTTTAGTGAGATGTCAGAAAGAAAGACTTACATTTATGTAGCACCTTTCATGACCTCAGGATGTCCCAAAGTGCTCTTCCCCACAAGTGGAAACACACTCTCTGTATCTACTCTATCAAAACCGTTCATAATTTTAAAGACCTCTATTAGGTCACTCCTCAGCCTTCTCTGTTCAAGAGCAAAGAGGCCCAGCCTGTTCATCCTCTCCTGATAAGTATACCCTCGCATATCTGGTGCCGTGGGACCTTTTACTTTCACCTGAGAGGGCAGATGGGACCTCGGTTTAACATCTATTCTGAAAGATGGCACCTCCGACAGTGCAGCGCTCCTTCAGTGCTGCACTGGGAGTGTCAACCTGGATTATCAACCCACAACCTTCTGACTCAGGGGCAAGACTGCTCAGCTCCTGACCCCAGCTGTGCCAATGTGGACCGATGCTGAATGCAGCCACTAGTCACAAGCTCCAATTTGTTAAGTGTTTAAATAGCAAGTCTTGTGGCTTGAAAGCAGTTGAGCTGAACATTACAGCTAAAAAATGCATCCTTACACTCCAGTGCAGTACTGAGGGAGCGTTCATTAGATGTGAACTAATGTTCAGAACGAGAGATGTGAATGGCAGCGTAATGTGCCCTTAATTGTCTTTGAAGACAGACTTGGCAAACTGAAACCGGATTATGAAAGGAATCTTAATTTGCATTCCAGCCAGGAATGTTGTGGTGCAATCTTCTGGGAGGCAACAGCAATGTTGTGCTAAATTGCACTTGAAAAGTTACTCACCCTTCCAGCTCAGTTGCATTAATGCACACACCTATTCCCTGTTCGTGTTACAAAGGGACATGATTGGAAAATAAAAGACTTTTTTTTAGAGAGAGCTGAAAGTCAACAGGCCCAACAAGTCAGGCCTTTTGTCAGAGATCAGCTTCTGTAGAAAATTTCATAGAAAAATCCTGGCTGTCGTGCTGAAGACTTGTGCTCCAGAACGAGCCGCGCCTCTAGCCAAACTGTTCCAGTACGGCTACAACACTGGTGTCTTCCCGAAAAGGCGGAAAATTGCTCAGGTATGTCCCGTCCACAAAAAGCAGGACAAATCCAATCCAGCCATTAACTACCCCGTCAGTCTACTCTCAATCATCAGCAAAGTGATGGAAGGTGTCATCGAGAGTGCTATCAAGCCGCACTTACTCACCAATAACCTGCTCACCGATGCTCAGTTTGGTTTCCACCAGGACCACTCGGCTCCAGACCTCGTTACAGCCTTTGTCCAAACATAGACAAAAGAGTTAAATTCCAGAGGTGAGGTGTGAGTGACTGTCCTTGACATCAAGGCAGCATTTGACTGAGTGTGACATCAAAGAGCCCTAGTACAATTGAAATCAATGGGAATCAGGGGGAAAACTCTCCACTGGCTGGAGTCATACACAGCACAAAGGAAGATGGTTGTGGTTGTTGGAGGCCAATCATCTCAGCCCCAGGGTATCATTGCAGGAGTTCCTCGGGGCAGTATCCTAGGCCCAACCATCTTCAGCTGCTTCATCAATAACCTTCCCTCAATCATAGGGTCAGAAGTGGGGATGTTCGCTGATGATTGCAAATCCTCAGGTAATGAAGCAGTCTGTGCCCGCATGCAGCAAGACCAGGAAAATACTCAGGCTTGGGCTGATAAGTGGCATGTAACATTCGCCAGGCAATGACGGTCTCCAATAAGATAGAGTCTAACCACCACCCCTTGACATACAATGGCATTACCATTGCCGAATCCCGCACCATCGACATCCTGGGGGTCACCACTGACCAGAAACTTAACTGGACCAACCACATAATAACTATGGCTACAAGAGCAGGTATTCTGTGGCGAGTGACACACCTCTTGACTCCTCAAAGCCTTTCCACCATCTACAAGGCACAAGTCAGGAATGTGATGGAATACTCTCCACTTGCCTGGATAAGTGCAGCTCCAACAACACTCAAGAAGCTCAACATGATCCAGAACAAAGCAGCCCACATGACTGACACCCCATCCACGACCATTAACATTCACTCCCTCCACCACCACCACACAATAGCTGCAGTGTACACCATCTACAAGATGCACTGCAGCAACCCATCAAGGCTTCTTCGACAGCACACCCCAAACCCCCGATCTCTGCCACCTAGAAACAGGTCTGCAGAGCACAGAGCGAGATTAAAATGGAATGTGTTTTATTTGGGAATTTGGAAAGAGTGGGAATTCGGAGAAGAAGGGGAAGGATTTGTTGCTTTTTGCCTACACTACTTGTAGTGCTTTGTGTTGCAGGTAAATATTTAATTTCAGCACCCGTAACTTAATCTACTTCAAGTAAGTAGTCAAGAAACTACACTGTAAACTAACTCACCTAATTACAAATTTAATGACATTTAATTATATAAAACAAGGTCATATAGGGATGGCAGTGCAGGTGGTGTGCCGCAACTGCAGCATGTGGTAGTTTGTGGAGAGCTTTGTGATCCCGGACAACCACGTTTGTAGTAAGTGCCTGCATCTTGAGGAACTTCAGTTCAGAGTTTTTGAGCTGGAGTCTGAGGTGCAGACATTGCAGGGCATCTGGGATGGGAAGAGTTACCTGGACACTTTGATCCAGGAGGCAGTCACACCCCTTAGGTTAGGTAGTAGTACAGGTCTGGTTAGTGGTCAGGGACAGGAGGGTGTGACTGCAATTCAGGCAGGTACGGGGACCCCAGGTGCAGTGCTGGAGGAGCCTCAGCCTTTGCCCTTGTCCAACAGGTATGAGGTTCTTGCTGCCTGTGTGGATGAGGGAAAAGCCTGCAGGATAGATGATCAAGATAACCATGGCACCATGGTGCAGGAGGCCATTCAAGTGGGGGGAGTGAAAGGGAATGTAGTTGTGGTAGGGGATAGTATAGTCAGCCGTGATGAGAGTTCTGAAGGTTGTGTTGTCTGCCCGGTGCCAGGGTTAAAGACATCTCCTCGGGGCTGGAGAAGAACTTAGAGTGGGAGGGGGAGAATCCAGTTGTCGTGGTCCACGTTGGAACCAACAATGTAGGTAGAACTAGGAATGAGATTCTGCTGAGGGAGTTTGAGGAGCTAGGATCCAAATTATGAAGCAGAACCTCAAAGGTAATAATCTCTGGATTGTTACCTGAGCCACGTGCAAATTGGCATTGGGACAAACAGATTACAGGTTTAAATGCATGGCTCAAAGAATGGTGTGGGAGGAAGGGGTTTCAGTTCATGGGGCACTGGCACCAGTACTGGGGAAAGAGGGAGCTCTTCCGTTGAGATGGGCTCCACCTAAACCAGGCTGGGACCAGTGTCCTGGTGAACTGAATAACTAGGGCAGTAGACAGGGCTTTAAACTAATGAAGGTGGGGGTGGGAGGTTCCCAAAAAAGTAAATTTAAAAGCAGCGAGAGAAATGTCAAGGCTCTGGAGCAGAGTAGAGTTTTGGGTAAAAATAACCAGAGTAGGTCAGGTCGGGACAGAGAGAGTAACAAAGGTAAAAGGGCATCAGTGACTGAGGTGACAGCAGGGCAAAATAGAAAAAAGTCAAAGCTAAAGGCTGAATTAAATGAATTAATAGCGCAGATAGAAATTAATAGGATTGATCTAATAGCCATTACGGAGACATGGTTGCAATGTGGCCAAGGTTGGGAACTAAATATTCCAGGATACTTAACTTTTAGAAGAAATAGGCAAAATGGAAAAGGAGGAGGGGTAGCCCTGATAATAAAGGATGGGATACAGATAGTAGAAAGAAAGGTTCTTAGCTCCGAAAATCAAGATGTAGAATCAGTTTGGGTGGAGCTAAGAAACAGCAAGGGGCAGAAAACATTGGTGGGAGTTGTTTATAGGCCCCCAAACAGTAGTTGTAATGTAGGGCAGAGTATAAATCAAGAAATTAGAGGCGCATGTAACAAAGGTAATACAGTAATCATGATGGACTTTAATCTACATATAGACTGGGAAAACCAAATTTGCAGTAATAGTGTGGAGGACGAATTCATGGAATGTATGCAAGATAGTTTTCTAGATCAGTATGTTGAGGAACCAACTAGGGAGCAGGCTATTTTAGATTTAGTATTATGCAACGAGAAAAGGTTAATTAATAACCCAGTAGTAAAGGGGCCTTTACGGAAGGGTAACCATAATATGATTGAATTTTATATTGAGGCTGAAAGTGATTTCGTTAAATCTGAAACTAGGGGCTTAAATCTAAACAAAGCAAACTGTGTAGGTATGAGGGGCGAGTTGGCTAAGGTAGATTGGGAAACTACATTAAAAGGTATGACAGTAGAGAAGCAGTGGCTAGCATTTACAGAATTAATACATAATTTACAACAAATATACATTCCTTTAATGCACAAAAAACCCCACAGGAAAAGTGGTCTAACCGTGGCTAACAAGAGAAGTTAAAGATCGTATAGATCAAAGGAAGAGGCTTATAATGTTACCAAAAAGAGTAGTAAACCTGAGGATTGGGAGGATTTTAGAATTCAGCAAAGGAGGACCAAGAAATTGATTAAGAAAGGGAAAATAGAATATGAGAGTAAATTAGCGAGAGACATAAAAACAAACTGTAAAAGCTTCTATAGGTATGTAAAAAGGAAAAGATTAGCGAAGTAAATGTAGGTCCCTTACAGGCGGAGACAGGAGAAATTATAATGGGGAATAAGGAAATAGCAGAGAAATTAAACAAATACTTTGGGCTCGATTTTGTCATTGGGGCGGGCTGGGGTCGTGTCATCCGCTTTTCGTGTTAGCCACCCGACTCCAATTGGATGTGGGAGATTGATGCGATTTTCCCCTAATTGGACAATTGAGTTCCAGCATGTGGGAACCCATGACCCAATTAGTTTTTTCAGTCTGAAAGTCGCCTCTGATGATGTCATCATTGCTGCTGCATTTAAGGTCTGCAAAGACTGCCAACCTTTTGGCCTTTGCTGTGAGAGGGAGTTGGAGGCAGAATGAGCAGCAGGAGACCTAAGTCTGCTCCCAGATTCGTTTACCACCAACACCACCACCACCACCACCAACTCCTCCTCCTCCTCCTCGGCTCCAAACTTCCACAAACTGCTAAATATTCCCCCAGAATGGTGATGATTGATCAAATCTCCTTTTTAATGGTGGAGTTGCAGCTGATAGTCAGCAATCCAAGTGTGCTACCGCCAGGTTTCACCGTTGTGTTTCAGAGGAGGCGTGCATCACGTCGGAAAAGTGTAAAATCAGAAAGGCCTCTCAAAATGGGATTATAGAGGCAATTAAGTGTTTGTTAAGGGCCTTAAGGGCCTATCCCGCCTCTTGAAGGCGGGACGGAGACGGGATCAGAAACCACGCATTTGGGAAAATTGCTCGGAGGCGGGATGGAGGCGGGGTCGGGCCCGCCCGCCATTTTTTGCAATTTTAACACCCCACATGCCTCCATTCCCACCTCCTCGGGCCTGGCAAAATCAAGCCCTTTGTGTCTGTCTTACAGGAAGAAGACGCAAAATACATACTGGAAATAATGGAGAACCAAGAGTACTGGAGAAATTAATGGGACTGAAAGCCGATAAATCCCCTGGACCTGATGGCTTACATCCTAGGGTTTTGAAAGAGGTGGCTATTGAGATAGTGGATGCATTGGTTGTCATTTTCCAAAATTCCATAGATTCTAGAATGGTTCCTGCAGATTGGAAGGTAGCAAATATAACCCCACTATATAAGAAAGGAGGGAGAGAGAAAACAGGGAACTACAGACCAGTTAGCCTGACATCAGTAGTAGGGAAAATGCTAGAATCTATTATTAAGTACTAAGTAACAGGGCACTTAGAAAATAATAATAGGATTGGGCAGAGTCAACATGGATTTATGAAAGGGAAATTGTGTTTGACGAATCTGTTTGAGTTTTTGAGGTTGTAACTAGCAGAATAGATAAGGGGGAACCAGGGGATGTGGTGTATTTGGATTTTCAGAAGGCATTCGATAAGGTGCCACACACGAGGTTATTAAACAAGATTAGGGCTCATGCAATGGAGGGTAATATACTTTCATGGATTGAGGATTGGTTAACGGACAGAAAACAGAGAGTAGGAATAAACGGGTCATTTTCAGGTTGGCAGGCTTTAATCAGTGGGGTACCGCAAGGATCAGTGCTTGCGCCTCAGCTATTCACAATTTACATCAATGATTTGGATGAGGGGACCAAATGTAATATATACAAATTTGCTGATGCGACAAAGCTGGGTGGGAATGTAAGTTGTGAGGAGGATGCAAGGAGGCTTCAAGGGGATATAGACAGGCTAAGTGACTGGGCAAGGACATGGCAAATGGAATATAATGTGGAGAAATGTGAAGTTATCCACTTTGGGAGGAACAATAGAAAAGCAGAGTATTTTTTAAATGGTGAGAGATTGGGAAATGTTGGTGTTCAGAGGGACCTGGGTGTCCTTGTACACGAATCACTGAAAGTTAACATGCAGGTACAGCAAGCAATTAGGAAAGCAAATAGTATGTTGGCCTTTATTACAAGAGGATTTGAGTATAAGAGTAAAGACATCTTAATGCAATTATAAAGGGCCCTGGTGAGACCATACCTGGAGATTTGTGTACAGTTTTGATCTCCTTACCTGAGGAAGGATATACTTGCCATAGAGGGAGTGCAACGAAGGTTCACCAGACTGGTTCCTGGGATGGGGGATAGTCCTATGAGAAGAGATTGAGTAGACTAGGCCTATATTCTCTAGAGTTTAGAAGAATGAGAAGTGATCTCATTGAAACATAAGAGGGCGCTAATGGGGCGCAAAGCAGCTAGCGCCCGGGCGCAGCGATGTTTGCGCCGCTCGGGAACTTAACTAGACATTTTGCGGTAGCGCTAAACTTTATCGCCGCGATCTCCTGCGCGCGCAGATTGTGACGTCATACGAGAATGCAACGCCCTTGTGGCGCCCCGGAGCAGAATTTCAGTGGCGCCCCCATCCTTACCGCCTGGCGCATCCAACGACCGGTAGAGTGGAACGCTATCATTCGCTGTGGGGCTGGGGGGGGGCGCTATTTAAAGGGGGCCTCTTCCTGTCTTTCTCTGTGGTGGACATTTTTGCACCACTCGTTCTGAGAGAGAGAGAGAGATTCGGAGAGAGAGAAAGAGAGACTTCTGCATTGAGTCAACGCTGTGTGAGGTAGTTTTGGCTACTCATCCTAACTTCGCTGGTACTTTGGTTTCTGGCCTTCATAACTTTGCTTGCTAAG
Source organism: Squalus acanthias (assembly GCA_030390025.1). Classification (NCBI taxonomy): domain Eukaryota; kingdom Metazoa; phylum Chordata; class Chondrichthyes; order Squaliformes; family Squalidae; genus Squalus; species Squalus acanthias. The sequence continues at coordinate 85,415,135 of CM059430.1, read as the reverse complement.
AGATATGGGGGCTGCACTCTAGGGGGGCGTCGTCCTGCGCCAGCTGAATCGGAGGAGACAGAGACGCAGAGAGAGAGTGGCAATGATGGCCAGACGGAGGAGGGCCAACAGGCATCTGTACAGGAGAGCTTACCCTCCCAGGGTATATCGTGAACAGCTCTCCTACATTCATATGTCTGAGGAGCAGTGTCTGCGAAGGCTGCACTTCAGCAAGGAGGTGGTCACTGAGCTCTGCCACCTGCTGCAGCCAGATCTGCAGCCTCAACTGAGGTCCAGGACGTCTCTGTCGGTGGCAGTGAAGGTCACAGTGGCTCTCAACTTTTATGCTACTGGCTCATTTCAATCTGCTGTTGGGGACATCGCCAATATCTCCCAGTTCGCGGTGCATTGCTGCATCAGGAAGGTCACAAATGCCCTCTTTAAAAGGAGACGAGAGTTCATCTCTTTCCCCATGACCCCAGACAAGCAGCAAGAACGCGCTCTGGGCTTTGCGAGGATAGCGGGCTTCCCCATGGTGCAGGGCGCCATTGACTGCACGCATGTGGCTTTGCGTGCTCTGCATGAGAATGCCGAGGAGTTCCGGAACAGAAAGGGGTTCCATTCCTTGAATGTTCAGTTGGTCTGTGACCACAGACAGCTGATACTCGCTGTCAATGCCCACTATCCTGGCAGCTGCCACGATGCTTTCATCCTGCACCAGACTACTGTGGCAGAACTTTTCGAGGCACCGCATCAGCCAGTTGGTTGGCTTCTCGGGGACAAGGGGTATCCACTGAGCACCTGGCTGATGACACCGCTCCGTACGCCCAACACCCCTGCTGAGCTGCGGTACAACGAGAGCCATCAAGCTACCAGGAACATCGTGGAGCACACAATCGGCGTGCTCAAGCAACGGTTCCGCTGTCTCGACCATTCTGGAGGAGCCCTGCAGTACTCGCCTGAGCGAGTTTCCAACATCGTAGTTGTGTGCTGCATGCTGCATAACATGGCAATCCTCAGGACCCAGCCAATGCCACCAGGCCTTGGAGCACCACCAGAGGAGGAGGAGGAAGAGGAGGAGGAGGATGATCAGCAGCAGCACCAAGGCGTGAGGGCGGCCCACAATGGTGAAACTGCAAGGGCCGTCCGTCAGCGGCTGATAGCAAGCCGCTTCTAGGCCCCTGCTGTGGAAATGGCTTCTGCCATTGAGAACAGCATGAATGAACCCAACACGCAACCCCTAAGCCGGCCAAGGCACCAATGATTCCAAACACCAAACATGTATATTTTGAGTACCAAAACTTATTTATTTTACAAACTCTGTGTGTGTCATTTCTTCATGTCAAACTCATAGAAATAAACACAAAAAAACAGTCATTACCATAACTGGTTCTCACAACCTGGAGATCATGTGCAAAACACTCAACAAAAGTTTGACCACGAACCTCGGCCTTTAATAAAAAAATGACCAGCATTTTGTCACACCTCCTACATCGAGGGTGAACTCCTTCCCGTGCGCCCTTCCCCCCTTCTTACCCTACTGCTCCTCCGCAATGGGACCTCAGTGGCTGCAGCAAGGCTGGTGGAAGGCTGCTGACTGTCAGGCCCTGACAATGCAGATGCCCTTGAGGGACGGCCTCGACCAGTTCTGGGCCTGGAGTGCCCGGCTGCAGACTGCACCAACTCTGCATGGGCGGCAGCAGTCTGTCCTACAGGCGGTGGCAACTGCAGTGGAGAAGTGACAGTGGTGGCAGCAGGAATGCTGTCATCTTGAGCGAGGACAGCAACTCCCTGCTCGACCGGCACACTGGCACTCCCACGGGGCAGCACCTCAGCATCCGGAGCAATCTGCTGGAGCACAGATTGCTGGCCTGCTGCGGCGCGGTGAGAGCCCCGGGGAAATGTGAACGAACCAGTGAGGATGGCAGCAGACAGTGCTCGCGTGGCCTCAATCTGAGTCTGCATGAGAGCAGTCTGAGATTGAATTGCAGCACTGAGCTTCAGTGTTGCATCCGCCTGCGCTGCAGCGAAGTGCTCCACACTCCTTGCCAGTGCTTCAATGCATTCGGGCACCCTACCCACTGCAGCCATGAGCTCAGTGTGCATGCCCACCGCCTGGGTGTTCATTTCCGCGATCAGCCGCTCCTCCTCTGCGTCCAGTGCAGCAGGGCTCGCTGGCATACTCTCCCTCCGGGGAGAAGGCCCCCGAGCTTCCCTACCCCCATCGCGTTGCTGCAGCCCGCTGGGTCCTGGAGCTTCACCCTCATCAGACCCTTCCCCCCTGCTCCCCTCCAGGGAAGGCGTGTTCCCAGTGTCGGCATGGGCTTCCTCGGGAGAGGGTGGCACTGATGCTCCGGCTTCCTCTTCCTCCTCGGCTGCAGCTTCACTCCCACTGGCAGCTTCAGGGCCCGTCTCCTCAGCTGGTGAATCACCATCTGAAAGCAGGGAGGTACAAGAGTGGCTTTAGCGTGAGGACAGGGTGGCAGTAAGGGAGGAATAAGTGCAGCGAGTTAGTAAGTTGGATTGAAAGTGTCAAAGGCTGGTGTTGTGAGGGACAAGTGGAAGGACAGAGGACAAAAAGGTGATGACCTTACCATTGCTGTCCAGAACGGGGTCGGCGTCTCCAGTGGCGACGGGACCGATCACCCGGCTTGCCACAATCCTGTGGACGCGCTCCTCAAGATCGCTGAGGGGTTGCAGCTGAGGCCGCCCTCCACCCGTCCGTTGCTGCTGTCTCCTATTATGCGCCAGCTTGGCCTGCAAGAAAAAGGACGGCGTCTGAGTAAATATACAGCCATGGTCTTGCCTGATGTGCCTCCCATAGGTGAATAGCCCTTACTGTATACAGCCATGGTCTTGCCTGATGTGCCTCCCATAGTTGAATAGCCCTTACTGTATGCAGCCATGGTCTTGCCTGATGTGCCTCCCATAGGTGAATAGCCCTTACTGTATGCAGCCATGGTCTTGCCTGAAGTGCCTCCCATAGTTGAATAGCCCTTACTGTATGCAGCCATGGTCTTGCCTGATGTGCCTCCCATAGGTGAATAGCCCTTACTGTATGCAAAGTATGGAATGTGTGTGTGTGCTTCATGAAAGGGCCATAGGTGTTGGATGAGTGTTGTTAATTGTGGTTTTAAGACCCTCTGGCCATAGAGTGAGGTTGAGATGGAGGGATGGAGAGGTATTGCAAAAAAGCCACTCACCCTGACGACCCGAGTGAGGTCGTTGAACTTTTTCCGGCATTGGACATGGGTCCTGGGCACCATGCTCCTGGAGGAGACGCGCTGAGCCACCTCCCTCCACACTCTTCTGTAGTCGCGTGGCAAAGGCCTCCTGCCACTCTCTGGGTACAGTATTGCTCTTCGGCACTCCACCGCGCCAACCAGAGCATCCAAGGCCCACTCGGTGAAGCGCTCAGCTCGTTCTCTCGCCCTCTCCATCCTTGGCTGGAAAATGGAATCTCAGATCTCTCCAGGTCGAGATTCAAGGCTGCAATGAGCAGGGTGTGGCTGGGGAGCAAGATCGCCCCCCCCTTTAAGAACTGACCGGCGCCAGTGTGTCTGTGTTCCCTCGCTAACTGGCAGCACCTGAGCTGCGCTCGTGCTCTGAGTTAGCGCCTCACTCCTCGGCCTTTGCGCCTTAAGACAGGTGTGCAGCGCCTGATTTAGCGCTCCAATCACCTCCTGGGGCGTTAAAAGTGAAGTTTCCAGTCAGTGGCGATAATTAGCGCCAGGCACTAATTTTTGCGCCCGGACGATATTTGCGCCCCAAACAGGGCGCGACTGAATTTTTCCCCCACTGGGTTTAAAAGTCTGAAAGCCTCGGCGACACAGGCCGTAAAACCAAAATATAGGCTTATGAGATAAGATGGTTTGTTAACACAAAGCTGTGAACACAAGCTTTGAAATGGGAATTGGTTTGTAAATACAGAGACAAAGCCCCTATTGAAGCAAACCATTGGTGGTTCCTCTGTGTCTAGAGTTTGGAACCAACACAATGGAATGACCCAAGTAAAGTGTTATAATCTAACACACTGAACAGGTGCACAGAAGATTAAAAAAAACAAGTGCCTTTGAAAAAATGACATCAAGTAAAAGAAATGCCTGTCGTAAAATAGTTTTATGTTAAACTTAGAAACAGGAAACATGATTAAATATGCAACCAATTGAGATAGCAAGAAAACAAGTAAACACCCTAAGAGAAGTGTTTTCAGTTTACAAGTTGTAAAATATACCTATAGGAAGGCTTTGAAAATATAACATCAATAGATACATCAAGCAATTACATTATTCTTGTATTGAAAATGGAATAGTTAGGAGACACGACGTCTGGCTTACAAGTAGTTAAGTGATATTAGAAATTCAATAGAAAGACTTCCTAAGAATCACATCAAATAAATACTACTGTCATATTGTTTTTTATGATGGTTTTTGAAACACCTAAACAGGAGACAAGTCTAAAAGCTAACAGCTGAAATGACAATAAAGAATAGAACAAAGTCAGCAAAGAATGACTTGAAACAATTAGCTTACATCAGGAAAACTTCAAAGGATAAACCACCAAAAAAAGATATAAAAATAAGAGCTTTTCAAATGGAAAGTCAGAAGTCGCTGGGAAGGCAAACGTTTCTCAACTTCACAGACAAGCTCTGTAAGTTTTTAACTTTTGAGTCTCGGGTAATCAAGGTATTTGATTTTGGTGGATATTCTGGATTAAGAAATAAGTAGAAGTGTGAAATGTAACGAAGTTAAGATTTGAGAATAAGGATCTCTGAGAATAAGAAAATGTAAGCTATTTGTATTTTGAACTATTAATGTCATGATTGACTTAACATATTCTGGATTAAGAAATAAGTAGAAGTGTGGAAATGTAATGAAGTTAAGATTTGAGAATAAGAATCTCTGATAAGCAATGTAAGCTATTTGTATTTTGAACGGTTAAAGTTGCGATTGCCATAACAGATGTTAACTAAATGTCGGTTCTTTAATAAATCTATATATTTTTAAAATAGTCTCAAAGAGTATTTCTGTATCATCTCGTGAACTCAAATTTCTGTACACTCTTCACAAAGGAGTTGCAGAATTCTGGGGGGTATTCCGGACCCTCATAGGGTTCAGAAGGTTACAGTCTAGTTAAACTTATTAAAAGTACTATCTGGAGGACGGTAACATCTTTAGACCGTTTCTTTCCTTCAGGGAGAGATAGTCTGACCTTTAGACCCAATTAAGCGTCTTATGGGAATCGGCTATTTCTAACTTTAGTTGAAGGTGAACATCTGGGGAATATGCCTGATCTGGGGTAGTCCGAAAGGGCTAGGACTTGTAATTATCCCTTCAGTGGAGGCTCAGTCGTCGAGTATATTCAAGACAAAAATTGATAGATTTTTGGGTATTAAAGGAATCAAGGGATATGGGGATAGTGCAGGAAAGTGGAGCTGAAGTAGAAGATCAGCCATGATCTTATTGAATGGTGGAGCAGGCTCGTAGGGCTAAATGGCCTACTCCTGCTCCTATTTCTTATGTTCTTATGTTATGTTCTTAGAAGGACAAAGGCAGCAGGTGCATGGGAACATCACCACCTGCAAGTTCCCCTCCAAGTCACACACCATCGTGACTTGGAAATATATCGCTCTTCGTTCATTGTCGCTGGGTCAAAATCCTGGATCTCACTGTCTAATAGCATTGTGACTGCAGCAGTTCAAGAAGGTGGCTCTCAAGGGTAATTAGGGATGGGCAATAAATGCTGGCCTTGCCAACGATGCCTACATCCCATGAATGAATAAAAAAATGAGAGTTTGGTTAAAGAGGTAGGGGTAAAAATTCGGTCGCGCCCGCTTTGGGGGGGCTAACTTCGCCGGGGAGCTACTTTTAGCGCCCTGAAAAGGTTAGTGCCCCCGCACCATAAATTGAGTGGTTGTGCCCCAGGCAGGAGGCGGGGCACTACTGGAAGCGCTTCCCCTCCTTCCTGGGGCACTACCATTCAATATCGTGGCGTTACGTTCAACATCGCCACACGCCTCATCACGTAGCGCCGCAGTATAGCAGGCCTCCCTCCCCTGCTTAAAGGGGAGGGGCTTCGCGCAGCGCACACCGGGGCCCTGCCAGACCACTGGGGAGTGGGGTGCCGGGAAAACAGCCCGGCATTCAAGAGGATTGTCGGGCTGACCGATCGCGGCCGACACCCGGCATCAGGAAGCGAAAGGGGGCAGATGCTGGCAGGCGGCCAAAAAAAAACGGGTAGCGCAAAGCAACCCAATTCTTCTCCCGTAGGTTTCAAGGATTGCCTTAAAAGGAGAAGACAGAGGTAGAGAGGCAGAGAGGTTTAGGGTGGGAATTCCAGAGCTTAGGGACTAGGCAGCTGAAGGCACGGCCACCAATGGTGGAGCGATTAAAGTCGGGGATGCACAAGAGGCCAGAATTGGGAGAGCGCAGAGATCTCAGTGTCCACCTAGAGTCTCAAGTCTTATGGAGTGAGGCCTCAACCTACGACCTTCGAACTCAGAGGCAAGATTGCTGCCACTGAGCCAAGGCTAACAGTCTCTTTCCCCCCCCCCACCCCCAGTCCATGCTGGCATGGAGTCTCCTCTCCAGCCTTGCTTTATGCTGGAACTCTCCTTTCTCTCTCCCAGTCAGTCCTGGCATTAATTGCCCTGTGTAAATTACCCTGGAACTCAACATTTCTCACCCTTCCAGTCGAACACTCTGCTCCTTCATCACCACTGCTGGGCTCCCCCCTCCCCATTACCCTCAGCACGTCCTCAGGAGATCCCAAAGCACTTAACAGCCAATTACTTTTGAAGTATGTTCAATGTTTTGTCAGCAAAATCGGCACCTAAATTGTGCACAACAAGCTCCCACAGACAGCAATAAGATACATTAAAAGAAAGAAAGACTTGCATTTATATAACACCTTTTCACGAACACCGGATGTCTCAAAGCGCTTTACACCCAATGAAGTACATTTTGAAGTGTAGTCACTGTTGTAATGTGGCAAACGCGGCCGCCAATTTGCACACAGCAAACTCCCACAAACAGCAATGTGAAAATGATCAGATAATCTGTTTTTGTTATGGTGGTTGAGGGAGAAATATTGGCCAGGACATCAGGGATAACTCCCCTACTCATCTTCGAAATAGTGACATGGGATCTTTTACATCCACATGAGAGAGCAGACGGGGCCTCGGTTTAATGTCTCGTCCAAAATTTGGCACCTCTGACAGTGCAGCACTCCCTCAGCACTGCACTGGAGTGTCAGCCTAGATTATTTCCTCAAGTCCTGAAGTTGGGCTCAAACCCAGGAAGAAACATCACCCTGACCCTAGCTGAATATCCTGGGGCAGAGATGTGTCTCGGACAGTGGCTCAAAACGAGTGACAGTGAAACGAGCTCCCGATTCGCTATCACACAAGACAGGTTTATACCCCACAGGGTTTAGAGACAAATGCATTCAGAAGGCAAAATATAAAGAGTTCCAGTATTTTATTGGTTTCAAATAGATAAATATTCACTTTACAAAATGTACACGCAAGTATATGGCTCTGCAGTTTTGAAATAGGAATCAGTTTGTGTTAAGAGTGCTGGTTGTCTCCAGTGAGCTACAGGCAGTGCAGAACTTGACATTGCTTTCCACTTGACACATAGGAAGTTTGCAACAACAACAAAGAATTTATTTGCAATGCAACTGCTTTTAAAGCAAGCCTCCTTCCTGTGTCGCTCGGTTGCCTGCACAAGGCAGCAACGTCACTTAAACAGTTCCACTAGGACGCTCTGTCTCAACTTCACAAACAAGTTTTGGAGCATGAGGGACCAAACTTGTCCGAGGCTGCATCCGGTCAGCGAGACCTCTTCAGGCACTGCGTTTCCTGGTGTAACAGTAGCAGGGCGGGTCATCTCTAGTTACATCATCTCTGTAACAAGAAAAACTGTTCACTGCACTCCTTACACAAGCCAGGCCAATTAAGAGTGGGGGAGGGGGCAGTTCATCACAAACTGTGTTTCTTAATTGCAGTGTAATTTATCACTTACAAAATGACAGGGTTTGAGAAGAGCAATTCTGCAAAGCTACATTACAACTCTTGTCTAAAAATGTTTAGTTGACCTTGCCTACAAGAGGAATGAAGTATTCTTCCAGGACAGGGTTCCATCATATCGTTTTAAATCAGGAGTCAAACTGTCTCAGCCCCACCCAATACTTCGGTGTATCTGTATGGTGAGGCTGTGGGAGATAATGAGTCGCTGCTCAGTGTGAAGGGATCCTCCTGAGCAATATCGAAAAGGCAGTTATGGTGATCCCCAAAGAGCACTATTTTTAACAGCAAATTAGTGAAAGCGTTCTTGCATACAGAGAGATTCTTCAGGGGTTTGTTAGCTGCAAGTCTAATGCTTTAGATTAGAAGCCAGATCACTGGGAGGATGTGGGGGAGGGAGGGAGCGATGTTGCCGCACAATATCAAAGTACAACCAAAAGTCTTCATTAATTCACCTGCAAACTAGAGTTTAGTGAGATGTCAGAAAGAAAGACTTACATTTATGTAGCACCTTTCATGACCTCAGGATGTCCCAAAGTGCTCTTCCCCACAAGTGGAAACAATCCTCAGCCTTCTCTGTTCAAGAGCAAAGAGGCCCAGCCTGTTCATCCTCTCCTGATAAGTATACCCTCGCATATCTGGTGCCGAGGGACCTTTTACTTTCACCTGAGAGGGCAGATGGGACCTCGGTTTAACATCTATTCTGAAAGATGGCACCTCCGACAGTGCAGCGCTCCTTCAGTGCTGCACTGGGAGTGTCAACCTGGATTATCAACCCACAACCTTCTGACTCAGGGGCAAGAGTGCTACCACTGAGCCACGGCTGATATTAGGCCAGCTGTTAATGACCAGAGATCAACACTTACTCTTCACTAAGCGGTACAGAGCATTGGAGCTACAGGGCACTGTTAGGGAGTGGAGTCACCTGCATCATTTTGCTCAGCTCCTGACCCCAGCTGTGCCAATGTGGACCGATGCCGAATGCAGCCACTAGTCACAAGCTCCAATTTGTTAAGTGTTTAAATAGTAAGTCTTGTGGCTTGAAAGCAGTTGAGCTGAACATTGTAAAGGACATATTCATGAATATTGCCAGACGCGTTAATACAGCTGCCTCACACCGGCAGATTCCAAGAGCATTCGAGTTAGTTCGTCAAGTATATTACTCATGGCTTGATGTGAAAATGTCCAAAAAAAGAGTTAAAAAATGCATCCTTACACTCCAGTGCAGTACTGAGGGAGCGTTCATTAGATGTGAACTAATGTTCAGAACGAGAGATGTGAATGGCAGCGTAATGTGCCCTTAATTGTCTTTGAAGACAGACTTGGCAAACTGAAACCGGATTATGAAAGGAATCTTAATTTGCATTCCAGCCAGGAATGTTGTGGTGCAATCTTCTGGGAGGCAACAGCAATGTTGTGCTAAATTGCACTTGAAAAGTTACTCACCCTTCCAGCTCAGTTGCATTAATGCACACACCTATTCCCTGTTCGTGTTACAAAGGGACATGATTGGAAAATAAAAGACTTTTTTTTTTTAGAGAGAGCTGAAAGTCAACAGGCCCAACAAGTCAGGCCTTTTGTCAGAGATCAGCTTCTGTAGAAAATTTCATAGAAAAATCCTGGCTGTCATGCTGAAGACTTGTGCTCCAGAACTAGCCGCGCTTCTAGCCAAGCTGTTCCAGTACAGCTACAACACTGTTGTCTACCCGACAAAGCGGAATATTGCCCAGGTATGTCCCGTCCACAAAAAGCAGGACAAATCCAATTCGGCCAATAACCGCCCTGTCAGTCTACTCTCAATCATCAGCAAAGTGATGGAAGGTGTCATTGACAGTGCTATCAAGCGGCACTTACTCACCAATAACTTGTTCACCGATGCTCAGTTTGGTTTCCACCAGGACCACTTGGCTCCAGACCTCATTATTACCTTTGTCCAAACATAGACAACAGAGTTAAATTCCAGAGGTGAGGTGAGAGTGACTGCCCTTAACATCAAGGCAGCATTTGACAGAGTGTGACATCAAAGAGCCCTAGTACAATTGAAATCAATGGGAATCAGGGGGAAAACTCTCCACTGGCTGGAGTCATACCTAGCACAAAGGAAGATGGTTGTGGTTGTTGGAGACCAATCATCTCAGTCCCAGGACATCATTGCAGGAGTTCCTCAGGGCAGTATCCTAGGCCCAACCATCTTCAGCTGCTTCATCAATAACCTTCCCTCAATCATAGGGTCAGGAGTGGGGATGTTCGCTGATGATTGCACAGTGTTCCGTTCCATTCGCAACTCCTCAGGTAATTAACCAGTCTGTGCCCACATGCAGCAAGACCAGGAAAATACTCAGGCTTGGGCTGATAAGTGGCAATTTACATTCGCCAGGCAATGACGGTCTCTAATAACAGAGAGTCTAACCACCCCCTTGACATTCAATGGCATTACCATCTTCGAATCCCCCACCATCGACATCCTGGGGGTCACCACTGACCAGAAACTTAACTGGACCAGCCACACAAATACTGTGGCTACAAGAGCAGGTATTCTGTGGCGAGTGACTCACCTCCTGACTCCCCAAAGCCTTTCCACCATCTACAAGGCACAAGTCAGGAGTGTGATGGAATACTCTCCACTTGCCTGGATGAGTGCAGCTCCAACAACACTCAAGAAGCTCAACATGATCCAGAACAATGCAGCCCACATGACTGACACCCCATCCACGACCATTAACATTCACTCCCTCCACCACCACCACACAATAGCTGCAGTATACACCATCTACAAGATGCACTGCAGCAACCCATCAAGGCTTCTTCGACAGCACACCCCAAACCCCCGATCTCTGCCACCTAGAAACAGGTCTGCAGAGCACAGAGCGAGATTAAATGGAATGTGTTTTATTTGGGAATTTGGAAAGAGTGGGAATTCGGAGAAGAAGGGGAAGGATTTGTTGCTTTTTGCCGACACTACTTGTAGTGTCATAGAGTCATAGAGTCGTAACGGCACAGAAGGAGGCCATTTGGCCCATCGAGTCCATGCCAGCTTTCTGTAGAGCAATCCAGTCAGTCCCATTCCCCCGCTCTATCCTCGTAGCCCTGCAAGTTTATTGCCCTCAAGTGCCTATCCAGTCTCCCCTTGAAGACATTGAGCGTCTCCGCTTCCACCACTTCCGTCGGCAGCGAGTTCCAGGTCCTCACCACTCGCTGCGTATAAAAGTTTTTCCTGACAGCCCCCCTGTATCTCTTGCCCAAAATCTTAAATCTGTGTCCCCTAGTCCTTGTACCATCAACTAATAGGAACAGCCTTTCCCCGTCTAGCCTATCCAAACCTGTCATAATCTTGTACACCTCTATCAAATCACCCCTCAAACTCCTTTGCTCTAATGAAAACAAATCCAGCTTCTCCAACCTGTCCTTGTAGCTAAGATCCCCCATCCCCGGAACCATTCTGGTAAATCTCCTCTACACCCTCTCAAAGGCCTTCACATCCTTCCTAAAGTGTGGTGACCAGAACTGGACACAATACTCCAGTTGTGGCCTAACCAGCGCTTTATAATTGTTCGCATAACTTCTCTACTTTTGTACTCAATACCTCTATTTATGAAGCTCAAGATCCCATATGCTTTATTAACCACTCTCTCAATATGTCCTGCCACCTTCAGGAACCTATGCACATTAACTCCCAGGTCTCTCTGTCCCTGCACACTCTTTAAAACTGTGCCATTAAGTGTATATTGCCTCTCCCTGTTCCTTCTGCCAAAATGCATCACCTCACACTTCTCTATTAAATTCCATCTGCCACTTGTCTGCCCATTCTGCTTGCCTTTCTATGTCCTGTTGCAATCGATTGGTATCATCATCACTGTTTGCCACAACCCCAAGTTTGGTGTCATCGGCAAATTTAGAAATTCTACTCTGTATTCCAATATCCAGGCCATTTATATCTATATCAAAAAAAGCAGTGGCCCCATCACTGACCCTTGGGGAACACCACTGTCTATCATCCTCCAGTCTGAAAAACAGCCATTTACCACAACTCGCTGTTTTCTGTCCTTAAGCCAATTCCTTATCCAAGCTGCCACTGACCCACCTATTCCATAAGCCTCAATTTTGTTAACCAGCCTTTTATGTGATACTTTGTCAAACACCTTCTGAAAATCCATGTAGACAACATCCATTGCATTCCCTTCATCAAACCTCTCTGTTACTTCACCAAAAAATTCAATTAGATTAGTCAAACACGATCTGCCTTTTACAAATCCGTGTTGGCTCTCCTTAATTAGCTTAAACCTCTCCAAGTGCCTGTTAATTTTTTCCTTGATTATTGTTTCTAAAACTTTACCCATCACTGATGTTAAACTGACTGGCCTGTAGTTACTAGGATTGTCCTTACACCCTTTCTTGAACAATGGTGTCACATTTGCCACTTTCCAATCCTCAGACACCTCCCCTGCATCTAGGGAAGATTGGAAAATTGTGGCAAGCCCTTCCACTATCTCCTCCCCCAATCCCTTAGCAACCTCGGATGCAAGCCATCTGGACCAGGCGACTTATCCACTCTAAGCATACCCAGTCTTTCTAGTACATCCTGTCTATCAATTTTCACCCCTTCCATTGCTTCTACCTTTTCCACTTCTACCAATATTTCGTCAGCATCCACCTCCTTCGTAACCACCGATACAAAGTACTCATTGAGTATTCTAGCCTAGCCCTGCGCCTCTTATCATATATCATCTTGTTTGTCTCTAATAGGCCCCACCCCGCCTCTTACTACCCGCTTACTGATTACATCCCGAAGATTTTTGGGTTCCCTTTTATGTTAACCGCCATTCTGCTCTCATATTCTCTCCTTGCCAATCTTATTTCCATCTTCACATCCCCTCTCAACTTATTGTATTTGGTCTGGTTCTCCCTTGAAGAATTCACCTGATGTGCATCATACACCCTCTTTTTTTGTTTCATCATCTTCTCTATCTCCCTCGTCATCCAAGGAGCCCTTACTTTGGTTCACTTACCCTTCCCTCTTGCTGGAATGTACCTAGCCTGTACTTGGAACATCTCCTCCTTAAAGATCACCCATTGTTCCGTTACAGTTTTTCCTGTCAGTCTTTGGTTCCATTTTACCCTGGCTAGATCCTTTCGCATCCCATTGAAGTTAGCCCTATTCCAGTTTAGAAGTTCCACTCTAGATTGTTCCCTGCTCCTCTCCATTGATAATCTAAATTTTATGATATGATGATCACTCTTACCCAAGTGTTCTCCCACAGACACTTGGTTGACCTGGCCCACCTCATTCCCCAGCACCAGATCCAGCAAAGCCTCCTTCCTAGTTGGGCCAAGAACATATTGGTCAAGGAAATTCTCCTGAACACATTTCAGAAATTCCTCCCCCTCCTTTCCCTTTACCCTAGCATTATCCCAATCGATATTTGGGTAATTAAAGTCCCCCAATATCACCACTCTATAGCTCTTGCATATCTCTGCGATTTCCCTGCAGATTTTCTCATCTACCTCCCCTCTCACTATTTGGAGGCCTATAGAATACCCCCAATAGCGTGATCATACCCTTTTTGCTCCTCAACTCTAACCAAATGGATTCTGTCCTTGTCCCCTCAAGAACATCCTCCCTTTCCAACACTACAATGTCTTCCTTAATCAGCACTGCCACCCCACCTCCCTTTTTCCCCTCCCTATCTTTTCTGAACACCTTGTACCCTTGAATACTAAGTGCCCAGTCCTCACCGTTTTTAAGCCACGTTCTGTTATTGCCACAACATCATATTGCCATACAACTAATTGTGCTTATAGCTCATCAACCTTATTCAACACACTTTGAGCGTTTACGTACATGCATTTTAAACCCATGTTTGAACTTTTCGTAGTCTTTCTTAGTCTGCTCCTATCTAATATGGTACTACTACTGCCTCTCGTACTATCTTCTCTGGTACTATCTATCCCACACAATCACTCTTTTATGCACCTTATTCCTCTTTTCTACTCCTATATGCTGGTGCCCATCCCCCTGCCAAGCTAGTTTAAACCCTCCCCAACAGCACTAACAAACTTCCCTGTGAGAATATTGGTCCCGGCTCTGTTGAGGTGTAACCCGTCCGGCTTGTACAGGTCCCACCTTCCCCAGAAACGGTCCCAATGTCTCAGGAATCTAAAGTCCTCCCTCCTGCACCATTGCTCAGCCACGCATTCATCTGTTCTATCCTCCTATTCCTGTTCTCACTCGCACGTGGCACCAGGAGTAATCCAGAAATTACTACCTTTGAGGTCCTGCTTTTTAATCTCCCTCCTAGCTCCCTAAACTCTGCCTGCAGGACCTCATCCTTCTTTCTGCCTGTGTCATTGGTACCAATATGGACCACGACCTCTGGCTGTTCACCCTCCCCCCTCAGAGTGTCCTGCAGCCGTAAAGTGACATCCTTGACCCTGGCACCAGGGAGGCAACATACCATCCGGGAGTCACGTCTACGGCCGCAGAAGCACCTGTCTGCTCCCCTAACTATTGAATCCCCTACCACTATTGCTGTTCCACTCTTTTTCCTCCCCACCTGTGCAGCTAAGCCACCCGTGGTGCCATGGACCTGACTCTGGCTGCAATTCCCAGAGGAACCAATGCCCTCACCAGTACTCAGAACAGAATACTGGTCGGAGAGCGCGATGCACTCCAGGGACTCCTGCTTTACCTGCCTGGTCCTCCTCTTCTGTCTGGCTTAGTGTTGCAGGTAGCTATTTAATTTCAGTACCCATAACTTAATCTAGATCAAGTAAGTAGTCAAGAAACTACACTGTAAACTAAGTTACCTAATTAAAAATGTAATTAAATGTAATTAAATAAAACAAGGTCATATAGGGATGGCAGTGCAGGTGGTGTGCCGCAACTGCAGCATGTGGGAGTTTGTGGAGAGCAGTGTGATCCCGGACAACCACGTTTGCAGTAAGTGCCTGCATCTTGAGGAACTTCAGCTCAGAGTTTTTGAGCTGGAGTCTGAGGTGCAGACATTGTGGGGCATCAAGGATGGGGAGAGCTACCTGGACACATTGATCCAGGAGGCAGTCACACCCCTTAGGTTAGGTAGTGGTTCAGGTCTGGTTAGTGGTCAACACGGTGACATAGTGGTTAGCACTGTTGCCTCACAGCGCCAGGGACCCGGGTTCGAATCGGCCTTGGGTGACTGTCTGTGTGGAGTTTGCACATTCTCCCCGTGTCTGCGTGGGTTTCCTCCAGGTGCTCCGGTTTCCTCCCACAGTCCAAAGATGTGCGGGTTAGGTTGATTTGGCTAAGATAAATTGACCCTTAGTGTTAGGGAGGATTAAATACGTGGGGTTACGGGGATAGGGTGGGATATGTGTCGGTGCAGGCTCGATGGGCCGAAATGGCCTCTATCTGCACTGTGGGGATTCTGTGATTCTGTGGTCAGGGACAGGTGGGTGTGACTGCAACTCAGGCAGGTACGGGGACCCCAGGAGCAGTGCTGGAGGAGCCTCAGCCTTTGCCCTTGTCCAACAGGTATGAGGTTCTTGCTGCCTGTGTGGATGATTAGGAAGGCTAATGGAATGTTGGCCTTTATTGCAAGGGGTATGGAGTATATAAAAGTAGAGAAGTTTTGATGCAACTTTACAGAGCGCTGGTGAAACCGCACCTGGAGTACTGCGTACAATTGTGGTCTCCGTATTTAAGGAAGGATATACTTGCATTGGAGGCAGTACAGAGAAGGTTCACTAGGTTGATCCTGGGATGAAGGGATTGACGTATGATGAAAGGTTGAGCAGGTTGGGCCTATACTCATTGGAGTTTAGAAGAATGAGAGGTGATCTTATTGAAACATATAACATTCTGAGGGGGTTTGACAGGGTGGATGCTGAGAGGATGTTTCCCCTAGTGGGGGTCTCTAGAACTAGGGGGCATAGTTTCAGAATAAGGGGTCGCCCATTTAAGACAGAGATGAGAAGGAATTTCTTCTCTCAGAGGGTCGTCAATCTTTGGCATTCTCTACCCCAGAGAGCTGTGGAGGCGGTGTCACTGAATATATTCAAGGCAGAGATTGACAGACATTTGAACTACAAGGGAGTCAAGGGTTATCGGGAGCGGGCAGGAAAGTGGTGTTGAGGAAAAGATTGGATCAGCCATGATCTTATTGAATGCGGAGCCAGCTCGAGGGGCCGATTGGTCTACTCCTGCTCCTGTTTCTTATGTTCTTATGAGGGAAAAGCCTGCAGGATGGATGAGCAAGCTGACCATGGCACCATGGTGCAGGAGGCCATTCAAGTGGGGGGAGTGACAGGGAATGTAGTTGGGGTAGGGGCAGTATAGTCAGGGGGATAGATACTGTCCTCTGCAGCCGCAACCGAGAGTTCCGAAGGTTGTGTTGCCTGCCTGGTGCCAGGGTTAAAGACATCTCCTCGCAGCTGGAGAAGAACTTGGAGTGAGAGGGGGAGAATCCAGTTGTCGTGGTCCACATAGGAACCAACGACATAGGTAGAACTAGGAATGAGGTTCTGCTGAGGGAGTTTGAGGAGCTAGGAGCCAAATTAAAAGGCAGAACTTCAAAGGTAATAATCTTTGGATTGTTACCGGAAGCCACGCGCAAATTGGCATAGGGACAAACAGATTAGACATTTAAATGTGTGGCTCAAAGAGTGGTGTATGAGGAAGGGGTTTTGGTTAATGGGGTACTCGCACCAGTACTGGGGAAAGAGGGAGCTCTTCCGTTGGGATGGGCTCCACTTGAACCGGGCTGGGACCAGTGTCCTGGCGAACCGAATAACTAGGGCAGTAGACAAGGCTTTAAACTAATGAAGGTTGGGGTGGGAGGTTTCAAAAAGAGTAAATTTAAAAGCAGCGAGAGAAATGTCAAGGCTCTAGAACAGAGTAGAGTTTTGGTTAAAAATAACCAGAGTAGGTCAGGAAGGGACAGCGAGAGTAACAAAGGTAAAAGGGCATCAGTGGCTAAGGTGACAGCAGGGAAAAATAGAAAAAAGTCAAAGCTAAAGGCACTATATCTGAATGCGTGATGCATTCACAACAAAATACATGAATTAATAGTGCAGATAGAAATTAATAGGTTTGATCTAACAGCCATTACGGAGACATGGTTGCAATGTGGCCAAGGTTGGGAACTAAATATTCCAGGATACTTAACTTTTAGAAGAGATAGGCAAAAGGGAAAAGGAGGAGGGGTAGCCCTGATAATAAAGGATGGGATAAAGACAGTCGAGAGAAAGGATCTTAGCTCCGAAAATCAACAAGTAGAATCAGTTTGGGTGGAGCTAAGAAAAAGCAAGGGGCAGAAAAAACATTGGTGGGAGTTGTTTATAGGCCCCCAAACAGTAGTTTTAATGTAGGACAGAGTATAAATCAGGAAATTAGAGGTGCATGTAACAAGGGTAATACAGTAATCATGATGGCCTTTAATCTACATATAGACTGGGCAAACCAAATTTGCAGCAATAGTGTGGAGGACAAATTCATGGAATGTATGCAAGATAGTTTTCTAGATCAGTATGTTGAGGAACCAACTAGGGAACAGGCTATTTTAGATCTAGTATTGTGCAACAAGAAAGAGTTAATTAATAACCTTGTAGTAAAGGGGCATTCAGAGAAGAGTGCCCATAATATGATTGCATTTTATATTGAGTTTGAAAGTGATTTAGTTAAATCTGAAACTAGGGTCTTAAATCTAAACAAAGCAAACTGTGTAGGTATGAGGGGCAAGTTGGCTAAGGTAGATTGGGAAACTACAATAAAAGGTATGACGGTAGAGAAGCAATGGCAAGCATTTACAGAATTAATACATAATTTACAACAAATATACATTCCTTTAAGGCACAAAAAACCCACAGGAAAAAGGTCCATCCGTGGCGAACAAGAAAAGCTAAAGGTAGCATTAGATCAAATAAAGAGGTTTATAATGTTGCTAAAAAGAGTAGTAAACCTGAGGATTGGGAGGATTTTAGAATTCAGCAAAGGATGACCAAGAAATTGATTAAGAAAGGGAAAATAGAATGAGAGTAAACTAGCGAGAGACATAAAAACAAGCTGTAAAAGCTTCGATAGATATGTAAAAAGGAATAGATTAGCGAAAGTAAATGTGGGTCCCTTACAGGCAGAGACAGGAGAAATTATAATGGGGAATAAGGAAATGGCAGTGAAATTAAACAAATACTTTGTGTCTGTCTTCACGGAAGAAAATGCAAAAAATATCCTGGAAATAGTGGAGAACCAAGAGTACTGGAAAAATTAATGGGACTGAAAGCCGATAAATCCCCTGGACCTGATGGCTTAGATCCTAGGGTTGTAAATGAGGTGGCTATTGAGATAGTGGATGCATTGGTTGCCATTTTCCAAAATTCCATAGATTCTAGAATGGTTCCCGTGGATTGGAAGGTAGCAAATGTAACCCCATTATTTAAGAAAGGAGGGAGAGAGAAAACAGGGAACTACAGACCAGTTAGCCTGACATCAGTAGTAGGGAAAATGCTAGAATCTATTATTAAGTACTAAGTAACAGGGCACTTAGAAAATAATGGCCCAAAAATTAGTGAGTGAGCCTTCGTGCGAGGGTAAGGCCTTCCCGCGATCTCTCACTGCGCGCTGGCTTTTTCAGTCCGAGCTCGCACGAACTTGATGTTCTGGACAGCAGCTGTGCAGGGCTTTCGTATCCCACAGGCGTAGTTAATTCGTGCGAGCTGTGGGATCACGCGACTCAGTTAGAGCCAATGGCAGCACACCATCTTTCATTCATAGCTTTCACAGCACGGCTGTGAAAGCTATGAATACTATACCCCCCCAAAAGAACAGCTAAACCTTAATTAAAGTTAAAAAAAAAACCATCACATTAATAAAATAAGTATAGTTAAATAAATTAACCATTTTAAACAAAAAATTAAATTTTTGAAAAAATTTAAAATCTTTTAAAAAGTTATAAAAATAAACTTACCTGTCTTTAAAGTCTCTAAAAAAGATATACCTGTTGAAAAAAAATTCAAAATAATACTTAATTAAGTACTTACCTTGTTAAAAGAGGGTCTTACGCCTCCTTTCTTATGTCTAAAATCTTCCATACTTACCTGCGCGTCCAAAGCACTAAGTGCACTGCGTGCGCGCAGCCTGTAGCGCGCACGCGGTTCACCTAGGAACCGCCCCCTTTTGAATTCACCAAGTGCCGGTTTTCAGCGCATGCGCAGTGCATGCAGAAAACCGGCAATTGGAGACAGAATACGCGAGAGTACGCAGTGCGTACTCTCGCGTAGCGGCACTAATTTTGGGCCATTAATAGGATTGGGCAGAGTCAACACGGATTTATGAAAGGGAAATCGTGTTTGACGAATCTGTTAGAGTTATTTGAGGTTGTAACTAGCAGAATAGATAAGGGGGAACCAGTGGATTTGGTGTATTTGGATTTTCAGAAGGCATTCGATAATGTGCCACACAAGAGGTTGTGTACAGTTTTGGTCTCCTTTCCTGAGGAAGGAGAAACTTGCCATAGAGGGAGTGCAACGAAGGTTCACCAGACTGGTTCCTGGGATAGGGGGATTGTCCTATGAGAAGACATTGAGTAGCCTAGGCCTAAAGTCGCTAGAGTTTAGAAGAATGAGAGGTGATCTCATTGAAACATACAAAATTCTTACAGGGCTTGACAGGTTAGATGGAGAGAGGATGTTTCCCCGGGTTGGGGAGTCTAAAACCAGGGGTCAGTCTCAGAATAAGGGGTCGACCATTTAGGACTGAGATGAGGAGGAATTTCTTCACTCAGAGGGTGGTGAATCTTTGGAATTCTCTACCCAAGAGGGCTTTGGAGGCTCAGTCGTGGAGTATATTCAAGACAGAGATTGATAGATTTTTGGATATTAAGGGAATCAAGGGATATGGGGATAGTGCAGGAAAGTGGAGCTGAAGTAGATGATTAGCCATGATCTTATTGAATGGTGGAGCAGGCCCGTGGGGCTAAGTGGCCTACTCCTGCTCCTATTTCTTATGTAATGTTCTTAGAAGGACAAAGGCAGCAGGTGCATGGGAACATCACCACCTGCAAGTTCCCATCCAAGTCACACACCATCGTGACTTGGAAATATATCGCTCTTCATTCATCGTCGCTGGGTCAAAATCCTGGATCTCACTGCCTAACAGCATTGTGACTGTAGTGGTTCAAGAAGGCAGCTCACCACCCCCTTCTCAAGGGTAATTAGTGATGGGCAATAAATGCTGGCCTTACCAGCGATGCCTACATCCCATGAATGAATTTTAAAAATGAGAGTTTGGTCAAAGAGGTAGGGGGAAAAATTCGGTCACGCCCCCTTAGGGACGCTAATTTAGCACCCTGAAAAAGTTAGCGCCCCTGCATCTTAAATTGAGTGGTAGCGCCCAAGCAGGAGGCGGGGCGCTACTGGAAGCGCTTCCCCTCCTTCCTGGGGTGTTACCATTCAACATCACGGTGTTACTTGCAACACCACCACATGCGTCAGCACGTAGCACCGCAGTATTGCAGGCCTCCCTCCCCTGATTAAAGAGTGTCGGGCTGACTGATCGCGGCGGGCACCCCGCACCTGCCCTTTCATTTGCGCCGCCCCGGCTGCAAAAACGCCACCCTGACCCAGTCGGACAAATCATCCGGTTGTAGGTCAGGGGACGCAACTGAAGTTTGCAGCCGGGGCGCCGTGCATGCGATGATGTCATCATCGGATGCACAGCGCCATGAGGCACTACGGCTCCTGCCGTCGCTAACCTCACGCTGATTTCCACGGGAGGCTTTAGCGGCGCCACGTCCAGGCGCTAGGGCCTTTGTGCCCCGCTAGCGCCCGGGGGGGGGGGGGGGGGGGGGGGGGGGGTGGTTTAACGGGTAGCGCAAAGCAACCCAATTTTTTCCCCGTAGGTTTTAAGGAGCGCCTTAAAAAGGAGAAGACAGAGGTAGAGAGGCAGAGAGGTTTAGGCTGGGAATTGCAGAGCTTAGGGACCAGGCAGCTGAAGGCACGGCAAACACGGGTCCACCTAGAGTCTCAAGTCTTATGGAGTGAGGCCTCAACCTACGACCTTCGAACTGAGGCAAGATTGCTGCCACTGAGCCAAAGCTAACAGTCTCTTTCCCCCCAGTCCATGCTGGCATGGAGTCTCCTCTCCTGCCTTGCTTTATGCTGGAACTCTCCTTTCTCTCTCCCAGTCAGTCCTGGCATTAATTGCCCTGTGTAAATTACCCTGGAACTCAACATTTCTCACCCTTCCAGTCGAACACGCTGCTCCTTCATCACCACTGCTGGGCTCCCCCCTCCCCATTCCCCTCAGCACTGCCTCAGGAGATCCCAAAGCACTTAACAGCCAATTACTTTTGAAGTATGTTCAATGTTTTGTCAGCAAAATCGGCACCTAAATTGTGCACAGCAAACTCCCACAGACAGCAATAAGATAAATTAAAAGACTTGCATTTATAGAACGCCTTTTCATGACCACCGGACGTCTCAAAGCGCTTTACAGCCAATGTGGGAAACGCAGCAGCCAATCTGCACACAGCAAGCTCCTACAAACAGCAATGTGAAAATGATCAGATAATCTGTTTTTGTTATGTGGTTGAGGGAGAAATATTGACCAGGACATCGGGGATAACTCCCCTACTCATCTTCAAAATAGTGGCCATGGGATCTTTTACGTCCACAAGAGAGAGCAGACGGGGCCTCGGTTTAACGTCTCGTCCAAAATTCGGCACCTCTGACAGTGCAGCACTCCCTCAGCACTGCACTGGAGTGTCAGCCTAGATTATTTCCTCAAGTCCTGACGTTGGGCTCGAACCCAGGAAGAAACATCACCCTGACCCTAGCTGAATATCCTGGGGCAGAGATGTGTCAGCAACAGTGAAACGAGCGGCCGATTCATTATCATCTGTTTTGTGCTACCGCACAAGACAAGGTTTGTACCCCGCAGGGTTTAGAAACAAATTCATTCAGAAGGCAAAATATAAAGAGTTCCAGCATTTTATTGGTTTCAAATAGATAAATATTTACTTTACAAAATGTACACGCAAGTATATGGATCTGCAGTTTTGAAATAGGAATCAGTTTGTGTTAAGAGTGCTGGTTGTCTCCAGTGAGTTACAGGCAGTGCAGAACTTGAAATAACAGAAAATGCAGGGGCTAGTCTGAAATTGTTGAACTCGATGTTAAGTCCAGAAGGCTGTAATGTGCCTAATAGAAAGATGAGGTGCTGTTCATCGAGCTTCCGTTGACCTTCATTGGAACAGTGTAAGAGGCTGAGGGCAGAGAGATCAGAGTGGGAGTGGAGGGGAGAATTAAAGTGACAGGCGACCAGAAGCTCGGGGTTATGCTTGCAGACTGAATGGAGGTGTTCTGCAAAGCGGTCACCCAATCTGCGTTTGGTCTCCTCAATGTAGAGGAGACGGCATCGTGAGCAGCGAATATAGTATACAAAATTGTAAGTACAAGTAAATCACTGTTTCACCTGCAAGGAGTGTTTGGGGCCCTGGACAGTGGGAAGGGAGGAGGTGAAAGGGCAACTGTTGCATCTCCTGCACTTGCATGGGAAGGTGCCGGGTGAAAGGGAAGGCGTGTTGGGGGTGATAGAGGAGTGGACCAGGGTGTCGCGGAGGGAGCGGTCCCTTCGGAATGCTGAAGGGGGGGGGGGGGTGGGGTGAAGAAGCTGTGTTTGGTGGTGGGATCACGCTGGAGGTGGCGGAGGATGATCCGTTGAATGTGGAGGCTGGTGGGGTGAAAGGTGAGGACAAGGGGAACCCCATCGTAGTTCTGGATGGGAGGGGGAAGGGCTGAGAGCAGAAGTGCGGGAAATAGAACCGACACGGTCAAGGGCAGTGTCAACCACAGTAGAGGGGAATCCTCGGAAGCACTGGTATGGAAGGTGGCATCGTCAGAGATGGAGAAACTAGGAGAATGGAATAGAGTCCTTACAGGAAGCGGGGTGGGAGGAAGGGTAGTCCAGGTAGCTGTGAGAGTCAGTGGGCTTATAGTGAATGTTGGTCGATAGCCTATCCCCAGAAATGGAGACAGGGAAGTAGAGGAAGGGAAGGGTCAAGTCGGAGATGTGAAGGAGAGAGAAGGGTGCAAATTGGAAGCAAAGTGAATGAAATTTTCTAGTTCAGGACGAGAGCAGGAAACAGCACCGATACAGTCAATGTACTGGAAAAGAGAGGTGAGGGAGGGGACCCGAGTAGGACTGGAACAAAGAATGTTCCACATACCCCACGAAAGGGCAGGCATAGCTAGGACCCATGCAGGTACCCATAGCAAAACCTTTAATTTGGAGGAAGTGAGTGGAGTCAAAGGAGAAGTTGTTCAATGTGAGAACAAGTGCAGCCAGGCGGAGGAGGGTGGTGGTGGATGGGGACTGGTTGGGCCTCTGTTCAAGGAAGAAGCGGAGCGCCCTCAGGCCGTCCTGGTGGGGGATGGAGGTGTAGAGGGATTGGACATCCATGGTGAAAAGGAGACGGTTGGGGCCAGGAAACTGCTAAAGTGGCAGAGGGCGTCGGAAGACTCGCGAATGTAGGCGGAAAGAGACTGGACAAGGGGAGAAAAAAAAGTCGTGCAGAACTTGACATTGCTTTCCACTTGACACATAGGAAGATTGCAACAACGACGAATCAATTTGCAATGCAACTGCTTTTAAAACAAGCCTCCTTCCCGTGTCGCTCGGTTGCCTGCACAAGGCAGCACAGTCCCTTAAACAGTTCCACTAGGACACTTTGTCTCAACTTCGCAAGCAAGTTTTGGAGCATGAGGGACCAAGCTTGTCAGAGGCTGCATCCGGTCAGCGAGACCTCTTCAGGCACTGCGTTTCCTGGTGTAGCAGTAGCAGGGCGGGTCATCTCTAGTTACATCATCTCTGTAACAAGAAAAACTGTTCACTGCACTCCATACACAAGCCAGGCCAATTAGGAGTGGGGGAGGGGGGCAGTTCATCACAAACTGTGTTTCTTAATTGCAGTGTAATTTATCACTTACAAAATGACAGGGTTTGAGAAGAGCAATTCTGCAAAGCTACATTACAACTCTTGTCTAAAAATGTTTAGTTGACCTTGCCTACGAGAGGAATGAAGTATTCTTCCAGGGCAGGGTTCCAT
The DNA here is from genome assembly GCA_030390025.1 of Squalus acanthias. NCBI lineage: Eukaryota > Metazoa > Chordata > Chondrichthyes > Squaliformes > Squalidae > Squalus > Squalus acanthias. Next base: position 85,391,051 of record CM059430.1, on the reverse strand, counting down.
CATATCGTTTTAAATCAGGAGTCAAACTGTCTCAGCCCCACCCAATACTTCGGTGTATCTGTATGGTGAGGCTGTGGGAGATAATGAGTCGCTGCTCAGTGTGAAGGGATCCTCCTGAGCAATATCGAAAAGGCAGTTATGGTGATTCCCCAAAGAGCACTATTTTTAACAGCAAATTAGTGAAAGCGTTCTTGCATACAGAGAGATTCTTCAGGGATTTGTTAGCTAACCTGACGCTTGAGGTAACAGCTATAAATCTAATGCTTTAGATTAGAAGCGAGATCACTGGAAGGAGGGAGGTTATATTGCAACTCAATGTCAAAACTGTTCATTATTTCACCTCCAAACCAGATACTCTCCTCTGACATTCAGCTCTTGCAACCAGGGGTCTGGATCAAGGCTATGACAAGTTTGGAGCCAACTGGTTCTGGCAGAACCGGAACTGTTGGCCAGCAGGTTATTTAACATAGTCCCAGATACAGGGCAGGTTTACTATCAGAAATAGCTTTACAGCAGTCATATATGAGAGGCAACAAGATAGCAGATCCATACTGGAGGGCTGAGTGTAGGTGAAGAACCTATATGGCCACCAAAAAACTAATGGGAGGTGGCAGCAACTCACTCCAGTCAGTCACCTAGTGCTTATTTAGAGAACGGTTCTTCCACAGGAGAGGGCTAAACAAGTGGTAATGCAGATTGTAAATGCAGCCTTTTAAAGTTCCCCAAATACTTATTTAAAGGATTATGTACCTGCTAGCGTCTGGTCCAGGTTTGCAATAAAATCCTCCAGATCCCTTGTGTCTCCAAGTTTAGCTTAAGGGAAAAAACAATGTATTTAATCTACAGATTAAGAATAACCCAAGGATAGCAAGCACAAGAGGAGGCTAGTCAGCCCACCCTCTAGGACCCTACTAACCCTTCAACAACAACAACTTGAATTTACATAGCCTCTTTAACGTACTTAAATGTCCAAATGTACACAGGAGCGTAATCAAACAAAAGATGCCTTGCAGCAACTCGCTAAGGCTTCTTCGACAGCACCTCCCAAACCCGTGACCTCTTCCACCTAGAAGGACAAGGGCAGCAGGTGCACGAGAACACCACCACCAAGTGCCCCTCCAAGTCACACACCATCCTGGCTTGGAAATATATCGCTGTTCCTTCATTGTCTCAGGTGACCAAAAGCTTGGTCAAAGAGGTAGGTTTTAAGGAGCATCTTAAAGAAGGCAAGAGAGGCAGAGACGGAGAGGTTTAAGGAGAATTCTAGTGCTTAGGGTCCAGACGGCTGAAGGCACAGCCACCAATGATGGGGTGGAGGAAGTGGGAATGCACAAGAGGCCAGAGTTGGAGGAGCGCAGAGTTCTTGGAAGGTTGTACTTGTAGGCGGTTACAGAGATAGGGAGGGGCAAGTAACGAAGTGTATGTTAAATAATTCCATTGTGTTTATCTCCACTACACTGCCAGACAGGTTGTTCCAAACACACTGAATAAAGATGTATTTGCTGATAGCAGGGCTGGGAATTTCCTCAGATCTGCTCCCACTCCACCCAGAGCCCGATTAAGAGTTCTCGGGGCCTGGAGCACCAAGAACATTTGGGGGCCCTCTGAGCCCCATCCCCCTAACTCATTAAAACATAAATGTGCAGCAAGATGCATGAAGAAATCAGCCTGTAGAATTTAGCACACTGCATTCGGAATAAAGCAAAGTCACAATACACTACACTTAAATTGCTTCATTTTATCGCGCACAAAAAATAAAACAAACTAATTTCTGTGAGTTTAATCCCCAGGCTCTATTATATCACAACAATTATCTGCTATCAGCATCTAATTATAATTAAGCAGACAAAGGACTGAACCAGTGAATATATTCATTGCAATATATTCTCAGTAAGAACAGTCCAAGATACATCTGCTCCATGCACCATCTCCTCAAAGTAATTGAGTTTGCCCGCTATCAGATACCAATTCCAAGTCCTTACTTGAACAGGGAAACTTGTTTTTTTAGAGAAAGGATTGGAGGAAATAAATGTGGAGCGTTTATTCAATGTTAGACTGGAATCAGCAGACAAAGTCCTGCAATTACTGCGACTGTTTAAGATTAATATATACGCTAAAATCCTGCTGTTTTCAGTAACGTCATTTGGACCGGTGTACAAACGAAGCCCATCCCATTGCTGCCCCTTGACCTCACACTGCGTGCCAACAGTTTCCATGGTGTTGACCTCTCGGGCCTGGCCTTCTGAGAGAGGTTCCGAGAACTGGAAAGCAGGTGAAGAAAGTCCCCGGGCATGACACGCAAACTCTTCCTCCCTATATTCTCCCTGGTTGCTCACTGTGGTGCCTGGTGAGACTTATCTTTAATTCCTGGAGATCCCAGGCAACCCTAGAGGTGATGAGTTTTACCGGGGGCTCTATATTTGCCCTGGGAACAGGACTCAGCCACCTGTGCATTAACCCAAACGGTGCGTAAAGGTGTTTCCACCACTCTTCCTGCAAAGTTACAACAGCGAAATGGGAGCAGCTCCAAGGAAATTCCCGGCAAATAGTAAATTCCAGGGCCAAATCCCCATAACCGGTCTGGAACACATTAATTCCTCACTGGGGAACACTTCCTTGGACACTAGCTACTGCAAGATGATAATGGATTAGTTGGTTTTTAGAATACTTGCTTCACTATCTTATAATCATCAGTAATAGATTTATAACTGTACACAAGAATTAAATATTAAAAAAAAGAGTCTGCAATCATCAACTGTATGCAATGGTAACCTGAATTATATATGACATGAAACCCTTTTGCTTATAATTAAAAGTCTGTCAGTAAACTGTAATCAGACAACCTGGGTGAGAAGGAGGATTGCTAGTCAAATAGTGAGGCTGTGGGTGAAGGTTGGATATTAGCCAACTGGGAATCCCTGGCCCAAGACCGCACAAAGTGGAGGAGAAGCATCCGGGAAGGCACCGAATACCTCGAGTCTCTTCGCCGGGAGCAAGCGGAAGCCAAGTGCAAACAGCGGAAGGAGCGCACGTCAACCCAAGCACCCCACCCACCCGCCCCTTCAACCACCGTCTGCCCCACCTGTGACAGAGACTGTAGGTCCCACATTGGACTCAGTCACCTGAGAACTCATTTTTAATGTGGAAGCAAGTCATCCTCAGTTCCGAGGGACTGCCTAAGAAGAAGAAGAAGATGATTAGCCAACAGTAAGGATGAGAGAGTACAGCTCGCCTGGGAAGCAAGGTTAGCTGCAGTTACCATTGTGGTGGAATGTTATAACATTCACAGTGAATAAAAACAAAGGCCAACAGCAGGGGCCATATCACAACCTGTGGAGCCATGTTCCTTTTGTGTTGCCATCACTACCCCAGATATGAGTCTTGATGGTCAAAAACAGATGATGCAAGAGCGTCATCAGTCCAAAAACCTGTGTGAGCCAGGGTGCTACCAACATGGCATCTTTATGATTGGATTTTGGGTTTGGGTATCAGCCAGTGATTGGTTCAGGAGAACTCTAGGTTTTGAATGAGTGTAAGGGTATAAGGGGGTCTTACCAGCCACAAATTGTAGAAGATTTCAGAGACACAGTAGAAGATCTCAGGAAGTAGAAGATCTCAGGAAGAATCAAGGAGACACCCGGGAGACATGAGACAAGAGGCACAGGGTGGAGTTTACTCACAATTACGGCTTCTACCCAGAGTATAAGGGGTTCGACAAGTTTCAATTATACTCTAAACTGCTGCTCGAATACTGTAATGTATCAAGTCTTGCTTGTGCTGAATAAAGTTAAATCACTGTCCCCAATACAGGTCAACCTTGAATTATTTGGAACCTGGGTCTCTGAGCTTATACTGCCCTCTGGTACCTTATGCAAATGGATGTTAATTGTGGGTGAGCAAAGACAGTAAGTGTCAGCAGACTATTCGGCTACAGAAGTATCAGTCAAGTTTGATCTCATCCTCATCCTATACTTTTGGCAGAGAGCACTTAGTGATTGGCAGTAATGACATTGGCCAACTTTTCCCTGCTTAACCCAGTGGTCTATGCAAAAAAGTGTATTCGCCACTCTGTCCTGAACCTCTTACAATTAATCGTACATCCCCATCCTTGTTCTGCATTCCTTAACCGCTGGAAATAGTCGGTTTCTATCTACTCTGCCCGATCCCTTCATAAGTTTTTAAACACCTCTATCGCATCACCTCAATCTTTGTTCTAACAAAAGCAGTCCTTGGGATCCGTCTTGTTGCTCTTTTCTACACTTTTCAAAGGATGTGTATGTTAGCGAGCAAAATGAATGCAGTTATTGAAGCATGGTGTGTCCAGTGAATGCTAGCATCACCTCTGTACACTACGGTTCTCCCTATATAGTCTATCACATACTAATTTCTTTTGTCACATTGTCTAGACATTGAAAGCAGTTATTCCCAGGTCCCTTTCCAAGTCTCCCTGTGCCAGTTCAATTAAATGTATACTTATAACACACATTTTGTTCTGTTCATGTGCAGTACTTCACGTTTCTCGGTGTTAAATTTCATTTGCCATTTTTGTGCCCAATTGATCCAAATCCTTTAGCTACATCCAATGTCTCTACTGCTCCCCCTCGGGAGATTACAGTTCACTTAAGTATCTAGGTCATTTCTGTCTACGAACACCTGATAGTCATTTAATGGAGTTAAACTAGACAGGTTGGCATTTTCCAGGTTGGCATGTTCTGTCTGCACAGTACTGATCCATGCAGATCAGGAAGATTCCAGCGTCACTCCTGGTAGGTACTGATCTCACCCAGGGCTGTGGGAAGAGTGGTACAATGCCATAGTTGGTGAGTGAAAAAAGACAGAATTTCTAATTCTAATGGGGTGCATGAACAGAGAGACCTGGGGGGGTATGTGCACAAATCATTGAAGGTGGCAGGGCAGGTTGAGAAAGCAGTTAAAAAAGCATACGGGATTCTGGGCTTCATAAACAGAGGCATATAGAGTACAAAAGCAAGGAAGTTATGATGAACCTTTATAAAACACTGGTTCGGCCTCAACTGGAGTATTGTCCAATTCTGGGCACCGCACTTTAGGAAGGAAGTGAAGGCCTTAGAGAGGGTGCAGAAAAGATTTACAAGAATGGTTCCAGGGATGAGGGACTTCAGTTACGTGGATAGACTGGAGAAGCTGGAGTTGTTCTCTTTGGAGCAGAGAAAAGATTTGATAGAGGTGTTCAAAAACATGAGGGGTCTAGACAGAGTAGATAGAGAGAAACTGTTCACATTGGTGGAAGGGTCAAGAACCAGAGGACACAGATTTAAGATGACTGGCAGGAGAACCAAAGGCGACATGAGGAAAAACTTTTTTTTTTTTTTTTTTTTTTTTTAAAACACAGCGAGTGGTTAGGATCTGGAATGCACTGCCTGAAAGGGTGGTGGAGGCAGATTCAACCATGGCTTTCGAAAGGGAGTTGGATAAGTACCTGAAGGAAAAAAATTACAGAACTATGTGGAAAGGGACTAGCTGAAGTGCTCTTAGAGAGCCGGCACAGGCTTGACGGGCCAAATGGCCTCCTTCTGTGCTGTAACCATTCTATGATTCTGTTCAGATAGCTACACCCCTACTGGAAAAAAATACATGGACAAGATCGGGCTCAGCTGTGATGTCCCCATAGCCAAAAGCCTAACTCACGGTCTAGGCTCGGGCTCGAATGAGGTATTGGCAACTGCTTGCAACCATGCGTCAGCAGGAACCGGCCCCCTCGGGAGAGATGGGGAAGAAATCGGAACAGGGCTGGTAGGAGTTCATTAATTGGTAACTATTAAAATGTTTTTCTGTGTAGATGTGTGAAAATAATATTGCAATATCCTGGAGCCCTTTCGAAGGGTCCGATTGTAGAGCTAGAGTGTGCCTTAACCAGTCACAGCGTAGAACTTTAACCAATCAGATCCCAGAGATTGCTGCCCCTTTAGCCAATCAGAACCAATTAGATCTCAGGACCACATAGCCAGCTACTAGAACAGATCCAATGCTGCTTACGGGATTGCCATTTCTAAACTAATCACTGTACCAAAAATTACATTTATAACATAATGGACACATCAATTTGATAATCCAGAAAAGTAATTTCAAATTTAACCATTAACTTGGCTCCAATTTATCCCCCTCCATTTTTCCTTCCAAACAGTACAACACACCCATGCAGACTTCTGAATGCTCTGGACTCAAGTTACACATCTCTCCCATACTTAATGCCTACCTGGACATCTACCCCTCCCCACCCCACCCCCCTTATCACTAGGCCCAGTGTAAAGGTACAATATGTGCAAGCCTCTTATGTAAATGACCACCACTGATAGGAGACCCCCTGCATCCAGCCAATCTAAACAGGAACACATTTAGCTTATAACCATAGGAATGGGCTTGATATGCGGATGGACAGGGACCTTTCACCCTGGAATGAACTGCTGACTGTTTGTGTATTTCAGCAATGCTGTGGCACAGAGAAGGAGAAAGGAAATGAACAAGGAAAGAAATCTTTGAGAGAAAGATCGAGTGAGATCGCGCCTGATGGCAGGGAAAGCAAGAGATGGCTTGTGGGGAAAGGGAGAGACTTTTCGGAATGTAAAACGTGAACACGTGGAAAAAGAGTGAGAGCCTTTTGGAGGAGAGAGAAACAGATGCCTGGATTTAAGCTTGAAGGCACGTTCTATGCGGCGGGACTGTTTTGAGGTTGGGAAACCCGGGTTTCCCGAATGTCCTGCAGTTATTAACTGCGGGGCTCCTTTAAACTTTTTTCTGTCGGTTTCCCGCCTGCAGGCAGCCTGATTGACAGGCTAGAGGCCTGCCGGGCAGGGAAGCCTGCAGCACAAGGCCACAGCTGAGGAGAGCAGGTAGGTCTAGTGGGGATGGGGACGTCCGATGGTGGTTAGGGTTCCGATTGCGGGGGTCCCAATGGAGATCAAGCGGGAGCAGATGGTGGTCAGGGGGTCCAATGGTAGTGGGGTTGGGGAGCAGACAGATCGCAGGGGGGGGGGCGGGGGTGTAACTGTGTAGCTTGTTGGACCTGGAGGAAACAGTTCTGTTCCTCCTGGCCCATAAGCAAGTCCTGTAAATGCACTTACCTCATGGATTCAGCCCTTCTCGCCTCCTTTCACCTGCTGGGTTTCTTAAGGCCTGGGAAACCCCGCCAACGAGTTAAAAATACAATGACTTAAAATTAAGGCAGGCAGCCTCATTATAATATTTAAATCACCAACCCACCGCCCGCAAGCCGATTGGTCACCCACCCCTCGTCCCACCTCGGTTAAAACCGGAAGTGGGTAGGTTCGAGACGGGTTGGGTTTCAGATGGTTTAAATTTTAACCTCTGACACACACACCAACCCACCCATTTTTGGGAGTTAAGATTCAGCCCAGAGACGCTGTAGGAAGGAGAGTGGGGAAGGTCCAAAGGCCAGTTGAGGTAGGGAATGGGGGAAAACTGAGAGCAAGACACATGCACCTGCTGCTGAATGGGAAAGGAAGAGAGAGAAACCTTGTGGGGCTGTGGATCTTGGGCTCCAATGACACTGGAAGAAACTTGGACTTAATGATCCCCCATTAGTGTATACCCCAACTCCCCCCTGAATAACTCTGTTCTAGTAGTACTATTAAACAACTCATGGGGCTGGGGATTCATTGGAAGTAACCCACTCCACGTAGTTTCCTGGACATCACTGAAATAATTGAGGATTCTAGAACAATAAGTAACATCGAAGTGACTGAAACACGTCCACACCCACAGTGCACTATTCCAATAAGGAGTGGACGTCACTTCACCTTGGGGAGATGAAAGGCAGGATCAGTCACCAACCTGCACCAGAGATTATAGTTGCTGGCTCATCACCGGTACCTAGGCACTACTGCCACCACCGAAAGGGCGCCAAGAGCAAAGATAGGAGGCTTTAATAATGCAAGTTATTTCAATCCTACCTTTGGGTGTTGCTGTGCCCACAGAGTTCAGCTTCTCAACACTACAGTTTAAGCTGCTCGCAGCAGATGAGCCTGTACCTGTCAGTAATAAAAGTGATATATCTGAGAGTGTTGCTTTGTTCTGCTGTTTACCCAGAATCATACACATTTCAGATGAAATATAAATATCAGAGGTCAGCACCCACTTCACAGATCAGTCATCAGCCAGGGTGGAGTCTATTCTGTTGAAGATCCAGAATGAGAACATCTTTTAAAATTATATATATTTTTTTTTTTTTTTTTTTATATAAAGTGTCCAGTCCTCACCAAGATATTTGTTCCCCATCCTACATCACAAACAGGTTTATATCTTGGTTTAACCAATCATTTATCTCATTGCTGTTTGTGGGACATTGCTGTGTGCAAATTAGCTACGGTGTTTCCCGGAATTACAACAGTGGCAGTACTTCATTGGTTGTGAAGCAATTTGGGACATCGCAGTTATGAAAGGCACGATATGAATGGAAGTTCTTTCTGCGAGGATTGAAAGTGAATATGACTCATTCTTGACTAATGCATGGTGACCACATGCATGAAGTGATACTGCAAGGGAGTACACTTAAAGCAGGTCAAAATTAGACACTTTTTCCCCCCCTTCCCTTGAGGAGGAATAGAAACAAGTTAACATGCTCAAGAACCATTTTGATGGTCATGATATTTTAGTTCCTGTAGCTGGAACTGATAACCTGTCATTGATCCCTGACACTAATTGGTGTGCATTTTGCAAACCCAATTTCAGACCAAGTTGGCAAATTCTCATTGTAATGCTACACTTGAAGCAGGTTCAACAAAGCATTATTAAACATCACAAGCAGAGTCAAAAGGAGACCAAAAAAACAATACAGTAAATAAGAAGGACCGATACACTGGGATAAAGTCGTAAACAGAAGTTTCCACATGCTGGGGTATTTTCAACTAACTCACTGGGCAGGAAACCCATGGGATCGGGTGGAACGCTGGTTTTACACCCCCGCCCAATGACTGCAGTGGAGTAAAATCAGGGGCCTGTAAAACCGGTGTTGCACCCGATCTCGTTAGTTTCTCGATGGGTGGGCAGCAATGTGATAATGAACAGATAATCTGTTTGTGATGTTGCTTGAGGGATAAATATTGACCAGGACAGCAGGGATAACTCCCCTGCTCTTCTTCAAATAGTGCCACGGGATCTTTCACATCCACCTGAGAGAGCAGACGAGGCCTCAGTTTAATGTCTCATTCGATAGACGGCACTTCAGACAGTGCCGCTACAAACGCTACTTATAAACCCTTGAAAATTATGGGAGCCCTTAGGTAAATCCCATTCTAATAAAAAAGAATCATTTTTTCCTGTAAAAATGAGATTAATGCTGCAATGGCTTGAAAAAAAATTGAGGCAGATTGGAGCTCACAAAATGATAAACTTAAGTGTTTATCGAATCCTAGCCCAATGGTATGGCATAGATTTTAAACACAAACAGAAACCCAATCCTATCTCAAAGAATAAATGGCAATTTGTTCATTTTAGAGTTACAAGTAGACTACTGCTCGATTGCATTTGGTGTTCCCACTGCTATAAATAAAAAGGTAACATTTGCCAGATTAAAGACCACAAACCAATTGAGGCCAATTCCAGCATAATTTGCTGGCGTCACACTTTTCTTCAGACTAGGGGAAAATATATTGACACTTTTGTTTTGGGGAGCTACTGAATTGGGGAAAGGCATCCTATATGACTTTATAAAAATGGAAAGATTAAGAGACCCATTCTGCAGTGTAACAGTAGAACAAGGTTCCTTGAGGGTGGGCAACCCATAGTGCAGCCATGCATTTTGCAACTTATAAACAGCTAGTGCCACTTGGTTGAAGTGGAGTTTTGGCAAGCAACCATACTCAATTTGTACGGTGGGTACAGTAGTGTAGTTGTTATATTACTGGACTAGTGATCCAAAGGCCTGGACAAAAAGTTCAGATGAGAGTTCAAGCCCCATTGTGGCAGTTTGAGAAATGGAATTCAGTTTTTTTTTTTAAATCTGGGAATTGAAATCTTGAATCAGTAAAAGCGACCTTAAATCTGCAGGATTGTCTTAAAAACCTAACTGGTTCACTAGTGTCCTTTAGGGAAGGAAACCTGTTGTCCTCTCCCAGTCTGGCTTATATGTGACTCCAGACCCACAGCAAACTGGGTGACTCTTAACAGCCTTCTGCAATTAGCAAGCCCCTCAGTTGTGTAGAACCACTCAAGAAGGCCCACCACCACATTGTCAAGGCATCTGGGGATCAGCAGTAAACGTCGGCCTGGTCAGTGAGGCCCACATTCCGAGAATTCATTTTTAAAAATGACTTCTGCCTCCAAATCCACCAACACAGAATTACATACAATGTACAGCACAGAAACAAGCCATTCGGCCAACTGGTCTATGGGGGTGTTTATGCTCCACATGAGCCTCCTCCCACCCTACTTCATCGAACCCTATCTGCATATCCTTCTGTTACTTTCTCCACCCTCCCCCCCATGCACCTCAGTCACCTTAGCATCAAAACACATAGTTCCAACCCAACACGGTGACAGTTCTGAGACCACATCAGTCTCCTCTTGGTAATGCATCCCCTGAAACAAGCATTTCCTGTGAACTATGAGCATCTGTTTATTATTGCAAGCTAAAGGCTGCCCGTGCATTGATGTTCAGTCAGCAGTGAATCCGCACCATGCTGCCAGCAAATGCCAAGACCTGCATGCACTAAAATATCAAACTTATACCATTTGGCCAGTTCTGAATTTAAATCCAAAACATCTGAACTGTAACAGTAGAATGTAATCGTTACCCCACCCTTCCCATGGGGCTATCAAGCGGTTAATAATCCCACAAACTCTGCATTACTCACTCTCCGAGTCATCGATTCCACTGTCACCAGCGCTGGTAGCACCCATCCTCTTCATTTGGTTCAAGTGCTCCTCATACTGAACACCAGTGTTTGCAGAGCAGGAGAGGTCTTCGATAACCACATTGAATTCATTCAGGACAGCATCAAATTCATCCTCATTCCACACTGAAAGATTTTTTTTAAAGTCACATTTGATTAAGTTACTTTGTTAAAATGTAAGTCATAAAATGCTCACACTGACATTAAAAAAAGTTTGCCATCTAATATCAAACAATCAAACTGTACTTTGTAGGTTTTATGATTCACTCCATGCAGTCATTTCCTAACTTAGGGTGTCAGCAGCAGCTCAGTGGTAGCACTCACGTCGGAGTCAGAAGATTGTGGGTTCAAGTCCCACTCCAGACACTTGAGAGCATAATCCAGGCTGACGCTCCACCAGTGCAGTACTGAGGGAATGCTGCACTGTTGGAGGTGCCGTCATTCAGAGGAGATGCTAAACCGAGGCCCCATCCACTCTCTCAGGTGGCGAGAGTAAAAGGAGTTTAAGGTGCCTCCAGGCAACCTGCAGTAGTCAGCTCAGCGATTGGATACTAGGAGGTTGGCAGGTGTGCACAGCTGGTTTTACGATAGATTTTTAATAACTCAATCTTGGGATGTGGGCTTTGCTGGCAAGGCCAGCATTTATTGCCCATCCCATGGTGGGGGTCTTGAGAAAATGGTGGTGGGCCTTTTTCTTGAACCACTGCAGTCCGTGTGGTGAAGGTGCTCCCACAGTGCTGTTAGGGAGGGATTTCCAGGATTTTGACCCAGCGAAGATGAAGGATCGGTGATATATTTCCAAGTCAGGATGGTGTGTGACTTGGAGGGGAACTTGGAGGCGGTGGTGTTCCCATGTGCCTGCTGCCCTTGTCCTTCTAGGTGGTGGAAGTCATGGATTTGGGAGGCGCTGTCGAAGAAGCCTTGCCGAGTTGCTGCAATGCATTTTCTAGATCGCATTGAATGGCGGAGCAGGCTCGAGGGGCCAAATGGCCTACGCCTGCTCCTATCTTCTATGTTTCTATACACACTGCAGCCACGGTACGCCGGCGGTGGAGGGAGTGAATATTTAAGGTGGTGGATGGGGTGCCAATCAAACAGGGCTGCTTTGTCCCGAATGGTGTCGATCTCAGTATTACTAAGAAGACAGGGACCCTGTGCAATGGTTCGGTGCCCCTAAATGACCTTTTCTTTCTATCACTGGATCCACTCAGGGCCCTGGCTTTGCTCAGGGCCTCTTGCAATCAGGGGAGTATTTTTAATGCAGGGGCCCCGTGCAAAAGTTTGGTGCCCCTAAATGATCTCTTCCTTCTATCACTGTATCCGCTGGAGGCCACTGACTGGCTCGTGCAGGTGCATGGGTTTCACGGTCCCAACACTACCCCCGTGAAAGGGCCGAGTGGTTATGATCATGCATTCCAATCCCACCAATGACAAGTTGAATACAAGAAATATGGTAATTTGTGGCCTGGCACTAGAAAAAAAAAAGGACCATAAAAACTGCCAGATTGTCCAAAAAGCCCACCTGGTTTCAGGGACGAGAACTCGCCACCCTTACGCAATCTGGTCTACATGTGACTCCAGTCTTATGCTATAGCTTTTAACAATGCCTTCAGGGTAACAAGGGCTGGGCTTTGCTTTGCCACTTTGCTATTGCCACCCGCATCCCAAGAACAAATTTCCAAAAACACTTTAAACTGGAGTGAGTGAAAGATTGGCGAATGATCAGCACGGTTTAAGATCAGAAACAGTCAACTCGATGTAGAAATACAATTACAAAAAGGCAAAATACTGCGGATGCTGGAAATCTGAAATATAAACAGAAAATGCTGGAAGCACTCAGGCAGCATCTGTGGAGAGAGAGAGAGAGAGAGAGAGAGAAACAGAGTTAACGTTTCAGGTCTGTGACCGGTCATCCAAAATGTTTCCCAGTTCTGACAGAGTCCCAGACCTGAAACGTTAACTCGGTTTCTCTCTCTCCACAGATGCTGCCTGACCTGTTGAGTATTTCCAGCATTTTCTGTTTATATTATAGAAATACAAGCTCGTGCTTGCGATACCCACTTCACCAGCTGCAGTCACCGCTAGCTCAGTAACTTTTAACAACTCCATCCCCACACCGAAACACAACACACCCCCAACACTGGCACAGCAACATGTGACTCCGGGCAAGTCTCAGTCCCCAGTGTCCAGTCTCAGCCCTGTTTCAGTCTCCAGTCTCCGTCAGTCTCTTACCGGAGTTGCCTGTATCCGATGAACTCATGGTAACGAACTCCGCTTCTCTCTCACTTTCTCCGCGGGACTTGTCCTTTTATCCGTCTCATCTTCCCGCCCCCGAAGCCCGATTCGACCAATCACATACGTCTGAATGATTGATCCTCCAGCCAATCAGCGAGATGCTCGGGAGGGGGCGGAAAACCGTGCCTCCTCGGTGATGTCATAGAAAGAAACGTCATAGCAGGAGGAATCCCCCAACGTCACGGAATCTCCCCCACGCCACTCACCCAGAAGGTTTTTCAATCATTAACCCTTAAGTCTGGTTGTATGTGTTAAAGTTTCGAGGGGCTGAATGTCCTACCCCTGTTCTTAAGTTGCTATATCTTTGTGTGCCACTTAAATATATTGAAAAGATCAAGCTAAACAACGGGTAAAGGATTTGAACCAGATTTAAATGAACCAAGAAATAGAAACAAAATGCTAGAAATAATCAGCAGGTCAGGCAGCATCTGTGGAGAGAGAGACAGAGTTAATGTTTCAGGTCGATGGCCTTTCGTCAGAACTGGAAAAAGTTAGTGATGTAACCGACTTTAAGCAAGTGCAGGGGCAGGTAAAGGAGGGAGGGGAGGAAAGAACCAAAGGGAAGATCTGTGATAGGGTGGAAGGCAGGAGAGATTAAATGACAAAAGGGATGATGGTCCAAAGCAAAAGGAGATGGTAAAGGAACAAGTAAAGAAACAAAAGATGGGTCTAGAAGAGCTGTAAATAAGAACGGCAGAAACATCAACAGCTGCCATGTGAAAAAATAGGGGCAGAGGTTATGGTCAGAAATTGTTGAATTCGATGTTGAGTCCAGAAGGCTGTAAAGTGCCTAATCGAAAGATGAGGTGCTGTTCCTCGAGATTACACTGAGCTTTGTTGGAACAGTGTAAGAGGCCGAGGACAGAGACGCCAGAGTGGGAGTGGAGGGGAGAATTAAAGTGACAGGTGACCGGAAGCTCGGGGTCACGCTTGCGGACCGAACGGAGGTGTTCCGCAAAGCAGTCACCCAATCTGCGTTTGGTCTCCCCAATGTAGATGAGACCGCATTGTGAGCAGCGAATACAGTACACTAAATTATAAGACGTACAAATAAATCGCTGTTTCACCTGGAAGGAGTGTTTTGGGCCCTGGACAGTGGGAAGGGAGGAGGTAAAAGGGCAGATGGTTTATCTCCTGCACTTGCACGAGAAGGTGCCGGGGGAAGGGGAGGGGGTGTTGGGGGTGATTGAAGAGTGGACCAAGGTGTCTCGGAGCGAATGGTCATTATATACAACTATCATCCCTTCATCCCTTTTGGACAGAAAGGAGAAAAGCAAAGGTGACAGTCAGAGAAATCAAGAGTTTAAATCAAACATGGCCGCAGTAAATAATAATTCTAAAAGGTCTAAGAGTGTTAAAAAAACAAGCCTGAAGGCTTTATGTCTTAATGCGAGGAGCATTCGTAATAAGGTGGATGAATTAGCTGCGCTAATAGAGGTAAACGGGTATGATGTGATTGGGATTACGGAGACATGGCTCCAGAGTGACCAAGGCTGGGAATTCAACATCCAGGGGTATTCGATATTCAGGAAAGACAGGCAAAAAGGAAAAGGAGGTGGGGTAGCATTGCTGGTTAAAGAGGGGATTAACACAATTGTAAGGAAGGATATTAGCTCTGATGATGTGGAATCCGTATGGGTAGAACTGAGCAATACCAAGGGGCAGAAAACATTAGTGGGAGTGGTATACAGAAGTTGGCGGGTTGGAGACTGCTTCCTGATGCACTCGCATTTTTGCCAGGTTGAAACACCCAAACGCACCTGAACCGAACTGTAATACGAAGGTTGGGGACGGCATTAAAAGGGAAATTAGAGAAGCATGCAGTAAGGGCACAGCAGTCATCATGGGTGACTTTAATTTACATATCGATTGGGCTAACCAAATTAGTAAAAATACTGTGGAGGAGGAATTCCTAGAATGTTTACGGGATGGTTTTCTGGAACAATATGTCGAGGAACCAACCAGAGATCAGGCCATCTTAGACTGGGCATTATGTAACGAGAAAGGATTAATTAGCAATCTTGTTGTGTGGGGCCCCTTGGGGCGGAGCGATCATAATATGATAGAATTCTTCATTAAGATGGAGAATGAAATAGTTGACTCAGAGACGAGGGTCCTGAATTTAATAAAAGGAAACTACGATGGTATGAGGCGCGAGTTGGGTAGGATAGATTGGGGAATGTTACTCAAAGGGTTGACGGTGGATAGGCAATGGCAAACATTCAAAGATCGCATGGATGAACTACAGAATTTGTTCATCCCTGCCTGGCATAAAAATAAAACAAAAAAGGTGACTCAACCCTGGCTGACAAGGGAAATCAGGGATAGCATAAGATCCAAGGAGAGGACATATAAATTGGCCAGAAAAAACAGTAAACCTGAGGATTGGGAGCAGTTTAGGATTCAGCAAAGGAGGACAAATGAATTAATTAAGTGGGGGGAAATAGAGTACGAGCGTAAGCTTGCAGGGAACATAAAACTGACTGTAAAAGCTTTTATAAATATGTGAAGAGAAAAAGATTGGTGAAGTCAAGCGTAGGTCCCTTGCTGTCAGAATCAGGGGAATTTATAATGGGGAACAAAGAAATGGCAGACCAATTAAATACATACTTTGGCTCTGTCTTCACAAAGGAGAACACAAATAACCTCCCAGAGATGTCGGGGAACATGTGGTCTAATGAGAGGGAGGAACTGAATGAAATCAGTATTTGTAGGGAAATGGTGTTAGGGAAATTGCCGGCATTAAAGGCCGATAAATCCCCAGGGCCTGATAATCTACATCCTAGGGTACTTAAGGAAGTGGCCCTTATAATAGTAGATGTATTGCTGGTCATCTTCCAAAATTCTATAGACTCTGCTACAGTTCCCATGGATTGGAGGTTGGCTAATGTTACCGCACTATTCAAAAAAGGTGGTAGAGAAAAGACGGGGAATTATAGACCGGTAAGCCTGACATCAGTTGTGGGGAAAATGCTGGAGTCCATTATAAAAGATGTAATAGCAGAGCACTTGGAAAACAGTGACAGGATTGGACAAAGTCAACATGGATTTACAAAAGGTAAATCGTGCTTGACTAATCTACTGGAATTTTTTGAAGATGTAACTGATAGACTAGATAAGGGAGAACCAGTGGATGTGGTGTATTTGGACTTTCAGAAGGCTTTCGATAAGGTCCCGCATAAGAGATTAGCGTGTAAAGTTAAGGCACATGGGATTGGGGGCAAGGTACTGACTTGGATAGAGAACTGGTTGGCAGACAGGAAGCAAAGAGTTGGAATAAACGGGTCTTTTTCCGAGTGGCAGGCAGTGACTAGTGGGGTTCCGCAGGGATCGGTCCTAGGACCCCAGCTCTTCACTATATGTATTAATGATCTAGATGAGGGAACTAGATGTAATATCTCCAAGTTTGCAGATGACACAAAGCTGGGTGGGCGTGTGTGCTGCGAGGAGGATGCCGAGAAACTCCAGTATGATTTGGATAGGTTGGGTGATTGGGCAGAAGCATGGCAGATGCAGTATAATGTGGATAAATGCGAGTTTATCCACTTTGGTGGCAAAAACAGAAAGGCAGATTATTATCTGAACGGCAATAGATTGGGAGAAGGGGAAGTGCAACGAGACCTGGGTGTCCTTGTGCACCAGTCGCTGAAGGTAAGCATGCAGGTGCAGCAGGCGGTTAAGAAGGCAAATGGTATGTTGGCCTTCGTAGCGAGAGGGTTTGAGTACAGGAACAAGGATGTCTTGCTGCAGCTGTATAAGGCCTTGGTGAGACCACACCTTGAGTATTGTGTGCAGTTTTGGTCGCCTTATCTGAGGAAGGATGTTCTTGCCATGGAGGGCTGTGCAGCGAAGATTCACCAGACTGATACCTGGGATGGCAGGAATGACGTACGAGGAGAGATTGGGTCGATTGGGCTTATACTTGCTGGAGTTTAGAAGAATGAGAGGAGATCTCATTGAAACTTATAAAATTCTAACAGGGCTAGACAGACTGGATGCAGGAAGGATGTTCCTGATGGCGGGTGAGTCCAGAACAAGAGGTCACAGTCTAAACATAAGGGGTAAGCCATTTAGGACAGAGATGAGGAGAAATTTCTTCACCCAGAGAGTGGTGAACCTGTGGAATTCTCTACCACAGAAGGCAGTTGAGGCCAAGTCAGTAAATATATTCAAGAAGGAGTTAGATATATTTCTTAATGCTAAAGGGATCAAGGGATATGGGGAGAAGGCAGGGACAGGGTACTGAGTTTGGATGATCAGCCATGATCTCATCGAATGGTGGAGCAGGTTCGAGGGGCCGAATGGCCTACTCCTGCTCCTATCTTCTATTTTTCTATGTTTCTATGTCATTTAATCGCTCCTGCCTTCCACCCTATCACAGACCTTCCCTTTTGTTCTTTCCTCCCCTCCCCCCTTTCCATGCCTCTGCACTTGCTTAAAACCTGTTACATCTCTAACTTTTTCCAGTTCTGACGAAAGGTCATCGACCTGAAACGTTAACTCTGTTTCTCTCCCCACAGATGCTGCCTGATCTGCTGAGTATTTCCAGCATTTTCTTTTCTGTTTCAGATTTCCAGCATCTGCAGTATTTTGATTTTGTTTAAGTGAACCAGTTGTCCCCAGAGAGCCAGCTGAGGTTATCCCAATCGTGGAGTGGATCGGAATCTGGATCGGGATCTGTAAATTTGCTGTGATAGTGATTGGTTACCACTCAGATCCACTAAGAAACTGGGACGAACAGACAAGTCCAACACTTACATTTGCGTGGTCCATCTCTAACTTTTCTCTTCCCTTCCTGGGTTTCTCTATCTCCGGCTGTCCATTGGCATCTGTTATCAGCCCACTGACTCCTGAAATTGTCTGGATTATGCTTCTTCCCACCCCGCTTCCTGTAAGGACTCTATTCCCTTATCCCAGTTTCTCCGTCTCCGTCACATCTCCTCTGACGATGCCACCGTCCATGACCACTGCTTCCAAAATGTTCCACTGTTTCACCAGCCAAGGTTTCCCTCCATCATGGTCGATAGGGCTCTCCACCGAATCAATCCCATTTTCAGCACTTATGCCCTCACCCCTTCTCCCTCCCTCCCAGAACCATGATAGGGTCACCCTTGTCCTCACCTTCCACCCCACCAGTCACTGTATTCAAAGGATCATCCTCCACCATTTCCGCCACCTCCAGCATGATGCCACCACCAAACACATCTTCCCCTCCCCTCCCCTTTCAGCATTCGCTCCGTGACACCCTGGTTCACTGTTCTATCAACCCTACCAAGTGGTCTCCATCCACTAGCACTTTCCCATACGAGTGCAGCAGAGGCAACACCTGCCCTTTCACCTCCGTGTTGTTCCCACTGTTCCCACTAGCTGATAGTACAAGGACTAGGGGACACAGATTTAAGGTTTTGGGCAAGAGATACAGGGGGGATGTGAGGAAAAACTTTTTTACGCAGCGAGTGGTGAGGACCTGGAACTCGCTGCCGACAGAAGTGGTGGAAGCGGAGACACTCAATGTTTTCAAGGGGAGACTGGACAGGCACTTGAGGGAAATAAACTTGCAGGGCTACGGGGATAGAGCGAGGGAATGGGACTGACTGGATTGCTCTACAGAGAGCCGGCATGGACTCGATGGGCCGAATGGCCTCCTTCTGTGCTGTTATGACTCTATGATTCTATGACTCCTCCCACACCACTGTCCAGGGTACAAAGCACTCCTTCTGGGTGAGACAGCGATTTACATGTACTTCCTCCAACACAGTACACTGTGTTTGCTGCTCACCACGCGATCTCCTCTACATTGGGGAGACCAAACACTGACGAGGTGATTAATTTGCCAAACAGCTCCATTCTGTCTGGAAGTGTGACCCTGATCTCCCTGTTTAATTCTCTGCTTCCACTCTCACTCTCATCTCTCTGCCTTTGGCCTTCTACACTGTTCCAATGAAGATCAACCCAACCTCGAGGAACAGCACCTCATCCATCTACCAGGCACTGTACAGCCCTTGCTCCTTAATATTGACTTTAACAACTTTGGACCTTAACTACAGCTCCTATTTTCTGTCTGGCAGCCGGTGCTGGCAATGTAGGACGGATGTGCCTGCATTTCCGGGATGGGAGTGGAGAGCAGGGTAGTGCTCGGGGCATTGTACTGGCAGGGCGGTCTGCAACCTTGGTGTCAAACTGCTTTTTTTTGGTTCTCTTCCAACCACTTGATCAAAACTTGACGGGTTATATATAACCCTTGGACCATCAGGCCCTTTTACTTTTACAACCCTCATCAAAAGAGGGCCTTAACCCATTCAAATGGGCCTTTGTGTCCGCCCATGTTCAACACAAATTCTGTTCCTTGATGTACAAGGATTAATTCCTCTGCACTCTTAACAAGGTTAGATTCCAACTCTGCTGTGGACATATATTAATTCAGCATAATACATCAGTACTGAAAGTAACTGGACGGCTGGAAGCACTACACCTACCTAGTGGAAAAATCAGGTTGCAACCTTTAAGTCTCTATTCTAGGATGTAATGCTACACTCTGATGTGCCAACTGTTGGAGGAAGGTTTTATTTATGATTAGATGTTACATAGAACATAGAACATAGAACAGTACAGCACAGTACAGGCCCTTCGGCCCTCGATGTTGTGCCGAGTATTGTCCGAAACCAAGATCAAGCTATCCCACTCCCTATCATTCTGGTGTGCTCCATGTGCTTATCCAATAACCGCTTGAAAGTTCCTAAAGTGTCCGACTCCACTATCACAGCAGGCAGTCCATTCCACACCCCAACCACTCTCTGAGTAAAGAATCTACCTCGGACATCCCTTCTATATCTCCCCCCATGCACCTTATAGTTATGCCCCCTTGTAACAGCTACATCCACCCGAGGAAATAGTCTCTGAACATCCACTCTATCTATCCCCCTCATCATCTTATAAACCTCTATTAAGTCGCCTCTCATCCTCCTCCGCTCTAAAGAGAAAAGCCCTAGCTCCCTCAATCTTTCCTCATAAGACCTCCCCCCCAAACCAGGCAGCATCCTGGTAAATCTCCTTTGCACTCTTTCCAATGCTTCCATGTCCTTCCTATAGTGAGGTGACCAGAACTGCACACAATATTCCAAATGTGGTCTCACCAAGGTCCTGTACAGTTGCAGCATAACCTCACGGTTCTTAAACTCAAACCCCTTGTTAATAAACGCTAACACACTATAGGCCTTCTTTACTGCTCTATCCACTTGAGTGGCAACCTTCAGAGATCTGTGGATATGAACCCGCAGATCCCTCTGTTCCTCCACGTTCCTCAGAACCCTGCCGTTGACCCTGTAATCCTTATTCAAATTTGCCCTACCAAAATGAATCACCTCGCACTTATCAGGGTTAAATTCCATCTGCCATTTTTCGGCCCAGCTCTGCATCCTATCAATGTCTCTTTGCAGCCTACAACAGCCCTCCACCTCATCCACTACTCCACCAATCTTGGTGTCATCAGCAAATTTACTGATCCACCCTTCAGTCCCCTCCTCCAAGTCATTGATAAAAATCACAAACAGCAGAGGACCCAGCACCGACCCCTGTGGCACACCGCTGGTAACTGGTCTCCAGTCCGAAAATTTTCCATCCACCACCACCCTCTGCCTTCTATGAGATAGCCAGTTACTTATCCAATCGGCCAAATTTCCCTCTATCCCACAACTCCTTACTTTCTTCATGAGCCGACCATGGGGAACCTTATCAAACGCCTTACTAAAATCCATGTATACGACATCAACTGCTCTACCTTCATCTACACACTTAGTTACCTCCTCAAAGAATTCAATCAAATTTGTTAGGCAAGACTTACCCTTCACGAATCTGTGTTGACTATCCCGGATTAAGTTGCATCTTTCCAAATGGTCATAAATCCTATCCCTCAGGACCTTTTCCATTATCTTACCAACCACCGAAGTAAGACTAACAGGCCTATAATTACCAGGTTCATTCCTATTTCCTTTCTTGAAGAGAGGAACAACATTCGCCACTCTCCAGTCCTCTGGCACCATCCCCGTGGACAGTGAGGACCCAAAGATCAAAGCCAAAGGCTCTGCAATCTCCTCGCTTGCCTCCCTAAGAATCCTAGGATATATCCCATCTGGCCCAGGGGACTTATCGACCCTCAGGTTCTTCAAAATTGCTAAAACATCTTCCCTCAGAACATATACCTCCTCCAGCCTATCCACCTTTATCACACTCTCATCCTCAAAAACATGGCCCCTCTACTCTTCAAATCAGTCAGATTCTTAGACATTGAGGCCAGCGTTCATAGTTTATTAAGCGCACTGTGCATGCAACAGTACTTAAGAGACAGTACTTATAACCGCACCAGGGCTTGGATAGATTGGGGACTCGAACACATTACAGTACAGGTTGATCAGACTTTTTTGAGTCCAAGATATCAGTACAAACTGCTACTTTTAATACATTTCTCTCACTTCCTCGATGTGACAATCCACACAATTCTGCATTACATCATTATACAACTCCATATAAGGAGAATGTAATTGAACTTGATCCTGATCGATAACTTTAGTTCATAAACTAGTTTCCTTACTTCACGAGCTCTTTTCCATTGGGCTAATGAGATTGGTATATCTTATCAAAATCCACCCCGAAATGGGTAGTCACGAGGAGGAACATCCAACCCAGGTGTCTCCAAAGTCCCAAACTCTGCGACACATAGAATGCCTGTCCAAAGAGTTCCAATTCATGGTTTGGAACCTCTAGGCATGCAACAGAAGAGGAGGTGGGTTAGGACCAACTGTGAGGTCGATTTGTGACGGCGGATTGAAGTTCTGTGAATAGGGAAGACACTGCTCTACCATTTTGGCAAAATACAACGGAAGCTCTTCGGATCTTGTTCTTGGCAAAATTGTCAAAAATCACAACAAAGTGCCCACCTTGTGTGATAGCAGCGAATCGCTGCAACCATTCCGAAATTGTTACGTAACGTTGTGCTGGCAATAAACAAAATTGATAGGGTTAATAGGGTGAGATGGAGTAAGGTGGGAGGAGGCTCGCCTGGAGCATGAACACTGTTGGGCCGAATGTCCTGTTTCTGTGCTGTAAATATGATGTAAAAATTTAGGAGTGGAATATTGGACAGAATTGAATTCTGATGCTGGAGATTTTTGAGTCATTTTTATTATTTGACCAATTTAACAATGAATTTCAGCGGATATTTCACCCCATTCTTCAACTCCTCTCTGAACTTTCTCTGGGTCACTACATAAATACAGGTGTTGGTGCAGCAGCTCAGGAGCTGAAGCATAACCCCAACTTCCTGAGCAACGAGTGAGTAAATAAAGATCCTGTAATGTGACATGAATGCCATCCGCAGGAGCGTATAATTCACAAAATACGTCACCCACAAAAGTATAAAACTGCCCGATATGGTGAAGAACAAAATGATGGATTTTCTTCGGTTCCTCATCTCCGGGTCACGGCGAGTCTCCCACTGCCGTGACCCCGGAGTGTCCCGCGGAATCGACTGGCCGCTAGGATGTATCTTACGGTCAGGGCGTTGAACAGCAAATTCAGAAAGAAGGGACGCAGTGGGGTGAAAATTCTCAAAAGCTGCCCAGAGAGGTGAAGTGATGTAGCTTGCAGAGTAGACACAGGATGTCCCTGTACTGAGAAGTACCAGGAAACAGTGATGAAACAGCTCAGGGCGCTGACAGTTGCAATAACCACAGTCGCAGTTTTCTCAGTGCAATATTTTGGATTTAGTTTCTGGTGACAAATTGCCAGGAAGCGATCGAAGGTGAAACTGACAGTCAGCCAGACTGGACTGTCTTCAGACGCGTAACGCAGCACTGTTTGGAGATTACACGCAGGACTGAACACCAGCAAAGTGTTTTTGAAATAAAGTGGGACAATCCGTCTCAGTATCACCTCAATGATGACCACCAGTAGATCGGACACCGCCATGGCCACCAGATAGCGAGTGATGCACTTGGAGAGACCGCACTTTCCTCGGGACAGGATTACAATCGCCACCAAGTTAACTGTGAGACAAGAAGACAGAGATTGATGATCAGACTCCCGTCAGAAGCGGGGCTTTGGCAGGATTTGGTGCGAGAGTTCCGGCGCTGATAGATAACACGCACAGTGGCCAACATCCGTCGATTCAGTGCTCCCTGATTCAGAGCGGTTTTCCAGTGAAATGGTTGGAGAGAAATTGGCCAACAAAGAAAGGGAACAGACAGCGATTTCAGTGCAAATACTGGGTAAAGGTGCAATAGGAACTGGGTAGTTACGAAGTCAATACACAAGAATTAAAGTGTGAGCAAGGGAGAGTTCACAATACATCTGCAAGGGGAATGGGCTGGTTGGTTGGATCTGGGCACCAGGGCGAACAGTCGCCAATTTTCTGGAGGACTCCAAGGGATGGCGAAGATGGTTTGAAGTGGTGCACAGGGCTGGAGCAGGGCAGTTAAAGCAGGGCCAGGCGGGGAGATTGGCAGGAAGGGAACGGGATAGAGAACAAGCAGGGAGTCAGGAGCTGACCCGGAAAAGCAATGGCAGAATGAAGCAGGGCCGCAGCAGGTGGAGTGTAGGAGGATGAGGGAGTCCCGTTGTCCACCGCACTGTACGGACCGTTGGCCCAAACAGGTTGTAAGATTGACCTTTTGTACGTGAATGTTTTGAATTCCTCGCATCAATAAGGTTGTTGAACTGTGAATCGAGTAATTTACTGTGTGTGCCTCGATAGCAAACCTGATTGGCAAAGGAACCTGTAAAAATCTCAGCCTGACCGCAGGAGAACTGAAGATTGGAAGGTCATTGCTAGAGGTAACCACCTCAAGGAGCATGTCACGGGTCAGGAGGCGTGGGACTTTATTTGAGACTGATCATTTGAAAAAGAAACAGTGCCTACGAATCCTGTTACATGGGAACGTAAAGATCTGAAAACAAAATATTCAAAAGCTACATACCATTTCCTTGCATATTCTGAAGCTTGCTGAGGAACTTAAGGTTATTTATACATTTACCGAAGTTTAGAGCAGTTCAGCTGCAGGTTACTTCACACTCAGCACATTGCAATGCACTTTCCCAGCAACATGCTTTATCATTAATGTTTGATTGCAGGACTTACAATACATCGAGGTCCAATCGCAGAGACGATGTAAACAGCACGGTCACAGCATTGTTACTGTAAACTGTGCTCACCTTATATCATGTCAAATCAGTTCATTTCCATTTACACACTCCAGCTTCAATTATTCACGCTTCCAAACTGCAGGAGGTTAGATGAACAGTGACTACACTTCAAAAATACTTCCTCGGCGGTGAAGCGCTCTGGGACCTCCTGAGGTTGTGAAAGGCGCTACATAAACATTTTTTTCCCTTTAAACCAGGCGGACAGTCACGCTGGGAGAGAGATTCTCGGAGTGGCAGTAAATACGAACATATAGATATTCTGTCAAAGCAATTATTTGAAACAAATGCATGTACACAGAGCATGTCACTGCAGGCTACTCCGCTCGCGGGATGCGCTGATGATTCCGCCGCAGTTCCAGGAATGTTAGAAAGTGCATCCACTCCTCGCCGCACAGAATCAGCGCAACAACTGGCGTCCCCTCGTCAAACATTTCCGAGCACGTTGGCGGAGAAGTGTGTCAGGACCCGTTCGTTCCACTCCGCCGCTTTTAATAATGTTACACAACCGGCAGGGACTAGGGAAGCAAACGTGAGATGATCAGAAATTAAAAACAGAAAATGCTGGAAACACTCAGCAGGTCGGGCAGCATCTGTGGGGAGAGAGACAAGAGTTAACGTTTCAGGTCGACCACCTTTCGTCAGAACCGGGTGAAAAATCTGTTTCTCAATTCTCCATAACATCAACGAGTGCCTTCCCACCAACCTAATGGCCATGGCCAGACAGTTTTGTGTATTGTGTCTGTCACCTGGACAAAATAATGCTAAATAACAACAGAAAACGCTGGAAAAACTCAGCAGGCCAGGCAGCATCGTGGAGAGAGAAACAGAGTTAACGTTTCAGGTCCAAGACCTTTCGTCAGAACTGGATAAAGCAGGAACTGAAATAGATTTCAAAGCAAGTATAATGCTGGGAAAAGGGGGAGGGGATGAAATGCTATGTTTCAGTCATAGGTAATTGAATTCATCAGATTGTTTAAAACAAATAAAAAATCACACAATCCTATTAACACCTCTTTATCCTCTTAACCAATGCCTGCTCCTGGACTGGATACCAAACGGTAAGACAGCCAATAAAGGGAACTATTTGTGAACGATACCTGTGCGGGAGACTCAAAACATGTTACAATTTGAATCGTGGTAACACATGAATCAAGCAGCAGAATATGAGGACACATCATTGGCTGGGCTCCTCTTATTGACCAAGAGTCTGTACAGCACAGATCCGGAACACAGTAGGCGAAGCATCAACAGGCATCAGTCAATGCAGCAATGGGCTCGACACACCATTGCAGCGCCTAGAATGACACGGCAGCTACTGGTTCCACTCACTCACCAGGAACACCGATGGCGGCAAGAATAGGGAAGAAAATTCGTTCTGTATCATAAAATGAATAAAACACCATTTCTCTCTGAAGTGATGAAGTTGCTTGGGGCTCCATACAATACCTTGCCTGGTGCTGGCAGTCTATGAATTCAAAAGCAGTTTCTATTTATACTGGAGAGAAACCTCCCGTGGGATTATTAGGCTGCATGATCATTGACATTACTAACAGTCCTTTGAACAGATTACTAAAACAACACCTGTCACTCGAATCCCTGTTGTGAAATAGATTACATTCGCCTGCATATTGCAGAGTTTTAAAGCAAACCTCCAAATTACAACATGAAATACTAGGGGCCCAGTGTTTATTGTGGGTGAGTACATTGGAAACTTGACTCACAGGTGATGACACATTGCTCTTTACCGATGCCTCCCACCAATGACCCTGTCAAATCGATAGCTCCGAAAGCTTGTGATTTCAAATAAAACTGTTGGACTATAACCTGGTGTTGTGCGACCTCTCAATCCTGTGGACTTTGCCAGCAGATCGACAATCATGGCCCCACTCTGCATCTCCCTCCAAAATCTCCATTCACTTGCGAACAAGGTCCTTGCCATCCACGATCTTATTGTGGATGATTGCTGGATGGAAACTTGTCTTACAGGTGATGACACCTTGCCCCTTACTGAAGCCTGCCCGCCAGGCTATACCTCCCACCACCCAAACCGCTGCGGTGGCCCTTATCAGCAAATCTCACCTTGGTCGGACCCAAATTCCTCTGGCACTTTCTGTTCCTTTGAGCCTGGTTCCATTCCTATCTATCCAGTCATAGCCAGAGAATTACCTACAATGGCTTCTCTTCCCACTCCCACAAAGTTACCTCTAGAGTCTTCAAGGATCTATTCTTGGCCAATGTCCCCCGTAAGCCGCACAGCCTCCTGCGCGGCCTGCCTCCCCCAATGCGCAGCCCATTCAAAGTTTTGCACATGCGCGATACCTACAATGTAAAAGCCGATGAGCGGCCTGCGTGGGACCTCTCAGACCACCACGCGGTCGCGCATGTGCACACCTTAGCGGGAACTCTGTTATTGGGCCCCTCCTATTTCTCATCTAAATGCTGCCCCTCGGCGACATCATCCGAAAACACATCAGGTTCCACATGTACGCTGATGACACCCAGAACTACCTCACCACAGCAACAACAGAAACAACTTGCATTTATATAGCGTCTTTAATGTAGTAAAATATCCCAAGGTGCTTCTCAGAGTGCTTTCAAACAAAATTTTACACCGAGCCACATAAGGAGATATTAGGACAGTGACCAAAAGCTTGGTCAAAGAGGTAGGTTTTAAGGAGAACGTTAAAGCAGGAGAGAGAGGTGGGGAGGATTAGAGAGGGAATTCCAGAGCTGAAGGCACAGCCACCAATAGTGGGGCGATGAAAATCAAGGATGCACAAGAGGCCAGATTTGGAGGAATGCAGAGATCTTGGAGGATTATAAGGCTGGAAGAGGCCACAAAAATAGGGAGGGGCGAGACCTTGGAGGGATTTGAAAACAAGGATGAGAATTTTAAATCGAGGAGTTGCCAGACCGGGAGCAAAAGTAGGCCAGCGAGTACAGGGGTGATGGGTGAACAGGACATGACGCGAGTTAGAATATAGGCAGCAGAGTTTTGGATGAACTGGAGTGTGGAAGGTGCGAGTCCAGCCAGGAGAGCTTTGGAATAGTCAAGTCTAAAGGTTTCAAAAGCATAGATGAGGGTTTCAGCAGTAGATGAGCTGAGATAGGGGCAGAGGCGAGCAATGTTATAGAGGTGGAAGTAGGCGGTCTTGGTAATGGTGAGGATATGGGGTTGGAAGCTCAGCTTAGGATCAGGTAGGACACCAAGATTGTGAACAGTCTGATTCAGCCTCAGACAGTGGCTAGGGAGAGGGATGGAGTTGGTGGCTAGGGAAAGGAGTTTGTGGCGGGGTCCAAAGACAATGGCGTCAGTCTTCCCAATTGGAGGAAATATTTGCTGTCGGTCAAGCATCCCCAATTTCCATTGCTCCACCATTGGCGGCCGTGCCTTCAGCTGCCTCGGCCCTAAGCTCTGGAATTCCCTTCCTAAACCTCTCCGCCTCTCTACCTCTTTCTCCTCCTTTAAGTTGTTCCTTAAATGCTACCTCTTTGACCAAGCTTTTGGTCACCTGTCCTAATATCTCTTTATGTGGCTCAATATCAAATTTTATTTCATAATGCTCCTGTGAAGCGCCTCGGGATGTTTTACTACGTTAAAGGCACTATATAAAAGCAGGTTGTTGTTGCTGTTGAGCACCTCATCTTGTTCCAACCCTCTTGCCTATCCTTTAAAATTCTTGTGCTCTATGCTCCCGAGCTGCACTCCAAGTTTCTCTCAAAGATATCCTCACTCCTTTCCTCCCTAAGTCTCTGCACTGAGCAACTCCTTATCCTTGGTTAGATCAACTTCCACTTCAACTCACCTTGCCCTCCCTCCTCTGAGTTACCATATACATGGCCAACCCGCGACCTTGACATCTAACGTGGCATCCCTACTTCCATCATCTCAATCACAGACAAGGCCATGTCCGATCGCTCATTTTAACCCTCACCACTCAGTTTTTTAATCATTCATGGGATGTGGGCGTCGCTGGCAAGGCCAGCATTTATTTCCCATCCCTAATTGCCCTTGAGAAGGTGGTGGTGAGCTGCCTTCTTGAACTGCTGCAGTCCATCTGGTGAAGGTACTCCCATAGTTCTGTTACAGAGAGGGTTCCAGGATTTTAATCTAGCGACGATGAAGGATGGGCGATATATTTCCAAGTCAGGATGGTGTGTGACTTGGAGGGGAACTTGGAGGTGGTGGTGTTCCCATGCGCCTGCTGCTCTTGTCCTTCTAGGTGGAAGAGGTCACGGGTTTGGGAGGTGCTGCCGAAGAAGCCTTGGCGAGTTACTGCAGTGCATCTTGGTAGATGGTACACGCTGCAGCCACGGTACGCCGGTGGTGGAGGGAGTGAATGTTTAAGGTGGTGGATGGGGTGACAATCAAGACGGCTGCTTTGTCCTGGATAGTGTCAATCTTCTTGAGTGTTGTTAGAGCTGCACTCAACTGGGCAAGTAGAAAGTATTCCATCACAATCCTCACTTGTGCCTTGTAGATGGTGGCAAGACTTCGGGGAGTCAGGAGGTGAGTCACTCACTGCAGAATACCTAGCATCTGACCTGCTCTTGTTGCCACTGTATTTATGTGGCTGGTCCAGTTAAGTTCCTGGTCAATGGTGACCCCCAGGATATTGATGGTGGGGATTCGGCAATGGTAATGTCAAGAGACGGTGGTTAGACTTTCTCTTGTTGGAGATGGTCATTGCCTGGCATGTGTGTGGCGCGAATATTACTTGCCACTTATCAGCCCAAGCCTGAATGTTGTCCAGGTTTTGCTGCATGCATGCATAGACTGCTTCATTATCTGAGGATTTGCGAATGGAACTGAACACTGTGAAACCATCAATGAACATCCCCATTTCTGACCTTATGATGGAGGGAAGGTCATTGATGAAGTAGCTGAAGATGGTTGGGCCTAGGATACTACACTGAGGAACTGAGGAAAGTAGAGTATTTTTTAAATGGTGAGAGATTGGGAAATGTTGGTATTCAGAGGGACCTGGGTGTCCTTGTACAAGAATCACTGAAAGTTAACATGCAGGTACAGCAAGCAATTAGGAAAGCAAATGGTATGTTGGCCTTTATTACAAGAGGATTTGAGTATAGAGTAAAGACATCTTACTACAATTATATAGGGCCCTGGTGAAACCACCCCTGGAGTATTGTGTACAGTTTTGATCTCCTTACCTAAGGAAGGATATACTTGCCATAGAGGGAGTGCAATGAAGGTTCACCAGACTGGTTCCTGGGATGGGGGATTGTCTTACGAGGAGAGATTGAGTAGACTAGGCCTATATTCTCTAGAGTTTAGAAGAATGAGAGGTGATCACATTGAAACATACAAAATTCTTACAGGACTTGACAGGGTAGATGCAGGGAGGATGTTTCCCCTGGCTGGGGAGTCCAGAACCAGGGGTCACAGTCTCAGAACTGAGATGAGGAGAAATTTCTTCACCCAGAGGATGGTGAATCTTTTGAATTCTCTACCCCAGAGGGCTGTGGAGCTGAGTTGTTGAGTATATTCAAGACAGAGATCGATAGATTTTTGAATATTAAGTAAATCAATGGATCTGGGGATAGTGCAGGAAAGTGGAGATGAGGTAGAAGACCTGCCATGATCTTATTGAATGGTGGAGCAGGCTCAAAGGGCCAAATGGCCGACTCCTGCTCTTATGTTCTCCTGCTGTGATGTCCTGGGGCTGAGATGATTGGCCTTCACAACCACAGCCATCTTCCTTTGTGCTAGGTATGACTCCAGCCAGTGGAGAGTTTTCCCTCAATTCCCATTGACTTAAATTTTACTAGGGTTCCTTGATGCCACACTCTGTCAAATGCTGCCTTGATGTCAAGGGCAGTCACTCTCACCTCACCTCTGGAATTGAGCTCTTTTAACCATGTTTGGACCAAGGCTGTAAAGAGGTCTGGAGCCGAGTGGTCCTGGCGGAACCCAAACTGAGCATCAGTGAGCAGGTTATTGGTGAGTAAGTGCCCTTGATAGCACTGTCGATGACATCTTCCATCAGTTTGCTGATGATTGAGAATAGGCTGATAGGGCGGTAATTGGCCGGGTTGGAATTGTCCTGCTTTTTTTAGACAGGACATACCTGGGCAGTTTTCCACATTGTCGGATAGATGCCAGTGATGTAGCTGTACTGGAACAGCTTGGCTGGAGCCATGGCTACTTCTAGTGCAGAAGTCTTCAGCACGACAGGCGAGATGTTGTCGGGGCCCATAGCCTTTGCTGTATCCAGTACGCTCAGCCGTTTCTTGATATCATGTGAAGTGAATTGAATTGGCTGAAGACTGGCTTCTGTGATGGTTGTGACCTCAAGAGGAGGCCGAGGTGGATCATCCACTCGCACTTCTGGCGGAAGATAGTTGCGAACACTTCAGCCTTGTCTTTTGCACTCACGTGCTAGGCTCCACCATCATTGAGGATGGGGATATTCATGGAGCCTCCTCCTCCTGTTAGTTGTTTAATGGTCCACCACCATTCATGACTGGATGTGGCAGGACTGCAGAGCTTTGATCAGATCCGTTGGTTGTGGGATCACTTAGCTCTGTCTATATGTAAGGTTTCCAAAATTTACAGATCCCCAAAACCTAAGGAAAAAGGACTTTGGAACTACCTCAGAGTGATAAAAATGCATTCGAGCCTAACCTAAGAGACTGTAAGACCAAAAACCAAGTTTTGGCATTTTAATACTATGTCTGGGCCTGTAAAGGAACAAGAGGTGGGTACAACCTCTGTAAAAGCAGTTTTGGGTATTGCAGTTAATTGCAGTGTCTGGGGAACCGGGATGACCTCACTCAAAGCCCCAGCAAGCATTAACATTTGGACAATAGACCCAGGGAGAAGACAGTCCCACCCAAAACAACAGGTCCCATCAAACCGATTACAGGGCCCATCAGGAAACATGCATAATACAGAGCACCCAGGACTAGGCTATAGACCAGCCTAGAAGCCCAAAACACGAAACCAATCACCAGCAATCAGCCAAGAAGATCGACAGGATGCAAACCATCCCAAAACCCATTTGACACTTACAGAGCAGTTACTGGTAGCAGGCCCGCCAAATTCAGACAATGAACTGAACAGATTTGGCGGGTAGATAAGGCCATGTTCAATGGGTGAGATTGAAGGCCTGTTAAAACCCAGTTAACGTGCTAGTAAATTGTTACCGATTTCCGAGCCCGCCAAAACTAAACAATGAACTGAGTAGATTTGGCGGGTAGATAAGGCCACTTCAATTCTGTATAATTAAAGGCCCACCAAGCACACACCAGGAGAGAGAGCTAGAGAAAGAGAGAGAAACACCACAGTTCAACGTTCGTTGGGTCGAGCAGTCAGTTACAACCGGTGGTCATCAGAAGGAGGAGAGACCAAGAAGAAGAAGGCCCGAGCTGGAAGCGAGTCGGCATCGCTCACTACTCAGACACACCTGAGTCCAGCTCGCGAAGACACCACCTCGACGGACCCCCAACAACGGCCCCAACAAAGTCACCCGGAGCAACAAGCAGCAACAAGTCACCGACGGCTCCACGAGGTTGACCGACACACAAAACAAGGCCTAAAGCCATCGCGGAAACCAAGGGCCTCACGAAACTAACAACCGCGCATTACCACCAACTGACCGGGTAATAGCA
Source organism: Squalus acanthias (assembly GCA_030390025.1). NCBI lineage: Eukaryota > Metazoa > Chordata > Chondrichthyes > Squaliformes > Squalidae > Squalus > Squalus acanthias. Next base: position 85,359,039 of record CM059430.1, on the reverse strand, counting down.
GGCCACCGTGACCAACAAAGACCAACTCCAGGGAAGAAAACCCGAAGAATCGCAAAGTTTCCACACTACAAACTACTCCTGACTTACCCCTGGGTAAGATTTTCCCCAAAGACTCTAAGCCCTACTGCTCAACTAAAGAAATTGGGTACTCACCAGATAAATCCATAATGACATCCTACCGCATCAGCGGACTCGCGAGGACTGACCAGAGACCCAGGTGAAGTCCTCTACCGTGTACGGGGTACGGCAGACACTAACCGCCATAAACAACGAACCCCAAAACCGCGATTTAGCCCAACTGTCAAAGGATTGGTGAGCATTATCCCTGGTCCTTCAAAACCTAACTTAGCTAGTAAAGTGGGGTTGGGAGGGGTGAAGTATTGTTCTACTGTCATTTCCATCGCTTGTACCGAAGTGTTCCCCACCTTTAAAGTGATAAGAGTGTTATTATTTGTGTCTTACCTTTTAATAAAGATTGAAGTTCTTTCATCAAACTCAGTTGTCTGCTGTACCTTTTGTATCACAACCCCCAAATAAGTCCAAGGTCTAGAACCAAGGGAGTGGGAGCGATTCGAACCGCTCAGAAGTCAGAGGTAAAGCTGACACAAACCACCACCCCCTACAATATCATGTTGTTTCCATTGTTTAGCGCGTATGTAGTCCTGTGTTGTAGCTTCACCTGTTTGGCAATTCATTTTTAGGTATGCCTGGTGCTGCTCTTCTACACTCCTTATTGAACCAGGGTTGGTCCCCTGGCTTGATGGTAATGGTAGAGTGAGGGATATGCCAGGCCATGAGGTTACAGATTGTGGTGGAATACAATTCTGCTGCTGCCGATGTGCCACAGCGCCTCACGGATGCCTAGTTTTGAGCTGCTAGATCTGTTCTGAATCTATCCCATTTAGCACGGTGGTCGTGCCACACAACATGATGGAGAGGTTCCTCAGTGTGAAGATGGGAACTTCATCTCCACAATGACTGTGCAGTGGTCACTCCTACCAATACTGTCACGGACAGATGAATCTGAGACAGGTAGATTGGTGATGACGAGGCCAAGTAGGTTTTTCCCTTGCGTTGGTTTTCTCACCACCTGGCAGCTATGTCCTTCAGGACTCGGCCAGTAGTGGTGCTACCGAGCCACTCTTGGTGATGGACATTGCAGTCCCCCACCCAGAGTCCATTCTGTTTCCTTGCTACCCGCAGTGCTTCTTCCAAGTGGTGTTCCACATGGAGGATTACGGATTCATCAGCTGAGGGAGGGCAGAATGTGATTTCCTTGCCCATGCTTGGCCTGAAGCCATCATGGGGTCCACAGACAATGTTGAGGACTTCCAGGGCCACTCCCTCCCGACTGTATACCACTATGCTGCCACCTCTGGTGGGTCTGCTCTGCAGGATAGTGATGGAGTAATCTGGGGCATTGGCTGAAATGTAGGATTATGTCAGGCTGTTGCTTGACTAGTCTGTGGGACAGCTCTCCCAATTTTGGCACAAGTCCCCAGATGTTAGTATTGAGGAGGACGTTGCAGGGTCGACTGGGCTGGGTGCGCCTTTGTCGTGTCTGGTGGTCCATCCGGTTTTATTTTTATTTTTATCTTTAGACGCAGATTTCCTTCCCTAAAGGACATTAGTGAACCAGATGGGTTTTTACAACATTCCGATAGTTTCATGGTCACCATTACTGACATTAGTTTTTTTATTCCAGATTTATTTAATTAAACTGAATTTAAATTCCCCAGCTGCCGTGTTGGGATTTGAACTCACGTTTCATGGATCATTCAGTCCAGACCTCTGGATTACTAGTCCACTCACATAACCACTATGCTACCGTACCTGCAAGTAGATACTTAAAGCAGAAAAGTCACCCATTCCGGATGGGATGCATCCTTGGTTGCTGAGGGAAGTAATTGCGGAGGTCCTGGCCACAATCTTCCAATCCTTTTTAGATGCAGGGATGGTGCCAAAGGACTGGGGGATTGCAAACGTTACACCCTTGTTCAAAAAAGGAGAGAAGGATAAACCTAGCAATTACAGGCCAGTCAGTTTAATATCAGAAATAACAACAGAAAATGCTGGAAGCACTCAGCAGGCCAGGCAGCATCCATGGAGAGAGCATCTCCAACCTTTTCCAGTTCTGATGAAAGGTCACATACCTGAAACATTAACTCTGTTTCTCTCTCCACAGATGCTGCCTGGCCTGCTGAGTGTTTCCAGCATTTTCTGTTGTTATTTCAGATTTCCAGCATCAGCAATATTTTGCTATTGTATTAGAGTTTAACATCGGTGGTGGGGAAGCTTTTAGAAACAGTAATTCAGGAGAAAATTAACAGCCACTTGGACAAGCATGGACTAATAAAGGAGAGGCAGCACAGATTTGTTAAGGGCAAATCATGTTTGACTAACTTGATTGAGTTTTTTTGATGAGGTAACAGAGATGGTGGATGAGGGCAATGCAGTTGATGTTGTGTTTATGGACTTTCAAAAGGCCTTTGATAAGGTACCGCATGTTAGGCTTGTCAGCAAAATTCAAGCCCATGGAAAGGGGCAGTAGCAGAAATGGCTCAGGGATAGAAAACAGAGAGTTGTGGTGAATGGCTGTTTTTCAGACTGGAGGGTGGCGTTCCCCAAGGTGCAGTACTAGGACCAATGTTCTAGTACTAGGACATAGATATGCTAAATAACAACAGAAAACGCTGGAAAAACTCAGCAGGCCAGGCCGCATCTGTAGAGAGAGAAACAGAGTTAACGTTTCAGGTCAAAGACCTTTCGTCAGAACTGGAAAAAAGCAGAAAATGAAATAGATTTTAAAGCAAGTTTAGGGCTGGGAAAAGGGGGAGGGGATGAAAGAACAAAAGGGAAGGTCAGTGATAGGATAGAAAGCAGGAGAGATTAAGAGACATTGAGAGACATTAAGAGATATTCAAGGCAAGAGGCGGTGGAAATGGGACAGGTTGAGGAACAAAGGATGGCTCAGATGAAGTGTGAATTGCGCTGGCAGAATGAAAGACAGCTGCCATGTGGGAGGGAAGAAAAAAAGGCCAAACAAAAGTGGGGATAAAAAAATAAAAAAGTAAAAATATATATATATGTGATCAGGGCCGGGGTTATGATCTGAAATTGTTGAACTCTATGTTAAGTCCAGAGGGCTGTAGAGTGCCTAATCGAAAGATAAGGTGCTGTTCCTCGAGCTTACGTTGAGCTTCTGTGGAACAATGCAAGAAGCCGAGGACGGTGAGGTCAGAGTGGGAATGGAGCGGTGAATTAAAGTGACAGGCCACCGGGAGCTCGGGCTCCCCCTTACGGGCTGAACGGAGGTGTTCCGGAAAGCGGTCACCCAATCTGTGTTTGGTCTCCCCAATGTAGAGGAGACGACATCATGAGCAGCGAATAGAGTATACTAGATTGCAGGAAGTACAAGTAAATCGCTGTTTCACCTGGAAGGGGTGTTTGGGGCCCTGGACAGTGGGAAGGAGGGAGGTATAAGGGCATATGTTGTATCTCCTGCGCTTGCACGGGAAGGTGCCGGGCGAAGGGGAAGGGGTGCTGGGGGTGGTAGAGGAGTGGACTAGGAGTGGACTTTTGTGCATTAAATTTCATCTGCCATGTATCCGCCCATTCCACCAGCATATGCTGGTGGAATGGACGGATACATGGCAGATGAAATTCAATGCACAAAAGTGTGAGGTGATACATTTTGGTAGGAAGAATGAGGAGAGACAATGCATGCTAAATGGTACAATATTAAATGGGTAGCAAGAAGAGAGAGATCTGGGGGTGTTTGTTCACAAATCTTTGAAGGTGGCAGGACAGGTTAGCAAAAGCAGTTAAGAAAGCATATGAGACCATGAGCTTTATAATTAGAGGCAGAGTACAAAAGGCAGGAAGTTATGCTAAACCTAAATAAAATATCAGTTTGGCCCAGCTGGAGTATTGTGTCCAATTCTGGGCACTACACTTTAGGAAAGATGTGAAGGATTTGTAGAGGGTACGGAAGAGATTTACTTGAATGCTTCCATGGATGAGGGAATACAGTTATGTGGATAAACTGGAGAAGCTGGGTTTGTTATCCTTGGAGCAGAGAAGGCAAAGAGGAATTTTGATAGAGATGTTTAAAATCATGAAGGGTTATAGAGTAAATAAAGAGAAACTGTTTCTAATGGCAGAAGGTTCGATAACCAGAGGGCTGATTTAAGGTGATTGGCAAAAGAACCAGAGGCAACATGAGGAGAATTTTTTTATGCAATGAGTGGTTAGGATTTGGAATGCACTGCCTGATAGGGTGGTGAAAACAGAGTCAATAGTAGCCTTCAAAAGGGAATTGGATCAATACTTGTGTAAAGGAATAGCCATATTCAGAAAAATACACCATCCTATGAATAGAATTCTAACTTTATTAAAACATGACAGACTGGGTTTAAAAATCTAAAAGCCTCAACGACACAAAGCTGTAAACACCATACAGGCTTTTGAGATAAGAATCAGTTGTTGACACTGAAACAACAGCCCCATTGAAGCAGAGGGTCGGGGGTTCCTAGAAGTCTGAAGTTTTGGAAAGAGCACAATGGTATAATGTTAAGGTGTCATAAACCAACACTTCGGGAAACAGAAACACAGAAAATTAATGAAACATATGCCTTCATAAATATGACATCAAATGAAACAAGGAGACACAAAGTCTGTAATACAACCAATTGAAGTAGCTAGGAAGACAATCATGTACTCGGTTGAAGTGTTTTTAATTTACATGTTGTAAAAGATACAAACAGAAGACTTTGTAAATATGACATCAATAGATGCACCAAGCAATCACATTGGCCCAGAAATTGATCTCGCTCTGTTCCCGCGGGGGTAAGCCTTTCCCGCGATGTCTCACCTCGCTTATGCTTTTTCTGATCCAGCTCGCACGAAATTGATGTTCCAGACATCAGCTGTGCTGGGCTTGCGTATCCCAGCGGCGTAGTTAATTCGTGCGAGCTGTGGGATCACGTGACTCAGTTAGAGCCAATGGCAGCACACCATCTTCCATTCATAAGTCTCACAGCATGGCTGAGAGACTTATGAATCTTACACCCCCCCAAAATAACAGCTAAACCTCAATTAAATTTAAAAAAAAAACCATCACATTAATAAAATAAGTATAGTTAATTAAATTAACCATTTTAAATAAAAAATTAAATTTTTGAAAAAATTTAAAATCTTTTAAAAAGTTATAAAAATAAACTTACCTGTCTTTAAAGTCTATAAAAAAGATATACCTGTAAAAAAAAATTCAAAAAAATACTTAATTCACTACTTACCTTCTTAAAAGCGGGTCTTACTCCTCCTTTTTACATTTCCAAAATCTTCCCTACTTACCTGCGCGTCCAAAGCATGAAGTGCACAGCGTGCGCGCAGCCTGTAGCGCGCACGCGATGCACTCAGGCCCCGCCCCCTTTTCGGAAGAGCAATTGCCGGTTTTCAGCGCATGCGCAGGGCATGCAGAAAACCGGCAATTGGAGTGGGAATACGCGAGAGTATGCAGTGCGTACTCTCGCGTCCCGGGATCAATTTTCGGCCCATTGTGTTTGTGTTGAACTTGGAACAACTAGGAGACACGAAGTCTGCTTACAACCAGCTGAGGTGATTTAAGAATTGAATAGAAGACCTTCGTAAGAATGGCATCAAATAGATACATCTGTTATAACCATTTTTTATGATAAGTTTTGAACACTTAAAGGTAGAGACACAAGTCTGCAAGCTAACAGCTGAACTGACAGTAAGAATAGAAAGAAGTCAACAGAAATATGACTAGAGATAATTAGCTTACATCAGCAGAAATCTTCAAAGGATATACCACTAAAAAAGGGTATAAAATATAGAACTTTCAAATAGGAAGACAGAATTTGCTGGAAGGGGCAAGCGATTCTCAGCTTCAGAGACAGGCTCTGAAAGCCTACAACACTTTGGAGAGTCTCGGGTAATCAAAGGTATTTGATTTTGGTGGATATCCTGGATTAAGACTAAGTAAGAAAAGTAAAAATGTAACAAAGTTAAGATTTGAGAATAAGTATCTCTGAGAATAAGAATTGTAAGCTATTTGTCTTTAGAACTGTTAATGTTGCGACTGAATCACCAACTGTTAACTGCATATTGGTTCTTTAATAAATCTATATATTTTTAGAATTGTCTCACACAGTACTTCTGTATCAAACTCGTGAACTCAATCTCTGTACACTCTTTGGTGAGGAGTTGCAGAATTCTGGGGGAGTTTTCTGGACCCTCATAATATCCGGAAGGTTACAGTCTAGTTAAACTTATTAAAAGTGCTATCTGGAGGACGGTAACATCTTCAGGCCATTCCTTTCCTTTAGGGAGAGATAGTTTGAACCTTTAGACCCAATTAAGCATCTTATAGGGTTCGGCTATCTCTAACTTTAGTTGAAGGTGAACGTCTGGGGAATACGCCTGATCCAGGGTAGCCCGAAAAGGGCTAGGACTAGTAATTATCCCTTCACTTGAAGGAGAAAAAATTGCAGGGATATGGGGAAAGAGCAGGGGGAGTGGGACTAACTGGATTGCTCTTCAAAAGATCCAGTGCAGACTCGATGGGCCGAATGGCCTCCTTCTGTGCTGTACTATTCTATGATTCTATTGAATCAAAGAAATAAAACAAACATATATAAGGCACTGAGAGTGTGAGAAGAGCTGAAGGGGATAGATAAATAGAATGGGAAGCATGCAAAGTGGAGCAGGCTCCAGTGGGAAAGGGTTAATCAGACTTTTCTGATGTCTACTAATGTTATACTGCTATTCATTTCTCTCTGTATTGTAGTAATGTTAGTCTTTAGCCTTTGTTTGTTAAGTAGGACATATGAATCAATTTTAAACTAGTGACCACTGAAGTTTTGAACTAAAACTAACCCTACAGCAACGGTTAGTTTCAAGGTGAAGTAGTCACCTGAGTAATGACTGAACTTAATTAAAGACATGCCATTGCGTACGTGTTCCTAAGATTCAGGGAGCAGTAATCATTGATAATAGGTGCAGGGAAAACAGTTAGTCCTGCATAAGGAAAACATCTGGGGACACAGCATAATTTTTAATTGGGGTTTCTGTAGAATCAGGAGATTGACTGGTATTGAATGATACAGGATCAAAGACAGACTTATAATAAGAACATACATAAGACGTAGGAGCAGGAGTAGGTCATGTGGCCCCTCGAGCCTGGTCCGCCATTCATTAAGATCATGGCTGATCTGATCTTGGCCTCAACTCCACTTCCCTGCCCGCTCCTCATAACTCTTGACTCCCTTATCGTTCAAAAATCTGTCTATCTCCACCTTAAATATATTCAATGACCCAGCCTCCACAGCTCTCTGGGGAAGAGAATTCCAAAGATTCACAACCCTCTGAGAGAAGAAATTCCTCCTCATTTCCGATTTAAATGGGTGCCCCCCTTATTCTGAAATTATGCCCCCTTGTTCTAGATTCACCCACGAGGGGAAATATCCTCTCTGCATCTACCCTGTCAAGCCCCTTCAGAATCTTGTGTTTCAATAAGATCCCCTCTCATTCTTCTAACCTCCAATGAGTATAGGCCCAACTTGCTCAACCATTCTTCAAAGACAACCCCTTCATCTCTGGAATCAACCTTGTGAACTTTCTCTGAACTGCCTCCAAGGCAAGTATATCCTTCCTTAAATAAGGAGACCAAAACTGTACGCAGTACTCCAGGTGTGGTCTCACCAACACCCTGTACAGTTAAAACAGGACTTCCCTACTTTTATACTCCATTCCCTTTGCAATAACATTCCATTTGCCTTCCTAATTACTTGCTGTACCTGCATGCTAACTTTTTGTGATTCATGTACAAGGACCCCCAGATCCCTCTGTACCTCAGCATTTTGTAATCTCTCCCCATTTAAATAATAATTTGCTTTTTTATTTTTCCTACCAAAGTGGATAACCTCGCACTTTCCCACATTAAACTCCATCTGCCAGATTTTTGCCCACTCACTTAGCCTATCTATATCCCTTTGGAGATTCTTTGCGTCCTCCACACAATTTGCTTTCCCATCTATCTTTGTATCATCAGCAAATTTAGCTACATTACACTCGGTCCCTTCATCCAAGTCATTAATACAGATTGTAAATAGTTGAGGCCCCAGCACTGATTCCTGCAGCACCCCACTAGTTACAGTTTGCCAACTTGAAAATGACCCATTTATCCCGACTCTCTGTTTTCTGTTAGTTAGCCAATCCTCTATCCATGCTAATATATTACCCCCAACCCCGTGAGCTCTTATCTTGTGTAGTATCCTTTTATGTGGCACCTTATCGAATGCCTTCTGGAAATCCAAATACACATCTACTGGTTCCCCTTTATCCACCCTGCTCGTTACATCCTCAAAGAACTCCAGCAAATTTATCAAACATGATTTCCCTTTCATAAAACCATGCTGACTCTGCTTGACTATATTATGATTTTCTTAATGTCCTGCTACCACTTCCTTAATGATGGACTCCAGCATTTTCCCCAATGACAGATGTTAGGCTAACTGGTCAATAATTGCCTGTTTTCTGTCTCCCTCCTTTCTTAAATAGGGGTTTTACATTTGCGGTTTTCCAGTCCACTGGGACCTCTCCAGAATCCAGGGAATTTTGGTAGATTATAACCAATGCAGCCACCATCTCTGCAGCCACCTCTTTTAAGGCTCTAGAATGCATGGCATCGGGTCCAGGGGACTTGTCCACCTTTAGTCCCATTAGTTTGCCTAGTACTTTCTCTCTAGTGATAGTGATTGTTTTAAGTTCCCCCCCCACTCCAATAGCCCCTTGATTATCCATTATTGGGATGCTTTTAGTGTCTTCTACCGTGAAGACCAATACAAAATATTTGTTCAAGGTCTCCGCCATTTCCCTGTTTCCCATTATTAATTGCCCAGACTCATCCTCTAGGGGACCAACGTTTACTTTAGCTACTCTCTTCCTTTTTATATACATGTAGAAGCTTTCACTTTGTGGGAAGCAATTATATATAAAAGAGCAAAACTACTGATAAAATAATAAAGTAAGGGAGTTATACCAATTCCGTTAACCCAATGGAAAAAGAGCTAGTTGAGTAAGGAATCTAGTTTATTAACTAAAGTTATTGATCAGGGACAAGTTCAATTATGTTCTTCTTATCTGGAGTTGTATTTTAACATTTGTATAATAATGTAATTCAGAAATGTGTGGATTGTCAAGTAGAGAGAGTGAAAGAAATGCATAAAATGTGGCAGTTTGTATCTTGGATTCGAGAAAGTTCTGATCAATATGTGTACTGAACTTAGAACTGTAACGTGTTTGAGTCCCAACCATTCCATTCCCTGGTGCGGCTATAAGTACTGTCTGCTAAGTGTATGTTAAATACTGTTGCATGTACTGTGTGCTTAATAAAATATGAATGCTGGCCTCAGCATCTAAGAATTTTATTGATTTGAGGAGTAGAGGGAACAGCTAATCATGAATAAAACCTCCCTCAGTTGGCACCTCAGGGTGTAGCATTGGATGTCTAGGGCTCTTCAACCCTAAAAACGCCGCAGTGGAGAGAACACAAGTGATGTAAAAGAGAACGATTCACTCCCGTCTAGTACTGTACAGCCCATGTGTGTCTCAGTGTCAGCTCCTGTACATGTACAATACAAAATGGATAAAAGGGAATGATTCACTTCCGCCTGGTACTGTACAGCCCATGTGTGTCTCAGTGTCAGCTCCTGTACATGTACAGTACACAATGGATAAAAGGGAATGATTCACTCCCGCCTGGTACTGTATGCCCCGTGTGTGTCTCAGTGTCAGCTCCTGTACATGTACAGTACACAATGGATAAAAAGGAAGGATTCACTCCCACCTGGTACTGTATGCCCCGTGTGTGAGCACTGTCAAACTGACCCAGTACTCCAGAACCAATCGGTGCTATAGCTGCTCTGGGAGTGTTTGATGGGACAGTGTAGAGGGAGCTTTACTCTGTATCTAACCCCGTGCTGTACCTGCCCTGGGAGTGTTCGATGGGACAGTGTAGAGGGAGCTTTACTCTGTATCTAACCCGTGCTGTACCTGCCCTGGGAGTGTTTGATGGGACTGTGTAGAGGGAGCTTTACTCTGTATCTAACCCGTGCTGTACCTGCCCTGGGAGTGTTTGATGGGACTGTGTAGAGGGAGCTTTACTCTGTATCTAACCCCGTGCTGTACCTGCCCTGGGAGTGTTCGATGGGACAGTGTAGAGGGAGCTTTACTCTGTATCCGTGCTGTACCTGCTCTGGGAGTGTTTGATGGGACAGTGTAGAGGGAGCTTTACTCTGTATCTAACCCCGTGCTGTACCTGCCCTGGGAGTGTTCGATGGGACAGTGTAGAGGGAGCTTTACTCTGTATCTAACCCGTGCTGTACCTGCCCTGGGAGTGTTTGATGGGACTGTGTAGAGGGAGCTTTACTCTGTATCTAACCCGTGCTGTACCTGCCCTGGGAGTGTTTGATGGGACTGTGTAGAGGGAGCTTTACTCTGTATCTAACCCCGTGCTGTACCTGCCCTGGGAGTGTTCGATGGGACAGTGTAGAGGGAGCTTTACTCTGTATCTAACCCGTGCTGTACCTGCCCTGGGAGTGTTTGATGGGACTGTGTAGAGGGAGCTTTACTCTGTATCTAACCCGTGCTGTACCTGCCCTGCGAGTGTTTGATGGGACTGTGTAGAGGGAGCTTTACTCTGTATCTAACCCGTGCTGTACCTGCCCTGGGAGTGTTTGATGGGACAGTGTAGAGGGAGCTTTACTCTGTATCTAACCCATGCTGTACCTGCCCCGGCAGTGTTTGATGGGACTGTGTAGAGGGAGCTTTACTCTGTATCTAACCCGTGCTGTACCTGCCCTGGGAGTGTTTGATGGGACTGTGTAGAGGGAGCTTTACTCTGTATCTAACCCGTGCTGTACCTGCCCTGGGAGTGTTTGATGGGACAGTGTAGAGGGAGCTTTACTCTGTATCTAACCCATGCTGTACCTGCCCCGGCAGTGTTTGATGGGACTGTGTAGAGGGAGCTTTACTCTGTATCTAACCCGTGCTGTACCTGCCCTGGGAGTGTTTGATGGGACAGTGTAGAGGGAGCTTTACTCTGTATCTAACCCATGCTGTACCTGCCCTGGGAGTGTTTGATGGGACAGTGTAGAGGGAGCTTTACTCTGTATCTAACCCATGCTGTACCTGCCCCGGCAGTGTTTGATGGGACTGTGTAGAGGGAGCTTTACTCTGTATCTAACCCGTGCTGTTCCTCCCCTCGGAGTGTTTGATGGGACAGTGTCGAGGGAGCTTTACTCTGTATCTAACCCCGTGCTGTTCCTGCCCTGGGAGTGTTTGATGGGACAGTGTAGATGGAGCTTTACTCTGTATCTAACCCGTGCTGTACCTGCCCTGGGAGTGTTTGATGGGACAGTGTAGAGGGAGCTTTACTCTGCCATGTACTGTGCTCTATCAGGCTGTGATGGTGCAGAGCCCTGCTCTTTAGTAGAAACCATTCTTTTGATGAGCCACTGTCCCTATTAAACATTGGCTGAGACCCAAGCCTGTGTTCCATCCCACAGATCCAACAATTTGTGAGGGCAGGGCCCCTTTAACAGCAGCTCTGTTCCTGGTCTGGGCCTGAGGTGCTGTGTATTGTTCCTGACACACGGACCAGACAGTGAGCTGTTGTTGTTCTGAGATCATTTCCTGCCTGCTGCTCCGTTCTCACCTCGTCACTGGGTTTCAGGCTATTATTAGCCCTTTACCTGATAAACATATAATTACCAGTCAGACCAGTGATTAAAATGAGAAACATTTCAGAGAGTCAGGAGATGGGTAACTGACCCCATCCCCCAGGGTGTGTGGGACTGAGCACAATGAGTAGAAACAGGCTGCAGCCCTGCACAGTGTGTTGGAGAGTCTATTTGATCATTCTGGCAATATATTTATTGTCAAGATGGACATGCCACACCAGCCAAGACACAAACTAGTGAGGAATTAAGAAAAAATCCAATTAAATCAGTTTGTTCCAGAGCTTCACGACTGTACTTCAAGAAACGTTGCTATAATTGAAGAACGAAAGAGAGTCAGAGACAGACATAGAATGAATGCGACAGAGAGAGACAGAGAAAGAGACAGAGAATGAATGAGACAGTGAGAGAGACAGACAGAGAATGAATGAGACAGAGAAAGAGAGAATGAATGAGACAGTGAGAGAGATAGCGAGAGAATGAATCAGACAATGATCTAGACGAGGGAACTAGATGTAATATCTCCAAGTTTGCAGACGACACAAAGCTGGGTGGGCGTGTGTGCTGTGAGGAGGATGCAGAGAAACTCCAGTATGACTTGGACAGGTTGGGTGATTGGGCAGATGCATGGCAGATGCAGTATAATGTGGATAAATGCGAGGTTATCCACTTTGGTGGCAAAAATAGGAAGACAGATTATTATCTGAACGGCAATAGATTGGGAAAAGGGGAAGTGCAACGAGACCTGGGTGTCCTTGTGCACCAGTCGCTGAAGGTAAGCATGCAGGTGCAGCAGGCGGTTAAGAAGGCAAATGGTATGTTGACCTTCATAGCGAGAGGACTCAAGTACAGGAGCAAGGATGTCTTGCTGCAGTTGTACAGGGCCTTGGTGAGACCACACCTTGAGTATTGTGTGCAGTTTTGGTCACCTTATCAGAGGAAGGATGTTCTTGCCATGGAGGGAGTGCAGCGAAGATTCACCAGACTGATACCTGGGATGGCAGGAATGATGTATGAAGAGAGATTGGGTCGATTGGGCTTATATTCGCTAGAGTTTAGAAGAATGAGAGGAGATCTCATTGAAACTTATAAAATTCTAACAGGACTAGACAGACTAGATGCAGGAAGGATGTTCCCGATGGCGGGGGAGTCCAGAACCAGGGATCACAGTCTAAGGATAAGGGGTAAGCCATTTAGGACTGAGATGAGGAGGAATTTCTTCACCCAGAGAGTGGTGAACCTGTGGAATTCTCTACCACAGAAGGCAGTTGAGGCCAATTCATTGAATATATTCAAGAAGGAGTTAGATATATTTCTTAAGGCTAAAGGGATCAAGGGATATGGGGAGAAAGTAGGGACAGGGCACTGAATTTGGATGATCAGCCATGATCTCATCGAATGGCGGAGCAGGCTCCAGGGGCCGAATGGCCTACTCCTGCTCCTAGATTCTATGTTTCTATGTTTCTATGAATGTGAGAGAGAGAGAATGAATGAGAGAGAGAGAGAGACAGACAAACAGAATGAATGAGACAGAGAGAGAGTGAGAATGAATGAGACAGAGAGAGAGAAAATGAATGAGACAGACAGAGAAAATGAATGCGACACAGAGAGAGAGAGAGAATGAGACAGAGAGAGAGAAAATGAATGAGACAGAGCGAGAGAGAGAGAGAGAGAATGAGACAGAGAGAGAGAATGAATGAGATAGAGAACAAATGGGACAGAGAGAGAGATAATGAATGTGATGCAGAAAGAGCAAGAGAGAGAGTGGGAAAGAGATAGTGAGAAAGACAGACAGAACGAAAGAGACAGAGAGAGAGATAGAATGAGTTATAGACAGGCAGATAGACAATGAATGAGACACGGAGACAGTGAGAGTGTCGGAAACAGATTGTGAGAAAGACAGACAGAGTGAGGGAAAGAGAGACAGAAAGCTAGAAACAGTGTGAGAGGGACAGAAAAAGTCAGACAGACAGGCAGACAAAGAGATAGGGGGAAAGAAAGAAAGAGAGTCACAGAGGGACAGAGGGAAAAATCAAGTGAAATAGGGTTGCTGAAGCAGAGGTTCAGGTGTTGACAGGTCTGCGGGCTCCCTACAATATGCCCATAAACAGTGTGCTGCATCCTGCACAACCTCACCATATAGAGAGGCTCACATTTGGAAGATCGGTAGCAGCACTAGCAGTAACAGCAATCCTCATCGGATGAGGAAGATCAGGGTGAAGGAGGAGAGCCAGCCCAACGCCTCGCAGCAAGAGATGTCAGGGATGAGTAAATTGCTCAGTGATTCTAATGATCTGCTCATTCCCCTGTCTTGAAAACTTACACAGCATCCCCCTGCATTAACAGTCCTTCAAACATCGTCCACCACTCCCTAAATCCTGCATTAACGAACATTGAAACCATTCAGACAACTTCTACATCTGACATTCTGAGAACCCAGACTTAGCAGCTGCTGGAGTCTGAAGTGCCAAATATGGTGAGGGTGATTCATTTAATGACAAACACAATAATTGCCTTCCATTCATTTCTCACCCAATGGTCACGCATGGTGCTTTTTTATCAGAAGGTTTCCTGACTCTATTACTCCTATGAGGTGCTCTCCTAGTGGCTTCAGCAAAGCTGGTGAGAAGGCTGCTGTTCCTCGTGTTGGGGACCCTTGAGATGTCCGTGGCTGGTAACTTCTGGGAGCACGAGCCTGTGACGGCCCTGCCGCAGACCGCCGCATCTCGGTTGCTGCCGGGGCAGTCTGGCCCGGCTCACGTGCTGGCACCATGGCGGGTACTGGTTGAGGGGCTGGCAAAGAGTAGACATGCTGAGAGAGGACAACACCTGCTGCTGCTGTGGGTCTGGGACTCATCATTCCCAATGATCTGTGGGAGAGGAGACTATCGAAGATGAGTGACTCCTTGAAAGCCCCTCTCCGATTATTCCACCAACCTGACCATGTCTCTCCAAGATGGAGCCTTCCTGGGCCAAGTGGGGCCTCCCACTGAGAACCAGTTCCATCTGCTGCTTCCTGCCGGCCCTTGATTGTGTTCAGACAGGCACGGAGAGCTGGTCTCACTTACCTGCAAAGCTACGTTGCTCAGAACAGCCTTTCATTCACATCCATTCCATTCGCCCATGTCATCACCTTGTTTTATTCTAGCTGCTGCGTGTTTTCTGTTGCCGTCTATGTTTATCTCTCCTTTGGTTCATCTTTCTGTTTCCAATATCCTTTCCTGGTTTCCTATCTGCTGTTTTCCCTGTCTCCCGAGAATGCCCTTGTGATACTGAGCATTCTAGAGTTTGTGTCGACATGTCCCTGTGCTTCATACAGTGTGTTCCAGCTCAGTGTTTGTCAATCTCACTCCGTGTTAATGTAGATTTAATGTCTGTCAGCTGTCTCGCTGTATCACTCACTGTACTCAGTCACACGTTTATCTATCTCCCTCTGCTGTCGTCACACTGTATCACTCACTGTACTCAGTCACATGTTTATCTATCTCCCTCTGCTGGTGTCTCTCTCTATATCACTCACTGTACTCAGTCACACCATTAGAATCATAGGCGGAGAAATTCATTATAGCCCCATTTGTGGCGCTAAAACTTTGAAAACTGAAAAACTAGCGCCAGGCGCTAATCAATCGCGCCTCCCGCGAAATTCAGTTGTAGCGCTCCAAGAGGGAAGTGAAGCGCTAAATCAAGCGCTAACCACTTCTCTTAGGGCGCTAAAGTCTGAGAGCGGGGCAGTACCAGCAGAGCGCTAAACAATTTGGAGCGCATTGCAGACGGCAATCTTCAGTCACAGAGGCTGCTTCCCTCACTTAAAGGGAAGGGACAATACTGCATCAGAAGCTATTTGTCGGCTCTGCTGTCTTGCATGACGACTGTCAATACAGACCCAAACACTGTCACCAAGTGGAGGGGTTGGACATCCCACAACAATGAAAGAGTGAAAACTTTGTGCAGGCACCGGACTGGTGCAAATAATAATGGTTCAGTGATCTGAAAACCATTCCCTTTAATTACCGCTCCCGAAGCGGCCATCTGACTTCAGAACGTCACCTCTTGCTGGCGTTGTCAGTGCAAGGCGATAATACAGGGGGCGAAAATCAATTGCACAACCGGGGCACTGATGGGGCGGTGCGCACTTGATGATGTCACGATCAGCGAGGCGCTAGAGGCCCAGGCGGTAAGAGTTAGTGTGGGGCCCAGAATTGTACACAATACTCCAGCTGAGGCCTAACCAGCGATTTGTAAAGGTTTAGCATGACTTCCTTCCCCTATTTACAAAGCTAAGTATCCCATATGCTTCCTTAATTGCCTTATCAACTTGCCCTGCCACCTTCAAGGATTTGTGAATATGCACCCCCAGGTCCCTCTGCTCTTACACCCCCTCATTATAGTACCAGTTAGATTACACTGCCTCTCCATGTTATTTCTTCCAAAGTGCATCACTTCACACTTATCCACATTAAATTACATCTGCCATGTGTCTGCCCATCTCACCAGTCTGTCTCTGTCCACCTTCCATACCAATGCTTCCAACATGTCCTCCTTTTTCCTCAGCCGAGGATTCCCCTCTATTGTGGTTGACATGGCCCTTGACCGTGTCCGTTCCATTTCCCGCATTTCTGCTCTCACCCCTTCCCCTCCCTCCCAGAGCCATGATAGGGTTCCCCTCGTCCTCAACTTTCACCCCACCAGCCTCCACATTCAATGGATATTCTCCGCCATTTCCGCCACCTCCAACGTGATCCCACCACTAAACGCATCTTACCCTCACCACCCCTTTCAATATTCCGAAGGGACCGCTCCCTCCGCGACACCCTGGTACACTCCTCAATCACCCCTAAAAGCCCTTCCCCTTCACCTGGCACCTTCCCGTGCAAGCACAGGAGATGCAACACCTGCCCTTTTACCTTCTCCCTTCCAGGGCCCCAAACACCCCTTCCAGGTGAAACAGCGATTTACTTGTACTTCTTGCAATTTAGTATACTGTATTCACTGCTCACGATGCGGTCTCCTCTACATTGGGGAGACCAAACGCAGATTGGGCGACCGCTTTGCGGAACACCTCCGTTCAGTCCGTAAGGGTGACCCCGAGCTCCCGGTCGCCTGTCACTTTAATTCTCTGCTTCACTCCCACGCTGATCTCTCTGTCCTCGGCCTCTTACATTGTTCCAATGAAGCTCAACATAAGCTTGACAAACAGCACCTCATCTTTCGATTAGGCACTTTACAACCTTCCGGACTTAACACTGAGTTCAACAATTTTAGACTATAGCCCCTGCTCCCAATTTTCATGCTGCATTTTTGCCAACTCCATTTGCAACATGTCATCTTTCCTGCCTCTTACACTTGCACAGAATATTCCTTCAGTTCCTTCCTCCCCTCCCTGTCTCTGCACATGCTTAAAATCTGTTACATCTCCAGCTTTTTCCAGTTCTGATGAAGGGTCCCAGACCTGAAATGTTAACTCTGTTTCTCTCTCCACAGATGCTGCCTGACCTGGTGAGTGTTTCCAGCATTTTCTGTTGTTATTTCTATCCTCCTGAACTCTGCTACTCTCCTGTACACTATTTACTACATTGCCAAGTTTTGTATCATCCGCAAACTTAGAAATTGTGCTCCCAATACCCAAGTCCAGGTCATTTATATACAACAGGAAAAGCAATGATCCTAATATCGACCCCTGGGGGACCCCACTGCATAATTCTCTTCAGTTAGAAAAACATCCGTTCACCACTACTGTCTGCCTCCTATCCCTGAGCCAATTGTGTACCCAAGTTAGCGCTGTCCCTTTAAAACCGTGTGTCTCTATTTTCTGAATAAGTCTCTTATGAGGTACTTTATCAAATGCCTTTTGAAAGTCCATATATACATCTATGGACTACATTAGTCCGACCTCCCTCTGCTGTTGTCTCTCTATCACTTTATTCAGTCACACCTTAATCTATCTCCCTCTGCTGCTGTCTCTCTGTATCACTGTACTCAGTCTCACCTTAATCGATCCCCCTCTGCAGGTCTCTCAGAATCACTCATTGTACTCAGTCACATCGTTAGCTAACTCTAGGGAATACAAAAAGAAACTAGCGAGGGACATCAAAATTAACACAAAAAGTTTTTACAATTATTTGAGAAGAAAAGGGTAGTCAAGGGTAAAGTGGGCCCTTTAAATACAACTGTGGGTAATATTGCAAATGAAAATAAGGAAATGGCAGACTTGTTGAATAATTACTTAGGCCGGAATTTTACCGGCGCTGAGAGGACGGGATCGAAGGTGGGTCAGCTGTGAAATTTGAAATGATTGACAGCGGTCGGGTCCCCACTGTCAACCTGCCTCCACGCTAGTCCCCCAGGTGTTGGGTCTGTCAGCGCTGAACAAACCCAACAACAAGCAGTGGGGGAGGCAATTTAGATTATTAAGAGCTTGTTACCAGGCACTTAAAAACTATTTTAAGCTCACCTTCAGATTTTAGGAGTTCGCCAATGGCTTCCCTGCTGCTCGGGGATCACGTCAGGTAAGGAGGTCGGGTGTTGAGTCAGCATGTGATGATTTCTTAACTTGACAGCTACAAATGGTCTATAAAAGCTCCCAAGCCATAGGTGTTCACTTTCCAAGGTTGGAAGCTTATGCTTACTACATTTGGAAGACAGATTGAGCTTTATGCAGCTTGCAAGTGTTTGGAGCAAACTCTCTATCCAGTGTCACCTCATTGGAGTAACCACTCTCAGCATTGACAGATCACCTTCTGTCATCTCAACCTCACCTGCCATCTATTCCATCAGCATCGGTGCCCTTGAAAAAATCTCACTTTGGTTCCTCAGAATCCCACCACGATCAGCCCAAATACCAGCAGCACCAGGCACACCAGCAGCACCAACAACAACACCAACCTTCTCCACAATCAACTGATGCTGCACAGGACACAAGGCATCATCACCTGTTCACATTACTGCCTGGGATGCCAGGGATGGCCTCACCATGGCCAGATTTACTTCACTTGAGGCTGCCACATGATGCGCCAGGTTAGCACCATCCCACACCAACACCATAAAGCATCCCTACAATGTCCAAGCCATTCCTTTCACACTCATCACAATTGCGGGGGGTACCGTTATGTCTCACCATTTTCTGCAACTCACTAAGCCACTTCCAAAGGTGCACACAAATCTGTCTAAGAAGGCAAAGTGTTGAAAATAAAGATTTCAATGTTTGACAACACATTAACAGAAACGTTACATGAATATTGGCTGAAACACACAAGTGCCTACCCTTGTGTGTTGTTGGTTGGTATGCTTGCACTTGGATGAGGGTGATGTGAGGGGTGGCTAGTGAGATGGGGAATTGATAATATAGATAGAGAGGGATGGGTGGCGGTGCAAGGTAAGTTGGTGTGAGTAAGGATGTGCAGGAGTACGGCAGGGAAGGCAGAGTGATGGGGATGTGATGAGAGGCACAGGAGGATGAGGTTGAGTGTGGCTTTGTAATAATGTTTCGTGATCTATTGAGATCATTGAAAGGTTTGCGCCACTGCAGCCTGGTCCTCCTGACGATATCCCTGCTTGTGTCCTCCTGTGAAATGTGAAACCAGGCTGCGTTGGTCTCCTGGGGAGGTGTCTTCCACTCTTGGAAGGGAAGAGAACCTCCCTGTGTGCTGTGACTCCCTCCATAAGAAAGAAAGAAAGACTTGCATTTATATAGCGCCTTTCACGATCACCAAACGTCTCAAAGCATTTTACAGCCAATGAAGTACTTTTGAAGCGTAGTCACTGTTGTAATTTGGGAAACGCGGCAGCCAATTTGCGCACAGCAAGCTCCCACAAACAGCAATGTGATAATAACCAGATAATCTATTTTTGTTATATTGGTTGAGGGATAAATATTGGCCAGGACACCGGGGATAACACCCCTGTTCTTATTCGAAATAGTGCCATGGGATCTATTACGTCCACCTGAGAGGGCAGATGGGGCCTCGGTTCAACGTCTCATCCGAAAGACGACACCTCCGACAGTGCAGCATTCCCTCAGCACTGCACTGGAGTGTCAACCTTGATTTATGTGCTCAAATCATGAAGGGAGTCATGTACAGTGCTCGTCAGTGTTTGCAGTACCTCAATGCTGTAGAAAACTGACAGCAGAACTGTCAAAATGAATGTGGCCATGGTCCCTTTAAGGAAACCGGCTGATGACGCATCATTAGATGATGTCATCAGCCCCGCTTCCTTTTAATTGGCCGGGAACCTCGCTGGGCGGGCTTAACAAGCCAAATCATCGTAAAATCACTTCAACAGAGTGGGCTGGAGGCGGGAGCCGGCTGGAACCTCACTACAGACCCTGGCGACACCGAACCCGCCTCGGTAGGTGAAATTGCAGCCTTTGTGTCAGGCTTCACAGTAAAGGAAAGGGGTAATATACCTGAAATTCCAGGGAAATTAATGAGAATCAAGGATTGGAACTCACTAAGTTTAACGTAAGCAAGAAAACAGTATTAGAAAAAATAATGGCACTGAAGAGTGAGAAATCCCCAGGACCTGATGGTTTCCACCCCAGGGTTTTAACGGAGGTAGGTGAGGAAATTGCAAGGCTTTAGCCATAACCTTCCAAAGTTCTCTCATTTCAGGAACTGTCCATTTAGATTGGAAAATTGCAAATGTAACTGCATCATTTAAGAAAGGTGAGGGAGAGAAACCAGGAAATTATTGACCGTTAGTCTAACATCTGTCATGGGGAAGTTATTGGAATCTATAATTAAGGACAGAGTGACTGAGCACTTAGAGAAATGTGAGCTGATTATAGAGAGCCAACGTGGAATTTTAAAGGGTAGGAAACGAACCTAATTGAATTTTTTGAGGAAGTAACTAAAGTAGTAGACAGGGGATTGTCTATGGGTGTAGTTTATATGGACTTCCAGAGGCATTCGATAAGGTTCCATATAAGAGACTGTTAACTAAAACTAAAGCTCATGGAATTTAAGGCAAATTATTGATCTGGTTAGGAGATTGGTTAGGCGGTAGAAGATGGAGAGTAGGGATAATGGGTATGTACATGAATTGGAAGTGACTAGTGGTATCCCAAAATGATCTGTGCTGGGGCCTCAACTATTCACTATCTCAAGAAGACATGAATAAACTTGCAGAATGAGCACAGAACTGGCAAATTATTTTCAACACAGATAAATGTGAGGTATTACATTTTGGAAAGAAAAATAAGGAGGTCACATATTAATAGGAAAATAAGAATCTAAGTGGGGTAGAGGAACAAAGGGATCTCGGAGTACAAATACACAAATCACTAAAAGTAGCAAAGCAGGTTAATAAGGCCATAAAAAAGTTCAAACCAAGCACTAGGGTTTATTTCTAGACAGATAGAATTGAAAAGTAGAGAAGTTATGCTAAACTTGTACTGAACCTTGGTTAGACCACACTTGAAGTACTGCGCACAGTTCAGGTCGCCATATTATAAAAAGGATATACAAGCACAGGAGAGGGTGCAAAAAAGATTTACAAGGATGGTACCTGAAATGTGAGGTTATACCTATCAGGAAAGGATGAGCAGGCTGGGTCTCTTTTCTCTTGAAAAGAGAAGGCTGAGGGGTGACCTCATAGAGGCCTTTAAAATCATGAAAGGTTTTGATAGAGTAGACACAGAGAAAGTGTTTCCACTTGTGGGGAAGAGCAAAACTGGAGGCCATCAATATAAGATAGTCACCAAGAAATCAAATAGGGAATTCAGAAGAAACTTCTTTACACAGAGAGTGGTGAGAATGTGGAACTCGCTACCACAGGGAGTGGTTGAGGCAAATAGTACAGCTGTATTTAATGGGCAGGTAGATAAGCATATGAGGGAGAAGGGAATAGAGGGTTACGATGAGAGATTTAGATGAGGAAAGACGGGAGGAGGCTCGAGTGGAGCATAAACGCTGACATGGACTGGTTGGGCCGAATGGCCTGTTTCTGTGCTGTATATCCTGTGTAATCCGATGTAAAATTCTTGAATTAAGAGTTTTGGAAGAACATGTCTAGCACAGCTACAATTTCCTCACCTACTTCTTTTAATATCCTGGGGTGGAAACCAACAGGTCCTGGAGATTTGTCTTATTATTTTTTTCCATTAACTTTTGTTTTAATTACAGTGAATCTACTTAGTTCATCCCCTTTCTCTATTTTTAGTTTTCCTCACATCTCTGGTACTTTATCCTTATCCTCTACCTCACCACCACTTCTCTCAACCCCCTCCACTGTCTCTAAATTGTCAGACTGCTTGTCCGACATCCAGTATTGGATGAGCAGAAATTTCCTCCAAAATAAATATTGGGAAGACTGAAACCATTGTCTTCGGTCCCCACCACAAACTCCATTCCCTAGCCACCAACTCCAGCCCTCTCCCTAACATCTGCCTGAGGCTGAACCAGACTGTTCGCAACCGTGGTGTCAAATTTGACCTTGAAATGAGCTTCTGACTACATATCCGCGCCATAACTAAGACCGCCTATTTCCACCTCCATAATATCGCCCGTCTCCGCCCTTGCCTCAGCTCATATGCTTCTGAAACCCTCATTCAAGCCTTTGTTACCTCTAGATTTGACTATTCCAACCCATTTCTGTCTGGCCTCCCACATTCTACCCGACGTAAACCTGTTGTCATCCAAATCTCTGCATTCTCTCACATTCACCCATCTCCCCTGTGCTCGCTGATCTACATTGACTCCCGGTTAAGCAACATCTCTATTTTAAAATTCTCATCCTTGTTTTCAAATCCCTCCATGGCCTCGCCCCTCCACTTCCCATCTGTCTAATCACCTCCAGCCCCACAGCCCCCTGAGATATCTGTGCTCCTCTAACTCTGACCTCTTGAGCATCCCTGATTATAATTGCTCAACCATCGGTGGCCGTGCCTTCAGCTGCAAAGCCCTAAGCTCTGGAATTCCCTCCATAAACCTCTCCGCCTCTCTACCTCTCTTTCCTCCTTTAAGATGCTCCTTAAAACCTTCTTCTTTTGGTCATTTCTCCTTATGTGGCTCGGTGTCAAATTTTGTTTTTAACACTCCATGAAGTGCCGTGGGATGTTTCAGTACATTAGAAACATAGAAACATAGAATCTAGGAGCAGGAGTAGGCCATTCGGCCCATCGAGCCTGCTCCACCATTCAATACGATCATGGCTGATCATCCAAATCCAGTACCCTGTCCCTGCTTTAATCCCCACAGTACACATATCCCACCCTACCCCCATAACCCCACGTATTTAATTCCCCCTAACATATCCCATCCTATCCCCATAACCCCCACATATTTAATCCCCCCCTAACACTTAGGGTCAATTTATCATAGCCAAATCAACCTAACCCACACATTTTTGGACTGTGGGAGGAAACCGGAGCACCCGGAGGAAACCCACGCAGACACGGGGAGAATGTGCAAACTCCACACAGACAGTCACCCGAGGTCAGATTCGAACCCGGGTCTCTGGCGCTGTGAGGCACCAGTGCTAACCACTATGCCACCGTGTTGCCCCTATATATATAATTTGTTGTTGCTGTTGTTGTTGTTGAAGACTGATACAAAGTAAGTATTTAGTAAGTCTGCCATTTTCTGATTTTCAATTACAATATCACCTGCGGCTGTCTTTAAGAGGCCCACGTTATGCTTAGTCATCCTCTTTCTCTTAAAACACTTGTAAAAACCTTTAGTGTTGTCCTTGATATCCCTCGCAGGTTTTTTCCTCGTATTGTCTTTCTGCAACTCTAACTACTTTATTAGTATCCCTTTGCTGTTCTTTATATCTCTCCCAGTCCACGGGATCTCTACTGTTCTTTGCATTGGTATAAGCCCTTTCCTTTAGTTTTATACTATCTCTCACTGGAATATAAGACTAATTCAGTTGTAGTGCTGTAAAGATTTCAATCATTTTCATGATGTAAATAATTTGACTATTAATTTCAGCGGATATTTCACCCCATTCTTCAACTCCTCTCTGAACTTCCTCTGGGTGGCTGCATAAATACAGGTGTTGGTGCAGCAGCTCAGGAGCTGAAGCAAGAACGCTACCTCTTGGGCGATGTACAAAGGGTCATTGGGACCCGAGTAAGAATAATGGTTTGCTATCTGCATGTATAGGAACACTATAAGAAACATCGTCCACAACAAGATGAAAGTCCCGGTTACAGCGAAGAGTAAGATGATGGATTTCCTTCGGTTCTCCATCTCTGGGTCATGGTGAGTCTCCCCACTGCCGTGAGCCCGGAGTCTCCCGCGGACTCGACTGGCCACTAAAATATATCTTACGGTCAGGGCGTTGAGCAGCAAAATCACACCGAATGCAACAAATGAGCTTAACATTGTGTCGATTACGTCAAAGGCTTTCCATACCGGTGAAGTGTAATAGTTTGGTATTAAGTTACAATACCATGGTACACCATCCATTATGTAGCGAGGTGTGTATGCAACGTACCAGGGGATGTTTTTTAAACAGAACAGTACACAGACAGTTGCTATAACAGCAGCCGCACATTTTGCAGTGCAATATTTTGTTTTCAGCTTCTGACAACAAATGGCTACAAAGCGATCGAAGGTGAAAGCCACGGTTAACCAGACCGAACTGTCTCTGGCTGCGAACAGTAAGACAGCTCTGAGGCGACACAGTGGAGTAACGTACAGGAAACTGACCAGGAAAAAAAGCCCATTGATCCGATTCAATATCACACCCACGATGGTGACCAGTAGATCGGACACCGCCATGGCCAGCAGGTAGCGAGTGACACAGCGGGAGAGACCGCACTTTCCTCGGGACAGGATCACAATCGCTGCCACATTAGCTGTAGGAGAAAGGGGAAATCAGATTCAGATTCAGATTCGCAGCAAACACATCAGTTTGTCAGGAGTTTGTGGGAGATTTACAGCTTTCTCACTGGCTGGACATTGATTCCTGTGTAGGGATCCCAGAGAGACCCTGGTTCCGAAAGTTTCCAAATTATCCCGTATTGGAGACAATTATTTTATTTTATTCAGCACAAGCAAGATTTAATGTGACTCGGCAGCACCCTGTGTTTCTTGTCTCTCGTCTCTCTCTCTCTTGGGTGTCCCCTGGATTCTTCCAGAAATCTTCTACCCTTTGTGGCTGTTTGGAACCCCCTTCTTATACCCTTACTATTATTCAAAACCTATGGGTGTAAAAATTAGGTCGCGCCCCATTTGGGGCGCAAATATCGTCTGGACGCAAATATTAGCGCCTGGCGCTAATTATCGGCACTGACTGGAAACTTCACTTTTACCGCCCCGGGAGGTGAGTGGAGCGCTAAATCAGGCGCTGCACACCTGTCTTAAGGCGCAAAGGCCAAGGAGTGAGGCGCTAACTCAGCGCGCGAGCGCAGCGCAGCTGCTGCCAGTTAGTGAGGGAACACAGACACACTGGCGCCGGCCACTTCTTAAAGCGGGGGGGGCCAACTTGCTCCCCAGCCACACCCTGCTCATTGCAGCCTTGACTCTCGGCCTGGAGAGACCTGTGAATCCATTTTGCTGCCAAGGATGGAGAGGGTGAGAGAACGCGCTCATCGCTTCACCGAGCGGGCCTTGGATGCTCTGGTTGGCGCGGTGGAGTGCAGAAGATGTATACTCTTCCCTGAGAGTGGCAGGAGGCCTTTGCCACGCGAGTACAGAAGAGTGTGGAGGGAGGTGGCTCAGAGCGTCTCCTCCAGGAGCATGGTGGCCAGGACCCATGTTCAATGCCGCAAAAAGTTCAACGACCTCACTCGGGTCGTCAGGGTGAGTGGCTTTTTCTCAATACCTCTCCATCCCTCCATCTCAACCTCACTCTATGGCCAGAGGGTCTTAAAACCCCAATGCACAACACTCATCCAACACCTATGGCCCTTTCATGAAACACACACACACATTCCACACTTTGCATACAGTAAGGGCTATTCACCTATGGGAGGCACATCAGGCAAGACCATGGCTGCATACAGTAAGGGCTATTCACCTATGGGAGGCACATCAGGCAAGACCATGGCTGTATACAGTAAGGTCTATTCACCTATGGGAGGCACATCAGGCAAGACCATGGCTGTATATTTACTCAGATGCTGTCCTTTTTCTTACAGGCCAAGCTGGCGCATAATCGGAGACAGCAGCAACGGACAGGTGGAGGGCGGCCTCAGCTGCAACCCCTCAGCGATCTGGAGGAGCGCGTCCACAGGATTGTGGCAAGCCGGGTGATCGGTCCCGTCGCCACTGGAGACGCCGACCCCGTTCTGGACAGCAATGGTAAGGTCATCACCTTTTTGTCCTCTGTCCTTCCACTTGTCCCTCACAACACCAGCCTTTGACACTTTCAATCCAACTTGCTAACTCGCTGCACTTATTCCTCCCTTACTGCCACCCTGTCCTCACGCTAAAGCCACTCTTGTACCTCCCTGCTTTCAGATGGTGATTCACCAGCTGAGGAGACGGGCCCTGAAGCTGCCACTGGGAGTGATGCTGCAGCTGAGGAGGAAGAGGAAGCCGGAGCATCAGTGCCACCCTCTCCCGAGGAAGCCCATGCCCACACTGGGAACACGCCTTCCCTGGAGGGGAGCAGGGGGGAAGGGTCTGATGAGGGTGAAGCTCCAGGACCCAGCGGGCTGCAGCAACGCCATGGGGGGGGGGTAGGGAAGAACGGGGGCCTTCTCCCCAGAGGGAGAGTATGCCAGACACTCCTACTGCAATGGACGCAGAGGAGGAGCGGCTGATCGCAGAAATGAACACCCAGGCGGTGGGCATGCACACTGAGCTCATGGGTGCAGTGGGAAGGGTGCCCGAATGCATTGAGTCACTGGCAAGGAGTGTGGAGCACTTCGCTGTAGCACAGGCGGATGCCACACTAACGCTTAGTGCTGCAATTCAGTCACTGGCTGCCGTGATCCCATCTCTGACTGCTCTCATACAGACTCAGATTGAGGCCACGCGAGCACAGACTGCTGCCAACCTCGATGGTTCGTGCACATGTCCCCGGGGCTGTCACCGCGCCGCAGCAGGCCAGCAATCTGTTCTCTGGCAGATTGCTCCAGATGCTGAAGTGCTGCCCCGTGGGAGTGCCAGTGTGTCGGTCGAGCAGGGAGTTGCTGTCCTCTCTCACGATGACAGCATTCCTGCTGCCAACACTGTCACTTCTCCACTGCACTTGCTACCGCCTGTAGGACAGACAGCTGCCGCCCATGCAGAGTTGGTGCAGTCTGCAGCCGGGCCCTCCAGGCCCAGAAGTGGTCGAGGCCGTCCTTCAGGGGCATCTGCAGTGTCAGGGTCTGACGAGCAGCAGCCTTCCACCAGCCTTGCTGCAGCCACTGAGGTCCCATTACGGAGGAGCAGTAGGGTTAGAAGGGGGGAAGTGCGCAAGGGAAGGAGATCACCCTCGAAGGGCAAAAAGTAGGAGGTGTGACAAAATGCTGGTCATTTTTTTATTAAAGGTCGAGGTTCATGGTCCAACTTTTGTTTAGTGTTTTGGACATTATCTCCAGGTTGTGAGAACCAGTTATGTTATTGACTGTTTTTTTGTGTTTATTTCTATGAGTTTGTCATGAGGAATTGATACACACAGAGTTTGTAAAATAAATAAGTTTCTGTATTCAAAATATACATGGTTGGTGTTTGGAATTATTGGTGCCTTGGCCGGCTTAGGGGTTGCGTGCTGGGTTCATTAATGTTGTTAGCAATGGCAGGGGCCCTAGAAGCGGCTTGCTATTAGCCGTTGACGGATGGCCCTTGCAGTTTGACCATTGTGGGCCGCCCTCCCACCTTGGTGCTGCTGATGATCATCCTCCGCGTCCTCTTCCTCCTCTTCCTCCTCCTCCTCTGGTGGTGCTCCAAGGCCTGGTGGCATTGGCTGGGTCCTGAGGATTGCCATGTTATGCAACATGCAGCACACGACTACGAAGTTCGATACTCGCTCAGGCGAGTACTGCAGGGCTCCTCCAGAATGGTCGAGACAGCGGAACCGTTGCTTCAGCATGCCGATTGTGCGCTCCACGATGTTCCTGGTAGCTTGATGGCTCTCATTGTACCGCAGCTCAGCAGGGGTGTTGTGCGTACGGAGCGGTGTCATCAGCCAGGTGCTCAATGCATACCCCTTGTCCCCGAGAAGCCAACCAACTGGCTGATGTGGTGCCTCAAAGTTCTGCCACAGTAGTCTGGCGCAGGATAAAAGCATCGTGGCAGCTGCCAGGATACTGGGCATTGACAGCGAGTATCAGCTGTCTGTGGTCACAGACCAACTGGACATTCAAGGAATGGAACCCCTTTCTGTTCCGGAATTCCTCGGCATTCTCATGCGGAGCACGCAAAGCCACATGCGTGCAGTCAATGGCGCCCTGCACCATGGGGAAGCCCGCTACCCTCGCAAAGCCCAGAGCGCGGTCACGCTGCTTGTCTGGGGTCATAGGGAAAGAGATGAACTCTCGTCTCCTTTTAAAGAGGGCATTTGTGACCTGCCGGATGCAGCAATGCACCGCGAACTGGGAGATATTGGCGAGGTCCCCAGCAGCAGCTTGAAATGAGCCAGTAGCGTAAAAGTTGAGAACCACTGTGACCTTCACTGCCACCGACAGAGACGTCCTGGACCTCAGTTGAGGCTGCAGATCTGGCTGCAGCAGGTGGCAGAGCTCAGTGACCACCTCCTTGCTGAATCGCAGCCTTCGCAAACACAGCTCCTCAGACATATGGATGTAGGAGAGCTGTTCACGATATACCCTGGGAGGGTAAGCTCTCCTGTACATACGCCTGATGGCCCTCCTCCGTCTGGCCATCATTGCCACTCTCTCTCTGCGTCTCTGTATCCTCCGATTCAGCTGGAGCAGGACGACGCCCCCAATCAGTGCAGCCCCCATATTCTCTTTGCAAGCAAAGTAATGAAGGACAGCAACTAGAGTACCAGCGAAGTTAGGATCAATAGGCAAAACTACCTCACAAAGCGTTGAGTCAATGTAGAAGTCTCTCTTTCTCTCTCTCCGAATCTCGCTCTCTCTCTCAGAACGAGTGGTGCAAAAATGTCGACCAAAGAAAAAGACAGGAAGAGGCCCCCTTTAAATAGTGCCCCCCCCAGCCCCACAGCGATTGATAGCGTTCCAGTCTTCCGGTCGTTGGATGCGCCAGGCGGTAAGGCAGGGGGCGCCACTCAATTTCCGCTCCGGGGCGCCACAAGGGCGTTGCACCATGGAATGACGTCATAATCTGCGCGCGCAGGTGGTCGCAGCAGTAAGTTTTAGCGCCGCCGCACAATCTCTAGTTAAGTTCCCGAGCGGCGCAAACATCGCTGCGCCCGGGCGTTAGCGGCGTTGCGCCCCATTAGCGCCCTCTTAAGACGCTAACGGGAGGCGCAACCAACTGAATTTTTACCCCATGGAGTCTAAGACCACGATTTTGTCATTGGATGCAGGTTGGGAGCGGGTCAGGTGGTTTCCGGGTTCCAGTCCCGACCCCAACTGCATCCGGCCCACGGACATGATTTTCCCTTGATTGACCTTGTTAAGCCCACCCTGCGGGCTTGCCGGCCAATTAAAAGGAAGCCGGTCAGATGACATCATTTGATGACGCTTCATCAGCCGGTTTTCTTAAAGGGACCAAGCACAATTTTTTTTTGACAGCTGATTTTTTCAGAGTTTGACAGCATTGAGGTGCTGCAAACACTGACAATCACTGTACCAAGGTGAGCTCTTGCACCTAGGCTCTCCAATGACTCCCTCCATAGGCTAGAACAGATGGCAGCTGCAGGTGAGTTTACAGAAGTGATCTGTCACTGGTGAGAGAGGTTCTCCCAATGTGGTGGGACCAGACATGGATTTCAAACCTTGTTACCTGCAGAAAACTGTAAATGCATTAAAAATGATTTTCCCAACATTTTCTTACCTCTGAAACTCACCAGTGCACCATTGGATCCTTCATACCACTTCTGCAACTGTCATCAATGCAGAAACATTACAGCAGACACACAACATGCCACACTTACCTGGCATGTTGTCTGGACGTCGGGAACCCTGAGGCAGAAGTGACAAAATTCAAAAAGAGTCTGTTAACTGCTATCAAGTACCTGTTAACAGGCAGGTAAGTGGCTCCAAACCCGCCCTCTCAGTGCCGATAAAATCGCGGCCTTACTGAACCAATCACCGGCTTACACCCAATTCCTCGAAATCCAATCATGAAGATGCCACATACAAAGCACCTCTGCTTACTCAGGTTCTGGTCTTATGATCCCCTGGCATCATCTGTCTATGACCACCAGGACTGATATATGCAGTTATGGCAACATAAAAGAAGATGTCTCAATACTAAAGTGATATGGTGTCCTTGATGATCCTGTGATAGGCCCATGTTTCAGCTTACTGCCAGATATCAACCCTCTCTTGTTCCTTCTCATAACATGCCAACATGGTTACAACCAATGTTCCCTGTCATTTTGGTTTCACGGCCCCTTTAAGGGGCTGTGTGGGCCATTCGAAGTACCGCACATGCCTGGTTTTTACATTGAGAAGTCGGCGAGTCGGCTGTGTGTGATCCCTGGAGCGCTGTGCGGCCGCGCAGCTTAAAGGGAGCATTGGTTACAACTACAACTGACCTTGGTTTCCACAGCAACTCCACTCTATGCCCCATCCTTACTGTTGGCTAATATCCATGCTGCCACTGTCCCTTTTATTCCATGGGCTTCAACTTTGCTGGTAAGGTGCCACATAATAGGCTTGCCAGCGAAGTTGAAGCCCATGGAATAAAATGGACAGTGGCAGCATGGATACGGAATTGGCTAAGTGTCAGGAAACAGAGAGTAGTGGTGAACGGTTGTTTATCGGACTGGAGGAAGGTATACAGTGGTGTTCCCCGGGGGTCGGTACTGGGACCACTGCTTTTCTTGATATATATTACTGACTTGGACTTGGGTGTACAGGGCACAAATTCAAAATTTGCAGATGACACAAAACTCAGAAATGTCGTGAACATAAGAAATATGAGCTGGAGTCGGCCATTTGGCCCTTTGAGCCTACTCCACCATTCAACAAGATCATAGCTGATCTTCTACCTCAACCCCACCTTCCTGCACTCTCCCAATATCCCTTAATTCCCTAAGTTCCCAAAAACAGTGAGGAGGATAGTGATAGACTTCAAGAGGACATAGACAGGCTGGTGGAATGGGCGGACATGTGGCAGATGAAATTTAACACAGAAAAGTGCGAAGTGATACATTTTGGTAGGAAGAACGAAGAGAGGCAATATAAACTAAAGGGTACAATTCTAAAGGGGGTGCATGAACAGAGAGACATGGGGTATATGTGCACAAATCATTGAAGGTGGCAGGGCAGTTTGAGAAAGCGGTTAAAAAAAAGTATGAGATCCTGTGTTTTATAAATAGAGGCATAGAGTACAAAAGTAAGGAAGTTGTGATGAACCTTTATAAAACACTGGTTCGGTCTCAACTTGAGTACTGTGTCCAATTCTGGGCACTGCACTTTAGGTAGGATGTGAAGGCCTTAGAGAGGGTGCAAAAAAGATTTGCAAGAATGCTTCCAAGGATCAGAGACTTGAGGGACGTAGATAGACTGGATAAGCTGAGGTTGTTCTCCTCAGAGCAGAGAAGGTTGAGAGGAGATTTGATAGAGGTGTTCAAAATAATGAGGGGTCTAGACAGAGTAGATAGAGAGAAACTGTCCCCATTGGCGGAAGGATTGAGAACCAAAAGACGCAGATTTAAGGTGATTGGCAGAAAGGCGACATGAGGAAAACTTTTTTACGCAGCGAGTGGTTAGGATCTGGAAATCACTGCCTGAAAGAGTGGTGGAGGCAGACTCAATCACAGCTTTGAAAAGGGAATTGGATAAGTACCTGAAGGAAAAAAAGTTTCAGAGCTACGGGGAAAGGGTGGGGGAGTGGGACGAGCTGAAGTACACTTGCAGAGAGCCGGCACGGGCTCAATGGGCCGAATGGCTGCCTTCTGTGCTGTAACCATTCTATGATTCTCTGATCTATGATTCTATATCCAACTCTCATTAATTCGCACACAGATTCCCTATTCGACTATAGCAGTCCTCTTTCTCATCCCAGGCTGTCTGGGTTACGGTTTCCTCACTAATGGTAGAAAACAACTATTATGTTCTACTTCGCTGCGCGATTGCGCTGGTACATGGAAGATGTCACGTTTGTGATCATGCTAATGAATTTTGGCAGAATCTTGAAGCGTAACCGAGCATTGCAAATTCAAACGCATTGTGGCCGCAATTTCCCGAATGCGCCCAAAGCGGAAACTCTTCGCCCAAATGTATTGAGTTGGGATGGAAGAGAAAATGGGGCAGTGTCAAAGCAAGGAAGCAAAAAATATCAGACCAAAATCAAGCCTAAACATTGCAATTGATTTTGTAGAATTCATTCTCCAATGTAATTCAAATTTTCATCGTTAATTGTGGCTTTAGCTTGCAGCCATATTAAGGACACTTTTTAGACAAGAATTGGTTAGTTATTCATGCACTTTAAGATGTTAGTGTTGAGGATGAAACGCTTCACATTTTAGGTAACCCAGTATGAGCATCAAGCACTCTCGAGTCAGGTATCGCACAATCAACAACAACAACTTGTATTTATATAGTGCCTTTAACGCAGTTAAATGCCCCAAGATGCTTCACAGAAGCGTCATCAAACAAAATTTGACACCGAGCCACGTAAGGAGATATTAGGACAGATGACCAAAAGCTGGGTCCAAGAGGTTTTAAGGAGCGTCTTAAAGGAGGAAAGAAAGATAGAGAGGCGGAGAGGTTTAGGGAAGGAATTCCAGAGCTCAGGTCCTCGGCAGCTGAAGGCACAGTCGTCAATGGGAGCGATTAAAATCAGGGATGCGCAAGAGGCCAGAATTGCAGGAACACAGAGATCTCGGAGGGTTGTAGGACTGGAGGAGGGGACAGCGATAAGAAGAGGTGAGATTATGGGGAGGTTTTGGAAACAAGGATGAGAATTTTAAAATTGAGGTGCTGCTGGACCGGGAGCCAATGTTAGTTAGCAAGCAGAGGGGTGATGGGTGAACAGGACTCAGTGCGCCTTAGGATACGAGCAGCAGAGTTTACGCAGGGTAGAAGATGGGATGCCGGCCAGGAGAGCATTGGAATAGTCCAGGCTAGAGGCAACAAAGGCATGGATGAGGGTTTCAGCAGCAGATGAGCTGAGGTAGTGGCGGAGACGGGCGAGGTTACGGAGGTGGAAGTAGGCGGTCTTGAAGCAGAGTAATGCTCGCTCTACTCTGCCCAACAACAGGCTCCCACTACTCTACCCCAACAACAGGCTCCCTCTACTCTGTCCTAACAACAGGCTCCCTCTACTCTGTCCCAACAACAGGCTCCCTCTACTCTGTCCCAACAACAGGCTCCCTCTACTCTGTCCCAACAACAGGCTCCCTCTACTCTGTCCCAACAACAGGCTCCCTCTACTCTGTCCCAACAACAGGCTCCCTCTACTCAATCCAACAACAGGCTCCCTCTACTCTGTCCCAACAACAGGCTCCCTCTACTCTGTCCCAACAACAGGCTCCCTCTACTCTGTCCCAACAACAGGCTCCCTCTACTCTGTCCCAACAACAGGCTCCCTTTACTCTATCCAACAACAGGCTCCCTCTACTCTGTCCCAACAACAGGCTCCCTCTACTCTGCCCCAACAACAGGCTCCCTTTACTCTATCCAACAACTGGCTCCCTCTACTCTGTCCCAACAACAGGCTCCCTCTACTCTGCCCCAACAACAGGCTCCCTCCACTCTGTCCCAACAACAGGCTCCCTCTACTCTGTCCCAACAACAGGCTCCCTCTACTCTGTCCCAACAACAGGCTCTCTCTACTCTATCCAACAACAGGCTCCCTCTACTCTACCCCAACAACAGGCTCCCTCTACTCTGTCCCAACAACAGGCTCCCTTTACTCTATCCAACAACAGGCTCCCTCTACTCTGTCCCAACAACAGGCTCCCTCTGCTCTGTCCCAACAACAGGCTCCCTCTACTCTGTCCCAACAACAGGCTCCCTCTACTCTGTCCCAACAACAGGCTCTCTCTACTCTATCCAACAACAGGCTCCCTCTACTCTGCCCAACAACAGGCTCCCTCTACTCTGTCCCAACAACAGGCTCTCTCTACTCTATCCAACAACAGGCTCCCTCTACTCTGTCCCAACAACAGGCTCCCTCTACTCTGCCCAACAACAGGCTCCCTCTACTCTGTCCAACAACAGGCTCACTCTACTCTGTCCAACAACAGGCTCCCTCTATCTGCCCAACAACAGGCTCCCTCTACTCTGCCCCAACAACAGGCTCCATCTACTCGATCCAACAACAGGCTCCCTCTACTCTGTCCAACAACAGGCTCCCTCTACTCTGCCCCAACAACAGGCTCCATCTACTCGATCCAACAACAGACTCCCTCTACTCTATCCAACAACAGGCTCCCTCTACTCTGTCCAAACAAAAGGCTCCCTCTACTCTGTCCCAACAACAGGCTCCCTCTACTCTGTCCCAACAACAGGCTCCCTCTACTCTGCCCCAACAACAGGCTCCCTCTACTCTGCCCCAACAATAGGCTCCCTCTACTCTACCCCAACAACAGGCTCCCTCTAATCTGTCCAACAACAGGCTCCCTCTACTCTGTCCAACAACAGGCTCCCTCTACTCTGTCCAACAACAGGCTCCCTCTACTCTGTCCAACAACAGGCTCCCTCAACTCTGTCCCAACAATAGGCTCCCTCTACTCTATCCAACAACAGGCTCCCTCTGCTCTGCCCAAACAACAGGCTCCCTCTACTCTGTCCAACAACAGGCTCACTCTCCTGTGGCCCAACAACAGGCTCACTCTACTGTACCCCAACAACAGGCTCCCTCTACTCTGCCCGAACAACAGGCTCACTCTCCTGTGGCCCAACAACAGGCTCACTCTACTGTACCCCAACAACAGGCTCCCTCTACTCTGCCCGAACAACAGGCTCCCTCTACTCTGTCCCAACAACAGGCTCCCTCTACTCTGTCCAACAACAGGCTCCCTCTACTCTGCCCCAACAACAGACTCCCTCTACTCTGCCCCAACAACAGGCTCACTCTACTCTGTCCAACAACAGGCTCCCTCTATTCCACCCAACAACAGACTCCCTCTACTCTGTCCAACAACAGGCTCCCTCTACTCTGTCCAACAACAGACTCCCTCTACTCTGCCCCAACAACAGGCTCACTCTACTCTGTCCAACAACAGGCTCCCTCTACTCCACCCAACAACAGACTCCCTCTACTCTGTCCAACAAGAGGTCCCTCTACTCCACCCAACAACAGACTCCCTCTACTCTGTCCAACAACAGGCTCCCTCTACTCTGACCCAACAACAGACTCTCTCTACTCTGCCCCAACAACAGTCTCCCTCTACTCTGCCCCAACAACAGGCTCCCTCTAATCTGTCCCAACAACAGACTCCCTCTACTCTGTCCAACAACAGGCTCCCTCTACTCTGTCCAACAACAGACTCCCTCTACTCTGCCCCAACAACAGGCTCACTCTACTCTGTCCAACAACAGGCTCCCTCTACTCCACCCAACAACAGACTCCCTCTACTCTGTCCAACAAGAGGTCCCTCTACTCCACCCAACAACAGACTCCCTCTACTCTGTCCAACAACAGGCTCCCTCTAATCTGTCCCAACAACAGGCTCCCTCTACTCTGTCCAACAACAGGCTCCCTCTACTCTGTCCAACAACAGACTCCCTCTACTCTGCCCCAACAACAGGCTCACTCTACTCTGTCTAACAACAGGCTCCCTCTACTCCACCCAACAACAGACTCTCTCTACTCTGCCCCAACAACAGTCTCCCTCTACTCTGACCCAACAACAGACTCTCTCTACTCTGCCCCAACAACAGTCTCCCTCTACTCTGCCCCAACAACAGGCTCCCTCTACTCTGTCCCAACAACAGGCTCCCTCTACTCTGTCTAACAACAGGCTCCCTCTACTCCACCCAACAACAGGCTCCCTCTACTCTGTCCCAACAACAGGCTCCCTCTACTCTTACCCAACAACAGGCTCCCTCTACTCTGTCCAACAACAGGCTCCCTCTACTCTGCCCCAACAACAGGCTCCCTCTACTCTGCCCCAACAACAGGCTCACTCTACTCTGTCTAACAACAGGCTCCCTCTACTCCACCCAACAACAGACTCCCTCTACTCTGTCCCAACAACAGGCTCCCTCTACTCTGTCCCAACAACAGGCTCCCTCTACTCTGTCCAACAACAGGCTCCCTCTACTCTGACCCAACAACAGACTCTCTCTACTCTGCCCCAACAATAGGCTCCCTCTACTCTGTCCCAACAACAGGCTCCCTCTACTCTGTCCAACAACAGGCTCCCTCTACTCTGTCCAACAACAGGTTTCCTCTACTCTGCCCCAACAACAGACTCCCTCAACTCTGCCCCAACAACAGGCTCCCTCTGCTCTGCCCCAACAATAGGCTCCCTCTACTCTGTCCCAACAACAGTCTCCCTCTACTCTGTCCAACAACAGGCACCCTCTACTCTGTCCAACAACAGGCTCCCTCTACTCTGCCCCAACAACAGGCTCCCACTACTCTGTCCAACAACAGGCTCCCTCTACCCCGCCCCAACAACAGGCTCCCTCTACTCTGTCCCAACAACAGCCTCCCTCTACTCTGCCCCAACAACAGGCTCCCACTACTCTGTCCAACAACAGGCTCCCCCTACTCTGCCCCAACAACAGGCTCCCTCTACTTTGTCCAACAACAGGCTCCCTCTGCTCTGCCCCAACAACAGTCTCCCTCCACTCTGCCCCAACAACAGGCTCCCTCTACTCTGTCCCAACAACAGGCTCCCTCTACTCTGCCTAAACAACAGGCTCCCTCTACTCTGTCCAAACAACAGGCTCCCTCTACTCTGCCTAAACAACAGGCTCCCTCTACTCTGTCCCAACAACAGGCTCCCTCTACTCTGCCTAAACAACAGGCTCCCTCTACTCTGTCCCAACAACAGCCTCCCTCTACTCTGCCCCAACAACAGGCTCCCACTACTCTGTCCAACAACAGGCTCCCGCTACTCTGCCCCAACAACAGGCTCCCTCTACTCTGTCCAACAACAGGCTCCCTCTACTCTGTCCCAACAATAGGCTCCCTCTACTCTGCCCCAACAACAGGCTCCCTCTACTCTGCCCCAACAACAGGCTCCCTCTACTCTATCCCAACAACAGGCTCCCTCTACTCTGCCCCAACAACAGGCTCCCTCTACTCTGCCCCAACAACAGGCTCCCTCTACTCTGCCCCAACAACAGGCTCCCTCTACTCTGTCCCAACAACAGGCTCCCTCTACTCTGCCCCAACAACAGGCTCCCTCTACTCTGTCCCAACAACAGGCTCCCTCTACTCTGCCCAACAACAGGCTCACTCTACTCTGTCCAACAATTCCAATCAGAAATTCAGGAGAAACTTCTTACACAGAGAGTGGTGAGAGTGTGGAGCTCACTACCACATGGAGTAGTTAAGACAATGAGCATCGATGGATTTAAGTGGAAGCTAAGATAAGCACACGAGGGAGAAAGGAATAGAAAGATATGTTGACAGGGTTTGATGAAGAGGGGTGCGAGGAGGCTCGTGTGGTGAATAAACACCGACATAGACCTGTTGAGCCAAACGGCCTGTTTCTGTGCTGTAAACCCGACATTATTCCAGTTAAAATGTAACTGGATCAAACAAAGAACAGAAGGTTAGGCGTCTCTTTATATTGAACTGACACCAACAGATCGGCAACTGTATATCAGGCACGTCAAGTTACATCAAAAAGCAAAATACTGCGGATGCTGGAAATCTGAAATAAAAACAGAAAATGCTGGAAACACTCAGCATCTGTGAGAGAGAAACAGAACTAATATTTCAGGTCGATGACCATTCATCAGAATATATATATATATACATATATAACATTTTATAATTTATAGAGAAACAGCAGGAACAGTGATGCAATGGAAGACCAAATTAAACAGTTAATAACCAGCCCAGGGACCTACCAGGAACACCAAGTGCTGCAAGTATAGGGTAGCAGATGGCAAACGGCAGACCAGTTATTCGACCGTGCATTTCTTGAGAGAAGCTCTGATGGTTGTTGAATCAGAGGCAACAGCTTTGACTGACAGGGTGGAAGGAGTTCTCATTTATATCAGATTGCACCATCATTGTCATTAGTTACAGGTATTTGAACAAACAGAGTATTCTCATTAGCGACAGTCATTTATGAAATATTACGTAATAGAATGTATTTACATTTTTTTTTAATTCGTTTTTCATGGGATGTGGGCGTCGCAAGCAAAGCCAGCTTTTATTGCCCATCCCTAGTTGCCCTTGAGAAGATGGTAGTGAGCTGCCTTCTTGAACCACTGCGGTCTGTGTGGTGAAGGTACTCCCACAGTGTTGTGAATGGCTCTGAACCCTGTGCAGTCATCAGTGAACATCCCCATTTCTGACAATGGCCCAAAAATTAGTGAGTGAGCCTTCGTGCGAGGGTAAGGCCTCCCCGCGATCTCTCACTGCGCGCTGGCTTTTTCAGTCCGAGCTCGCACGAACTTGATGTTCTGGACAGCATCTGTGCAGGGCTTTCGTATCCCACAGGCGTAGTTAATTCGTGCGAAGTGTGGGATCACGTGACTCAGTTAGAGCCAATGGCAGCACACCATCTTTCATTCATAGCTTTCACAGCACGGCTGTGAAAGCTATGAATACTATACCCCCCCAAAAGAACAGCTAAACCTCAATTAATTTTTTTTTAAAAACCATCACATTAATAAAATAAGTATAGTTAAATAAATTAACCATTTTAAACAAAAAATTAAATTTTTGAAATTTTTTAAATCTTTTAAAAAGTTATAAAAATAAACTTACCTGTCTTTAAAGTCTCTAAAAAAGATATACCTGTTAAAAAAAATTCAAAATAATACCTAATTAAGTACTTACCTTGTTAAAAGAGGGTCTTACACCTCCTTTCTTTATGTCTAAAATCTTCCATGCTTACCTGCGCGTTCAAAGCACTAAGTGCACTGCGTGCGCGCAGCCTGTAGCGCGCACGCGGTTCACCTAGGAACCGCCCCCTTTTGAATTCACCAAGTGCCGCTTTTCAGCGCATGCGCAGTGCATGCAGAAAACCGGCAATTGGAGACAGAATACGCGAGAGTACACAGTGCGTTCTCTCGCGTAGCGGCACTAATTTTTGGGCCATTATGTTGGTGGGAAGGTCACTGATGAAGCAGCTGAAGAAGGTTGGGCCTAGGACACTGCCCTGAGGAACTCCTGCAGTGATGTCCTGGGGCTGTGATGATTGACCTTCAATCACCACAGCCATCTTCCTTTGTGCTAGGTATGACTCCAGCCATTGGAGAGTTTTCCCCCTGATTCCCATTGACTTCATTTTACTCGGGCTCCTTCATGCCACACTCGGTCAAATGCTGCCTTGATGTCAAGGGCAGTCACTCTCACCTCACCTCTGGAATTCAGCTCCTTTGTCCATGTTTGGACCAAGGCTGTAATGAGGTCGGGAGCTGAGTGGTCTTGGCGGAACCCAAACTGGGCATTAGTGAGCAGGTTATTGGTGAGTAAGGTGCCGCTTGATAGCACTGTCAATGACACCTTCCATCATTTTGCTGATGATTGAGAGCAGACTGATGGGGCGGTAATTGTTCGGGTTGGATTTGTCCTGCTTTTTGTGGACAGGACATACCTGGGCAGTTTTCCACATAGCCGGGATGTTGTCGGGGCCCATAGCCTTTGCTGTATCCAGTGTGCTCAGTCGTTTCTTGATATCACGTGGAGTGAATCGAATTGGCTGAAGACTGGCTTCTGTGATGGTGGGGACCTCGGGAGTCGGCCGATATGTATCATCCAATCGGCACTTCTGGCTGAAAATGGTTGCAAACGCTTCAGCCTTGTCTTTTGCAGTCACATGCTGGGCTCCACCATCATTGAGGATGGGGATATTCATGGAGCCTCCTCCTCCCGTTAGTTGCTTAATGGTCCACCACCATTCACGACTGGATGTGGCAGGACTGCAGAGCTTTGATCTGATCCATTGATTGTGGGATCGCTTAGCCCTGTGTATAGCATGCTGCTTCCGCTGTTTAGCATGCATGTAGTCCTGTGTTACAGCTTCCCCAGGTTGGCACATCATTTTTAGGTATGCCTGGTGCTGCTCATGGCATGCTCTTCCACACTCCTTATTGAACAGCGTTGGTCCCCTGGCCTGGTGGTAATGGTAGAGTGAGGGATATGCCGGGCCATGATGTTACAGATTGTGGTGGAATACAATTCTGCTGCTGCTGATGGCCCACACTGCCTCATGGATGCCCAGTTTTGAGCTGCTAGATCTGTTCTGAATTAAATCCATTTAGCACGGTGGTAGTGCCACACAACACGATGGAAGGTGTCCTCAGTGTGAAGATGGGACTTCGTCTCCACAATGACTGTGCGGTGGTCACTGCTACCAATGCTGTCATGGACAGATGCATCTGTGACAGGTAGATTGGTGAGGACGAGGTCAAGTAGATTTTTCCCTCGTGTTGGTTCTCTCACCACCTGTCGCAGGCCCAGACTGGCAGCTCTGTCCTTCAGGACTCGGCCAGCTCAGTCAGTAGTGATGCTACCGAGCCACTCTTGGTGATGGATAGTAAAGTCCCCCACCCAAAGTATATTCTGTGCCATTGCTACTCTCAGTGCTTCTTCCAAGTGGTGTTTAACATGGAGGAATACTGATTCATCAGCTGAGGGAGGGCGGTAGGTAATAATCAGCAGGAGGTTTCCTTGCCCTTGCTTGACCTGAAGCCATGAGACTTCATGGGGTCCGGAGTCAATGTGGGGACTGCCAGGGCCACTCCTTCCCGACTGTATAGCACTGTGCCGCCACCCCTGGTGGGTCTGTCCTGCCCGTGGGACAGGACATACCCAGGGATGGTGATGGTGATGGAAGAGATTGGGACATTTGCTGAAAGGTATGATTCTGTGAGTATGACTATGTCAGGCTGTTGCTTGACTAGTCTGTGGGACAGCTCTCCCAATTTTGGCACAAGTCCCCAGATGTTGGTGAGGAGGACTTTGCAGGGTTGACTGGGCTGGGTGTGCCGTTGCCGTGTCCGTAGCCGGTGCTGAGGTCGATGCCGGGTGGTCCGTCCGGTTTCATTCTTATTATGTTTCGTAGCAGTTGGTTACAACTGAGTGACTTGCTAGGCCATTTCAGAGGGCAGTTAAGAGTTAACCACATTGCTGTGGGTCTGGAGTCACATATAGGCCAGACCAGGTAAGGACGGCAGATTTCCATCCCTAAAGGACAGTAGTGAACCAGATGGCACTGGTGTACTGGGAAAGATGCAAAGAAATGAAGGTTTTAATATATATATTCCAGAAAAGCGAGCAGATTGTATTCTCTTCCAGCACTGATACATCAAGCTACATCTATAGTTTTCACACTGTTGATGTAATGTGGGGCGTTCCCAGCAATTCAGCAATGAAATCCAAGAATTAGTGCATATTTCTCAAAAGCATGAACTTACTCATTTAATTGCAGATTTGTGACTCCTTGCAATCAACTGGCTTCAAGCAACATTGTTGAACAAGAGCTCTTCTTTCCAACTAAATAACTGATCCGGCCTGGTCTGTGACTCATGTTTGGCCTCCCCAGTCTAGTGAGATGGGTCTGCAGAGCTGCTGTGTTCAAATCTCCCAGCCACCCCCTGTCCCCTACGTGAGGTGTCTGGGATTCTCCTTCCTGCGAACACATGATTTGAGCAGCTGCACTCTCCTTGCCTTTACCATGTGAGAGTTTGGGAATCTTTTCCTCCCACACTCACATTACTTTGTGGAACCACAATGCTACCTTAACATCAGAATCAAAACGGTATAACACATCCCATATTAATGAACCAATCACTCCTACAATGCATTCACCCAACTAAAACAGGCAGCTCCATGCATGCAGGGCTCTTTTAACTAATGGTACATTTGTGACAGAATTTAATTTTGACTAAAGTACATTATTGATTTGAAGTCTTTACTAAAAGAAGGAACTTACATTTCCATCGCACCTTTCACAACCTCAGGACATCCCAAAGCACTTTGCAACCAATTAAATACTTTTGAAGTGTAGT
Organism: Squalus acanthias; assembly: GCA_030390025.1. Lineage (NCBI taxonomy): Eukaryota > Metazoa > Chordata > Chondrichthyes > Squaliformes > Squalidae > Squalus > Squalus acanthias. The sequence goes on along the minus strand of CM059430.1, from coordinate 85,317,147 downwards.
CAGTGTTTTAATGTAGGAAACACTGCAGCCAATTTGTGCACACCAAGCTCCCGCTAAAAGCAATGAGATAAATGACCAGATAATCTGTTTTAGTGATGTTGGTTGAGGGATTAATGGTGATCAGGGCACCAGGGAGAACTCCCCTGCTCTTCTTCAAAATAGTGCCATGGAATCTTTTACATCCACCTGAAAGAGCAGATGGGCACTTGGTTTAACGTCTCATCCGAAAGACGGCACCTCCGACAGTGCAGCACTCTCTCGATACTGCATCCCCGATTTTAATCGCTCCACCATTGGCGGCCGTGCCTTCAGTTGCCTTGGCCCTAAGCTCTAGTTTTCCCTCCCTAAACCTCTTTGCCTCTCTACCTCTCTCTCTCCTCCTTTAAAACACTTCTTAAAACCTACCTCTTTAACCAAGCTTTTGGTCACCTGATCTGCGTACATGATTCCTGATTCTCTTTGGACCTTGTCTGCTCTCTGTTGCGTTACCTAAGTCATGAATAAATATACATAGAATTACTTAGCATATACAGCATAGAAACATGCCATTCAGCCCAACCAGTCCACGCCGGTGTTTATGCTTCGCTTGAGCCACCTCCCGTCTTTCCTTATCTAACTCTATGTAGATAAATTACCTCTACTGCATTACCCTTGACTACTCTCTCTCTTACCTCTTCAAAAACTTCAATGAGTTTGGTCAAGCAAGACTTTCCGTTTTGAAATCCATGCTGACTATTTATTATTATATTTTTGGTTTCTCGATTTTCTTCCATTTTCTCCTTTAGTAGGAATTCCATTATTTTTCCTATCACTGATGTTAAGCTGACTAGTCTATAGTTCCCTGGACATGTTCTATCTCCCTACTTAAATATAGCTATTACGTTAGCTGCCCACCAGTCCTCTGGCACTACACATTTTTCTAATGTATTTTCCCCTTAGATTGTAAAATTGCCAATGTCGCTCCATTATTTAAGAAGGGTAAGAGAGATAAACTAGGAAATTATAGGCCTATTAGTCTGACGTCTGTTGTGGGGCAGTTACTATAATCTGTTATTGGGGACAAAGTGACTGAGCACTTAAAGAAATATGAGCTGACCAGAGAGAGCTACCGTGGATTTGTAAAGGGTAAGTCTTGTCTAACAAACATAGTTGAATTTTTGAGCAGGTAACAAATGTTACAGATAAGGGAGTGTCTATAGATGTTATTTATATGGACTTCCAGAAGGCATTGGAAAAGGTTCCACACAAGAGACTGTTAACAAAAATGAGAACACTTGGAATTGGAGACAACCTATGGCCATGGATAGGGAATTAGTTAGGAGGTAGGAGACAGAGATTGGGGATAATGGGGATGTACTCCAATTGGCAGGATGTGTCTAGTGGTGTCCCCCAGGAATCTGTACTGGGGTCTCAGCTTTTTACTATATTTATCAATGACTGAGAAGAAGGACTAGAGAGCCGTATATCCAGGTTTGCCGATGACACTAAGTTAGGTGGCACAGTAAATAGTGTAGATGGGAGCAGGAAGTCGCAAAGGGACATTGACAGATTAAGTGAGTGCGCAAGACTGTGGCAGCAATGTCCCTTTAAGCTACGGGGTCAGGCAGCGCTCTGCAGCTCCCACGCAGCCGGCTCACCAGCTTTAAAATAAGAAAAACCACGCATGCGCGGAATTTTCAATGGGCCGCGCAGCCCCTTAAAGGGGCCGTGCATACAAAAAAAATTAAGGGGAACATTGTGTGGCAGATGGAATTTGATGTGGGAAAGTGTGAGGTCATCCACTTTGGACCTAAGAAAGATTGATCAGAGTATTTACTAATTGGTGATAAGGTTGGAAAGGTGAAGAACAAAGAGAGATTTAGGGGTTCATGTAGATAAATCACTAAAAGCCCAGGGCAGGTACAAAATAGAATTAAAACGGCGAATGGAATGTTGGCTTTATCTCGAGGGGGCTGGAATACAAAGAGGTAGAAGTTATGTGACTGTTATATAAAGCTCAGGTTAGACCCCATCTGGTGCTGTGTTCAGTTCTGGGCACCACACCTCTGTAATCCTAAAACAGCAATCAAATCATCTCTCAATCTTCTCTGTTCCAGTGAGAACATGACTAATTTACATAATCACTCCTCAAACTCCAATCCCTCCACCACCATAATCATTCTGGTTGTTCTCTTCTGTATCCTTTCAATAGCTGTAGTATCCTTTCTGTACTGCAGTGGCCAGAACTGTACATTGTATACTAATTGCAGTCGCACCAATGATTTATAAAGTGGCAGGATTACCTCACTATGTCAGCTCAATATTTACCTTTTGACACATCCAAACATCTGAATTGATTTATTCATGGCCTCCGAGCATTGTTGCGAGAGCTTCAATTTATTGTCAATCAGGAGCTGCTTCATTTTCCATGTACATTATTTTCTTTCCTTTTAAGTCATTGGGCTAAAAATTGGATACAGCCACAAAACGGGCAGTGTTAAGGCCAAACTCAAAATGGTCTAGGTAACACACAAAATCCGTGTTCACTCCTCATTAACATGAGTATAGTCATGATTTCAGCACTAAAACTGAAGGCTTTGGGGGAGAAATTCAGTATCGCCCCATTTGGGGCGCAATTATCGGCCGGGCACAAAGATTAGCGCCTGGCGCTAATTATCGCCTCCGACTGCAAACTTGAATTTTATCGCCCCTGGAGGTGATTGGGGCGCTATATCAGGTGCTTCACACCTGTCTTAAGGCGCAAAGGCCGAGGAGCGAGGCGCTACCTCAGAGCGCTGGCGAAGCTCATTTGATGTCAGTCAGCAATGGAACACAGACACAATGGCGCCTGCCAGTTCTTAAAGGGGAGGGTTGATCTTGCTTTCCATCCACATCCTGCTCATTGCAGCCTTGAATCTCGGCCTGGAGAGACCTGTACATCAATTCTGCAGGAAAGAAAAATGGAGAGGCCCAGGGAAAGAGCTCAGAATGCAGCCCCCACATTCTCTTCTAAATCGATACAAGGAAGGGCAAATCAAAATGAACCTGCAAAGTGCTGCTCAGTACCCAAAACTCCTTCACACAGCATTGAATCTCTCCAGAAGTCTCTCTCTCTCTCTCTCAGACTGCGTAGTTGAAAAATGTCACCAACAATAAAAGGCAGGAAGCGGTCGCCTTTAAATAACGCTCCCCCAGTCCCTTCCTGACTGCAAAACGCTCCCCTCAACCTGTCGTTGCTAGCGGCAGGCGGTAAGGCAGGGGGCGCCATTCAATATCCACTCCGGGATGCTACCAGGGCGTTGGGCACTCGACTGACGTCACGTTCTGGCGGCGCAGGAGATCGTGGCGGTAGTATTTAGCGCCGCCGCAAAATGTCTCGTTAATTTCTCGAGCGGCGTAAACATTGTCACGCCCGGGTGCGAGTTGCTTTGCGCCCCATTATCGCCCTCTTAAGGCGCTAACGGGAGGTGCAACCAACTGAATTTTTCCCCCTTTGTGTCTTAATGCGAGGAGCATTCATAATAAGGTGGATGAATTAGCTGCGCAAATAGATGTAAATGGATATGATATAATTGGGATTACGGAGACGTGGCTCCAGGGTGACCAAGGCTGGGAATTCAACATCCAGGGGTATTCAATATTCATGAAGGACAGGCAAAAAGGAAAAGGAGGTGGGGTAGCATTGCTGGCTAAAGAAGAGATTAACACAATAGTAAGGAAGGATATTAGCTCTGATGATGTGGAATCTGTATGGGTAGAGCTGAGAAATACCAAGGGGCAGAAAACGTTAGTGGGAGTTGTATACAGACCCCCAAACAGTAATGCTGCGGTTGGGGATGGCATTAAATGGGAAATTAGAGATGCGTGCAATAAGGGCACAGCAGTTATCATGGGTGACTTTAATCTACATATAGATTGGGCTAACATAATTAGTAACAATACTGTGGAGGAGGAATTCCTAATGTGTATGGTTTTCTGGACCAATATGTCGAGCAACCAACTAGAGATCAGGCCATTTTAGACTGGGTATTATGTAATGAGAAAGGATTAATTAGCAAACTTGTTGTGCGAGGCCCCTTGGGGAGGAGCTATCATAATATGATAGAATTCTTCAATAAGATGGAGAATGAAGTAGTTGACTCAGAGACTGGGGTCCTGAATTTAAATAAAGGAAACTACGACGGTATGAGGTGCGAGTTGGCTAGGATGGATTGGGAAACGTTACTTAAAGGGTTGATGGTGGATAGGCAATGGCAAACATTTAAAGATCGCATGGATGAACTATAGAATTTGTTCATCCCTGTTTGGCATAAAAATAAAACAAAAAAGGTGACTCAACCGTGGCTAACAAGGGAAATTAGGGATAGCATAAGATCCAAGGAGAGGACATATAAATTGGCCAGAAAAAGCAGCAACCCTGAGGATTGGGAGCAGTTTAGGATTCAGCAAAGGAGGACAAAGGGATTAATTAAGAGGGGGAAAATAGAGTATGAGAGTAAGCTTGCAGGGAACATAAAAACTGACTGTAAAAGCTTCTATAGATATGTGAAGAGAAAAAGATTGGTGAAGTTAAGCGTAGGTCCCTTGCAGTCAGAATCAGGGGAATTTATAATGGGGAACAAAGAAATGTCAGGCCAATTAAATACATACTTTGGTTCTGTCTTCACAAAGGAGGACAATAATAACCTCCCAGAGATGTCGGGGAATATAGGGTCTAATGAGAGGGAGGAACTGAATGAAATCAGTATTTGTAGGGAAATGGTGTTAGGGAAATTGATGGGATTGAAGGCCGATAAATCCCCAGGGCCTGATAATCTACATCCTAGGGTACTTAAGGAAGTGGCCCTAGAAATAGTAGATGCATTGTTGGTCATCTTCCAAAATTCTATAGACTCTGGAACAGTTCCCATGGATTGGAGGGTAGCTAATGTAACCCCACTATTTAAAAAAGGTGGTAGAGAGAAAATGGGGAATTATAGACCGATAAGCCTGACATCGGTAGTGGGGAAAATGCTAGAGTCCATTATAAAAGATATAATAGCAGAGCACTTGGAAAACAGTGACAGGATCAGACAAAGTCAACATGGATTTACAAAAGGTAAATCATGCTTGACTAATCTACTGGAATTTTTTGAGGATGTAACTGGTAGAATAGATAAGGGAGAACCAGTGGATGTGGTGTATTTGGACTTTCAGAAGGCTTTCGATAAGGTCCCGCATAAGAGATTAGCGTGCAAAGTTAAAGCACATGGGATTGGGGGTAAGGTACTGACTTGGATAGAAAACTGGTTGGCAGACAGGAAGCAACGAGTTGGAATAAATGGGTCTTTTTCCGACTGGCAGGCAGTGACTAGTGGGGTACCGAAGGGATCGATGCTACGACCCCAGTTATTCACAATATAAATTAATGATCTAGACAAGGGAACTAGATGTAATATCTCCAAGTTTGCAGACGACACAAATCTGGGTGGGCGTGTGTGCTGTGAGGAGGATGCAGAGAAACTCCAGTACGATTTGGACAGGTTGGGTGATTGGGCAGATGCATGGCAGCTGCAGTATAATGTGGATAAATGCGAGGTTATCCACTTTGGTGGCAAAAACAGGAAGACAGATTATTACCTGAACGGCAATAGATTGGGAAAAGGGGAAGTGCAACGAGACTTGGGTGTCCTTGTGCAGCAGTTGCTGAAGGTAAGCATGCAGGTGCAGCAGGCGGTTAAGAAGGCAAATGGTATGTTGGCCTTCATAGCGAGAGGATTCAAGTACAGGAGCAAGGATGTCTTGCTGCCGTTGTACAGGGCTTTGGTGAGACCACACCTTGAGTATTGTGTGCAGTTTTGGTCGCCTTATCTGAGGAAGGATGTTCTTGCCATGGAGGGAGTGCAGCAAAGATTCACCAGACTGATACCTGGGATGGCAGGAATGACGTATGAAGAGAGATTGGGTCGATTAGGCTTATATTCGCTAGAGTTTAGAAGAATGAGAGGGGCTCTCATTGAAACTTATAAAATTCTAACAGGACTAGACAGACTAGTTGCAGGAAGGAGGTTCTCGATGGCGGGGGAGTCCAGAACCAGGGATCACAGTCTAAGGATAAGGGGTAAGCTATTTAGGACTGAGATGAGGAGGAATTTCTTCACCCAGAGAGTTGTGAACCTATGGAATTCTCTACCACAGAAGACAGTTGAGTCCAATTCATTAAATATATTCAAGAAGGAGTTAGATATATTTCTTAAGGCTAAGGGGATCAAGGGATATGGGGGGAAAACAGGGACAGGGTACTGAATTTGGATGATCAGCCTTGATCGCATTGAATGGTGGAGCAGGCTCGAGGGGCCGAATGGCCTACTCCTGCTCCAATCCTCCATGTTTCTATGTTTCTATGTTTCTCATTGGCTTAATGCTCAACAGGTGGACCAATATCGGGGCCAGTCTAATTCACAGTCATGTGTGGCACTACTTAAAGGGGAGGTGCATTGATGCTACAGCACCTCATTGTCAGGGCAGTTGCAACTGGAGCTGCCCCAAAAGGAACAGTCACCGGCACATCATCGAAACTGGGAGAGAGCCTGGAGGTTCTCTGACAAAGCTCTGGAGGCACTCCTTGTGGCCATGGGAAGGAGGCGGGCCGTACTCTACCCCCAAAGTGGCAGGAAGCCCTCGCCATACACCTACTGTACAATGTGGCAGGAGATAGCCGACCATGTGGAGTTGCAGAAAGTAGCACAGAGCCAGTCAAACTGCATAAACCTGTCAGGTGCAAGTGATTGCCGATGATCCCTTTAAATACCACTGCTGGAGCCTGCTTCCTGCTTCCAATGCTTGCTCTGCTTGTCGTTGTTAAGGCATGCCGGTAAATGCAGTGACGAAATCCAATGTCGCAGATCAGGCGTCAAGTGAGCGTTGCGCACTCACTGATGTCACGAACAGCTTAATTTCAATCACTTCAGCGATCGCTTCTATCGGCAGAACTGCTGGTCATCTCAAAATGGTAGCCACCGCGGGACCCGCTGCCAGCTGATGGAAGAGCGGTGGCTGCCATTTTTTTGCCCGATTATGGCGGTAATGGGTGGCGTTAAACACCTGAATTTCTAGACCATAGTCCCTTCCTGGATTTTTTTGTCCCCATGTTAAAAACTTTACATTTCTCGATATTGAATTTCATCAGAAATTTGTCAACCTAAATCCCAATTAGTATCATCTGCAAATTTAGTCATTGTGCTTGTGACTCCTAACTGCTGATCATTTATGAACACCGGCAATATATTGGATAAAAGTGAGAAGTCGCACAACACCAGGTTATAGTCCAACAGCTTTATTTGAAATCACAAGCTTTCGGAGCTGCTGCTCCTTCGTCAGGTGAAGTGAAGGAATACGAATCGGCAAAGCATATATAGACAGAGAACAATGCCTGTGCAGCGTAAAATGTCAGATGACTACAGTTAATCTTTCTAACTGCCTTTTATCACACCTCGGCAGAGAAACAATCAGGTCAGTCAGGAAGGCACCACATCAAAGACATAGCAAGATACAACTGAGACAATGAGGTGGAGTCACAGGGGGTCTAATGTGTCAAATGCAGTCTGTATGGAAAACCATAAACTTTAAAATTTTTACTTTTTTTTACTGGAAATCACATCTGTGAACAAGCCAACGACGACTCGAGTCTGGATGACTCTACGTCATGTAACGTGACATGAACCCAAGATCCCGGTTGAGTCCGTCCTCATGGGTGCGGAACTTGGCTATCAGTTTCTGCTCGATGATTTTGCGTTGTCGTGTGTCTCGAAGGCCGCCTTGGAGAACGCTTACCTGCAGATCCGAGGCTGAATGTCCTTGACTGCTGAAGTGTTCCGCGACTGGGAGGGAACACTCCTGCCTGGCGATTGTTGCACGGTGTCCGTTCATACGTTGTCTCAGTGTCTGCATGGTCTCGCCGATGTACCATGCTCCAGTGCATCCTATCCTGCAACGTATTCATTTTTCAGAATTCATTAGACTCGGGAACAGTGCCCATGGATTGGAGGGTAGCTAACGTTACCCCACTATTCAAAAAGGGGGGTAGGGAAAAAGCAGGTAATTACAGACCTGTAAGCCTTACATCAGTTGTGTGCAAAATGCTGGAGTCCATCATTAAGGATGAAATAGCGGAGCACTTAGCAAATGGGGACAGGATAGGACAGAGTCAACATGGATTTACAAAGGGTAAATCGTGCTTGACTAATCTATTGGAATTTTTTGAGGGAGTAACTGGTAAAATAGATGGGGGAGAGCCAGTAGATGTGGTGTACCTGGACTTCCAAAAGGCCTTCGATAAGGTCCCACATAAAAGATTAGCATGGAAAATTGAAGCTCATGGGATAAAGGGGAAAGTATTGACGTGGATAGAGAACTGGCTGTCAGATAGAAAACAGAGAGTTGGAATAAACGGCTCATTTTCTGAATGGCAGGCAGTAACAAGTGGGGTACCACAGGGATCTGTCCTGGGTCCCCAGCTGTTCACAATTTACATTAATGACCTGGATCAGGGAGTCGGATGCAGCATTTCCAAATTTGCAGACGACACTAAACTAGGAGGGGGGGTGGGCTCAGAGGAGGAGACCAGGAAGCTCCAGAGCGATTTGGACAGACTGGGTGATTGGGCGGATAAATGGCAGATGAACTATAATGTGGACAAGTGCGAAGTTATCCACCTTGGGTGCAGGAACGGGAGGGCAAATTATTATTTAAATGGCAATAAATTGGGAGAGGGGGAAGTACAGAGAGACCTGGGTGTTCTTGTACACCAGTCACTGAAGGCGAGCATGCAGGTGCAACAGGTGGTCAAGAAGGCAAACGGTATGCTGGCCTTCATAGCAAAAGGGTTGGAATACAGGAACAGGGATACCTTGCTGCAGCTGTACAGGGCACTGGTGAGACCACACCTCGAGTACTGTGTACAGTTTTGGTCGCCTCATCTGAGGAAAGATGTTCTTGCCATGGAGGGGGTGCAGCGGCGATTCACCAGGCTGATACCAGGAATGGCGGGATTGACCTATGAGGAGAGACTATGTAGTTTAGGGATGTACACACTGGAGTTTAGAAGATTGAGAGGGGACCTCATAGAAGTGTATAAAATTCTGACAGGTCTAGACAGACTAGATGCAGAAGGAATGTTTCCCTTGGCGGGTGAGAACAGAACTAGAGGACATAATTTAAGGATAAGGGCTAAACCATTTAGGACAGAAATGAGGGGGAATTTCTTCACTCAGAGGGTGGTGAACCTGTGGAACTCATTGCCACAGAGGGCAGTGTACGCCAGCTCATTAAATATATTTAAGAGGGAATTAGATATATTTCTACAGGCAAAAGGGGTTAAGGGTTACGGAGAGAAGGCGGGGACGGGATACTGAATTGGAGGATCAGCCATGATCTCATTAAATGGCGGAGCAGGCTCGAAGGGCCGGATGGCCTACTCCTGCTCCTATCTTCTATGTATCTATGTATCTATGTATGAGGTAGACAACGTTGGCCGAGTCACATGAGTATGTACCATGTACCTGGTGGGTAGTGTCCTCATGTGTGATGATGGTATCTGTGTTGATGATCTGGCATGTCTTGCAGAGGTTGCCGTGGCAGGGTTGTGTGGTGTCGTGGTCGCTGTTCTCCTGAAGGCTGGGTAATTTGCTGCGAACGATGGTACTTTTGAGGTTAGGCGGCTGTTTGAAGACGACTAGTGGAGGCGTGGGGATGGCCTTAGCGAGGTGTTCGTCGTCATCGATGACATGTTGAAGGCTGCGAAGAACATGGCGTAGTTTCTCCGCTCCGGGGAAGTACTGGATGACGTAGGGTACCCTGTTGGTTGTGTCCCGTGTTCGTCTTCTGAGGAGGTCTATGCGATGTTTCGCTGTGGCCCGTCGGAACTGTCGATCGAAGAGTCGAACGTCATATCCCGTTCTTACGAGGGCGTCTTTCAGCGTCCGTAGGTGTCCATCGCGTCCCTCCTCGTCTGAGCAGATCCTGTGTATTCGCAGGGCTTGTCCATAGGGGATGGCTTCTTTAACGTGGTTAGGGTGGAAGCTGGAGAAGTGGAGCATCATGAGGTTGTCCATGAGCTTGCGTAGAGTGAAGTCCTGAGGTGTCCGTCTTTGATGGAGATTCATGTGTCCAGGAATGAAACCGATTCTGAGGAGTAGTCCATGGTGAGTTTGATGGTGGGATGGAACTTGTTGATGTTATCGTATAGTCTTTTCAGTGATCCTTCGCCGTGGGTCCAAAGAAAGAAAATGTCGTCGATGTATCTGGTGTACAGCATTGGTTGGAGGTCCTGTGCAGCGAAGAAGTCTTGCTCGAACTTGTGCATGAAGATGTTGGCGTATTGGGGTGCGAATTTGGTCCCCATGGCTGTTCCGTGTGTTTGGGTAAAAAACTGGTTGTCGAAGGTGAAGACATTGTTGTCAAGGATGAAGCGGATGAGTTGCAGGATGGCGTCTGGAGATTGGCTGTTGTTGGTGTTGAGTACTGAGGCTGTCGCAGCGATGCCGTCATCGTGGGGGATACTGGTGTAGAGTGCCGACACGTCCATCGTGGCGAGGAGTGTTCCTGATTCAACTGGTCCATGGGTGCTGAGTTTCTGTAAGAAGTCTGTAGTGTCGCGACAGAAGCTGGGGGTTCCCTGTACGATGGGTTTCAGGATGCCCTCGACGTATCCAGAGAGGTTCTTTGTCTATATATGCTTTGCCGATTCGTATTCCTTCACTTCACCTGACGAAGGAGCAGCAGCTCCGAAAGCTTGTGATTTCAAATAAAACTGTTGGACTATAACCTGGTGTTGTGCGACTTCTCACTTTTGATCATTTATGAAGATATTAAACAAAAGAGGTACCAATACAGACCCTTGTTTGACCTCACTGGTAACTTTTTCCCAGGCTGATGACAATCCCTGTACCACCACTCCCTGGGTTCTATTGGTCAACCAATTACTAATGTTATACCACTATTCAATAAAGGGGTGAGGGATAAACCAGGAAACAAAAGCCAGTCAGTCTAACATCGGTGGTCGGGAAATTATTGGAAACCATTATCAGGCACAAAATAAACTTTTATTTGGAAAGGCATGGTTTAATCAAGGATAGCCAGCATGGATTTGTTAAAGGCAAATTATGTCTGACTAACTTGACTGAATTCTTTGATGAGGTATCAGAGAAGTTTGATCAAGGTAGTGCGGTAGTTGTTTATATATGAACTTTCGGAAGCCATTCGACAAAGTGCCACAAAGGAGGCTTATTAAGAAGATGGAACACGATGGAATTAAGGGGAAAGTGGTGGTAGCGATACAACATTGGCTCAGTTACCGGAAGCAAAGCGTGGTGGCTGATTGATCTTTTTTAGACTGGGATGTGGTTTGCTGTGGTGTTCCCCAAATGTCAGTTTTCGGTCCATTACACTTTTTAATTTTTATAAACAACCTAGACTTGGGTGTAGGGAGCAGCTTTACAAAGTTTGCAGAGGATACAAAATTTGGGAACGTAGTAGCTCGTGATGAGGATAGTTGTACACTTCAGGATAACATAGACAGGATGGTGAAATGGGCAAAAGCATGGCAGATGGAGTTCAATGCGGAGAAGTGTGAAGTGATGCAATTTGGGAGGATTAATAAGACAGTATTGTGGCGGATCGCCACCTAAACGGGCGCAATCCACTTTTCCGTCCGTGGACAATAAATCGGGCACCTTGCCTTTAAGGCGCATGCTGCCTTTAAGGCATGAAAAAAGGAGTCGGCGTCGCCCTCAGTGTGAACTTAAAAAGAGCGGGCATCGCCCTCAACCAGTAAGGTTTTGCAGAGAGAAGTTGTAGCAGCCATTTTGCCAAGGAGTATGTAATTAAAAGCCATGTGCTCCACATATTGACTCGGCCTCAATTCGTGCTTCGCGGCAGCCACAATAGTATACTTTCAATGGCACAATTTTGAACAGTGTAGATGACCAGGGAAACCTTGATGTCCATATACACAAATCCTTAAATGTGGCAGGGCAAGTTGATAAGGTGGTTAATAAGCATATGGGTTACTTGGGTTTATAAATAGAGGCATAGAATATAAAAGCAAAGAGATCATGCTAGAAATTGATTATTCACTGGTTAAGCTGCCGACCTCATTACAGCCTTGGTCCAAACATGGACAAAGGAGCTGAATCCCAGAGGTGAGGTGAGAGTGACTGCCCTTGACATCAAGGCAGCATTTGAACGAGTGTGGCATCAAGGAGCCCTAGTAAAACTGAAGTCAATGGGAATCGGGGGGAAACCTCTCCACTGGTTGGAGTCATACCTAGCACAAAGGAAGATGGTTGTGGTGATTGAAGGTCAATCCTCACAGCCCCAGGACATCGCTGCAGGTGTTCCTCAGGGCAGTGTCCTAGGCCCAACCATCTTCAGCCGCTTCATCAATCACCTTCCCTCCAACATAAGGTCAGAAATGGGGATGTTCGCTGATGACTGTATAGTGTTCAGTGCTATTCACAACTCCTCACATCATGAAGCAGTCCATGCCGGCATGCAACAAGACCTGGACGATGTTCAGGCTTGGGCTGATAAGTGGCAGGTAACATCCGCGCTACAGAAGTGCCAGGCAATGACTATCTCCAACAAGCGAGAGTCTAAACACTGCCTCTTGACATTCAATGGCATTACCATCACCGAATCCCCCACCATCAACATCCTGGGGGTCACCATTGACCAGAAACTTAACTGGACCAGCCACATAAATACTGTGGCAACAAGAGCAGGTCAGAGGCTAGGTATTCTGCAGCGAGTGTCTCACCTCTGACTCCCCAAAGCCTTTCTACCATCTACAAGGCACAAGTAAGGAGTGTGATGGAATACTCTCCACTTGCCTGGATGAGTGCAGCTCAAACAACACTCCAGAAGCTCGACACCATCCAGGACAAAGCAGCCCGCTTGATTGGCATCCCATCCATTACCGGCGTACCGTGGCTGCAGTGTATACCATCTACAAGATGCACTGCAGCAACTCACCAAAGCTTCTTCGGCAGCACCTCCCAAACCCGCGACCTCTTCCACCTAGAAGGACAAGGGCAGTAGATGCATGGGAACACCACCACCTCCAAGTTCCCCTCCCAGTCACACATCATCCTGACTTAGAAGTATATCGCCGATTCTTCATCATCGCTCGGTCACAATCCTGTAACTCCCTCCCTAACAGCACTGTGGGAGAACCTTCACCACACGGACAGCAGTGGTTCAAGAAGTCGGCTCACCAGCAACTTCTCAAGGGCAATTAGGGATGGGCAATAAAAGCTGGCTTTGCCTGCGAAACCCACATCCCATAAAAAACAAATAAAAAAAAAGCCTCAGCTGGAGTATTGTGGACCATTCTGGGCACCACACTTCAGGAAAGATGTAAATGCCTTAGAGAGGGTACAGAGGAGGTTTACCAGGATGTTACCATCTACAAGATGCACTGCAGCAACTTGCCAAGGCTTCTTTGACAGTACCTCACAAATCCGTGACCTCTACCTGTTACCGTCTAGGTTTATCTCTCCTTTGGTCCATCTTTCTGTTTCCAATCTCCTTTCCTGGTTTCCCATCTGCTGTTTTCCCTGTCTCCCGAGATTGGCCTTGTGATATTGTGCATTCTAGAGTTTGTGTCGACATGTCCCTATGCTTCATACAGTGTGTTCCAGCTCAATGTTTGTCAATCTCACTCCGTGTTAATGTGGATTTCATGTCTATCAGCTGTCTCGCTGTACCACTCACTGTACTCAGTCACACGTTTATCTATCTCCCTCTGCTGTCCTCTCGCTGAATCACTCACTGTACTCAGTCACACCTTTATCTATCTCCCTCTGCTGGTGTCTCTATCACACGTTTATCTATCTCCCTCTGTCATCTCACTGTATCACTCACTGTACTCAGTCACACCTTTATCTATCTCCCTCTGCTGGTGTCTCTCTCTATATCACTCACTGTACTCAGTCACACCATTAGAATCATAGGCAGAGAAATTCATTATAGCCCCATTTGTGGCGCTAAAACTTTGAAAGCTGAAATTCTAGCGCCAGGCGCTAATCAATCCCGCCTCCCGCGAAATTCAGTTGTAGCGCTCCAAGAGGGAAGTTAAGCACTAAATCAAGCACTAACCACTTCTCTTAGGGCGCTAAAGTCCGAGAGCGGGGCGGTACCAGCAGAGCGCTAAACAATTTGTAGCGCATTGCAGACAGCAATCTTCAATCACGGAGGCTGCTTCCCTCACTTAAAGGGAAGGGACAATACTGCAGCAGAAGCTATATGTCGGCTCTGCTGTCTTGCACGGCGACTGCCAATACAGCCCCAAACACTGTCACCAAGTGGGGGGGTTGGATATCCCGCAACAATGAAAGAGTGAAAACTTAGTGCAGACTGGTGCAAATAATAACGGTTCAGTGATCTGAAAACCATTCCCTTTAATTACCGCTCCCGAAGCGGCCATCTGACTTCAGAACGTCACCTCTTGCTGGCGTTGTCAGCGCAATGCGATAATACAGGGGGCAAAAGTCAATTGCACAACCGGGGCACTAACGGGACGGTGCGCACTTGATGATGTCACGATCAGTGAGTCGCTAGAGGCCCAGGCGGCGAGAGTTAGCGCCAGCGCTAAACCGGCACTGAAGTTCACGGGCGTTGCTGCATTTGCCGCGCCCGGTCGCTAACCCCCTTAGCGCTCTGTTAGCGCACTGCCAGGCGCTAACGGGAGGCGCTAACATACCAAATTTCGCGGCCATAGAATCGTACAGCACAGAAGGAGGTCATTCGGCCCATCGTACCTGTGCCGACTCTTTGAAAGAGCCGTCCAATTAAGTCCCACTCCCCGGCTCTTTCCCCATAGCCCAGCAAATTAGTCCTCTTCAAATACATGTCAAATTGCCTTTTAAAATTCCTTATGGTATCTGATTCCACCACCCTTTCAGGTAGTGCGTTCCAGATCTTAAAAACCCTCTGTGAGAAGAAATTTCTCCTCGTTTTCCCTCTACTTCTTTTGCCAAATATTTTAAATCTCTGACCTCTGCTCACCGACCCACTTGCCAGAGGCCCTTGACACCCTTCCTATAGTGTGGGGCCCAGAATTGTACACAATACTCCAGCTGAGGCCTAACCAGCGATTTGTAAAGGTTTAGCATGACTTCCTTCCCCTATTTACAAAGCTAAGTATCCCATACGCTTCCTTAATTGCCTTATCAACTTGCCCTGCATCTTCAAGGATTTGTGAATATGCACCCCAGGTCCCTCTGCTCTTGCACCCCCCTCATTATAGTACCAGTTAGATTACACTGCCTCTCCATGTTATTTCTTCCAAAGTGCATCACTTCACACTTATCCACATTAAATTACATCTGCCATGTGTCTGCCGATTTCACCAGTCTGTCTCTGTCCTCCTGAACTCTGCTACTCTCCTGCGCACTATTTACTACATTGCCAAGTTTTGTATCATCCGCAAACTTAGAAATTGTGATCCCAATAACCAAGTCCAGGTCATTTATATACAACAGGAAAAGCAATGATCCTAATATCGACCCCGGGGGGACCCCACTGCACACTTCTCTTCAGTTAGAAAAACATCCGTTCACCACTACTGTCTGCCTCCTATCCCTGAGCCAATTGTGTACCCAAGTTACCGCTGTCCCTTTAATACCGTGTGTCTCTATTTTCCGAATAAGTCTCTTATGAGGTATTTTATCAAATGCCTTTTGAAAGTCCATATCTACATCTATGGACTACATTAGTCAGACCTACCTCTGCTGGTGTCTCTCTCTCACTGTATTCAGTCTCACCTTAATCGATCCCCCTCTGCTGGTCTCTCAGAATCACTAATCACTCATTATACTCAGTCACATCGTTATCTATCTGTAGGGAATACAAAAAGAAACTAGCGAGGGACATCAAAATTAACACAAAAAGTTTTTACAATTATTTGAGAAGAAAAGGGTAGTCAAGGGTAAAGTGGGCCCTTTAAATACAGCTGCGGATAATATTGCAAATGAAAATAAGGAAATGGCAGACTTGTTGAACAATTACTTAGGCTGGAATTTTACCGGCGCTGAGAGGACGGGATCGAAGGCGCGTCAGCTGTGAAATTTGAAATGATTGACAGCGGGTCGGGTCCCCACTGTCAACCTGCCTCCACGCTAGTCTCCCAGCTGTTGGGTCTGTCAGCGCTGAACAGACCCAATGCCAAGTAGCGGGGGAGGCAATTTAGATTATTAAGAGCTTGTTGTTAGGCACTTAAAAACTATTTTAAGCTCACCTTTAGATTTTAAGAGTTCGCCAATGGATTCCCTGCTGCTCGGCGATCACGTCAGGTAAGGAGGTCGGGTGTTGAGTCAGCATGTGATGATTTCTTAACTTTACAGCTGCAAATGGTCCATAAAAGCTCCCAGGTCATAGGTGTTCACTTTCCAAGGTTAGAAGCTGTTGCTTACTACATTTGGAAGACAGATTGAGCTTTATGCCGCTTGCAAGTGTTTGGAGCAAACTCTCTATCCAGTGTCACCTCATTGGAGCAACCACTCTCAGCATTGACAGATCACCTTCTGTCATCTCAACCTCACCTGCCATCTATTCCATCAGCATCGGTGCCCTTGAAAAAATCTCACCTTGGTCCTCAGAATCCCACCACGATCAGCCCAAATACCAGCAGCACCGGGCACACCAGCAGCACTAACAACAACACCATCCTTCTCCGCAATCAACTGATGCTGCACAGGACACAAGGCATCATCACCCATTCACATAACTGCCCGGGACGCCAGGGATGGCCTCACCATGGTCAGATTTACTTCACTTGACGCTGTTCACCTTGGCTGCCACATGATGCGCCAGGTTAGCACCACCCCACACCAGCACCATAAAGCATCCCTACAATGTCCAAGCCGTTCCTTTCACATGCATCACCATTGCTGGGGGTACCGTTATTTCTCGCCATTCACTGCAACTCACTAAGCCACTTCCAAAGGTGCACACAAATCTGCCCAAGAAGGCAAAGTGTTGAAAATAAAGATTTCAATGTTTGACACCAAATTAACAGAAATGTTACCTGAACATTGGTTAAAACATACAAGTGCCTACCCTTGTGTGTTGTTGGTTGGTATGCATGCACTAGGATGAGGGTGAGTGTGAGGGGTGGCTAGTGAGATGGGGAATTGATAATGTAGATAGAGAGGGATGGGTGGTGGTGCAAGGTAAGTTGGTGTGAGTAAGGATGTGCAGGGGTAGGGTAGGGAAGGCAGAGTGATGGGGATGTGATGAGTGGCACAGCAGGATGCGGCTGAGTGTGGCTTTGCAGTAATGTTTCGTGATCTATTGAGATCATTGAAAGGTTTGCGCCACTGCACCCAGGTCCTCCTGACGATATCCCTGCTTGTGTCCTCCTGTGCAATGTGCAACCAGGCTGCGTTGGTCTCCATGGGAGGTGTCTTCCACCCTTGGAAGGGAAGAGAACCTCCCTGTGTGCTGTGACTCCCTCCATAAGGAAGAAAGAAAGACTTGCATTTATATAGCGCCTTTCATGACCACCAGACGTCTCAAAGCGCTTTACAGCCAATGAAGTACTTTTGAAGCGTAGTCACTGTTGTAATGTGGGAAACACGGCAGCCAATTTGCGCACAGCAAGCTCCCACAAACTGCAATGTGATAATGATCAGATAATCTGTTTTAGTGATGTTGGTTGAGGGATAAATATTGGCCAGGTCACCGGGGATAACTCCCCTGCTCTTCTTCGAAATATTGCCAAAGGATCTTTTACGTCCACTTGAGAGAGCAGACGGGGCCTCGGTTCAACGTCTCATCCGAAAGATGACACATCCAGCAGCGCAGCATTCCCTCAGCACTGCACTCGGGTGTCAACCTTGATTTATGTGCTCAAGTCATGGCGGGAGTCATGGGAGAGCCTGGGTGCAGCCGTGCACCTTTGTGCAGTGCTTGTCAGTGTTTGCAGTACCTCAATGCTGTAGAACACTGACAGCAGAACTGTCAAAATGAATGTGGCCATGGTCCCTTTAAGGAAACCGGCTGATGACGCATCATCAAATGATGTCATCAGCCCCGCTTCCTTTTAATTGGCTGGGAACCTCGCTGGGCGGGCTTAACAAGCCCAATCATCGTAAAATCACTTCAACAGAGTGGGCTGGAGCCGGGAGCAGGCTGGAACCTCGCAACAGACACTGGCGACACCGAACCCGCCTCGGTAGGTGAAATTGCAGCCTTTCTGTGAGGCTTCACAGTAGAGGAAAGGGGTAATATACCTGAAATTCCAGGGAAATTAATGAGAATCAAGGATTCGAACTCACTAAAGTTATCGTAAGCAAAGAAACAATATTAGAAAAAATAATGGCACTGAAGAGTGAGAAATCCCCAGGACCTGATGGTTTCCACCCCAGGGTTTTAACGGAGGTAGGTGAGGAAATTGCAAGGCTTTAGTCATAACCTTCCAAAGTTCTCTCATTTCAGAAACTGTCCATTTCGATTGGAAAATTGCAAATGTAACTGCATCATTTAAGAAAGGTGAGGGAGAGAAACCAGGAAATTATTAACCGTTAGTCTAACATCTGTCATGGGGAAGTTATTGGAATCTATAATTCAATAGAGGAGGAGTAGCATTGTTAATCAAGGATAGTTTAACAGCGGCAGAAAGGCAGTTCGAGGGGGATCTGCCGTCTGAGGTAATATGGGCTGAAGTTAGAAATAGGAAAGGAGCGGTCACGTTGTTAGGAGTTTTCTACAGGCCCCCAAATAGTAATAACGATGTGGAGGAAGAAATTGCAAAGCAGATTATGAATAGGTGTGGAGGTCACAGAGTAGTTGTCATGGGTGACTTCAACTTTCCAAATATTGATTGGAACCTTTATAGGTCAAACAGTTCGGATGGGATAGTTTTTGCACAGTGTGTGCAGGAGGGTTTCCTGACACAATATGTGGATAGGCCGACAAGAGGTGGGGCCACGTTGGATTTGGTACTGGGTAATGAACCGGGCCAAGTGTTTGATTTGTATGTGGGAGAGTACTTTGGAGATAGTGACCACAATTCGGTAACTTTCACTATTGCAATGGAGAGGGATAGGGCCATACGGCAGGGCAGGGTTTATAATTGGGGGAGGGGTAATTATGATGCGATTAGGCAAGAATTAGGGAGTATAAGATGGGAACAGAAACTATCAGGGAAAGGCACAAACGAAAAGTGGAGCTTTTTCATGGAGCAATTACTGCGTGTCCTTGATAGGTATGTCCCTGTCAGGCAGGGAAGAAATGGCTGAGTGAGAGAACCATGGTTCACAAAAGAGGTTGAATGTCTAGTCAAAAGGAAAAAGGAAGCGTATGTAAGGATGAGAAAACAAGGTTCAGTTGGGTCGATTGAGGGGTACAAGGTAGCAAGGAATGAGCTAAAAAAAGAGCTTAGGAGAGCTAGGAGGGGGCATGAGAAGTCCTTGGCGGGTCGGATCAAGAAAAACCCCAAGGCTTTTTACTCTTATGTGAGAAATAAAAGAATGACCAGGGTGAGGGTAGGGCCGGTCAAGGACAGTAGTGGGAACTTGTGCATGGAGTCAGAAGAGATAGGAGAGGTGATGAATGAATACTTTTCGTCAGTGTTCACCGAGGAGAGGGGCCATGTTCTTGAGGATGAGAGTGTGATAAAGGTGGATAGGCTGGAGGTGGTAGATGTTCTGAGGGAAGATGTTTTAGCAAATTGAAGAACCTGAGGGTCGATAAGTCCCCTGGGCCAGATGGGATATATCCTAGGATTCTTTGGGAGGCAAGGGAGGAGATTGCAGAGCCTCTGGCTTTGATCTTTGGGTCCTCACTGTCCACGGGGATGGTGCCAGAGGACTGGAGAGTGGCGAATGTTGTTCCTCTCTTCAAGAAAGGAAATAGGAATGACCCTGGTAATTATAGGCCGGTTAGTCTTACTTCGGTGGTTGGTAAGATAATGGAAAAGGTCCTGAGGGATAGGATTTATGACCATTTGGAAAGGGGCAACTTAATCAGGGATAGTCAACACGGATTCGTGAAGGGTAAGTCTTGCCTAACAAATTTGATTGAATTCTTTGAGGAGGTAACTAAGTGTGTAGATGAAGGTAGAGCAGTTGATGTCGTATACATGGATTTTAGTAAGGCGTTTGATAAGGTTCCCCATGGTCGTCTCATGAAGAAAGTAAGGAGTTGTGGGATAGAGGGAAATTTGGCCGATTGGATAAGTAACTGACTATCTCATAGAAGGCAGAGGGTGGTGGTGGATGGAACATTTTCGGACTGGAGACCAGTTACTAGCGGTGTGCCACAGGGGTCGGTGCTGGGTCCTCTGCTGTTTGTGATTTTTATCAATGACTTGGAGGAGGGGACTGAAGGGTGGATCAGTAAATTTGCTGATGACACCAAGATTGGTGGAGTAGTGGATGAGGTGGAGGGCAGTTGTAGGCTGCAAAGAGACATTGATAGGATGCAGAGTTGGGCCGAAAAATGGCAGATGGAATTTAACCCTGATAAGTGCGAGGTGATTCATTTTGGTAGGGCAAATTTGAATAAGGATTACAGGGTCAACGGCAGGGTTCTGAGGAACGTGGAGGAGCAGAGGGATCTGGGGGTTCATATCCACAGATCTCTGAAGGTTGCCACTCAAGTGGATAGAGCAGTAAAGAAGGCCTATGGAGTGTTGGCGTTTATTAACAGAGGGTTTGAGTTTAAGAACCGTGAGGTTATGCTGCAACTGTACAGGACCTTGGTGAGACCACATTTGGAATATTGTGTGCAGTTCTGGTCACCTCACTATAGGAAGGACGTGGAAGCATTGGAAAGAGTGCAAAGGAGATTTATCAGGATGCTGCCTGGTTTGGGGGGGAGGTCTTATGAGGAAAGATTGAGGGAGTTGGGGCTTTTCTCTTTAGAGCGGAGGAGGATGAGAGGCGACTTAATAGAGGTTTATAAGATGATGAGGGGGATAGATAGAGTGGATGTTCAGAGACTATTTCCTCGGGTAGAGGCAGCTGTTACAAGGGGGCATAACTATAAGGTGCATGGGGGGAGATATAGAAGGGATGTCCGAGGTAGATTCTTTACTCAGAGAGTGGTTGGGGTGTGGAATGGACTGCCTGCTGTGATAGTGGAGTCGGACACTTTAGGAACTTTCAAGCGGTTATTGGATAAGCACATGGAGCACACCAGAGTGATAGGGAGTGTGATAGCTTGATCTTGGTCTCGGACAATGCTCGGCACAACATCGAGGGCCGAATGGCCTGTACTGTGCTGTACTGTTCTATGTTCTATGTTCTATAATTAAGGACAGAATGACTGAGCACTTAGAGAAATGTGAGCTGATTCGAGAGAGCCAACGTGGAATTTTAAAGAGTAGGTCACGAACCTAATTGAATTTTTTGAGGAAGTAACTAAAGTAGCAGACAGGGGATTGTCTATGGATGTAGTTTATATGGACTTCCAGAAGGCATTCGATAAGGTTCCATATAAGAGACTGTTTACTAAAATTAAAGCTCATGGAATTTAAGGCAAATTATTGACCTGGTTAGGAGATTGGTTAGGCGGTAGAAGATGGAGAGTAGGGATAATGGGTATGTACACGAATTGGAAGTGACTAGTGGTATCCCAAAAGGATCTGTGCTGGGGCCTCAACTATTCACTATCTCAAGAAGACATTAATAAACTTGCAGAATGAGCATAGAACTGGCAAATGAATTTCAACACAGATAAATGTGAGGTATTACATTTTAGAAATGAAAAATAAGGAGGTCATGTTGAGGCTGCTGCGAAACACGAATTAAGACTGAATCCATGTGTGGAAAAACAGAGACTTTTTAATACAACTGCATGGTCCAAAATGGCTGAACAGACTGCTCCCAGAATTCTCTGGAAAAACCCTGAGGCCCCGCCCACTTCTTCTCTCCTGCCTTAAAGGCAAGGTGCCTTAAAGGCAAGGTGCTCGATATATTGTCCACGGACAGAAAAGTGGATAATGCCCGTTTAGGTGGCGATCCGCCACAGTCACATATTAATAGGAAAATAAGAATCTAAGTGGGGTAGAGGAACAAAGGGATCTCGGAGTACAAATACACAAATCACTAAAAGTAGCAAAGCAGGTTAATAAGGCCATAAAAAAATCAAACCAAGCACTAGGGTTTAATTCTAAACAGATAGAATTGAAAAGTAGAGAAGTTATGCTAAACTTGTACTGAACCTTGGTTAGACCACACTTGAAGTACTGCATACAGTTCAGGTCGTCATATTATAAAAAGGATATACAGGCACAGGAGAGGGTGCAAAAAAGATTTACAAGGATGGTACCAGAAATGTGAGGTTATACATATCAGGAAAGGATGAGCAGGCTGGGTCTCTTTTCTCTTGAAAAGAGAAGGCTGAGGGGTGACCTCATAGAGGCCTTTAAAATCATGAAAGTTTTGATAGAGTAGACACAGAGAGTGTTTCCACTTGTGGGGAAGAGCAAAACTAAAGGCCATCATTATAAGATAGTCACCAAGAAATCAAACAGGAAATTCAGAAGAAACTTCTTTACCCAGAGAGTGGTGAGAATGTGGAACTCGCTACCACAGGGAGTGGTTGAGGCAAATAGTATAGATGAATTTAATGGGCAGCTAAGTAAGCATATGAGGGAGAAGGGAATATGCTGATAAAGTTTGATAAGGAAAGACGAGAGGTGGCCCGAGCAGAGCATAAACACCGGCATGGACTGGTTGGGCTGAATGGCATGTTTCTATGCTGTATATGCTAAGTAATTCTATGTATATTTATTCATGACTTAGGTCACGCAACAGAGAGCAGACAAGGTCCAAAGAGATTCAGGGATCATGTACACAGATCAGGTGACCAATTGCTTGGTCAAAGAGGTAGGTTTTAAGAAGTTCTTTAAAGGAGGTAGAGAGGTGAAGAGGTTTAGGAAGGGAATTCCAGAGCTTAGGGCCAAGGCAACTGAAGGCACGGCCGCCAATGTGGAGCGATTAAAATCAGGGATGCAGTATTGAGAGAGTGTTGCACGGTCAGAGGTGCCGTCTTTCGGATGAGACGTTAAACCAAGTGCCCATCTGCTCTTTCAGGTGGATGTAAAAGATCCCATGGCACTATTTTGAAGAAGAGCAAGGGAGTTCTCCCTGGTGCCCTGATCACCATTAATCCCTCAACCAACATCACTAAAACAGATTATCTGGTCACTTATCTCATTGATTTTAGCGGGAGCTTGGTGTGCACAAATTGGCTGCAGTGTTTCCTACATTAAAACACTGACTACACTTCAAGAGTATTTAATTGGTTGCAAAGTGCTTTGGGATGTCCTGAGGTTGTGAAAGGTGCGATGGAAATGTAAGTTCCTTCTTTTAGTAAAGACTTCAAATCAATAATGTACTTTAGTCAAAATTAAATTCAGTCACAAATGTACCATTAGTTAAAAGAGCCCTGCATGCAGGGAGCTGCCTGTTTTAGTTGGGTGAATGCATTGTAGGAGTGATTGGTTCATTAATATGGGATGTGTTATACCGTTTTGATTCTGATGTTAAGGTAGCATTGTGGTTCCACAAAGTAATGTGAGTGTGGGAGGAAAAGATTCCCAAACTCTCACATGGTAAAGGCAAGGAGAGTGCAGCTGCTCAAATCATGTGTTCGCAGGAAGGAGAATCCCAGACACCTCACGTAGGGGACAGGGGGTGGCTGGGAGAGTTGAACACAGCAGCTCTGCAGACCCATCTCACTAGACTGGGGAGGCCAAACGTGAGTCACAGACCAGGCCGGATCAGTTATTTAGTTGGAAAGAAGAGCTCTTGTTCAACAATGTTGCTTGAAGCCAGTTGATTGCAAGGAGTCACAAATCTGCAATTAAATGAGTAAGTTCATGCTTTTGAGAAATATGCACTAATTCTTGGATTTCATTGCTGAATTGCTGGGAACGCCCCACATTACATCAACAGTGTGAAAACTATAGATGTAGCTTGATGTATCAGTGCTGGAAGAGTATACAATCTGCTCGCTTTTCTGGAATATATATATTAAAACCTTCATTTCTTTGCATCTTTCCCAGTACACCAGTGCCATCTGGTTCACTGCTGTCCTTTAGGGAAGGAAATCTGCCGTCCTTACCTGGTCTGGCCTATATGTGACTCCAGACCCACAGCAATGTGGTTGACTCATAACGGCCCTCTGATAGGCCTAGCAAGTCACTCAGTTGTAACCAACCGCTACGAAACATAATGGGCCAGAAATTAGGCATTTGCCGGGTGAGTACGCGCTGTGTACTCACCCGTAAGGCCTCCTGAAGTGCCGGTTTCCTGCATGCACTGCGCATGCACTGGAAACCGGAACATCCGGTCTGGTGAAGGGAGGGGTTCAGAGGTGAACCGCGTGCGCGGGAGAGGCTGCGTGCACGCAGCGAACTTAGTTTTTTTTCAGGTTTCTCCGGGAAGGTAAGTATTGAAGAAGCTGTGCTTTTAAAAAGGAGGTGCAAGACCCGATTTTAACAAGGTAAGTGGTTAATTAATTAAAATTTAAAAAAATTTTCAACAGCTTTATCTTTTTTAGATACGTTAAAGAAAGGTAAGTTTATTTTAGCACTGTTAAAAAGTATTTTCATTTTGTAAAAAATTTAATTTTTAGTTTAAAGTAGTTAATTTATTTAACTTTTACAGTTATTTTAAAAATGTGATGTTTTTTTTAAAATTTATTTGAAGTTTACGTGTTGTTTTGGGGCCGATTTCAATTCATAGATTTGACAGGTCTTCCTGTCAAATCTTTGAATGAAAGATGGTCTGCTGCCATTGGCTCTCCATGGCCCACGTGATCCCAGGGGACGCATCGCACTAACTACGCTACTGGGATACACAAGCACTGCACGCCGGCAGCTGCAGGAGGCCCAGGAGCTGAAGTCCCTGTGAGCCCAAAGGTCAATGGCAGACGCGGTAGGTAGGTGCGCGCGTGATCATTGCACCCGTGGGAAGCCAGGGAGCCAAATTTCTGGGCCAATAAGAATGAAACCGGACGGACCACCCGGCATCGAACTCGGCACCGGCTACGGACACGGCAACGGCACACCCAGCCCAGTCAACCCTGCAAAGTCCTCCTCACCAACATCTGGGGACTTGTGCCAAAATTGGGAGAGCTGTCCCACAGACTAGTCAAGCAACAGCCTGACATAGTCACACTCACAGAATCATACCTTTCAGCCAATGTCCCAGACTCCTCCAGGGGTGGTGGCACAGTGGTATACAGTCGGGAAGGAGAGGCCCTGGCAGTCCCCACATTGACTCCGGACCCCATGAAGTCTCATGGCTTCAGGTCAAGCAAGGGCAAGGAATCCTCCTGCTGATTACTGCCGACTGCCTTCCCTCAGCTGATGAATCAGTATTCCTCCATGTTGAACACCAATTGGATGAAGCACTGAGAGTAGCAATGGCACAGAAAGTACTCTGGGTGGGGGACTTCAATATCCATCAACAAGAGTGGCTCGGTAGCATCACTACTGACTGAGCTGGCCGAGTCCTGAAGGAAATAACCGCCAGTCTGGGCCTGCGACAGGTGGTGAGAGAACCAACACGAGGGAAAAACCTACTTTACCTCGTCCTCCCCAATCTACCTGTCGCAGATGCATCTGTCCATGACAGCATTGGTAGCAGTGACCACCGCACAGTCATTGTGGAGACGAAGTCCCATCTTCACACTGAGGACACCTTCCATCGTGTTGTGTGGCACTACCACCGTACTAAATGGGATAGATTCAGAACAGATCTAGCAGCTCAAAACTGGGCATCCATGAGGCGCTGTGGGCCATCAGCAGCAGCAGAATTATATTCCACCACAATCTGTAACCTCAATGCCCTAAATATCCCTCACTCTACCATTACCATCAAGCCAGGGGACCAACCCTGGTTCAATAAGGGGTGTAGAAAAGCATGCCAGGAGCAGCACCAGGCATACCTAAAAATGAGGTGCCAACCTGGGGAAGCTGCAACACAGGACTACATGCATGCTAAAAAGCGGAAGCAGCATGCAATAGACAGGGCTAAGCGATCCCACAATCAACGGATCAGATCAAAGCTCTGCAGTCCTGCCACATCCAGTCGTGAATGGTGGTGGACCATTAAGCAACTAACGGGAGGAGGAGGCTCCGTGAATATCCCCATCCTCAATGAAGGTGGAGCCCAGCACGTGACTGTAAAAGACAAGGCTGAAGCATTTGCAACCATTTTCAGCCAGAAGTGCCAATTGGATGATCCATATCGGCCTACTCCCGAGGTCCCCACCATCACAGAAGCCAGTCTTCAGCCAATTCGATTCACTCCACGTGATATCAAGAAACGGCTGAGCACACTGGATACAGCAAAGGCTATGGGCCCCGACAACATCCCGGCTATGTGGAAAACTGCCCAGGTATGTCATGTCCACAAAAAGCAGGACAAATCCAACCCGAACAATTACCGCCCCATCAGTCTGCTCTCAATCATCAGCAAAGTGATGGAAGGTTTCAACGACAGTGCTATCAAGTGGCACTTACTCACCAATAACCTGCTCACTAATGCCCAGTTTGGGTTCCGCCAAGACCACTCAGCTCCCGACCTCATTACAGCCTTGGTCCAAACATGGACAAAGGAGCTGAATTCTAGATGTGAGGTGAGAGTGACTGACCTTGACATCAAGGCAGCATTTGACCAGTGTGGCATGAAGGAGCCATAGTAAAATGAAGTCAATGGGAATCAGGGGTAAACTCTCCACTGGCTGGAGTCATACCAAGCACAAAGGAAGATGAATGTGATGATTGAAGGTCAATCATCACAGCCCCAGGACATCGCTGCAGGAGTTCCTCAGGGCAGTGTCCTCGGCCCAACCATCTTCAGCTGCTTCATCAGTGCCCTTCCCTCCAACATAAGGTCAGAAATGGGGATGTTCGCTGATGACTGCACAGGGTTCAGCGCCATTCACAACTCCTCAGATAATGAAGCAGTCCATGCTCGCATGCAACAAGACCTGGACGACATTCAGGCTTGGGCTGATAAGTGGCAGGTAACATTCGCGCCACACAAGTGCCAGGCAATGACTATCTCCAACAAATGAGAGTCTAACCACCTCCACTTGACATTCAACGGCATGACCATCATCGAATCCCCTACCATCAACATCCTGGAGGTCACCATTGACCAGAAATTAACTGGACCAGCCACATAAAAACTGTGGCAACAAGAGCAGGTCAGAGGTTAGGTATTCTGTGGTGAGTGTCTCACCTCCTGACTCCCCAAAGCCTTTCCACCATCAACAAGACACAAGTAAGGAGTGTGATGGAATACTCTCCACTTGCCTGGATGAGTGCAGCAACAACAACACTCAAGAAGCTCGACACCATCCAGGACAAAGCAGCCTGTTTAATTGGCACCCCATCCACCACCTTAAACATTCACTCCCTCCACCACCAGCGTACTGTGGCTGCAGTGTGTACCATCTACAAGATGCACTGCAGCAACTTGCCAAGGCTTCTTCGGCAGCTCCTCCCAAACCCGAGACCTCATCCACCTAGAAGGACAAGGGCAGCAGGCGCATGGGAACACCACCACCTCCAAGTTCCTCTCCAAGTCACACACCATCCTGACTTAGAAGTATATCGCCGATCCTTCGTCGTCACTGGATCAAAATCCTGGATCTCCCTCCCTAACAACACTGAGGGAGTAACTTCACCACACGGATGGCAGCGGTTCAAGAAGGCAGCTCACTACCACCTTCTCAAGGGCAACTAGGGATGGGCAATAAATGCTGGCCTTTCCAGCGAAGCCCAGATCCAATAAGCAAATAAAAAAAAATGTAAATACATTCTATTACGTAATATTTCTCAAATGACTGTCGCTAATGAGAATATTCTGTTTGTTCAAATACCTGTAACTAATGACAATGATGGTGCAATATGATATAAATAAGGACTCCTTCCACCCTGTCAGTCAAAGCTGTTGCCTCTGATTCAACAACCATCAGAGCTTCTATCAAGAAATGCACGCTCCAATAACTGGTCTGCCGTTTGCCATCTGCTACCCGATACTTGCAGCACTTGGTGTTCCTGGTAGGTCCCTGGGCTGGTTATTAACTGTTTAATTTGGTCTTTCATTGCGTCACTGTTCCTGCTGTTTCTCTATTAATTATAAAATGTTATACATATATATATATTCTGATGAATGCTCATCGACCTGAAATATTAGTTCTGTTTCTCTCTCCACAGATGCTGAGTGTTTCCAGCATTTTCTGTTTTTATTTCAGATTTCCAGCAGCCGCAGTATTTTGCTTTTTGATGTAACTTGACGTGCCTGATATACAGTTGCCGATCTGTTGGTGTCAGTTCAATATAAAGAGACGCCTAACCTTCTGTTCTTTGTTTGATCCAGTTACATTTTACGTGGAATAATGTCGGGTTTACAGCACAGAAACAGGCCATTTGGCCCAACAGGTCTATGTCGGTGTTTATTCTCCACACGACCCTCCTCGCACCCCTCTTCATCAAACCCTGTCAACATATCTTTCTATTCCTTTCTCCCTCGTGTGCTTATCTTAGCTTCCCCTGAAATCCATCGATGTTCGTTGTCTTAACTACTCCATGTGGTAGTGAAATCCACACTCTCACCACTCTCTGGGTAAGAAGTTGCTCCTGAATTTCTTATTGGAATTGTTGGGACAGAGTAGTGGGAGCCTGTTGTTGGGGCAGAGTAGAGGGAGCCTGTTGTTGGGGCAGAGTAGAGGGAGCCTGTTGTTGGGGCAGAGTAGAGGGAGCCTGTTGTTGGGCAGAGTAGAGGGAGCCTGTTGTTGGGACAGAGTAGAGGGAGCCTGTTGTTGGGATAGAGTAGTGGGAGCCTGTTGTTGGGGCAGAGTAGGGGGAGCCTGTTGTTGTATAGAGTAGAGGGAGCCTGTTGTTGGGACAGAGTAGAGGGAGCCTGTTGTTGGGACAGAGTAGAGGGAGCCTGTTGTTGGACAGAGTAGAGGGAGCCTGTTGTTCGGCAGAGTAGAGGGAGCCTGTTGTTGGGGTAGAGTAGAGGGAGCCTGTTGTTGGGGTAGAGTAGTGGGAGCCTGTTGTTGGGGCAGAGTAGAGGGAGCTGAATTCTGCTTCAAATCTGCCTACTTCCACCTCCGTAACATCGCCCGTCTCCGTCACTACCTCAGCTCATCTGCTGCTGAAACCCTCATCCATGCCTTTGTTGCCTCTAGCCTGGACTATTCCAATGCTAGCCTGGCCGGCATCCCATCTTCTCCCCTGCGTAAACTCTGCTGCTCGTATCCTAAGGCGCACTGAGTCCTGTTCACCCGTCACCCCTCTGCTTGCTGACCGACATTGGCTCCCGGTCCAGCAGCACCTCAATTTTAAAATTCTCATCCTTGTTTACAAAACCCCGCCATAGCCTCACCTCTTCTTATCGCTGTCCCCTCCTCCAGTCCTACTACCCTCCGAGATCTCTGTGTTCCTGCAATTCTGGCCTCTTGTGCATCCCTGATTTTAATCGCTCCCATTGACGACTGTGCCTTCAGCTGCCGAGGACCTAAGCTCTGGAATTCCTTCCCTTAACCTCTCCGCCTCTCTATCTTTCTTTCCTCCTTTAAGACGCTCCTTAAAACCTCTTGGACCCAGCTTTTGGTCATCTGTCCTAATATCTCCTTACGTGGCTCGGTGTCAAATTTTGTTTGATTGCGCTCCTGTGAAGCACCTCGGGACATTTAACTGCGTTAAAGGCACTATATAAATACAAGTTGTTGTTGTTGATTGTGCGATACCCGACTCGAGAGTGCTTGATGCTCATACTGGGTTACCTAAAATGTGAAGCGTTTCATCCTCAACACTAACATCTTAAAGTGCATGAATAACTAAACAATTCTTGTCTAAAAAGTGTCCTTAATATGGCTGCAAGCTAGTGCCACAATTAATGATGAAAATTTGAATTACCTTGGAGAATTAATTCTACAAAATCTGTTGTAATGTTTAGGCTTGATTTTGGTCTGATATTTTTTGCTTGCTTTCTTTGACACTGCCCCAATTTCTCTTCCATCCCAACTCAATACAGTTGGACGTAGAGTTTCCGCTTTGGGCGCAATCGGGAAATTGCGGCCACAATGCATTTGAATTTGCAATTGTTCGGTTACGCTTCAAGATTCAGCTAAAATTTATTAGCATAATCACAAACGTGACATCTTCCATGTACCAGCGCAATCGGGCAGCGAAATAGAACATAATAGTTGTTTTCTATCTTTAGTGAGGAAACCGTAACCCAGACAGCCTTGGATGAGACAGAGGACTGCTATAGTCGAATAGGGAAGCTGTGGGTAAATTAATGAGAGTTGGATATAGAATCATAGATCATAGAATCATAGAAAGGTTACAGCACAGAAGGAGGCCATTTGGCCCATCGAGCCCGTGCCGGCTCTCTGCACAGCACTTCAGCTAGTCCCACTCCCCCACCCTTTCCCCGTAGCCCTACAAATTTTTTTCCTTCAGGTACTTATCCAATTCCCTTTTGAAGGCCGTGATTGAGTCTGCCTCCACCAGCCTTTCAGGCAGTGATTTCCAGATCTCAAACCACTCGCTGCGTAAAAAAGATTTTCCTCATGTCGCCTTTGGTTCTTCTGCCAATCACCTTAAATCTGTGTCCTTTGATTCTCGATCCTTGCAACAATGGGGAGAGTTTCTCTCTATCTACTCTGTCTAGACCCCTCATGATTTTGAACACCTCTATCAAATCTCCTCTCAATCTTCTCTGCTCGAAGGAGAACAACCTCAACTTCTCCAGTCTATCCACGTAACTGAAGTCTCTGATCCTTGGATCCATTCTTGAAAATCTTTTCTGCACACTCTCTAAGGCCTTCACATCCTTCCTAAAGAGCGGTGCCCAGAATTGGACACAATACCCAAGTTGAGACCGAACCAGTGTTTTATAAAGGTTCATCACAACTTCATTACTTTTGTACTCTATGCCTCTATTTATAAAGGTCATGATGCGGAGATGCCGGTGTTGGACTGGGGTGAACAAAATTGAGAGGTCGCACAACACCAGGTTATAGTCCAACAGTTTTATTTGAAATCACAAGCTTTCGGAGCTATCGATTGCCCCTTCCTGAGGAAGGGGCAATCGATAGCTCCGAAAGCTTGTGATTTCAAATAAAACTGTTGGACTATAACCTGGTGTTGTGCGACCTCTCAATTCTATTTATAAAGCCCAGGATCTCATACTTTTATTAACCTCTTTCTCAAACTGCCCTGCCACCTTCAATGATTTGTGCACATACACCCCAAGTCTCACTGTTCATGCACCCCCTATAGAATTGTACCCTTTAGTTTATATTGCCTCTCCTCGTTCTTCCTACCAAAATGTATCACTTCGCACTTTTCTGTGTTAAATTTCATCTGCCACTTGTCCGCCCATTCCACCAGCCTGTCTATGTCCTCTTGAAGTCTATCACTATCCTCCCCACTGTTTTTGGGAACTGAGGGAATTAAGGGATATGGGGAGAGTGCAGGAAGGTGGGGTTGAGGTTGAAGATCAGCTATTATCTTGTTGAATGGTGGAGTAGGCTCAAAGGGCCAATTGGCCGACTCCAGGTCATATTTCTTATGTTCACGACATTTCCGAGTTTTGTGTCATCTGCAAATTTTGAATTTGTGCCCTGTACACCCAAGTCCAAGTCATTAATATATATCAAGAAAAGCAGTGGTCCTAGTACCGACCCCCGGGGGAACACCACTGTATACCTTCCTCCAGTCCGATAAACAACCGTTCACCACTACTCTCTGTTTCCTGACACTTAGCCAATTCCGTATCCATGCTGCCACTGTCCATTTTATTCCATGGGCTTCAACTTCGCTGGCAAGCCTATTATGTGGCACCTTACCAGCAAAGTTGAAGCCCATGGAATAAAAGGGACAGTGGCAGCATGGATATTAGCCAACAGTAAGGATGGGGCATAGAGTGGAGCTAGCTGTGGAAACCAAGGTCAGTTGTAATTGTAACCAATGCTCCCTTTAAGCTGCGCGGCCGCACAGCGCTCCAGGGATCACACGCAGCCGACTCGCCGACTTCTCAATGTAAAAACCAGGCATGTGCGGTATTTCGAATGGCCCACACAGCCCCTTAAAGGGGCCGTGAAACCAAAATGACAGGGAACATTGGTTGTAACCATGTTGGCATGTTATGAGAAGGAACAAGAGAGGGCTGATATCTGGCAGTAAGCTGAAACATGGGCCTATCACAGGATCATCAAGGAAACCATATCAATTTAGTGTTGAGACATCTTCTTTTGTGTTGCCATAACTACATATATCAGTCCTGGTGGTCATAGACAGATGATGCCATGGGGATCAAAAGACCAGAACCTGAGTAAGCAGAGGTGCTTTGTATGCGGCATCTTCATGATTGGATTTCGAGGAATTGGGTGTAAGCCGGTGATTGGTTCAGTAAGGCCGCGATTTTATGGGCACTGAGAGGGCGGGTTTGGAGGCGGGTCAAGGGTTAAAATCGTTTTGATTGACGGCGGGTTCTCATCCTGCCATCAACCCGCCTCCAAACAATTTTCCCAAGTGTCAGGACCTCGATTTGCTCACGGACCCGAGACCTAATGGCGGGAAGAGGATTAAAGCCACTTACCTGCCTGTTAACAGGTACTTGATAGTAGTTAACAGGCTCTTTTTCAATTTTGCCACTTCTGCCTCGGGGTTCACGACGTCCGGACACCACACCAGGTAAGTGTGGCGTGTTGTGAGTCTGCTGTAATGTTTCTGCATTGATGACAGCTGCAGAAGTGGTGTGAAGGATCCAATGGTGCACTGGTGAGTCTCAGAGGTAAGAAAATGTTGGGAAAATCATTTTTAATGCATTTACACTTTTCTGTAGGTAACAAGTTTTGAAATCCATGTCTAGTCCCACCACATTGGGAGAACCTCTCTCACCAGTGACAGATCACTTCTGTAACCTCACCTGCAGCTGCCATCTGTTCCAGCCTATGGAGGGAGTCATTGGAGAGCCTGGCTGCAAGAGCTCACCTTTGTACAGTGATTGTCAGTGTTTACAGCACCTCAATGCTGTCAAACACTGAAAAACCAGCTGTCAAAAAAACTGCGTGGTCCCTTTAAGAAAACCGGCAGATGACGCGTTATCAAATTACCTCATCTGACCGGCTTCTTCTTAATTGGCCGGCAAGCCCGCAGGGCGGGCTTAACAATGTCAATCAAGGGAAAATCACGTCCGTGGGCCGGATGCAGTTGAGGGCGGGACTGGAACCCGGAAACCACCTGACCCGCTCCCAATCTGCATCAAATGACAAAATCATGGCCTTAGACGCCATAGGTTTTGAATAATAGTAAGGATATAAGAAGGAGGTTCCAAACAGCCACAAAGGGTAGAAGATTTATGGAAGAATCCAGGGGACACCCAAGAGAGAGAGAGACGAGAGACAAGAAACACAGGGTGCTGCCTACTCAGTCGCGCTCCTACACAGAGCACAACGGGATAGCATAAGTCTGAATTATACTCTGTAAACTACTGCTCAAATACTGTAATGTATTAAATCTTGCTTGTGCTGAATAAAATTAAATCATTGTCACCAATACGGGACAATTTGGAAACTTTCGGAACAAGGGTTCCTCTGGGATCCCTACACAGAGATCAATGTCCAGCCAGTGAGAAAGCTGTAAATCTCCCACAAACTCCTGACAAACTGATGTGTTTGCTGCGAATCTGAATCTGAATCTGATTTCCCCTTTCTCCTACAGCTAATGTGGCAGCGATTGTGATCCTGTCCCGAGGAAAGTGCGGTCTCTCCCGCTGTGTCACTCGCTACCTGCTGGCCATGGCGGTGTCCGATCTACTGGTCACCATCGTGGGTGTGATATTGAATCGGATCAATGGGCTATTTTTCCTGGTCAGTTTCCTGTACGTTACTCCACTGTGTCGCCTCAGAGGCATCTTCCTGTTCGCAGCCAGAGACAGTTCGGTCTGGTTAACCGTGGCTTTCACCTTCGATCGCTTTGTAGCCATTTGTTGTCAGAAGCTGAAAACAAAATATTGCACTGCAAAATGTGCGGCTGCTGTCACACCAACTGTCTGTGTACTGTTCTGTTTAAAAAACATCCCCTGGTACTTTGCATGCACACCTCGCTACATAATTGATGGTGTACCATGGTATTGTAACCCAATACCAAACTATTACACTTCACCGGTATGGAAAGCCTTTGACGTAATCGACACGATGTTAAGCTCATTTGTTGCATTCGGTGTGATTTTGCTGCTCAACGCCCTGACCGTAAGATACATTTTAGTGGCCAGTCGAGTCCGCGGGAGACTCCGGGCTCACGGCAGTGGGGAGACTCACCATGACCCAGAGATGGAGAGCCGAAGGAAATCCATCATCTTACTCTTCGCTGTAACCGGGACTTTCATCTTGTTGTGGATGATGTTTCTTATAGTGTTCCTATACATGCAGATAGCAAACCATTATTCTTACTCGGGTCCCAATGACCCTTTGTACATCGCCCAAGAGGTAGCGTTCTTGCTTCAGCTCCTGAGCTGCTGCACCAACACCTGTATTTATGCAGCCACCCAGAGGAAGTTCAGAGAGGAGTTGAAGAATGGGGTGAAATATCCACTGAAATTAATAGTCAAATTATTTACATCATGAAAATGATTGAAATCTTTACAGCACTACAACTGAATTAGTCTTATATTCCAGTGAGAGATAGTATAAAACTAAAGGAAAGGGCTTATACCAATGCAAAGAACAGTAGAGATCCCGTGGACTGGGAGAGATATAAAGAACAGCAAAGGGATACTAATAAAGTAGTTAGAGCTGCAGAAAGACAATACGAGGAAAAAACCTGCGAGGGATATCAAGGAAAACACGAAGGGGGAAAAATTCAGCTGCTTGCGCCTCCCGTTAGCGCCTTAAGAGGGCGCTAATGGGGCGTAAAGCAGCTAACGCCCGGGCGCAGCGCCGCCCACGCCTCCCGTAAAATTCAGCGGGAGGTTAGCGGCGGCGCCAGCCGGTAGCGCCCTGTGGCGCTGCGACGCCGGCGATGACGTCATCGCCGTGCGCAGCACCCCGCTCGTGCTCCAGCCGCGATCTTGAGTCGCGCCCCCTGATTTACCACCAGACGCTATGTCCGACGGGTTCAGGGAGGCGTACGTGCGGCCGGGGCAGCGATATTTAAAGGGGAGGTGGCAGGCGGCCATTTTTGTTGCTGGCCGCCTGCCAGCACTTGCCCCCGTTGCTGTCCCCGGCCCCCGTGAAGCCCCCCCACCGTGAAGTGCCGGCTGCGCTCCAAGAGCCCGGCACTTCTCTTGAGTGCCGGGCTCTTTTGCCGGCACTCCCGATCCCTGGGGGCCCAGCTGGGCCCCGGTTCGCGCTGCGCAGGGTCCCTCCCCTTTAAGAAGGGGAGGAAGGCCTGCAATACCGCGGCACGTAGCGCCAGGATATTCCCTCGCAGCGCCCCAAGAGGGATGCGGGGTGCTTCCAGTGGCGCCCCGCTTCCCTCTTGGGGCGCAACCACTGAAGTTCCGGCGCGGGGCCGCTAATTTTTTCGGGGCGCTAAAAGTAGCGCCCCGGCGAGGTTAACGCCCCAAATGGGGCGCGACTCAATTTTTACCCCTAAAGGTTTTTACAAGTGTCTTAAGAGAAAGAGGATGACTAAGCATAACGTGGGCCTCTTAAAGACAGCCGCAGGTGATATTGTAATTGAAAATCAGAAAATGGCAGACTTACTAAATACTTACTTTGAATCAGACTTCAACAACAACAACAGCAACAACAACTTATATTTATATAGCTCCTCTACTGTACTGAAACATCCCACGGCACTTCATGAATGTTAAAAACAAAATTTGACACGGAGCCACATAAGGAGAAATGACCAAAGGAAGTAGGTTTTAAGGAGCATCTTAAAGGAGGAAAGAGAGGTAGAGAGGCAGAGAGGTTTATGGAGGGAATTCCAGAGCTGAGGGCTTGGCAGCTGAAGGCACGGCCACCGATGGTTGAGCGATTATAATCAGGGATGCTCAAGAGGTCAGAGTTAGAGGAGTGCAGATATCTCAGGGGGCTGTGGGGCTGGAGGAGATTACACAGATGGGAAGGGGAGGGGCGAGGCCATGGAGGGATTTGAAAACAAGGATGAGAATTTTAAAATCGAGACGTTGCTTAACCGGGAGTCAATGTAGATCAGCGAGCACAGGGGTGATGGGTGAATGTGAGAGAATGCAGAGATTTGGATGATGACAAGTTTAGGTCGGGTAGAATGTGGGAGGCCAGCCAGAAATGGGTTGGAATAGTCAAATCTAGAGGTAACAAAGGCATGAATGAGGGTTTCAGAAGCAGATGAGCTGAGGCAAGGGCGGAGATGGGCGATATTATGGAGGTGGAAATAGGCGGTCTTAGTTATGGCGCGGATGTGTAGTCAGAAGCTCATTTCAGGGTCAAATTTGACACCATGGTTGCAAACAGTCTGGTTCAGCCTCAGACAGATGTTAGGGAGAGGGCTGGACTTGGTGGCTAGGGAATGAAGTTTGTGGTGGGGACCGAAGAAAATGGCTTCAGTCTTCCCAATATTATTTGGAGGAAATTTCTGCTCATCAAATACTGGATGTCGGACAAGCAGTGTGACAATTTAGAGACAGTGGAGGGGGCCGAGAGAAGTGGTGGTGAGGTAGAGGATAAGGATAAAGTACCAGAGATATGAGGAAAATGAAAAATAGAGAAAGGGGAGGAACTAATTAGAATCAATGTAATTAAAACAGAGGTAATGGAAAAAAAAATGAGACAAATCTCCAGGACCTGGTGGTTTCCACCCCAGGATATTAAAAGAAGTAGGTGAGGAAATTGTAGCTGCTCTAGACATGTTCTTCCAAAACTCTTAATTCAAGAATTTTACATCGGATTACATCGGATATACAGCACAGAAACAGGCCATTCAGCCCACCAGTCCATGTCAGCGTTTATGCTCCACTCGAGCCTCCTTCCGTCTTTCCTCAGCTAAATCTATCATCGTAACCCTCTAATCCCTTGTACCTCATATGCTTATCTAACCACCCATGTGTCGATACTATTCGTGATTCCTGTATTTGTACTCCGAGATTCCTTTGCTCCTTGTCATAAGAATGAGCCTTACGCGTGGTGAACTTAAAGTAAGCTTTAATCAACTAAAAAGGTGCTACATACAAAAGAGGTCTTACTCTATGCCTCTCCAGGATCCAACTGATCAGCCCAGTATTTATCCTGGACTAATCACAGGAAGTGATGTAATAAAGTTCGAGTCACAGGAAGCTGTATTGTGTTACCACATTCTCCCCCCCCCAAAGATTAGGAGGCCGGGATGAAGTTCGAGTCACAGGAAGCTGTATTGTGTTACCACATTCTCCCTCCATTTCGTAGCCGCTGGACGAGGGAGAGCCGCACCCGTTTGGGTTCTCGTAGCGGTAGAGGGCCCCTAGCCCGTTTACCCGTCGCGGGCCGTGGACCAGAGTCTGAGTGATCCAGCCCGCTCTGTGAGGGGTCAGGACGATCCTGACTGTGTACTGGTGCCCGAACGGGTGTCGGGCAGGGCTGTGGCAGATCCGTTTCCGAGCGTATGGTATGGGGTGGATCGTGGCTGCGCGTGCGAGCCCCGACGGGCTCGTAGTCAGTCTGCCCCAGGTCGGCACGCTGGAGTGAGGTACCAGCCGGCGTCAGATCCAGATCGTGATGAGAGGCACCTGGCGAGCCCAGAGATGTGCCTGGTACAATATCATCCCCTGGTGTCCCTCTATGTTTCGGCGGGCAGGGAGCCAGATCCCGCAATGACACGGTAGATTCCCGACCGTCAGGATACCGAATATAGGCGTAGGTAGGGTTGACGTCAGTGAGCTCAACCTCATCTACCAGGGGGTCATTCTTAGACGCCCGAACATATCTTCGGAGTAGCACTGGTCCCGGTGCAGTCAGCCACGACGGGAGAGATATCCCATAGGATGAGCGACGCTGAAATCGGAAGAACCGTTCATGAGGCGTCGTATTTGTGGCGGTCGAAAGGAGGGACCGTGTGGAGTGTAATGCGTCTGGAAGTACTGCTTCCCATTGCTGGTTGGGTAGGCCCCGAGATCTCAAAGCCAGACGTACCGCATTCCAGATGATAGCGTTAAAACGCTCGACTTGCCCATTCCCGACCGGATGATAAGGCGTCGTTCTGCTGGCAGCAATACCCCGTTCCGAGAGATAGGCCTTGAGTTCTCCTGACATAAAAGAAGGGCCCCGATCCGAATGAACATAGGATGCCATGCCACAGAAAGCAAATACCTGCTCAAGGCAGCTGATAACCGTGGTCGTCAGCATATTGGGGCAGGGAAAGGCAAACGGAAAACGGGAATACTCATCGACCATGGTCAATAGATAAGTGTTGCAAGTTGAAGAGGGCAACGGCCCCTTAAAATCGATGCTAAGCCGTTGCATTGGCTGGGTCGCATGTATGAGTATACCACCCGAGGGGCGGAAAAACTGAGGTTTCAATTCCGCACAGACTCTGCAGTCCGAGCACATCATCTTTACATCCCCGGTAGAGAATGGGAGATTTCGGGACCGCACGAAGTGTAGCATGCGAGTAACGCCCGGATGACACAACCCATCATGGACGTCTACGAGCGTAGAGGGTGCCATGGCGGAGCAGAATGCTCGTGTGAGGGTATCCGGAGCCACATTCTCCTTGCCAGGTCGATAGTGGATGGTGTAAACAAAAGAGGCCAATTCCAGCCGCCAAAGCTGGATTTTATTATTTTTAATTTTGGTCCGTTTTCGATTATCGAGCATGAAGGCGACCGATCGCTGGTCCGTGATTAAGGTAAAGTGCTGGCGAGCTAGGAGATGAGTCCACTTCCGTACTGCCTCTATGATGGCTGTAGCTTCTTTCTCGACTGGAGGATAATGTAGCTCAGCCCCTTGAAAAGTCCTGGACAAAAATGCCACCGGACGACCTTCCTGATTCAGAGTGGCCGAGATCGCCACCTCCGAGGCATCACACTCAACAACAAAAGGAAGACTCTCATCGATGGAGTGAAGAGCCGCTTTCTCCAACTGTTTTTTCAGGAGGTTAAAGGCTGCAACAGCCGCTGTGTCTAGTGGGAATGTGCTGCCTTCAGTAGAGGTTGGATTCGGTCCGAGAAGTTAGGAATCCATTTAGCATAGTATGCAAACAGGCCGAGGGCCCGGCGCAAGGAGGCCGGATTCTTAGGTGGCGGGAGTTCTTGGAGTGGGCGAAGCCTTTCAGGGTCAGGTTTAATGATGCCATTGCCCACACAATAGCCAAGGATGTTGATGGTTGGTTGTGACTCAATGGATTTAGCCGCATTTAATGTCAAATTACGGTGCTGGAGTGCATCCCAAAATCGTTGGAGATTGGCGTCATGTTCCCGCTGATTGCGACCTGCGACAGTAATATTGTCCAGATAAGGAAACGTATCCTTTAAGTCTTCCTGTTTGACCAGGTCATCCATTGCTCGCTGGAAGACAGCCACTCCATTAGTGACCCCAAAGGGGAGGCGACGAAATTGATACAGCCGTCC
This sequence comes from Squalus acanthias, assembly GCA_030390025.1. NCBI lineage: Eukaryota > Metazoa > Chordata > Chondrichthyes > Squaliformes > Squalidae > Squalus > Squalus acanthias. Next base: position 85,277,614 of record CM059430.1, on the reverse strand, counting down.
ATTGGCTTCAAAGGCCGTATACTGCTTGTCTGAGACCTTCAAGGGTACCTGATGATAGGCACTTTTCAGATCATATGTTGAGAACACCGTGTACTCAGCCAGTTTATTAACCATATCATCGATGCGCGGCAATGGGTATGCGTCCAAGTCCGTATATTGATTGATGGTCTGTGAATAGTCAATGCACAGCCGTTTCTTGTGAGGTTGTAGAGGGTTCTTAACAATAACGACCTGGGCGCGCCATGGCGACGAACAAGGCTCGATGATATCCTCTGCTAAAAGCCGAGAAATCTCAGCCGCAATAAAAGACTGGTCTTCCTGACTGAAACGTCGTGACTTTGTTATAATCGGTTTGCATCGAGGAGGGATACTGGTAAACAGTGAGGGTTCATCCAGTGAAGCTGCTGACAATGCACAGAATGGTAATCGAGGTCGTATATTAGAAATAGTGAGTTCAGGTTTGGATCCGCCGAACTCAATGGTGAGCTTCTTATGCTGCTTTTGAAAATCTAGCCCTAAGATAAGATCACTACATAAGTCCTTGAGCACCGAAAGCCGGGTGGAGGGATACCTGTGACCATTAAGTGTTATTTCAACCATACAAAAGCCAGAAATTCTGGAATTAAGTGATGACTGAGCCATCGCAATTGCCTGGTCCGATGGGAAAACATGTAGCTTTAACTCTGCAACAATCTGTTCCCTAATGAAACTATCAGTGCTACCTGAGTCAATTAAGGCATCTAAAGTATGTCCATTAATTGATGCTTTTGTAGCTGCATGGAATAGGTTCTGAGGACAAGCAGCTGTAATTGGTGTCGTTGCACAAAGAGTGGCTGAAACTCTAGGTGTGTTTCTTCGAGAGAAAATCCGAGAGGAAGCACGATAGATTTTAGCCGGAACATCTTGATAGGCCCTTACCGGGGCAGTTCGGTAGGACTTAGCTTGATAAGCCCTCGTAGAGGTTCTTGATAGGCAAACCTTTGCAAAATGACCCTTTTTGTTGCAATGACTGCAAAACGCATTGCGAGCAGGGCAGAATTTCCGAGGGTGAAACTCATCACCACAAAAGAAGCATTTCTTAGATTGCCAAGAGGCTGCCACAGTGGGGTCATCATCCTCTTCATCAGTGAAGTCATCAGATTGATCGTCAGGGATAAAGTCCTCCCTAATAGAGTTCACCTGTGGCCTCTTAAATTGCCTGACTGTAGTTAAGGCAGCAGACCGAGGTCTGGGCACTGTATAAAGGTCTGCATTTCTCTTTGCCAGATCTAGAGAGCAAGCCATGTCATAAGCTCTCTGAAGCTCAAGTGTCTTACTTTCCAGTAGACGCTGGCGTATAAATGGGGAGGCAAGCCCGCAGATGAAAGCATCACGGATCATTTCTTCACGGTACAGCTCAGCTGAGGCCGCCTGAAAGTTACAGTCCATACTAAGTCTGCGAAGCTCTTGGAGGAATTTATCAATGGATTCCTCCGGCCCTTGTTGGGCTGTAGCTAGTAGATGTCTGGCATAGACCTCATTCGGTGTCTTAGTATATAGTCTTTTAAGCGTCTGAATTGCCTCCTCGTAACTGCCCCATTCCTCGACATACTGAAATACATTCGGGGTGACACAGTTGATGAGTATCCGCAATTTTGAGTCATCATCAGCCTTGCAATATTCGAGAAAATTGTCAAACGTGCGATACCAGTGTTTCCACACCTTACCGGCTGCTGGGGTGTTTGGGTCCAAGTCAAGACGCGATGGTTTAAGGATGTTTTCCATGATGGGTGATTCCCTGGATCCTTAGTTCCGAGTTCGTCCAAAAAGTTTGAGTGCGAAGTTTTTCAAAGTTGATTAAATTGTCGTAAGAATGAGCCTTATGCGTGGTGAACTTAAAGTAAGCTTCAATCAACTAAAACGGTGCTACATACAAAAGAGGTCTTACTCTATGCCTCTCCAGGATCCAACTGATCAGCCCAGTATTTATCCTGGACTAATCACAGGAAGTGATGTAATGAAGTTTGAGTCACAGGAAGCTGTATTGTGTTACCACACTCCTCTACCCCATTTAGAATCTTATTTTCCAAGTAATATGTGACCTCCCTATTTTTCTTACCAAAATTTAATACCTCACAGTTATCTGTGTTGAAATTCATTTTCCAATTATATGCCCATTCTGCAAGTTTATTAATGTCTTCTTGTAATTTGCTGCAATCCTCTTCAGTGTTGACTATCCATCACCTCCCCCCCAAAATTGGTGTTGTCCACAAATTTAGAAATTGTTATTTTGATTCCAAAGTTTAAAACGTTAATATAAATTGTGAACAACTGTGGTCCCAACACTGATTCTTGTGGAACACCACTTCCCACTTTTTGCCACTCTGAATATCTACCATTTACCCCTACCCTCTGCTTTCTGTCTTGAAGCCAGCCAGCTATCCATTCTGCTCATTGTCCCCTGACTCCGCATTCCCTGACATTATTCATTAGTTTATTAATTGGTACCTTATCGAAGGTCTTTTGAAAATCTAGATGAATTACATCTACTGCATTATCCTTGTCTACTCTCTCTGTTACCTCTTCAAAAAATTCAATGGGTTTGGTCAAGCAAGACTTCCCTTTTGAAATCCATGCTGACTATTTATTATTATATTTTTGGTTTCTCGATTTTCTTCCATTTTCTCCTTTAGGAGGGATTCCATTATTTTTCCTATCACTGATGTTAAGCTAACTGGTCTATAGTTCCCTAAACATGTTCTATCTCCCTTCTTAAATATAGCTATTACGTTAGCTATCCACCAGTCCTCTGGCACTACACCTTTTTCTAATGTATTTTCCCCTTAGATTGTAAAATTGCCAATGTCGCTCCATTATTTAAGAAGGGTAAGAGAGATAAACCAGGAAATTATAGGCCTATTAGTCTAACGTCTGTTGTGGGCAGTTACTAGAATCTGTTATTAGGGACAGAGTGACTGAGCACTTAAAGAAATATGAGCTGAACAGAGAGAGCCAGCGTGGATTTGTAAAGGGAAGTCATGTCTAACAAACATAGTTGAATATTTTAAGGAGGTAACAAATGTTATAGATAAGGGAGTGTCGATAGATGTTATTTATATGGACTTCCAGAAGGCATTGGAAAAGGTTCCACACAAGAGACTGTTAACAAAAATGAGAACACTTGGAATTGGAGACAACCTATGGCCATGGATAGGGAATTAGTTAGGAGGTAGGAGACAGAGATTGTGGATAATGGGGATGTACTCCAATTGGCAGGATGTGTCTAGTGGTGTCCCCCAGGAATCTGTACTGGGGTCTCAGCTTTTTACTAGAAGAAGGAATAGAGAGCCGTATATCCAGGTTTGCCGATGACATTAAGTTAGGTGGCACGGTAAATAGTGTAGATGGGAGCAGGAAGTCGCAAAGGGACATTGACAGATGAATGACTAATTTACATAATCACTCCTCAAACTCCAATCCCTCCACCACCATAATCATTCTGGTTGCTCTCTTCTGTATCCTTTCAATAGCTTTTGTATCCTTTCTGTACTGCAGTGGCCAGAACTGTACACTGTATATTAAGTGCAGTCGCACCAATGATTTATAAAGTGGCAGGATTACCTCACTATGTCAGCTCAATATTTACCTTTTAACACATCCAAACATCTAATTTGATTTATTCATGGCCTCCGAGCATTGTTGCGATAGCTTCAATTTATTGTCAATCAGGACCTGCTTCATTTTCCATGTACATTATTTTCTTTCCGTTTAAGTCATTGGGTTAAAAATTGGATATAGCCACGAAACGGGCAGTGTTAAGGCCAAACTCAAAATGGTCTAGGTAGCACGCAAAATTCATGCTCACTCCTCATGAACATGATTATAGTCATGATTTCAGCACTAAAACTGAACGCCTTTGTGTCTTAATGCGAGGAGCATTCGTAATAAGTTGGATGAATTAGCTGCGCAAATGGATGTAAATGGATATGATATAATTGGGATTACGGAGATGTGGCTCCAGGGTGACCAAGGCTGGGAATTCAACTTCCAGGGGTATTCAATATTCAGGAAGGACAGGCAAAAAGGAAAAGGAGGTGGGGTAGCATTGCTGGTTAAAGAAGAGATTAACACAATAGTAAGGAAGGATATTAGCTCTGATGATGTGGAATCTGTATGGGTAGAGCTGAGAAATACCAAGGGGCAGAAAACGTTAGTGGGAGTTGTATACAGACCCCCAAACAGAAATGCTGAGCTTGGGGATGGCATTAAATGGGAAATTAGAGATGCGTGCAATAAGGGCACAGCAGTTATCATGGGTGACTTTAATCTACATATAGATTGGGCTAACCAAATTAGTAACAATACTGTGGAGGAGGAATTCATAGAGTGTATGGTTTCCTGGACCAATATGTCGAGCAACCAACTAGAGATCAGGCAATTTTAGACTGGGTATTATGTAATGAGAAAGGATTAATTAGCGCACATGTTGTGCGAGGCCCCTTGGGGAGGAGCGATCATAATATGATAGAATTCTTCATTAAGATGGAGAGTGAAGTAGTTGACTCAGAGACTGGGGTCCTGAATTTAAATAAAGGAAACTACGATGGTATGAGGCGCGAGTTGGCTAGGATGGACTGGGAAATGTTACTTAAAGGGTTGATGGTGGATAGGCAATGGCAAACATTTAAAGATCGCATGGATGAACTACAGAATTTGTTCATCCCTGTTTGGCATAAAAATAAAACAAAAAAGGTGACTCAACCGTGGCTAACAAGGGAAATTAGGGATAGCATAAGATCCAAGGAGAGGACATATAAATTGGCCAGAAAAAGCAGCAAACCTGAGGATTGGGAGCAGTTTAGGATTCAGCAAAGGAGGACAAAGGGATTAGTTAAGAGGGGGAAAATAGAATATCAGAGTAAGATTGCAGGGAACATAAAAACTGACTGTAAAAGCTTCTATAGATATGTGAAGAGAAAAAGATTGATAAAGTCAAGCGTAGGTCCCCTGCAGTCAGAATCAGGGGAATTTATAATGGGGAACAAAGAAATGTCAGGCCAATTAAATACATACTTTGGTTCTGTCTTCACAAAGGAGGACACAAATAACCTCCCAGAGATGTCAGGGAATATAGGGTCTAATCAGAGGGGGGAACTGAATGAAATCAGTATTTGTAGGGAAATGGTGTTAGGGACATTGATGGGATTGAAGGCCGATAAATCCCCAGGGCCTGATAATCTACATCCTAGGGTACTTAAAGAAGTGGCCCTAGAAATTGTAGATGCATTGCTGGTCATCTTCCAAAATTCTATAGACTCTGGAACAGTTCCCATGAGTTGGAGGGTAGCTAATGTAACCCTACTATTTAAAAAATGTGATAGAGAGAAAACGGAGAATTTGGATGATCAGCCTTGATCGCATTGAATGGCGGAGCAGGCTCCACGGGCCGAATGGCCTACTCCTGCTCCAATCTTCTATGTTTCTATGTTTCTATGTTTCTCATTGGCTTAATGCTCAACAGGTGGACCAATATCGGGGCCAGTCTAATTCACAGTCATGTGTGGCACTACTTAAAGGGGAGGTGCATTGATGCTACAGCACCTCATTGTCAGGGCAGTTGCAACTGGAGCTGCTCTAACAGGCACAGGCACATCATCGAAACTGGGAGAGAGCCTTGAGGTTCTCTGACAAAGCTCTGGAGGCACTCTTTGCGGCCATGGGAAGGAGGCGGGCCATACTCTACCCGCAAAGTGGCAGGAAGCCCTTGCCATACACCTGATGTACCATGTGGCAGGAGATAGCCAACCATGTAACGGCAGGTACTGTGGTGCCAAAGTCCACCATCCTGTGCAGGAAGGAGTTTAATGACCTCACACGGGTGGTCAGGGTGAGTGAAGGCTTCAGCAAATGCCACATACCAACATCTGCCTCACACACTGCTCAATGCACCACACACCCATCACTCACCTACCAACAATCTCGACCTATCACCACTCATACCACACAATCAGAGCTTCACTTCACCCTCACAACTTTCCCACTGTTGCAACACTCACACCCACATCTCACACCTTGCACACACTGACAGCTATTCAACTGTGGCAGGCGCATCACTGTTAGCAGTCCAGCTCCTTTCTCCTCTGGTTCACAACAACACATTTTGAGTAATCATGAGACTTCGTATTGAATATATGGAACAGACTTTCTTGATACACGGTAAAGATGATCGGCCTTTAATCGTATACAGAGAGTGGCTTTACCGTTACAAGTTCTATTTTTCGAGCCCTCTGACAATCTGTTGAATACCATGCTCCTTTATACACCATATTTTGAATACATCAAAGGAAACTGTCATAGATAAGACTGTATGATGTATCTATTCCCCAAATCCTTTGAAAACAGACTATTTGTGTAAACAGTTTGCAGTTGTTTACCTCAGAACGACTTCCCCTGCACGAGACTTCCTGATGTAACAGTTACTAACATCTTTGAAGTAAAAGCTTTACCAACTACTCTCTGTAGCTAATGGATCCCTCCTCCCCATGTTTGTTACCCTAAAACTAAACCACTCTTGGGGGACATCATTACTAATTTTTATTTCCTCACACAAGCAATTTACATCTCAGAAAACAAGCAATGCATTCCTATTACAACACTTCAAAGTCACCCTGTTTATATCGGAATGCCTGGCAATGCATTCCGTTTGTTTTAAGATACAAAGAAGTTTGACTGTTAAACCTTTAACTTTCACAACGTCCAACAATAACCCAAACACATTGCACCACACTCACTCACACACTTCTCTTTCTCTTGCAGGCCAAGCTGGCACATAATCGATGGGAGCAGCAGCAGACAGGCGAGGGGCAGGCGGACACGCAGGACTTCAGCCAGCTCGAGGAGCCAGTTCGCTAGCTAACTGGACGGCATGTGGTAGAGGCCATGGCAACCAGCGAGGTTGAAGACCTTGGGGACAACAACAGTATGTTCATTCCTAGTTGTTCTTCTCACATCCCATTTCCCCCTCAGCCCACAATCTCTTCTCACTTTCAAGCTGTTCATCTTGCTTCCCCGCAACCCCCTCCCCTCACCACAGCCCGACACTTGTGCCTTTCTGCTTTCAGATAATCAACAAGCACCCGAGCAGCCTGTCCCCGAGATCATGGAAGAGAGCGAGGGGCGAGACAAAGAGGAAGAAGACACTGTGTCACTGCATCTGTCACTCGCAGACACCAGCTCAGAAACTGGCACTACGCATATGTTAGAGGCTAGTGTAGAAGCGGGATCTGCACAGGATGAGGCACCGGGCACAAGTGGGCTGCAGCAAGGCCGGGGGAAAGGGTAGTTTGGTGGCCTGTTCCCTGGAGGGCGAGTTCGCTCACGAGTTCTGCTGCACAGGACTCAGATGAGGACCTCGATGGAGCGGCCTTCAGAAGAAGGGTGATGGGCATGCTCACCGAATTGCTAGGTGAAATGGCAATCCTGCCAGAGAGCCTCTCGGCAATGTCAAGGAGCGTGGCCGAGTCGGCCTCCAACATTGCACGGGGCTCTGCGCAGAGCTTGGAGCGCAGGATTTCCAGCCTGGAAATGATGGCACACTCCCAAAGAGACCGTGTCAACTACAGACATGATGGTGCACATGATGGGCAATGTCGCAGCTTCTATTGTAGCACAGTCAGAACTGATCCAATGTCTTAGTGCTGCAGCGGAAGCTCAGACAGCTGTCATAAAGTCTCAGCATGATGCCACCCAAGCTCAGACCACTGCCATTGTAGAATTCGCAATATATCGCGATTTTTATTAATAAGGAGAAAACACAGAGTGTCGTTCAAACAGCTTTTATTTCAGCAGAATGCTGTCAGGTTTCTCAAAGTGGACACAAGCAGCCTGTGAAATGGCCGCCGCACCTCGTGACAGAACATTCTAGACTTTTCGACAGGCAGACAAGATGGCGTTCCAATAAACATTTGTGCAAGATCGATTAAGATTCAGCACATTGAAGATAATACACGAGACATTATGGGTTTACAGTATACACATAAATACTGAAATCGGTCTCCCAGGTACGAATGAAAGCTATTGTACCGAGTAATCAAGGGCCCATCCAAAGACATTAATATGTAAAATCCCAACGACTCTACGATGAGAGAGCCGTTAGCGGGTAGTTATACAAAACACTTGGAAGCCCCAAAACCCCTCCAGGGAGAACACCGACCGATTTAACAATGGGAGAAATATTAACAGGTACTCAGGCATTTACGAGTAGCCCCGAAACCCATTAAGAACGGAGATCACCCATACAAGACATTTGAGCGCCAAACCCTAACAAAAGAAAGGACATTAAGGTTGGGCGGGAAACGGAAGATTTTGTACTATAATTACAAGCTCCAACCGTCCATCTCTCTCTTATTCTCTTATCCGATCGACTCGTAACCTCGTGGCTGCTCCTGTGTTTTGACTCGTAGTCTTGTTCCTGCTTGCCTGGTGCCTCTTTGAAAAAGACTGTTGAACTTTCTGATCCGTTCGGATCTACCTCGTGTCGCGTAACGAAGACCTATGTTGGTAGCTGGCATCGGAACCAAAGGCCCGAGATGAGATGAGATGAGATGAGATGAGATGAGAAGAGAGGAAGACCATACTCATCGCCACGGTCAGTAGATCCCGACCGCGCCTGTAGGTCGAATAGCCAAGTTTTCCTTGCTAGGGAGACTTCTTTGAACTTGCAAGAATAGACCTTGGAAGATCCTCCAAGATAATATTGACTGGTCTGTGAAACCCATTCGGACTGTGCCTGTTAAACCAACCAACACAGATCTTCATCACAGCAGACGTTCCAGCCTGCTAGCCGGAGCAGAAGCAAGTAAACAAGTGGGACCAGGAGATCTCCTGACCGACACGTGGGTGCTGCGGTGAAAAACATCCGATCAGCTATTCGGAATTTCTCCGAGTTATCACGAGTGGTGAGCATGAGTCTCGAAATCCTACGAATCTAGCTAGGACAGATATTGATAGGGGAGGGTTTAAGTATTAAGGATACTTGTAATGTGTGCCCCTATTTACGGTGTGTCGTTCGTTCCTCGTTTCCCTAGGATCAGCTATATAACTGCTTGTAAGATTGTACTGTCATTAATCTGTGCTTATGACATGTATTTCGTAATCTTAAATATCATGCAATAAAGATTTTCCATTTCGTACCATTCAACCGAGTCTACATGAGTTTCATCTCCATTACTGCTCTCGCATCTAAGTCCAGTGTCTAGAACCGTAAGGGCGAGTGATTCGAACCACTCACAGGTGTGTCTAGTGCTCCCAGACTGGCTGGAGACCAGAACAGGCAACAAGGCCTAAACCCGCACTGACATACAGGCTGCACAGAGCCGCGTGAACCGCACAGGCTGCGAGACACGCACGGTCAGAATCCCTTACACCATGCAGTTGCAGCTTGAAGCCCCCCAAGTTCTGACTGCTGCCAGCATGGAGGGTCTACCACTGTCGACCGGGGCTTGCAGGGTGCTGCAACAGGTTGCTAGCAATGCTGAGGCACCACCCCAGGTAAGTAGCAGTGGGTCAGTGGAGCAGGACCCTGCTATTCTCTCTCAAGTTGACAGCATTCCTGTTCCCACCACTGCCACTCCACCATTGCTCTTGCTGCTGCCTGTCAGCATTCCAGCCCAGACTGCTGCGGAGGTGTTGCAGTCTACAGCCAGGCCTTCTAGGACCAGAGCTGCGCGAGGTCCCGCCCTCATTACAGCCTTGGTCCAAACATGGACAAAGGAACTGAATTCCAGAGGTGAGGTGAGAGTGACTGCCCTTGACATCCAGGCAGCATTTGACCGAGTCTGGCATCAAGGAGCTCCAGTAAAACTGAAGTCAATGGGAATCAGGGGGAGAATGCTCCACTGGCTGGAGTCATACCTAGCACAAAGGAAGATGGTTGTGGTGGTTGAAGGTCAATCATCACAGCCCCAGGACATCGCTGCAGGAGTTCCTCAGGGCAGTGTCCTAGGCCCAACCATCTTCAGCTGCTTCATCAATCAACTTCCCTCCAACATAAGGTCAGAAATGGGGATGTTCGCTGATGACTGTACAGTGTTCAACTCCTCAGATAGTGAAGCAGTCCATGCCCGCATGCAAAAAGACCCGGACGACGTTCAGGCTTGGGCTGTTAAGTGGCAGGTAACATTCGCACCACAGAAGTGCCAGGCAATGACTATCTCCAACAAGCGAGAGTCTCAACACCGCCCCTTGACATTCAATGGCATTACCATCACCGAATCCCCCACCATCAACATCCTGGGGGTCACCATTGACCAGAAACATAACAGGACCAGCCACATAAATACTCAAAGGCTAGGTATTCTGTGGCGAGTGTCTCACCTCCTGACTCCCCAAAGCCTTTCCACCATCTACAAGGCACAGGTAAGGAGTGTGATGGAATACTCTCCACTTGCCTGGATGAGTGGGGCTCCAACAACACTCAAGAAGCTCGACACCATCCAGGACAATGCAGCCTGCTTGATTGGCACCCCCGCTATCACCTTAAACATCCACTCCCTCCACCACCGGTGTACCGTGGCTGCAGTGTGTACCATTTACAAGATGCACTGCAGCAACTCGCCAAGGCTTCTTCGACAGCACTTCCCAAACCCGCGACTTCTTCCACCTAAAAGGACAAGGGCAGCAGATACATGGGAACACCACCACCTCCAAGTTCCCCTCCAAGTCACACATCATCCTGACTTAGAAATATATCGCCGATCCGTCATCGTCGCTGGGTCAAAATCCTGGAAATCCCTCCCTAACAGCACTGTGGGAGTACCTTCACCACACGAACTGCATTGGTTCAAGAAGGCGGCTCACCACCACCTTCTCAAGGGCAATTAGTCTTGGGCAATAAAAGCTGGCTTTGCCTGCGATGCCCACATCCCATAAAAAACGAATTTAAAAAAGCCTCAGCTGGAGTATTGTGGACAATTCTGGGCACCACATTTCAGGAAAGATGTAAACGCCTTAGAAATGGTACAGAGGAGGTTTACCAGGATGTTACCATCTATAAGATGCACTGCAGCAACTTGCCAAGGCTTGTTTGACAGCACCTCACAAATCCGTGACCTCTACCTGTTACCGTCTAGGTTTATCTCTCCTTTAGTTCATCTTTCTGTTTCCAATCTCCTTTCCTGGTTTCCCATCCGCTGTTTTCCCTGTCTCATGAGAATGCCTTTGTGATACCGTGCATTCTAGAGTTTGTGTCGACATGTATCCTTCATACAGTGTGTTCCAACTCAATGTTTGTCAATCTCACTCCGTGTTAATGTGGATTTCATGTCTATCAGCTGTCACACCTTTATCTATATCCCTCTGCTGGTGTCTCTGTCACACTTTTATCTATCTCCCTCTGTCCTCTCGCTGTATCACTCACTGGAGTCAGTCACACCTTTAGAATCATAGGCAGAGAAATTCAATATAGCCCCATTTGTGGCGCTAAAACTTTGAAAACTGAAAAACTAGCGGCAGGCGCTAATCAATCGCGCCTCCCGCGAAATTCAGTTGTAGCGCTCCAAGAGGGAAGTGGAGCGCTAAATCAAGCGCTAACCACTTCTCTTAGGGCGCTAAAGTCCGAGAGCGGGGCAGTACCAGCAGAGCGCTAAACAATTTGGAGCGCATTCCAGCCGGCAATCTTCAGTCACAGAGGCTGCTTCCCTCACTTAAAGGGAAGGGACAATACTGCATCAGAAGCTATTTGTCGGCTCTGCTGTCTTGCACGGCGACTGCCAATACAGCCCCAAACACTGTCACCAAGTGGAGGGCTTGGACATCCCACAACAATGAAAGAGTGAAAACTGAAGTTCGCGGGCGTTGCAGCATTTGCCGCACCCGGTCGCTAACCCCTTAGCGCCCTGTTAGCACACTGCCAGGCACTAACGGGAGGCGCTAACATACCGAATTTCACGGCCATAGTAGCTTACAACACAGAAGGAGATCATTCGGCCTATCGTGCCTGTGCCGACTCTTTGAAAGAGCCGTCCAATTAAGTCCCACTCCCCGGCTCTTTCCCCATAGCCCAGCAAATTAGTCCTCTTCAAATACATGTCAAATTGCCTTTTAAAATTCCTTGTGGTATCTGATTCCACCACCCTTTCAGTTAGTGTGTTCCAGATCTTAAAAACCCTCTGTGAGAAGAAATTTCCCCTCGTTTTCCCTCTACTTCTTTTGCCAATTATTTTAAATCTCTGACCTCTACTCACCGACCCACTTGCCAGAGGCCCTTGACACCCTTCCTATAGTGTGGGGCCCAGAATTGTACACAATACTCCAGCTGAGGCCTAACCAGCGATTTGTAAAGGTTTAGCATGACTTCCTTCCCCTATTTACAAAGCTAAGTATCCCATACGCTTCCTTAATTGCCTTATCAACTTGCCCTGCACCTTCAAGGATTTGTGAATATGCACCCCAGGTCCCTCTGCTCTTGCACCCCCCTCATTATAGTACCAGTTAGATTACACTGCCTCTCCATGTTATTTCTTCCAAAGTGCATCACTTATCCACGATAAATTACATCTGCCATGTGTCTGTCCATCTCACTAGTCTGTCTCTGTCCTCCTGATGTCTGCTACTCTCCTGCGCACTATTTACTACTTTGCCAAGTTTTGTATCATCCGCAAACTTAGAAATTGTACTCCCAATACACAAGTCCAGGTCATTTATATACAACAGGAAAAGCAATGATCCTAATATCGACCACTGGGGGACCCCACTGCACACTTCTCTTCAGTTAGAAAAACATCCGTTCACCACTACTGTCTGCCTCCTATCCCTGAGCCAATTGCGTACCCAAGTTACCGCTGTCCCTTTAATACCGTGTGTCTCTATTTTCCGAATAAGTCTCTTATGAGGTATTTTATCAAATGCCTTTTGAAAGTCCATATATACATCTATGGACTACATTAGTCCGACCTCCCTCTACTGTTGTCGCTCTGTATTGCTGTATTCAGTCACACCTTAATCTATCCCCCTCTGCTGGTGTCTCTCTATCACTGTATTCAGTCACACCTTAATCAATCCCCCTCTGCTGGTGTCTCTCTGTCACTGTATTTAGTCACACGTTAGTCTATCCGCAAATTAATCTAATCACCTTAATCTAACCTCCTCCTCAAATTCGGCTGCCCTCAAAAGTATGTCACCATCCTCCGCCTGCTTCATGACGACATGCAAGCCGTGATCCTGACCAACGGTTCCACCACAGACCCAATTCATGTACGGACCGGGGTCAAGCAAGGCTGTGTCATCGCACCAATGCTCTTCTCGATCTTCCTTGCGGCAATGTTCCATTTCACCCTCAGTAAGCTCCCCACTGGAGTGGAGCTAATTTACAGAACAAACGGGAAATTGTTCAACCTCCGTCGCCTCCAGTCCAGATCCAAGGTCGTCCCTTCCTCTGTTGTCGAATTACAGTATGCAGACGATGCTTGCGTCTGCGCACACTCAGAGGTCGAACTCCAAACCATCTTTAACACCTTCACCGAAGCGTACGAGAGCATGGGACTTACACTAAACATCCGTAAGACAAAGGTCCTCTACCAACCTGCCCCCGCCACACAGTACTGCCCCCCGATTATCAAAATCCACATCGTCCGCATGCCCGATACGAGACTCCCAAAACAAGCGCTCTACTCGGAGCTCCGACATGGCAAGAGAGCCCCAGGTGGGCAGAGGAAATGCTTCAAGGACACCCTCAAAGCCTCCTTGAAAAAGTGCAGAATCCCCACTGACACCTGGGAATTCCTGGCCCAAGTTTGTACAAAGTGGAGGAGAAGCATCCGGGAAGGCGCCGAATACCTCGAGTCTCTTTGCCGGGAGCAAGCGGAAGCCAAGCGCAAACAGCGGAAGGAGAGCACGTCAACCCAAGCACCCCACCCACCCGCCCCTTCAACCACCGTCTGCCCCACCTGTGACAGAGACTGTAGGTCCCGCATTGGACTCATCAGTCACCTGAGAACTCATTTTTAATGTGGAAGCAAGTCATCTTCGGTTTTGAGGGACTGCCTGAGACGAAGAAGGATTCAGTCACACCTTAATCTATCTCCCTCTGCTGGTGTCTCTCTGTATCACTGTATTCAGTCTCACCTTAATCAATCCCCCTCTGCAGGTCTCTCAGAATCACTCATTGCACTCAGTCACATCGTTATCTATCTCTAGGGAATACAAAAAGAAACTAGCAAGGGATATCAAAATTAACACAAAGATTTTACAATTATTTGAGAAGAAAAGGGTAGTCAAGGTTAAAGCGGTCCCTTTAAATACAGCTGCGGGTAATATTGCAAATGAAAATAAGGAAATAGCAGACTTGTTGAATAATTACTTAGGCCGGAATATTACTGGCGCTGAGAGGATGGGATCGAAGGCGGGTCAGCTGTGAAATTTGAAATGATTGACCAGGGTCGGGTCCCCACTGTCAACCTGCCTCCACGCTAGTCTCCCAGCTGTTGGGTCTGTCTGCGCTGAACAGACCCAATGCCAAGAAGTGGGGGAGGCAATTTAGATTATTAAGAGCTTGTTACCAGGCACTTAAAAACTATTTTAAGCTCACTTTTAGATTTTAAGAGTTCGCCAAAGGCTTCCCCGCTGCTCGGGGATCATGTCAGGTAAGGAGGTCGGGTGTTGAGTCAGCATGTGATGATTTCTTAACTTGACAGCTGCAAATGGTCTATAAAAGCTCCCAGGTCATAGGTGTTCACTTTCCAAGGTTAGAACTTTTGCTTACTACATTTGGAAGATAACTTGAGCTTTATGCAGCTTGCAAGTGTTTGGAGCAAACTCTCTATCCAGTGTCACCTCATTGGAGCAACCTCTCTCCCCATTGACAGATCACCTCCTGTCATCTCAACCTCACCTGCCATCTAATCCATCAGCATCGGTACCCTTGAAAAAATCTCACTTTGGTTCCTCAGAATCCCACCACGATCAGCCCAACACCAGCAGCACCAACAATAACACTTTTCTTCACAGGCTGTTGTCGGGAGCGACGAGACCGGAGGTGCTGTGAGGTGCTGTGAGTATTTGAACTCACTTTCGCGGGCTTTTCTTCACAGGCTGTTGTCGGGAGCGACGAGACCGGAGGTGCTGTGAGGTGCTGTGAGTATTTGAACTCACTTTCGCGGGCTTTTCTTCACAGGCTGTTGTCGGGAGCGACGAGACCGGAGGTGCTGTGAGGTGCTGTGAGTATTTGAACTCACTTTCGCGGGCTTTTCTTCACAGGCTGTTGTCGGGAGCGACGAGACCAGAGGTGCTGTGAGGTGCCGTGAGTATTTGAACTCACTTTCGCGGGCTTTTCTTCACAGGCTGTTGTCGGGAGCGACGAGACCGGAGGTGCTGTGAGGTGCTGTGAGTATTTGAACTCACTTTCGCGGGCTTTTTTTCACAGGCTGTTGTCGGGAGCGACGAGACCGGAGGTGCTGTGAGGTGCTGTGAGTATTTGAACTCACTTTCGCGGGCTTTTCTTCACAGGCTGTTGTCGGGAGCGACGAGACCGGAGGTGCTGTGAGGTGCTGTGAGTATTTGAACTCACTTTCGCGGGCTTTTCTTCACAGGCTGTTGTCGGGAGCGACGAGACCGGAGGTGCTGTGAGGTGCTGTGAGTATTTGAACTCACTTTCGCGGGCTTTTCTTCACAGGCTGTTGTCGGGAGAGACGAGACCGGAAGCGGACCAGGTGGGAAGCACCCAGGTGAACGGCATTTAAGGAGGGTGGTGGCTTAAACCCGAGTTCCTACAGAGTAGGAACCCCCACCTACCCTCCTCCTCTAACCTACTAGTCTTTTAGCAGTCTAAAAACAGAGGTCACAAATTTTTTGGTCTCAGTTTCTTTTCAGCAGGGCAGGACGGTTACCGGGAGGAGCGGGAAGTCGGCGTAGGACCAAGAGGACACAAGACCGGGAAGTCAGCGAAAGACCAGGGAGGTAAGACTAACTGGTAAGTACTTTCCTCAAACCTTCCTAGAAAGTAAAACTAAAACTAGTGGGATTTGGTTAGTTTAAAAAGGAATAAGAGGAGTACAGTATACATTGGTCTAAGTAAGCTTCGGGAAAACAAAAGTCAATAAATAAACTAAAACAAGAAAATTAAAAAGTAATATAAGGGTTAAGTCATGGCAGTAGAGCTCGGACTTGTGTCATGCTCCTCCTGTAACATGTGGGAAATCAGGGACGCTTCCTGTGTCCCTGACAACCGTGTGTGCGGGAAGTGTGTCCAGCTGCAGCTCATGTGGGACCGCATGACGGCCCTTGAGCTGCGGATGGACTCACTTTGGAGCATCCACGATTCTGAGAGGGTTGTGGATAGCACATTTAGTGAGTTGGTCACACCGCAGGTTAAGGCCAGCGTAGATAGTACATGGGTGACCAAAAGGCAGAGCAAGGGCAGGAAGGTAGTGCAGAAATCCCCTGGGGTTGTCTCCCTTAGCAACAGGTTCACCGCCTTAGGTGCTGTTGTCGGGGGGGATGACTCATCGGGGGAAGGCACCAGCAGCCAGGCTCATGGCACCATGACTGGCTCTGTTGCAAAGAAGGGAGGGAAAAAGAGTGGCAGGGCTATAGTAATAGGGGATTCGATTGTAAGGGGAATAGATAGGGGTTTCTGTGGTCGCGACCGAGACTCCAGGATGGTATGTTGCCTCCCTGGTGCAAGGGTCAAGGATGTCTCGGCGCGGGTGCAGAACATTCTGGAGGGGGAGGGGGAACAGCCAGTTGTCGTGATACATGTTGGTACCAACGACGTAGCTAAAAAAAGGGAAGAGGTCCTACAAGTAGAATTTAGGGAGTTAGGAGCCAAGCTAAAAAGTAGGACCTCGAAGGTAGTAATCTCTGGATTACTACCAGTGCCACGTGCTAGTAAGAGTACAGAGAACAGGATAGTTAGGCTAAATACGTGGCTTGAGCAGTGGTGTAAGAGGGAGGGTTTTAAATTTTTGAGGCATTGGAACCAGTTTTGTGGTAGGTGTGACCTATACAAAAGGGACGGTCTACACCTGTGCAAAGATGGAACTGATGTTCTCGGGGTAATTTTTGATAAAGCAGTTCGGGAGCATTTAAACTAGTATGGCAGGGGGCTAGAAACCTATGCAGTGAAATAGAGGAAAGTGAAAGGCAGACAGAAATAAATGGTAAAAGGGTGAGGAACAAAAAACAAAGGGCCAAACTAATTCATAAAAAATGTGAGCATAAAAAAAGCCTGAGGGTTTTATACCTTAATGCGAGAAGCATCAGGAACAAGGTAGATGAATTAGCTGTGGAAATAGAGGTTAATAATTATGATCTAATTGGGATTACGGAAACATGGTTGCAGGGTGAGCAGGGCTGGGAGCTTAACATACAGGGGTATTCAGTATTTAGGAAGGATCGACAAAAAAGAAAGGGAGGAGGGGTAGCATTGCTGGTAAAAGAGGGGATAAATGCAATTGAAAGGAAGGACATTAACTCAGTTAATACAGAATCTATATGGGTGGAGCTAAGAAATAGCGAGGGGCGAAAAACATTATTAGGAGTGGTATATAGGCCTCCAAATAGGCGAGCATGCAGGTGCAACAGGCGGTCAAGAAGGCAAACGGTATGCTGGCCTTCATAGCAAAAGGGTTGGAATACAGGAAGGGCATCACGAGGGAAATTAGAGAAGCGTGCAATAAGAGCACAGCTGTCATCATAGGTGACTTTAACTTACATATAGATTGGGCTAGCCTAATCAGTAAAAATAATGAGGAGGAGGAATTCCTTGAGTGTTTAAGGGATGGTTATCTGGATCAATATGTCGAGGAACCAACTCGGGAACAGGCTATATTGGACTGGGTACTGTGCAATGAGAAGGGACTAATTAGTAATCTTGTTGTACGGGGACCCTTGGGTCAGAGCGATCATAACATGATCGATTTCTCACTCGAAATGGAGAGCGAAGAAATTGACTCAGAGACTAAGGTCCTGAATTTAAACAAGGGGAATTATGATGCCATTAGACGGGAACTGAGTAGGTCTGATTGGACAACGTTCCTGGGAGGACTGGAGGTAGATAAACAATGGCAAGCATTTAAAGATAGAATGACAAAATTGCAAAAATTGTTCATACCAATCTGGCATAAAAGGAAATCTAAAAAGGTGACTCAACCGTGGATAACAGGGGAAATTAGAGACAGCATAAAATCCAAAGATAGGGCGTATAAAATAGCCAAAAAAAGCGCCAGAGCGGAAGATTGGGAACAGTTTAAGATAGAACAAAGGAGGACAAAGGGCTTAATCAAGAGGGGCAAAATAGCTTACGAAAGCAAGCTGCCGGAAAATATAAAAACTAACTCCAAAAGCTTTTATAAGTATATCAAGAGGAAAAGACTGGTGAAAACCAAAGTTGGTCCATTGCAGTCAGATACGGGGGAATATATAACGGGAAATAAGGAAATAGCAGACCAACTAAATGCATACTTTGGGTCAGTCTTTACGAAGGAAGACACAAAAAACCTCCCTGGGATATCGGGAAAAATAGGGACATTGGCAAAGGAGGAACTGACGCAAATCAATATCTCTAAGGATATGGTGTTAAGGAAGCTAAAGGGATTGAAGGCGGACAAATCCCCAGGGCCTGATAACATGCATCCTAGGGTACTGAAGGAGGTGGCCCTAGAGATAGCGGATGCACTAAGTATGATTTTTCAGAATTCATTAGACTCGGGAACAGTGCCCATGGATTGGAGGGTAGCTAACGTTACCCCACTATTCAAAAAGGGGGGTAGGGAAAAAGCAGGTAATTACAGACCTGTAAACCTTACATCAGTTGTGGGCAAAATGCTGGAGTCCATCATTAAGGATGAAATAGCGGAGCACTTAGCAAATGGGGACAGGATAGGACAGAGTCAACATGGATTTACAAAGGGTAAATCGTGCTTGACTAATCTATTGGAATTTTTTGAGGGAGTAACTGGTAAAATAGATGGGGGAGAGCCAGTAGATGTGGTGTACCTGGACTTCCAAAAGGCCTTCGATAAGGTCCCACATAAAAGATTAGCATGGAAAATTGAAGCTCATGGGATAAAGGGGAAAGTATTGACGTGGATAGAGAACTGGCTGTCAGATAGAAAACAAAGAGTTGGAATAAACGGCTCATTTTCTGAATGGCAGGCAGTAACAAGTGGGGTACCACAGGGATCTGTCCTGGGTCCCCAGCTGTTCACAATTTACATTAATGACCTGGATCAGGGAGTCGGATGCAGCATTTCCAAATTTGCAGACGACACTAAACTAGGAGGGGGGGTGGGCTCAGAGGAGGAGACCAGGAAGCTCCAGAGCGATTTGGACAGACTGGGTGATTGGGCGGATAAATGGCAGATGCACTATAATGTGGACAAGTGCGAAGTTATCCACCTTGGGTGCAGGAACGGGAGGGCAAATTATTATTTAAATGGCAATAAATTGGGAGAGGGGGAAGTACAGAGAGACCTGGGTGTTCTTGTACACCAGTCACTGAAGGCGAGCATGCAGGTGCAACAGGCGGTCAAGAAGGCAAACGGTATGCTGGCCTTCATAGCAAAAGGGTTGGAATACAGGAACAGGGATACCTTGCTGCAGCTGTACAGGGCACTGGTGAGACCACACCTCGAGTACTGTGTACAGTTTTGGTCGCCTCATCTGAGGAAAGATGTTCTTGCCATGGAGGGGGTGCAGCGGCGATTCACCAGGCTGATACCAGGAATGGCGGGATTGACCTATGAGGAGAGACTATGTAGTTTAGGGATGTACACACTGGAGTTTAGAAGATTGAGAGGGGACCTCATAGAAGTGTATAAAATTCTGACAGGTCTAGACAGACTAGATGCAGAAGGAATGTTTCCCTTGGCGGGTGAGAACAGAACTAGAGGACATAATTTAAGGATAAGGGCTAAACCATTTAGGACAGAAATGAGGGGGAATTTCTTCACTCAGAGGGTGGTGAACCTGTGGAACTCATTGCCACAGAGGGCAGTGTACGCCAGCTCATTAAATATATTTAAGAGGGAATTAGATATATTTCTACAGGCAAAAGGGGTTAAGGGTTACGGAGAGAAGGCGGGGACGGGATACTGAATTGGAGGATCAGCCATGATCCCATTAAATGGCGGAGCAGGCTCGAAGGGCCGGATGGCCTACTCCTGCTCCTATCTTCTATGTATCTATGTATCTATGTAACACCAACCTTCTTCACAATCAACTGATGCTGCACAGGACACAAGGCATCATCACCCGTTCACATTGCTGCCTGGGATGCCAGGGATGGCCTCTCCTTTGCCAGATTTACATCACTTGACGCTGTTCACCTTGGCTGCCACATGATGCGCCAGGTTAGCACCACCCCACACCAGCACCATAAAGCATCCCTACAATGTCCAAGCCGTTCCTTTCACACTCATCACCATTGCGGGGGGTACCGTTATGTCTCACTATTCACTGCAACTCACTAAGCCACTTCCAAAGCTGCACACAAATCTGTCCAAGAAGGCGAAGTGTTGAAAATAAAGATTTCAATGATTGACACCAAATTATCAGAAACGTTACAAGAACATTTTTTAACACACACAAGTGCCTACTCTTGTGTGTTGTTGGTTGGTATGCTTGCACTAGGATGAGGGTGATGTGAGGGGTGGCTAGTGAGATGGGGAATTGATAATGTAGATAGAGAGGGATGGGTGGAGGTGCAAGGTAAGTTGGTGTGAATAAGGATGTGCAGGAGTAGGGTAGGGAAGGCAGAGTGATGGGGATGTGATGAGTGGCACAGCAGGATGCAGCTGAGTGTGGTTTTGCAGTAATGTTTCGTGATCTACTGAGATCATTGAAAGGTTTGCGCCACTGCACCCTGGTCCTCCTGACGATATCCCTGCTTGTGTCCTCCTGTGCAATGTGCAACCAGGCTGCATTGATCTCCTGGGGAGGTGTCTTCCGCCTTTGGAAGGGAAGAGGACCTCCCTGTGTGCTGTGACTCCCTCCATAAGAAAGAAAGAAAGACTTGCATTTATATAGCGTCTTTCATGATCACCAGACGTCTCAAAGCGCTTTACAGCCAATGAAGTACTTTTGAAGCATAGTCACTGTTGTAATGTGGGAAACGCGGCAGCCAATTTACGCACAGCAAGCTCCCACAAACTGCAATGTGATAAAGATCAGATAATCTGTGTTTGTTATGTTGGTTGAGGGATAAATATTGGCCAGGTCACTGGGGATAACTCCCCTGCTCTTCTTCAAAATAGTGCCATGGGATCTTTTACGTCCACCTGAGAGAGCAGACGGGGCCTCGGTTCAACGTCTCATCCAAAAGACGACACCTCCGACAGTGCAGCGCTCCCTCAGCACTGCACTGGGGTGTCAACCTTGATTTATGTGATCAGGTCATGGAGGGAGTCATGGGAGAGCCTGGGTGCAGCTGTGCACCGATGTGCAGTGCTCGTCAGTGTTTGCAGTACCTCAATGCTGTAGAAAACTGACAGCAGAACTGTCAAAATGAATGTGGCCATGGTCCCTTTAAGGAAACCGGCTGATGACGCATCATCAAATGATGTCATCAGCCCCGCTTCCTTTTAATTGGCCGGGAACCTCGCTGGGCGGGCTTAACAAGCCCAATCATCGTAAAATCACTTCAACAGAGTGGGCTGGAGCCGGGAGCAGGCTGGAACCTCGCTACAGACCCTGGCGACACCGAACCCGCCTTGGTAGGTGAAATTGCGGCCTTTGTGTCAGGCTTCACAGTAGAGGAAAGGGGTAATATACCTGAAATTCCAGGGAAATTAATGAGAATCAAGGATTGGAACTCACTAAGTTTAACGTAAGCAAGAAAACAGTATTAGAAAAAATAATGGCACTGAAGAGTGAGAAATCCCCAGGACCTGATGGTTTCCACCCTAGGGTTTTAACGGAGGTAGGTGAGGAAATTGCAAGGCTTTAGTCATAACCTTCCAAAGTTCTCTCATTTCAGAAACTGTCCATTTAGATTGGAAAATTGCAAAGGTAACTGCATCATTTAAGAAAGGTGAGGGAGAGAAACCAGGAAATTATTGACCGTTAGTCTAACATCTGTCATGGGGAAGTTATTGGAATCTATAATTAAGGACAAAGTGACTGAGCACTTCGAGAAATGTGAGCTGATTAGAGAGAGCCAACGTGGAATTTTAAAGGGTAGGTAACGAACCTAATTGAATTTTTTGAGGAAGTAACTAAAGTAGTGGACAGGGAATTGTCTATGGATGCAGTTTATGTGGACTTCCAGAAGGCATTCGATAAGGTTCCATATAAGAGACTGTTAACTAAAATTAAAGCTCATGGAATTTAAGGCAAATTATTGACCTGGTTAGGAGATTGGGTAGGCGGTAGAAGATGGAGAGTAGGGAAAATGGGTAGGTACACGAATTGGAAGTGACTAGTGGTATCCCAAAAGGATCTGTGCTGGGGCCTCAACTATTCACTATCTCAAGAAGACACTAATAAACTTGCAGAATGAGCATAGAACTGGCAAATGAATTTCAACACAGATAAATGTGAGGTATTACATTTTGGTAAGAAACATAAGGAGGTCACATATTAATAGGAAAATAAGAATCTAAGTGGGGTAGAGGAACAAAGGGATCTCGGAGTACAAATACACAAATCACTAAAAGTAGCAAAGCAGGTTAATAAGGCCATAAAAATATCAAACCAAGCACTAGGATTTATTTCTAGACAGATAGAATTGAAATGTAGAGAAGTTATGCTAAACTTGTACTGAACCTTGGTTAGACCACACTTGAAGTACTGCGCACAGTTCAGGTCGCCATATTATAAAAAGGATATACAGGCACAGGAGAGGGTGCAAAAAAGATTTACAAGGATGGTACCAGAAATGTGAGGTTATACATATCAGGAAAGGATGAGCAGGCTGGGTCTCTTTTCTCTTGAAAAGAGAAGGCTGAGGGGTGACCTCATAGAGGCCTTTAAAATCATGAAATGTTTTGATAGAGTAGACACAGAGAAAGTGTTTCCACTTGTGGGGAAGAGCAAAACTAGAAGCCATCAATATAAGATAGTCACCAAGAAATCAAATAGGGAATTCAGAAGAAACTTCTTTACCCAGAGAGTGGTGAGAATGTGGAACTCGCTACTACAGGGAGTGGTTGAGGCAAATAGTATAGATGCATTTAATGGGCAGCTAAATAAGCATATGAGGGAGAAGGGAATATGCTGATAAATTTTGATAAGGAAAGACGGGAGGTGGCCCGAGCGGAGCACAAACACCGGCATGGACTGGTTGGGCTGAATGGCATGTTTCTATGCTGTATATGCTAAGTAATTCTATGTATATTTATTAATGACTTAGGTAACGCAACAGAGAGCAGACAAGGTCCAAAGAGATTCAGGAATCATGTACACAGATCAGGTGACCAAAAGCTTGGTCAAAGAGGTAGGTTTTAAGAAGTGTTTTAAAGGAGGAGAGAGAGAGGTAGAGAGGCAAAGAGGTTTAGGGAGGGAAAACTAGAGCTTAGGGCCAAGGCAACTGAAGGCACGGCCACCAATGGTGGAGCGATTAAAATCGGGGATGCAGTATTGAGAGAGTGCTGCACTGTCGGAGGTGCCGTCTTTCGGATGAGACGTTAAACCAAGTGCCCATCTGCTCTTTCAGGTGTAAAAGATCCCATGGCATTATTCTGAAGAAGAGCAGGGGAGTTCTCCCTGGGGCCCTGATCACCATTAATCCCTCAACCAACATCACTAAAACAGATTATCTGGTCATTTATCTCATTGATTTTAGCGGGAGCTTGTTGTGCACAAATTGGCTGCAGTGTTTCCTACATTAAAACACTGACTACACTTCAAAAGTATTTAATTGGTTGCAAAGTGCTTTGGGATGTCCTGAGGTTGTGAAAGGTGCGATGGAAATGTAAGTTCCTTCTTTTAGTAAGGACTTCAAATCAATAATGTACTTTAGTCAAAATTAAATTCAGTCACAAATGTACCATTAGTTAAAAGAGCCCTGCATGCATGGAGCTGCCTGTTTTAGTTGGGTGAATGCATTGTAGGAGTGATTGGTTCATTAATATGGGATGTGTTATACCGTTTTGATTCTGATGTTAAGGTAGCATTGTGGTTCCACAAAGTAATGTGAGTGTGGGAGGAAAAGATTCCCAAACTCTCACATGGTAAAGGCAAGGAGAGTGCAGCTGCTCAAATCATGTGTTCGCAGGAAGGAGAATCCCAGACACCTCACGTAGGGGACAGGGGGTGGCTGGGAGATTTGAACACAGCAGCTCTGCAGACCCATCTCACTAGACTGGGGAGGCCAAACGTGAGTCACAGACCAGGCCGGATCAGTTATTTAGTTGGAAAGAAGAGCTCTTGTTTCAACAATGTTGCTTGAAGCCAGTTGATTGCAAGGAGTCACAAATCTGCAATTAAATGAGTAAGTTCATGCTTTTGAGAAATATGCACTAATTCTTGGATTTCATTGCTGAATTGCTGGGAACACCCCACATTACATCAACAGTGTGAAAACTATAGATGTAGCTTGATGTATCAGTGCTGGAAGATTATTCAATCTGCTCGCTTTTCTGGAATATATATATTAAAACCTTCATTTCTTTGCATCATTCCCAGTACACCAGTGCCATCTGGTTCACTAATGTCCTTTAGGGAAGAAAATCTGCCGTCCTTACCCGGTCTGGCCTATATGTGACTCCAGACCCACAGCAATGTGGTTGACTCTTAACTGCCCTCTGAAATGGCCTAGCAAGTCACTCAGTTGTAACCAACTGCTACGAAACATAATAAGAATGAAACCGGACGGACCACCCGGCATCGACCTCAGCACCGGCTACGGACACGGCAACGGCACACCCAGCCCAGTCAACCCTGCAAAGTCCTCCTCACCAACATCTGGGGACTTGTGCCAAAATTGGGAGAGCTGTCCCACAGACTAGTCAAGCAACAACCTGACATAGTCATACTCACAGAATCATACCTTTCAGCCAATGTCCCAAACTCCTCCATCACCATCCCTGGATATGTCCTGTCCCACCGGCAGGACAGACCCACCAGGTGTGGCAGCACAGTGCTATACAGTCGGGAAGGAGTGGCCCTGGGAGTACTCACCATTAACTCCGGACCCCATGAAGTCTCATGGCTTCAGGTCAAGCATGGGCAAGGAAACCTCCTGCTGATTATTACCGACCGCCCTCCCTCAGCTGATGAATCAGTACTCCTCCATGTTGAACACCACTTGGAAGAAGCACTGAGAGTAGCAAGGGCACAGAATGGACTCTGGGTGGGGGACTTTAATATGCATCACCAAGAGTGGCTCGGTAGCATCACTACTGACCGAGCTGGCCGAGTCCTGAAGGACATAACCGCCAGTCTGGGCCTGCGACAGGAGCCCTCGTAAAATTGAAGTCAATGGGAATCAGGGGGAAAACGCTCCACTGGCTGGAGTCATACCTAGCACAAAGGAAGATGTTTGTGGTGGTTGAAGGTCAATCATCACAGCCCCAGGACATCGCTGCAAGAGTTCCTCAGGGCAGTGTTCGAGGCCCAACCATCTTCAGCCGCTTCATCAATCACCTTCCCTCCAAAATAATGTCAGAAATGGGGATGTTTGCTGATGACTGCACAGTGTTCAGTGCCATTCACAACTCCTCAGATAATGAAGCAGTCCATGCCCGCATGCAAAAAAACCTGGACGACGTTCAGGCTTGGGTTGATAAGTGGCAGGTAACATTCACGCCACAGAAGTGCCAGGCAATGACTATCTCCAACAAGCGAGAGTCTAACACCTCCGCTTGACATTCGACGGCATTACCATCGTCAAATTCCACACCATCAAAATCCTGGGGGTCACCGTTGACCAGAAACTTAACTGGACCAGCAAAATAAATACTGTGGCAACAAGAGCAGGTCAGAGGCTAGGTATTCTGCAGCTAGTGTCTCACCTCCTGACTCTCCAAAGCCTTTCCACCATCTACAAGGCACAAGTAAGGAGTGTGATGGAATACTCTCCACATGCCTGGATGAGTGCAGCAACAACAACACTCAAGAAGCTCGACACCATCCAGGACAAAGCAGGCCGTTTGATTGGCAACCCATCCACCACCTTAAACATTCACGCCCTCCACCACCGGCGTACCGTGGCTGCAGTGTGTACCATCTACAAGATGCACTGCAGCAACTCGCCAAGGCTTCTTCGGCAGCACCTCCCAAACCCGTGACCTCTTCCACCTAGAAGGACAAGGGCAGCAGGCGCATGGGAACACCACCACCTCCAAGTTCCCCTCCAAGTCACACACCATCCTGACTTAGAAGTATATCGCCGATCCTTCATCGTCACTGGGTCAAAATCCTGGAACTCCCTCCCAAACAACACTGTGCGAGTACCTTCACCACATGGACTGCAGCGGTTCAAGAAGGCAGCTCACTACCACCTTCTCAAGGGCAATTAGGGTTGGGCAATAAATGCTGGCCTTTCCAGCGACACCCAGATCCAATAAGCAAATTTTAAAAATATATATAAATACATTCTATTACGTAATATTTCTCAAATGACTGTCGTTAATGAGAATATTCTGTTTGTTCAAATACCTGTAACTAATGACAATGATGGTGCAATCTGATATAAATGAGGACTCCTTCCACCCTGTCAGTCAAAGCTGTTGCCTCTGATTCAACAACCATCAGAGCTTCTCTCAAGAAATGCACGGTCGAATAACTGGTCTGCCGTTTGCCATCTGCTACCCTATACTTGCAGCACTTGGTGTCCCTGGTAGGTCCCTGGGCTGGTTATTAACTGTTGCATTTGGTCTTTCATTGCATCACTGTTCCTGCTGTTTCTCTATTAATTATAAAATGTTATATATATATATATATACTGATGAATGGTCATCGACCTGAAATATTAGTTCTGTTTCTCTCTCCACAGATGCTGAGTGTTTCCAGCATTTTCTGTTTTTATTTCAGATTTCCAGCATGCGCAGTATTTTGCTTTTTGATGTAACTTGACATGCCTGATATACAGTTGCCGATCTGTTGGTGTCAGTTCAATATAAAGAGACGCCTAACCTTCTGTTCTTTGTTTGATCCAGTTACATTTTAACTGGAATAATGTCGGGTTTACAGCACAGAAACAGGCCGTTTGGCCCAACAGGTCTATGTCGGTGTTTATTCTCCACACGAGCCTCCTCGCACTCCTCTTCATCAAACCCTGTCAGCATATCTTTCTATTCCTTTCTCCCTCGTGTGTTTATCTTAGCTTCCCCTTAAATCCATCGTAGCTCATTGTCTTAACTACGCCATGTGGTAGTGAGCTCCACACTCTCACCACTCTCAGGGTAAGAGGTTTCTCCTGGCTTTCTTATTGAAATTGTTGGGACAGAGTAGAGGGAGCCTGTTGTTGGGAGAGAGTAGAGGGAGCCTGTTGTTGGATAGAGTAGAGGGAGCCTGTTGTTGGGAAAGAGTAGAGGGAGCCTGTTGTTGGGGTAGAGTAGAGGGAGCCTGTTGTTGGGAAAGAGTAGAGGGAGCCTGTTGTTGGGGTAGAGTAAAGGGAGCCTGTTGTTGGGAAAGAGTAGAGGGAGCCTGTTGTTGGGACAGAGTAGAGGGAGCCTGCTGTTGGGGCAGAGTAGAGGGAGCCTGTTGTTGGGACAGAGTAGAGGGAGCCTGTTGTTGGGAAAGAGTAGAGGGAGCCTGTTGTTGGGACAGATTAGAGGGAGCCTGTTGTTGGGACAGAGTAGAGGGACCCTGTTGTTGGGGCAGAGTAGAGGGAGCCTGTTGTTGGGGCAGAGTAGAGGGAGCCTGTTGTTGGACAGAGTAGAGGCAGCCTGTTGTTGAACAGAGTAGAGGGAGCCTGTTGTTGGGGCAGAGTAGAGGGAGCCTGTTGTTGGATAGAGTAGAGGGAGCCTGTTGTTGGACAGAGTAGAGGGAGCCTGTTGTTGGGGCAGAGTAGAGGGAGCCTGTTGTTGGGGCAGAGTAGAGGGAGCCTGTTGTTGGACAGAGTAGAGGCAACCTGTTGTTGAACAGAGTAGAGGGAGCCTGTTGTTGGGGCAGAGTAGAGGGAGCCTGTTGTTGGGCAGAGTAGAGGGAGCCTGTTGTTGGATAGAGTAGAGGGAGCCTGTTGTTGGACAGAGTAGAGGGAGCTTGTTGTTGGATAGATTAGAGGGAGCCTGTTGTTGGATAGAGTAGAGGGAGCCTGTTGTTGGATAGAGTAGAGGGAGCCTGTTGTTGGGCAGAGTAGAGGGAGCCTGTTGTTGGATAGAGCAGAGGGAGCCTGTTGTTGGAAAGAGTAGAGGGAGCCTGTTGTTGGGACAGAGTAGAGGGAGCCTGTTGTTGGGACAGAGTAGAGGGAACCTGTTGTTGGGACAGAATAGAGGGAGCCTGTTGTTGGGACAGCGTCGAGGGAGCCTGTTGTTGGGACAGAATAGAGGGAGCCTGTTGTTGGGACAGCGTCGAGGAAGCCTGTTGTTGGGACAGAGTCGAGGGAGCCTGTTGTTGGGACAGAGTAGAGGGAGCCTGTTGTTGGACAGAGTAGAGGGAGCCTGTTGTTGGGGCAGAGTAGAGGGAGCCTGTTGTTGGGACAGAGTAGAGGGAGCCTGTTGTTGGACAGAGTAGAGGGAGCCTGTTGTTGGACAGAGTAGAGGGAGCCTGTTGTTGGACAGAGTAGAGGGAGCCTGTTGTTGGGACAGAGTAGAGGGAGCCTGTTTTTGGATAGAGTAGAGGGAGCCTGTTGTTGGACAGAGTAGAGGGAGCCTGTTGTTGGACAGAGTAGAGGGAGCCTGCTTTTGGACAGAGTAGAGGGAGCCTGTTGTTGGACAGATTCGAGGGAACCTGTTGTTGGATTGAGTAGAGGGAGTCTGTTGTTGGGACAGAGTAGAGGGAGCCTGTTGTTGGACAGAGTCGAGGGAATCTGTTGTTGGATAGAGTAGAAGGAGTCTGTTGTTGGGACAGAGTAGAGGGAGCCTGTTGTTGGACAGAGTAGAGGGAGCCTGTTTTTGGGACAGAGTAGAGGGAGCCTGTTGTTGGACAGAGTAGAGGGACGCTGTTGTTGGGACAGAGTAGAGGGAGCCTGTTTTTGGACAGAGTAGAGGGAGCCTGTTTTTGGGACAGAGTAGAGGGAGCCTGTTTTTGGGACAGTGTAGAGGAAGCCTGTTTTTGGACAGAGTAGAGGGAGCCTGTTGTTGGGGCAGAGTAGAGGGAGGCTGTTGTTGGGGCAGAGTGGAGGGAGCCTGTTGTTGGGGCAGAGTAGAGGGAGCTGAATTCTTCTTCAAATCTGCCTACTTCCACCTCTGTAACATCACCCGTCTCCGCCACTACCTCAGCTCATCTGCTGCTGAAACCCTCATCCTTGCCTTTGTTGCCTCTAGCCCTGACTATTCCAATGCTCTCCTGGCCGGCCTCCCATCTTCTACCCTGCGTAAACTCTGCTGCTCGTATCCTAAGGCGCACTGAGTCCTGTTCACCCGTCACCCCTCTGCTTGCTGACCGACATTGGCTCCCGGTCCAGCAGCACCTCAATTTTAAAATTCTCATCCTTGTTTACAAAACCTCCCCATAATCTCACCTCTTCTTATCTCTGTCCCTTCCTCCAGTCCTACAACCCTCCGAGATCTCTGTGTTCCTGCAATTCTGGCCTCTTGCGCATCCCTGATTTTAATCGCTCCCATTGACGACTGTGCCTTCAGCTGCCGAGGACCTAAGCTCTGGAATTCCTTCCCTAAACCTCTCCGCCTCTCTATCTTTCTTTCCTCCTTTAAGACGCTCCTTAAAACCTCTTGGACCCAGCTTTTGGTCATCTGTCCTAATATCACCTTACGTGGCTCGGTGTCAAATTTTGTTTGATTGCGCTCCTGGGAAGCACCTCGGGACATTTAACTGCGTTAAAGGCACTATATAAATACAGGTTGTTGTTGTTGATTGTGCGATACCTGACTAGAGAGTGCTTGATGCTCATACTGGGTTACCTAAAATGTGAAGCGTTTCATCCTCAACACTAACATCTTAAAGTGCATGAATAACTAAACAATTCTTATCTAAAAAATTGTCCTTAATATGGCTGCAAGCTAAAGCCACAATTAATGATGAAAATTTGAATTACCTTGGAGAATTAATTCTACAAAATCTGTTGTATTGTTTAGGCTTGATTTTGGTCTGATATTTTTTGCTTGCTTTCTTTGACACTGCCCCAATTTCTCTTCCATCCCAACTCAATACAGTTGGACGTAGAGTTTCCGCTTTGGGCGCAATCGGGAAATTGCGGCCACAATGCATTTGAATTTGCAATTGTTCGGTTACGCTTCAAGATTCAGCTAAAATTTATTAGCATAATCACAAACGTGACATCTTCCATGTACCAGCGCAATCGGGCAGCGAAATAGAACATAATAGTTGTTTTCTATCTTTAGTGAGGAAACCGTAACCCAGACAGCCTTGGATGAGAAAGAGGACTGCTATAGTTGAATAGGGAAGCTGTGGGCGAATTAATAAGAGTTGGATATAGAATCATAGATCATAGAATCATAGAATGGTTACAGCACAGAAGGCGGCCATTCGGCCCGTCAAGCCTGTGCCAGCTCTTTGCAAGAGCACTTCAGCTAGTCCCATTCCCCTGCCCTTTCCCCGTAGCTCTGAATTTTTTTTTCCTTCAGGTACTTATCCAATTCCCTTTTCAAAGCTGTGATTGAGTCTGCCTCCACCACCCTTTCAGGCAGTGATTTCCAGATCCTAACCACTCGCTGCGTAAAAAAGATTTTCCTCATGTCGCCTTTGGTTCTTCTGCCAATCACCTTAAATCTGTGTCCTTTGATTCTCGATCCTTGCACCAATGGGGAGAGTTTCTCTCTATCTACTCTGTCTAGACCCTCATTATTTTGAACACCTCTATCAAATCACCTCTCAATCTTCTCTGTTCGAAGGAGAACAACCCCAGCTTCTCCAGTCTATCCACGTAACTGAAGTCCCTTATCCTTGGAACCATTCTTGCAAATCTTTTCTGCACCCTCTCTAAGGCCTTCACATCCTTCCTAAAGTGCGGTGCCCAGAATTGGACAAAATACTCCAGTTGAGACCAAACCAGTATTTTATAAAGGTTCAACACAACTTCCTTACTTTTGCACTCTATGCCTCTATTTATAAAGCCCAGGATCTCATACGTTTTTTAACTGCTTTCTCAAACTGCCCTGACACCTTCAACGATTTGTGCACATATACCCCAAGTCTCTCTGTTCATGCACCCCCTTTAGAATTGTACCCTTTAGTTTATATTGCCTCTCCTCGTTCTTCCTACCAAAATGTATCACTTCGCACTTTTCTGTGTTAAATTTCATCTGCCACATGTCCGCCCATTCCACCAGCCTGTCTATGTCCTCTTGAAGTCTATCACTATCCACCTCACTGTTTTTGGGAACTGAGGGAATTAAAGGATATGGGGAGAGTGCAGGAAGGTGGGGTTGAGGTAGAAGATCAGCTATGATCTTGTTGAATGGTGGAGTAGGCTCAAAGGGCCAATTGGCCGACTCCAGCTCATATTTCTTATGTTCACGACATTTCCGAGTTTTGTGTCATCTGCAAATTTTGAATTTGTGCCCTGTACAACCAAGTCCAAGTCAGTAATATATATCAAGAAAAGCAGTGGTCCTAGTACTGACCCCGGGGAACACCACTGTGTACCTTCCTCCAGTCCGAAAAACAACCGTTCACCACTACTCTCTGTTTCCTGACACTTAGCCAATTCCGTATCCATGCTGCCACTGTCCATTTTATTCCATGGGCTTCAACTTCGCTGGCAAGCCTATTATGTGGCACCTTACCAGCAAAGTTGAAGCCCATGGAATAAAAGGGACAGTGGCAGCATAGATATTAGCCAACAGTAAGGATGGGGCATAGAGTGGAGTTGCTGTGGAAACCAAGGTCAGTTGTAGTTGTAACCAATGCTCCCTTTAAGCTGCGCGGCCGCACAGCGCTCCAGGGATCACACACAGCCGACTCGCCAACTTCACAATGTAAAAACCAGGCATGTGCGGTATTTCGAATGGCCCACACAGCCCCTTAAAGGGGCCGTGAAACCAAAATGACAGGGAACATTGGTTGTAACAATGTTGGCATGTTATGAGAAGGAACAAGAGAGGGCTGATATCTGGCAGTAAGCTGAAACATGGGCCTATCACAGGACCATCAAGGACACCATATCACTTTAGTATTGAGACATCTTCTTTTGTGTTGCCATAACTGCATATATCAGTCCTGGTGGTCATAGACAGATGATGCCAGCGGATCATAAGACCAGAACCTGAGTAAGCAGAGGTGCTTTGTATGTGGCATCTTCATGATTGGATTTCGAGGAATTGGGTGTAAGCCGGTGATTGGTTCAGTAAGGCCGCGATTTTATGGGCACTGAGAGGGCTGGTTTGGAGGCAGGTCAAGGGTTAAAATCGTTTTGATTGACGGTGGGTTCCGATCCTGCCGTCAACCCGCCTCCAAACAATTTTCCCAAGTGTCGGGTCCCCGATTTACGCACAGGTACTTGATAGCAGTTAACAGGCTCTTTTTCAATTTTGTCGCTTCTGCCTCGGGGTTCCCGATGTCCGGACACCACACCAGGTAAGTGTGGCGTGTTGTGAGTCTGCTGTAATGTTTCTGCTTTGATGACAGCTGCAGAAGTGGTGTGAAGGATCCAATGGTGCACTGGTGAGTTTCAGAGGTAAGAAAATGTTGGGAAAATCATTTTTAATGCATTTACACTTTTCTGTAGGTAACAAGTTTTGAAATCCATGTCTAGTCCCACCACATTGGGAGAACCTCTCTCACCAGTGACAGATCACTTCTGTAACCTCACCTGCAGCTGCCATCTGTTCTTGCCTATGGAGGGAGTCATTGAAGAGCCTAGGTTCAAGAGCTCACCTTGGTACAGTGATTGTCAGTGTTTGCAGCACCTCAATGCTGTCAAACACTGAAAAATCAGCTGTCAAAAAAAAATTGTGCTTGGTCCCTTTAAGAAAACCGGCTGATGAAGCGTCATCAAATGATGTCATCTGACCGGCTTCCTCTTAATTGGCCGGCAAGCCCGCAGGACGGGCTTAACAAGGTTAATCAAGGGAAAATCATGTCCGTGGGCCGGATGCAGTTGGGGTCGGGACTGGAACCCGGAAACAACCTGACCCGCTCCCAAGCCGCATCCAATGATGCATCGTGGCCTTAGACTTCATAGGTTTTGAATAATAGTAAGGGGATAAGAAGGGGGTTCCCAAGAGCCACAAAGGGTCGAAGATTTCTGGAAGAATTCATGGGACACCCAAGAGAGAGAGACGAGAGACAAGAAACACAGGGTGCTGCCTACTCAGTCGCTACCCAGAGCATAACGGGGTAACATAAGTCTCAATTATACTCTGTAAACTGCTGCTCAAATACTGTAATATATTAAATATTGCTTGTGCTGAATAAAATTAAATCATTGTCACCAATACGGGACAATTTGGAAACTTTTGGAACAAGGGTCCCTCTGGGATCCCTACACAGGGATCAATGTCCAGCCAGTGAGAAAGCTGTAAATCTCCCACAAACTCCTGACAAACTGATGTGTTTGCTGCGAATCTGAATCTGAATCTGATTTCCCTTTTCTCCTACAGCTAATGTGGCAGCGATTGTGATCCTGTCCCGAGGAAAGTGCGGTCTTTCCCGATGTGTCACTCGCTACCTGCTGGCCATGGCGGTGTCCGATCTACTGGTCACCATCATGGGTGTGATATTGAATCGGATCAATGGGCTTTTTTTCCTGGTCAGTTTCCTGTACATTACTCCACTGTGTCGCCTCAGAGGCATCTTACTGTTCGCAGCCAGAGACAGTTCGGTCTGGTTAACCGTGGCTTTCACCTTCGATCGCTTTGTAGCCATTTGTTGTCAGAAGCTGAAAACAAAATATTGCACTGCAAAATGTGCGGCTGCTGTTATACCAACTGTCTGTGTACTGTTCTGTTTAAAAAACCTCCCCTGGTACTTTGCATACACACCTCGCTACATAATTGATGGTGTACCATGGTATTGTAACTTAATACCAAACTATTACACTTCACCGGTATGGAAAGCCTTTGACGTAATCGACACGATGTTAAGCTCATTTGTTGCATTCGGTGTGATTTTGCTGCTCAACGCCCTGACCGTAAGATACATTTTAGTGGCCAGTCGAGTCCGCGGGAGACTCCGGGCTCACGGCAGTGGGGAGACTCACCATGACCCAGAGATGGAGAACCGAAGGAAATCCATCATCTTACTCTTCGCTGTAACCGGGACTTTCATCTTGTTGTGGATGATGTTTCTTATAGTGTTCCTATACATGCAGATAGCAAACCATTATTCTTACTCGGGTCCCAATGACCCTTTGTACATCGCCCAAGAGGTAGCGTTCTTGCTTCAGCTCCTGAGCTGCTGCACCAACACCTGTATTTATGCAGCCACCCAGAGGAAGTTCAGAGAGGAGTTGAAGAATGGGGTGAAATATCCACTGAAATTAATAGTCAAATTATTTACATCATGCAAATGATTGCAATCTTTACAGCACTACAACTGAATTAGTCTTATATTCCAGTGAGAGATAGTATAAAACTAAAGGAAAGGGCTTATACCAATGCAAAGAACAGTAGAGATCCCGTGGACTGGGAGAGATATAAAGAACAGCAAAGGGAAACTAATAAAGTAGTTAGAGCTGCAGAAAGACAACACGAGGAAAAAACCTGCGAGGGATATCAAGGACAACACTAAAGGTTTTTACAAGTGTCTTAAGAGAAAGAGGATGACTAAGCATAACGTGGGCCTCTTAAAGACAGCCGCAGGTGATATTGTAATTGAAAATCAGAAAATGGCAGACTTACTAAATACTTACTTTGTATCAGTCTACAACAACAACAACAGCAACAACAACTTATATTTATATAGCATCTCTAATGTACTGAAACATCCCACGGCACTTCATGGAGTGTTAAAAACAAAATTTGACACCGAGCCACATAAGGTGAAATGCCCAAAGGAAGAAGGTTTTAAGGAGCATCTTAAAGGAGGAAAGAGAGGTAGAGAGGCGTAGAGGTTTATGGAGGGAATTCCAGAGCTGAGGGCTTGGCAGCTGAAGGCACGGCCACCGATGGTTGAGCAATTATAATCAGGGATGCTCAAGAGGTCAGAGTTAGAGGAGCACAGATATCTCAGGGGGCTGTGGGGCTGGAGGAGATTACACAGATGGGAAGGGGAGGGGCGAGGCCATGGAGGGATTTGAAAACAAGGATGAGAATTTTAAAATCGAGACGTTGCTTAACCGGGAGCCAATGTAGATCAGCGAGCACAGGGGTGATGGGTGAATGTGAGAGAATGCAGAGATTTGGATGATGACAAGTTTAGGTCGGGTAGAATGTGGGAGGCCAGACAGAAATGGGTTGGAATAGTCAAATCTAGAGGTAACAAAGGCTTGAATGAGGGTTTCAGAAGCAGATGAGCTGAGGCAAGGGCGGAGATGGGCGATATTATGGAGGTGGAAATAGGCGGTCTTAGTTATGGCGCGGATATGTAGTCAGAAGCTCATTTCAGGGTCAAATATGACACCATGGTTGCAAACAGTCTGGTTCAGCCTCAGACAGATGTTAGGGAGAGGGCTGGAGTTGGTGGCTAGGGAATGGAGTTTGTGGTGGGGACCGAAGACAATGGCTTCAGTCTTCCCAATATTATTTTGGAGGAAATTTCTGCTCATCCAATACTGGATGTCGGACAAGCAGTCTGACAATTTAGAGACAGTGGAGGGGGCCGAGAGAAGTGGTGGTGAGGTAGAGGATAAGGATAAAGTACCAGAGATATGAGGAAAATGAAAAATAGAGAAAGGGGAGGAACTAATTAGATTCAATATAATTAAAACAAAAGGTAATGGAAAAATAATGAGACGAATCTCCAGGCCCTGGTGGTTTCCACCCCCTATATTAAAAGAAGTAGTGGTGGAAATTATGGCTGCTCTGGACATGTTCTTCCGAATCTCTTAATTCAAGAATTTTACATCGGATTACATCGGATATACAGCACTGAAACCGGCCATTCGGCCCAACCAGTCCTTGTCAGCGTTTATGCTCCACTCGAGCCTCCTTCCGTCTTTCCTCATCTAAATCTATAATCGGAACCCTCCAATCCCTTGTACCTCATATGCTTACCTAACCACCCATGTGTCGATGCTATTAGTGATTCCTGTATTTGTACTCCGAGATCCCTTTGCTCCTCTACCCCATTTAGATTCTTATTTTCCAAGTAATATGTAACCTCCCTATTTTTCTTACCAAAATACAATACCTCACAGTTATCTGTGTTGAAATTCATTAACCAATTATATGCCCATTCTGCAAGTTTATTAATGTCTTCTTGTAATTTGCTGCAATCCTCTTCAGTATTGACTATCCCCCCAAAATTGGTGTTGTCCGCAAATTTAGAAATTGTGTTTTTGATTCCAAAGTTTAAATCGTTGATATAAATTGTGAACAACAGTGGTCCCAACACTGATTCTTGTGGAAAACCACTTCCCACCTTTTGCCACTCTGAATATCTACCATTTACCCCTACCCTCTGCTTTCTGTCTTGAAGCCAGCCAGCTATCCATTCTGCTCATTGTCCCCTGCCTCCACATTCCCTGACGTTATTCATTAGTCTATTAAGTGGTACCTTATCGAAGGTCTTTTGAAAATCTAGATAAATTACATCTACTGGATTACCATTGTCTACTCTCTCTGTTACCTCTTCAAAAAATTCAATGGGTTTGGTCAAGCAAGACTTTCCCTTTTGAAATCCATGCTGACTATTTATTATTATATTTTTGGTTTCTCGATTTTCTTCCATTTTCTCCTTTAGGAGGGATTCCATTATTTTTCCTATCACCGATGTTAAGCTGACTGTTCTATAGTTCCCTGAACATGTTCTATCTCCCTTCTTAAATATTGTTATTATATTAGCTATCCAGCAGTCCTCTGGCACTACACCTTTTTCGAACGAATTTTCACCTTAGATTGTAAAATTGCCAATGTCACTCCATTATTTAAGAAGGGTAAGAGAGATAAACTAGGAAATTATAGGCCTATTAGTCTGACGTCTGTTGTGGGGCAGTTACTAGAATCT
Source organism: Squalus acanthias (assembly GCA_030390025.1). NCBI lineage: Eukaryota > Metazoa > Chordata > Chondrichthyes > Squaliformes > Squalidae > Squalus > Squalus acanthias. The sequence goes on along the minus strand of CM059430.1, from coordinate 85,240,510 downwards.
GTTATTAGGGCCAGAGTGACTGAGCACTTAAACAAATGTGAGCTGATCAGAGAGAGCTAGTGTGGATTTGTAAAGGGAAGTCATGTCTAACAAACATAGTTGAATTTTTTGAGGAGGTAACAAATGTTACAGAAAAGGGAGTGTCGATAGATGTTATTTATATGGACTTCCAGAAGGCATTGGAAAAGGTTCCACACAAGAGATTGTTAACAAAAATGAGAACACTTGGACTTGGAGACAACCTATGGCCATGGATAGGGAATTAGTTAGGAGGTAGGAGACAGAGATTGGGGATAATGGGGATGTACTCCAATTGGCAGGATGTGTCTAGTGGTGTCCCCCAGGAATCTGTACTGGGGTCTCAGCTTTTTACTATATTTATCAACGACTTAGAAGAAGGACTAGAGAGCCGTATATCCAGGTTTGCCGATGACACTAAGTTAGGTGGCACAGTAAATAGTGTAGATGGGAGCAGGAAGTCGCAAAGGGACATTGACAGATTAAGTGAGTGCGTAAAACTGTGGCAGCTATGTCCCTTTAAGCTATGGGGTCAGGCAGCGCTCTGCAGCTCCCACGCAGCCGGCTCACTGGCTTTAAAATAAGAAAAACCACGCATGCGCGGAATTTTCAATGGGCCGCGCAGCCCCTTAAAGGGGCCGTGCATACAAAAAAAATTAAGGGGCACATTGTGTGGCAGATGGAATTTGATGTAGGAAAGTGTGAGGTCATCCACTTTGGACCTAAGGAAGATAGATCAGAGTAATTACTAATTGGTGATAAGGTTGGAACGGTGGAGGAGCAAAGAGAGATTTAGGGGTTCATGTAGATAAATCACGAAAAGCCCAGGGCAGGTACAAAATAGAATTAAAACGGCGAATGGAATGTTGGCTTTATCTCGAGGGGGCTGGAATACAAAGGGGTAGAAGTTATGTGACTGTTCTATAAAGCTCAGGTTAGACCCCATCTGGTGCTGTGTTCAGTTCTGGGCACCACACCTCAGTAATCCTAAAACAGCAATCAAATCATCTCTCAATCTTCTCTGTTCCAGTGAGAACATGACTAATTTACATAATCACTCCTCAAACTCCAATCCCTCCACCACCATAATCATTCTGGTTGCTCTCTTCTGTATCCTTTCAATAGCTGTAGTATCCTTTCTGTACTGCGGTGGCCAGACCTGCACACTGTATACTAAGTGCAGTCGCACCAATGATTTATAAAGTGGCAGGATTACCTCACTATGTCAGCTCAATATTTACCTTTTCACACATCCAAACATCTGAATTGATTTATTCATGGCCTCCGAGCATTGTTGCGATAGCTTCAATTTATTGTCAATCAGGACCTGCTTCATTTTCCATGTACATTATTTTCTTTCCGTTTAAGTCATTGGGCTAAAAATTGGATCCAGCCACAAAACGGGCAGTGTTAAGGCCAAACTCAAAATGGTCTCGGTAGCACGCAAAATTCGTGCTCACTCCTCATTAACATGATTATAGTCATGATTTCAGCACTAAAACTGCTTCTCATTGGCTTAATGTTCAACTGGTGGACCAATATCGGGGCCAGTCTAATTCAAAGTCATGTGTGGCACTACTTAAAGAGGAGGTGCATTGATGCTACAGCACCTCATTGTCAGGGCAGTTGAAACTGGAGCTGCCCCAACAGGCACGGGCACCGGCACCGGCACCGGCACATCATCGAAACTGGGACAGAGCCTGGAGGTTCTCTGACAAAGCTCTGGAGGCACTCGTTGTGGCCATGGAGAGGAGGCGGGCTGTACACTACCCCCAAAGTGGCAGGAAGCCCTCGCCATACACCTGCTGTACCATGTTGCAGGAGATAGCCGACCATGTAACGGCAGGTACTGTGGTGCCAAAGTCCACCATCCTGTGCAGGAAGGAGTTTAATGACCTCACACGGGTGGTCATTGTGAGTGAAGGCTTCAGCAAATGCCACATACCAACATCTGCACCACAAGCTTCACACACTGCTCAATGCACCACACACCCATCACTCACCTACCAACAATCTCTACCTATCACCACTCATACCTCACAATCAGAGCTTCACTTCACCCTCACAACTTTACCACTGTTGCAACACTCACACCCACATCTCACACCTTGCACACACTGACAGCTATTCAACTGTGGCAGGCCCATCACTGTTCGCAGTCAACCTCCTTTCTCCTCTGGTTCACAACAACACATTTTGAGTAATCATGAGACTTCGTATTGAATATATGGAACAGACTTTCTTGATACACAGTAAAGATGATCGGCCTTTAATCGTATACAGAGAGTGGCTTTACCGTTACAAGTTCTATTTTTCGAGCCGTCTGACAATCTGTTGAATACCATGCTCCTTTATACACCATATTTTGAATACATCTAAGTAAACTGTCATAGATAAGACTGTATGACGTATCTATTCCCCAAATCATTTGAAAACAGACTTTTCGTGTAAACAGTTTACAGTTGTTTACTTCAGAACGACTTCCCCTGCACGAGACTTCCTGATGTAACAGTTACTAACATCTTCGAAGGAAAAGCTTTGTCAACTACTCTCTGTAGCTAATGGATCCCTCCTCCCCATGTTTATTACCCTAAAAGTAAACCACTCTTGGGGACATCATCGCTAACATTTATTCCCTTACACAAGCAATTTACATCTCAAAAAACAAGCAATGCATTCCTTTTACGACACTTCAAAGTCACCCTGTTTATATCGGAAAGCCTGGCAATGCATTCCTTTTGTTTTAAGATACAAAGAAGTTTGACTGTTAAACCTTTAACTTTCACGACGTCCAACAATAACCCAAACACATTACATCACACTCACTCACACACTTCTCTTTCTCTTGCAGGCCAAGCTGGCACATAATCGATGGGAGCAGCAGCAGACAGGCGAGGGGCAGGCGGACACGCAGGACTTCAGCCAGCTCGAGGAGCCAGTTCGCTAGCTAACTGGACGGCATGTGGTAGAGGCCATGGCAACCGGCGAGGTTGAAGCCCTTGGGGACAACAACAGTATGTTCATTCCTAATTGTTCTTCTCACATCCCATTTCCCCCTCAAACCAGAATCTCTTCTCACTTTCAAGCTTGAGAAGTCACACAACACCAGGTTATAGTCCATCAGATTTATTTAAAATTACAAGCTTTCGGAGCTCTCGCCCCTTCCTCAGGTAAAGTTACAATGAGTGAATCTACAATAATTCACAGTATATAAACACAGAAACTGCAGAGATACAATCTTTCAGGGAAGGTGTCCTTACATCTGTTGGACTATAACCTGGTGTTGTGCGACTTCTCATTTTTGTCCACCCCAGACAACGCCGGCATCTCCGCATCATGACCACTTTCAAGCTATTCATCTTGCTTCCCCGCACCCCCCTCCCCTCACCATAACCCGACACTTGTGCCTTTCTGCTTTCAGATAATCAACAAGCACCCGAGCAGCCTGTCGCCGAGATCATGGAAGAGAGCGAGAGGGGAGACAAGGAGGAAGAAGACACTGTGTCACTGCATTTGTCACTCGCAGACACCAGCTCAGAAACTGCCACTACGCATACGGGATCTGCGCAGGATGAGGCACCGGGCACGAGTGGGCTGCAGCAAGGCCGGGGGAAAAGGTAGCTCAGGGCCAGCTCCCCAGATGGCGAGTTCGCTCACGAGTTCTGCTGCACAGGACTCAGATGAGGAACCCGATGGGTCGGCCTTCAGAAGAAGGGTGATGGGCATGCTCACCGAATTGCAAGGTAAAATGGCAATCCAGCCAGAGAGACTCTAGGCAATGTCAAGGAGCGTGGCGGAGTCGGCCTCCAACATTGCAGGGGGCTCTGTGCAGAGCTTGGAGCCCAGGATTTCCAGCCTGGAAATGATGGCACGCTCCCAAAGAGACCGTGTCAACCCAGACGTGATGTTGCGCATGATGGTCAATGTCGCAGCTTCTATTGTAGCACAGGCAGAACTGATCCAATGTCTTATTGCCGGTGCGGAAGCTCAGACTGCTCTCATGAAGTCTCAGCATGATGCCACCCAAGCTCAGACCGCTGTCATGCAGTTGCAGCTTTAAGCCCACCAAGTTCTGACTGCTGCCAGCATGGCTGGGTCTACCACTGTCGACCGGGGCTTGCAGGGTGCTGCAACAGGTTGCTAGGAATGCTGAAGCGCCGTCCCAGGTAAGTAGCAGTGGGTCAGTGGAGCAGGACCCTGCTATTCTCTCTCAAGATGACAGCATTCCTGGACCCACCACTGCCACTCCGCCACTGCTCTTGATGCTAACTGTCAGCCAGCCCAGGCTGCTGCTGAGGTGGAGCAGTCTACAGGCGGGCCTTCTGGGGCCAGAGCTGCTCGAGGTCATCCTGCAAGGCCATCTGAAGTCTCCAGCATAGAGACTCAGCAGCCTTCCACCAGCTATACTGCAGCCATTGGGGGAGCACTTCGTAGGAGCACCAGTGTCCGAAAAGGCACACAAATGACAGGCACTAAGGGATTGCACAAGGTTGATTAGTCAATATTTTTCCTGTAAATATATGTTATCTGATTTGTAATAAATATATTAATTTTGTTTGGAATCTTTTCTGGTGTCTCTCATTTCAGCTTTGTGCCCAGGAGGACGCTCTGATATTCCGTGATACAGGGATGGTATGATAGGGATGTGGTGAGTAACGGGGAGTTTCATTCATTGGAATCGGAGTCTGATGAGCCGTTCAGAGAGCCCGTCCGGAAGGGGGATTGGCTGCCTGCCTCCTGCCTGTTTCCTCCCTCCCTCCTCCTCTTGCTCGTTCTCCTCTCCCTTGTCCTCCTCCTGAGGTGGTCCCGCAATCCCTGGTGGCAAGGGCTGCGCCCTCATGATGGCCAAGTTGTGATTCATGCAGCAGACCACCACAAAATGGGACACCCACTCTGCTGAGTAGTGCAGGGCTCCTCCTGAGAGGTCAAGGCAGTGGAACCGTTGCTTCAGTAGCTCGATGGTCTGCGTGATGTTATTCCTTGTGGAAGCATTATATGAGTGCTGGGCACGAGTGTTGGGATTGCGGAGAGGAGTCAGGAGCCAGGTGGACAGCGGGTAGTCCTTATCTACAAGCAGCCACCCTCGAGTTTGCTGTGGTGGCTGGAAGATTACTGGCACACCGCTCGGACACAGTGTGTAGGCATCATGGCTGTTGCCAGGATAGCGGGAATTGACATTGAGGAATCACTGGGCGTGGTCACACACCATCTGCTCATTAAGTGAGTAGTAGCCTTTGTAGGCTTCACAAAATCCCCCAGAAACTCGAACAGAACCCTAAAGGGGGTGATTTTTGGATTTTTGTACGAATTTGGGATGATGGGACCTAAATGAACTGATTTGAGGTCAAAACCTCAGTTTTGGACATTTTTAAGGATCAGGGAAGAAAAACCCTGAGGAAAATGACTTTGGAAAAATACAATGGGGGAAAAATTAGGTCGCGCCCCATTTGGGGCGCAAATATCGTCTGGTCGCAAATATTAGCGCCTGGCGCTAATTATCGGCACTGACTTCACTTTTACCGCCCCGGGAGGTGAGTGGAGCGCTAAATCAGGCGCTGCACACCTGTCTTAAGGCGCAAAGGCCAAGGAGTGAGGCGCTAACTCAGAGCGCTGGCGAAGCTCATGTAATGTCAGTCAGCAATGGAACACACACACAATGGCACGGGCCAGTTCTTAAAGGGGATGGTTAATCTTGCTTTCCATCCACAGCCTGTTCATTGCAGCCTTGAATCTCGGCCTGGAGAGACTTGCACATCAAATGTGCTGGAAAGAACAATGGAGAGTACCAGGCAAAGAGCTCAGAGTGCAGCTCCCACAGTCTCTGCTAAATCGATACAAGGAATGGCAAATCAAAATGAACCTGCAAAGTGCTGCTCAGTACCCAAAACTCCTTCACACAACGTTGAAGCTCTCCAGAAGTCTCTCCCTCTCTCTCTCAGAATGCGTAGTTCAAAAATGCTACCAACAATAAAAGACAGGAAGAGGCCCCCTTTAAATAGTGCCCCCCCCCCCCAGCCCCACAGCGATTGATAGCGTTCCAGTCTTCTGGTCGTTGGATGCGCCAGGCGGTATGGCAGGGGGTGCCACTCAATTTCCGCTCCGGGGCGCCACAAGGGCGTTGCACCATGGAATGACGTCACAATCTGCGCGCGCAGGTGGTCGCAGCGGTAAAGTTTAGCGCCGCCGCACAATCTCTAGTTAAGTTCCCGAGCGGCGCAAACATCGCTGCGCCCGGGCGTTAGCGGCTTTTCGCCCCATTAGCGCCCTCTTAAGGCGCTAATGGGAGGCCCAACCAACTGAATTTTTACCCCTATATCTTTAAAAGTGCCATTGGGAAAACCTGCAGTCACAGAAACTCCACAGGCTGCAGGAAAGTCTGTGGTGAGGCAGTGGACAGCTTTTGGGTATTGGGGCCCAGTGAAGCTGTCTGGGAAATGTTTGCACTGCAATCCAACCAGGGAGGAAGAGCCTCACCCAAAACCTCACATACACATCCAAAAATGAATAATCCAAGACCCCTTTTGAAATCTCCAGGCCCAAACAGGATGCTAGAAGCCTGAAAACAATAAAACATCCAGTACACCCATTAACCCATCAAAAACCAATCAGCCAAGTATCTACAGGGACAGATTAACAAGCCCGCCAAAAACCTAAGACAACAGGGAGGAGATTTGGCGCGTAGATAAAGGCCCTGCCTAAATGGGAGACATCGGAAGCCATCAGGACAAATTAACACCAAGTTAAAATCATCAAAACTTAATGAGCACGCCAAAACCTAAGACAATGGAATGAACAGGCCTCAACTGAAACCTAAATCACTTCAACGAGAAACCGATTTAGTAAAGGGGTTTTGGCGCAAAAAATAAAATAGGCCTGAACAGTATAATTGAGGGCCTAATCCCCCAAGAAAGTTAGTTAGAGCAAGACACAGCAAGTTACTCACCGCTACAGGAGCCACACGACACGAGCAGGAGGAAGGAAGAAGCAGCAAGGAGTTCCACAGTTCTGCAAGAAGGCAGTTCCACAGCTCGGAAGAAGACAGTTTAAACAGAGGCAGAGTTCAACAGAAAGAAGTACAACAAAGAAGGCCAACAGTTCAAGAGACCAGAGCGACCGCCTCAGTTACCATTGGGCACCTCGCGGCAACAAGGGCCTTACGAAACCTTTTACTCAAAAGACTCTAAACCCTAACTCTCAACTGTCAAGAATTGTCATTTGGTGAGCATTATCCCTGATCCTTTGGAATTACACCTAGCTAGACAGTGGGATTGGGAGGGATACCGGTTTTTGTAATTTGTTTTTCTCCCTCGCCAGTCCCGTGTGTACCCAAACCTGTGTTTAAGCATTAATAGTGTTTTAAGTTTGTTACCCTTTTCTTTTAATAAAGTCAAAATTCTTTCAGCAAAACCTGTTGTCTACTGCATCTTTGTTCACAACCCCTAAATAAGTCCAAGGTCTAGAACCAGGAGCGTGGGAGCGATTCGAACTGCTCACTGAGTCAGAGGTGAGGCTGACCGTACCACACCACCCCCTACACCTTTGTGGTTACAGAAGATCTCAGGATTGTTATGCAGCGCCCGCAAAGCCACGTGTGTGCAGTTGATGGCACCCTGCACCATGGGGAAGTCCATTATCCTGGCAAAGCCACATGAGCACTTGTCTTGCTTCTCTCTGCTCAGAGAGAAGACAACATATTCCCTTCTCCTGATGTAGAGAGCCTCAGTGACCTCCCAGATGCAGCGATGGAGAGTGACCTTGACTGCCACTGGGAGCGCCGTGTTCGCCCTGCTCTCAGGCTGCAGGTCTGGTTGCAGGTGGTGGCAGAGTTCTGTGACCACATCCTTGGTGAAGCGTGGCCTGCTCCTCGATAAAGTGGAGATAGGAGAAGTGCTCTCTGAAGACACGAGATGGGTAAGGCCTCCTGTTGAGAGCCCTCCTCCTCCTCCCTCTGCGCGCATCTTTTCATCTTCTTCGTTGCCTCCGCTCCCTCTCTCCAAGAACGTGGAGCGCGATGTCGACTGCCAGTAGAGCCCCCATGACTGTGAGCAAGTGTTGTGAGCAGAAGCCATTAAATAATAATGAAGGTGTCTGCATTTTCAACAACACTCCCTATTATCTTTGTACCTTACAAGAAGTTAATAAAGCTGGTGGCGTTGCAGAAAGTAGCACAGAGCCAGTCAAACTGCATAAACCTGTCAGGTGCAAGTGATTGCCGATGATCCCTTTAAATACCACTGCTGGAGCCTGCTTCCTGCTTCCCAATGCTTGCTCTGCTTGTTGTTGTTAAGGCATGCCGGTAAGTGCAGTGACGAAATCCAATGTTGCAGATCAGGCTTCAAGTGAGCGTTGCGCACTCACTGATGTCACGATCTGCTTAATTTCAATCACTTCAGCGGTGGCTTCTATCGGCAGCGCTGCTGGTCATCTCAAAATGGCAGCCACCGTGGGACCCGCTGCCAACAGATGGAAGAGCGGTGGCCGCCATTTTTTCGCCCGATTATGGCGGTAACAGGTGGCGTTCAACACCCAAATTTCTAGACCATAGTCCCTTCCTGGATTTTTTTGTCCCCATGTTAAACACTTTACATTTCTCTACATTGAATTTCATCAGGAATTTGTCAACCTAAATCCCAATTAGTATCATCTGCAAATTTAGCCATTGTGCTTGTGACTCCTAACTGCTGATCATTTATGAAGATATTAAACAAAAGAGGTCCCAAAACAGACCCTTGTATGACCTCACTGGTAACTTTTTCCCAGGCTGATGACAATCCCTGTACCACCACCCCCTGGGTTCTATTGGTCAACCAATTACTAATGTTATACCACTATTCAATAAAGGGGAGAGGGATGAACCAGGAAACAAAAGCCAGTCAGTCTAACATCGGTGGTCGGGAAATTATTGGAAACCATTATCAGTTTCAAAATAAACTTTTATTTGGAAAGGCATGGGTTAATCAAGCAGAGCCAGCATGGATTTGTTAAAGGCAAATTGTGTCTGACTAGCTTGATTGAATTCTTTGATGAGGTATCAGAGAAGTTTGATCAAGGTAGTGCAGTAGATGTTTATATATTAACTTTCGGAAGCCATTCGACAAAGTGCCACAAAGGAGGCTTATTAAGAAGATGGAACACGATGGGATTAAGGGGAAAGTGGTGGTAGCGATACAACATTGGCTCAGTTACCGGAAGCAAAGCGTGGTGGCTGATTGATGTTTTTCAGACTGGGATGTGGTTTGCTGTGGTTTTCCCCAAGGGTCAGTTTTCGGTCCATTACACTTTTTAATTTTTATAAACAACCTAGATTGGGTGTAGGGAGCAGCTTTACAAAGTTTGCAGAGGATACGAAACTTGGCAACGTAGTAGCTAGTGATGAGGATAGTTGTAGACTTCAGGATGTCATAGACAGGATGGTGAAATGGGCAAAAGCGTGGCAGATGGAGTTCAATGTGGAGAAGTGTGAAGTGATGCAATTTGGGAGGATTAATATGGAAAGACAGTATTCTATAAATGGCACAATTTTGAACAGTGTTGATGACCAGGGAAACCTTGATGACCATATACACAAATCCTTAAATGTGGCAGGGCAAGTTGATAAGGTGGTTAAAAAGCATATGGGTTACTTGGGTTTATAAGTAGAGGCATAGAATATAAAAGCAAAGAGATCATGCTGGAATGTGATTATTCACTGGGTAAGTAAATTCTGACAGGTCTGGACAAACTAGATGCAGGAAGAATGTTCCCGATGGTCGGAGAGTCCAGAACCAGGGGTCATAATCTAAGGATAACGGGTAAGCCATTTAGGACAGAAATGAGGAAGAATTTCTTCACCCAGAGAGTGGTGAACCTGTGGAATTTTCTACCACAGAAGGTAGTTGAGGCCAAGTCATTAAATATATTCAAGAATGAGTTAGATATATTTCTTAAATCTAAAGGTATCAAGGGATATGGGGAGAAGGCAGGTACAGGGTACTGAGTTTGGATGATCAGCCATGATCTCATCGAATGGCGGAGCAGGCTCGAGGGGCCGAATGGCCTACTCCTGCTCCTATCTTCTATGTTTCTATGTTTCTATGTAAGCTGCCGACCTCATTACAGCCTTGGTCCAAACATGGACAAAGGAGCTGAATTCCAGAGGTGAGGTGAGACTGACTGCCCTTGACATCAAGGCAGCATTTGACCGAGTGTGGCATCAAGGAGTTCCTGAGGGCAGTGTCCTAGGCCCAACCATCTTCAGCTGCTTCATCAATCACCTTCCCTCCAACATAAGTTCAGAAATGGGGATGTTCGCTGATGACTGTACAGTGTTCAGTGCCATTCTCAACTCCTCAGATAATGAAGCCGTCCATGCCCGCATGCAAAAAGACCTGGACGACGTTCAGGCTTGGGCTGTTAAGTGGCAGGTAACATTCGCACCACAGAAGTACCAGGCATTGACTATCTTCAACAAGCAAGAGTCTCAACACCGCCCCTTGATATTCAATGGCATTACCATCACCGATTCCCCCACCATCAATATCCTGGGGGTCACCATTGACCAGAAACATAACAGGAGCAGCCACATAAATACTGTGGCAACAAGTGCAGGTCAGAGGCTAGGTATTCCGCGGCGAGTGTCTCACCTCCTGACTCCCCAAAGCCTTTCCACCATCTACAAGGCACAAGTAAGCAGTGTGATGGAATACTCTCCACTTGCCTGGATGAGTGCAGCTCCAACAACACTCAAGAAGCTTGACACCATCCAGGACAAAGCAGCCTGCTTGATTGGCACCCCCGCTATCACCTTAAACATTCACTCCCTCCACCACCGGCGCACCGTGGCTGCAGTGTGTACCATCTACAAGATGCACTGCAGCAACTCGCCAAGGCTTCTTCGACAGCACTTCCCAAACCCGCGACCTCTTCCACCTAGAAGGACAAGGGCAGTAGATGCATGGGAATACCACCACCTCCAAGTTCCCCTCCAAGTCACACATCATCCTGACTTAGAAATATATCGCCGATCCTTCATCGTCGCTGGATCAAAATCCTGGAAATCCCTCCCTAACAACACTGTGGGAGTACCTTCAACGCATGGACTGCAGCAGTTCAAGAAGGCGGCTAACCACCACCTTCTCAAGGACAATTAGGGATGGGCAATAAAAGCTGGCTTTGCCTGCGACGCCCACATCCCATAAAAAACAAATTAAAAAAAAGCCTCAGCTGGAGTATTGTGGACAATTCTGGGCACCACACTTCAGGAAAGATGTAAACGCCTTGGAAAGGGTACAGAGGAGGTTTACCAGGATGTTACCATCTACAAGATGCACTGCAGCAACTTGCCAAGGCTTCTTTGACAGCACCTCACAAATCCGTGACCTCTACCTGTTACCGTCTAGGTTTATCTCTCCTTTAGTTCATCTTTCTGTTTCCAATCTCCTTTCCTGGTTTCCCATCTGCTGTTTTCCCTGTCTCCCAAGATTGCCCTTGTGATACCGTGCATTCTAGAGTTTGTGTCGACATGTCCCTGTGCTTCATACAGTGTGTTCCAGCTCAATGTTTGTCAATCTCACTCCGTGTTAATGTGGATTTCATGTCTATCAGCTGTCCCGCTGTATCACTCACTGTACTCAGTCATACCTTTATCTATCTCCCTCTGCTGGTGTCTCTATCACAGGTTTATCTATCTCCCTCTGCTGGTGTCCCTCTCTCTATATCACTCACTGTACTCAGTCACACCTTTATCTGTCTCCCTCTGCTAGTGACTCTGTCACACCTTTATCTATCTCCCTCTGCTGGTGTCTCTCTCTATATCACTCACTGTACTTAGTCACACCATTAGAATCATAGGCAGAGAAATTCATTATAGCCCCATTTGGGTCGCTGAAACTTTGAAAACTGAATATCTAGCGCCAGGCGCTAATCAATCTCGCCTCCCGCGAAATTCAGTTGTAGCGCTCCAAGAGTGAAGTGGAGCGCTAAATCAAGCGCTAACCACTTCTCTTAGGGCGCTAAAGTCCGAGAGCGGGGCAGTACCAGCAGAGCGCTAAACAATTTGGAGCGCATTCCAGCCGGCAATCTTCAGTCACAGAGGCTGCTTCCCTCACTTAAAGGGAAGGGACAATACTGCATCAGAAGCTATTTGTCGGCTCTGCTGTCTTGCACGGCGACTGCCAATACAGCCCCAAACACTGTCACCAAGTGGGGGGGTTGGACATCCCGCAACAATGAAAGAATGAAAACTTTGTGCAGGCACCGGACTGGTGCAAATAATAACGGTTCAGTGATCAGAAAACCATTCCCTTTAATTACCGCTCCCGAAGCGGCAATCCGACTTCAGAACGTCACCTCTTGCTGGCGTTGTCAGCGCAAGACGATAATACAGGGGGCAAAAATCAATTGCACAACCGGGGCACTAACGGGGCGGTGTGTACTTGATGACGTCACGATCAGCGAGGCGCTAGAGGCCCAGGCGGCGAGAGTTAGCGCCAGCGCTAAACCGGCACTGAAGTTCGCAGGTGTTGTAGCATTTGCCGTGCCCGGTTGCTAACCCCTTAGCGCCCTGTTAGCGCACTGCCAGGCACTAACGGGAGGCGCTAACATACCGAATTTCGCAGCCATAGAATCGTACAGCACAGAAGGAGGTCATTCGGCCCATCGTGCCTGTGCCGACTCTTTGAAAGAGCCGTCCAATTAAGTCCCACTCCCCGGCTCTTTCCCCATAGCCCAACAAATTAGTCTTCTTCAAATACATGTCAAATTGCCTTTTAAAATTTCTTATGGTATCTGATTCCACCACCCTTTCAGGTAGTGCGTTCCAGATCTTAAAAACCCTCTGTGAGAAGAAATTTCTCCTCGTTTTCCCTCTACTTCTTTTGCCAAATATTTTAAATCTCTGACCTCTGCTCACCGACCCACTTGCCAGAGGCCCTTGACACCCTTCCTATAGTGTGGGGCCCAGAATTGTACACAATACTCCAGCTGAGGCCTAACCAGCGATTTGTAAAGGTTTAGCATGACTTCCTTCCCCTATTTACAAAGCTAAGTATCCCATACGCTTCCTTAATTGCCTTATCAACTTGCCCTGCACCTTCAAGGATTTGTGAATATGCACCCCAGGTCCCTCTGCTCCTGCACCCCCCTCATTATAGTACCAGTTAGATTACACTGCCTCTCCATGTTATTTCTTCCAAAGTGCATCACTTCACACTTATCCACGATAAATTACATCTGCCATGTGTCTGCCCATCTCACCAGTCTGTCTCTGTCCACCTGATGTCTGCTACTCTCCTGCGCACTATTTACTACATTGCCAAGTTTTGTATCATCCGCAAATTTAGAAATTGTACTCCCAATACCCAAGTCCAGGTCATTTATATACAACAGGAAAAGCAATGATCCTAATATTGACCCCGGGGGGACCCCACTGCACACTTCTCTTCAGTTAGAAAAACATCCGTTCACCACTACTGTCTGCCTCCTATCCCTGAGCCAATTGCGTACCCAAGTTACCGCTGTCCCTTCAATACCGTGTGACTCTATTTTCCGAATAAATCTCTTATGAGATATTTTATCAAATGCCTTTCGAAAGTCCATATATACATCTATGGACTACATTAGTCAGACCTCCCTCTACTGTTGTCACTCTCTATCACTGTGCTCAGTCTCACCTTAATCGATCCCCCTCTGCTGGTCTCTCAGAATCACTCATTGTACTCAGTCACATCGTTATCTATCTCTAGGGAATAAAAAAGAAACTAGTGAGGGATATCAAAAACCCAAAAAGTTTTTACAATTATTTGAGAAGAAAAGGGTAGTCAAGGGTAAAGTGGGCCCTTTAAATACAGCTGTGGGTAATATTGCAAATGAAAATAAGGAAATGGCAGACTTGTTGAATAATTACTTAGGCCGGAATTTTACCGGCGCTGAGAGGACGGGATCGAAGGCGGGTCAGCTGTGAAATTTGAAATGATTGACAGCGGGTCTGGTCCCCACTGTCAACCTGCCTCCACGCTAGTCTCCCAGGTGTTGGGTCTGTCAGCGCTGAACAGACCCAACACCAAGCAGTGGGGGAGGTAATTTAGATTACTAAGAGCTTGTTACCAGGCACTTAAAAACTATTTTAAGCTCACCTTTAGATTTTAGGAGTTCGCCAATGGATTCGCTGCTGCTCGGGGATCACGTCAGGTAAGGAGGTCGGGTGTTGAGTCAGCATGTGATGATTTCTTAACTTGACAGCTACAAATGGTCTATAAAAGCTCCCAGGTCATAGGTGTTCACTTTCCAAGGTTGGAAGCTTATGCTTACTACATTTGGAAGACAGATTGAGCTTTATGCAGCTTGCAAGTGTTTGGAGCAAACTCTCTATCCAGTGTCACCTCATTGGAGCAACCACTCTCAGCATTGACAGATCACCTTCTGTCATCTCAACCTCACCTGCCATCTATTCCATCAGCATCGGTGCCCTTGAAAATATCTCACCTTGGTCCTCAGAATCCCACCACGATCAGCCCAAATACCAGCAGCACCAGGCACACCAGCAGCACCAACAACAACACCATCCTTCTCCGCAATCAACTGATGCTGCACAGGACACAAGGCATCATCACCCGTTCACATAACTGCCCGGGATGCCAGGGATGGCCTCACCATTGCCAGATTTACTTCACTTGACGCTGTTCACCTTGGCTGCCACATGATGCGCCAGGTTAGCACCACCCCACACCAGCACCATAAAGCATCCCTACAATGTCCAAGCCGTTCCTTTCACACTCATCACCATTGCGGGGGGTACCGTTATGTCTCACCATTCACTGCAACTCACTAAGCCACTTCCAAAGGTGCACACAAATCTGTCCAAGAAGGCGAAGTGTTGAAAATAAACATTTCAATGTTTCACACCAAATTAACAGAAACGTTACATGAACATTTTTTAACACACACAAGTGCCTACTCTTGTGTGTTGTTGGTTGGTATGCTTGCACTAGGATGAGGGTGATGTGAGGGGTGGCTAGTGAGATGGGGAATTGATAATGTAGATAGAGAGGGATGGGTGGAGGTGCAAGGTAAGTTGGTGTGAATAAGGATGTGCAGGAGTAGGGTAGGGAAGGCAGAGTGATGGGGATGTGATGAGTGGCACAGCAGGATGCGGCTGAGTGTGGTTTTGCAGTAATGTTTCGTGATCTATTGAGATCATTGAAAGGTTTGCGCCACTGCACCCAGGTCCTCCTGACGATATCCCTGCTTGTGTCCTCCTGTGCAATGTGCAACCAGGCTGCGTTAGTCTCCTGGGGAGGTGTCTTCCGCCCTTGGATGGGAAGAGAACCTCCCTGTGTGCTGTGACTCCCTCCATAAGAAAGAAAGACTTGTATTTATATAGCACCTTTCATGACCACCAGACGTCTCAAAGCGCTTTACAGCCAATGAAGTACTTTTGAAGCGTAGTCACTGTTGTAATGTGGGAAACGCGGCAGCCAATTTACGCACAGCAAGCTCCCACAAACTGCAATGTGATAATGATCAGATAATCTGTTTTTGTTATGTTGGTTGAGGGATAAATATTGGCCAGGGCACCGGGGATAACTCCCCTGCTCTTCTTCGAAATAGTACCATGGGATCTTTTACGTCCACTTGAGAGGGCAGACGGGGCCTCGGTTAAACATCTCATCCGAAAAACGACACTTGCAACAGTGCAGCGCTCCCTCAGCACTGCACTGGGGTGTCAACCTTGATTTATGGGCTCAAGTCATGGAGGGAGTCATGGGAGAGCCTGGGTGCAGCCGTGCACCTTTGTGCAGTGCTTGTCAGTGTTTGCAGTACCTCAATGCTGTAGAAAACTGACAGCAGAACTGTCAAAATGAATGTGGCCATGGTCCCTTTAAGGAAACCGGCTAATGACGCATCATCAAATGATGTCATCAGCCCCGCTTCCTTTTAATTGGCCGGGAAACTTGCTGGGCGGGCTTAACAAGCCGAATCATCGTAAAATCACTTCAACAGAGTGGGCTGGAGCCGGGAGCAGGCTGGAACCTCGCTACAGACACTGGCGACACCGAACCCGCCTCGGTAGGTGAAATTGCAGCCTTTGTGTCAGGCTTCACAGTAGAGGAAAGGGGTAATATAGCTGAAATTCCAGGGAAATTAATGAGAATCAAGGATTGGAACTCACTAAGTTTAACGTAAGCAAGAAAACAGTATTAGAAAAAATAATGGCACTGAAGAGTGAGAAATCCCCAGGACCTGATGGTTTCCACCCTAGGGTTTTAACGGAGGTAGGTGAGGAAATTGCAAGGCTTTAGCCATAACCTTCCAAAGTTCTCTCATTTCAGGAACTGTCCATTTAGATTGGAAAATTGCAAATGTAACTCCATCATTTCAGAAAGGTGAGGGAGAGAAACCAGGAAATTATTGACCGTTAGTCTAACATCTGTCATGGGGAAGTTATTGGAATCTATAATTCAGGACAGAGTGACTGAGCACTTAGAGAAATGTGAGCTGATTAGAGAGAGCCAACGTGGATTTTTAAAGGGTAGGTAACGAACCTAATTGAATTTTTTGAGGAAGTAACTAAAGTAGTGGACAGGGAATTGTCTATGAATGTAGTTTATATGGACTTCCAGAAGGCATTCGATAAGGTTCCATATAAGAGACTGTTAACTAAAATTAAAGCTCATAGGGGGAAAAATTCAGTTGGTTACGCCTCCCGTTAGCGCTTTAAGAGGGCGCTAATGGGGCGCAAAGCATCTAGCGCCCAGGCGCGGCGAAGTTTGCGCCGCTCGTGAAATTAACTAGACATTTTGCGGCGGCGCTAAACACTACCGCCACGATCTCCTGCGCTGGCAGATCGTGACGTCAGTCAAGTGCGCAACGCCCCGGTATCGCCCCGGAGCGGATATTGAGTGTCGCCCCCTGCCTTACCGCCTGACGCTAGCAACGACAGTTTGAGTGGAGCGTTCTGCAGTCATGAAGGGAAAGGGGGAGCGCTATTTAAAGGTGACCGCTTCCTGCCTTTTATTGTTGGTGCCATTTTTGAACTACGCATTCTGAGAGAGAGAGAGAGAGAGAGAGACTTCTGGAGAGTTTCAACGTTGTGTGAAGGAGTTTTGGGTACTGAGTAGCACTTTGCAGGTTCATTTTGATTTGCCATTCCTTGTATCGATTTAGAAGAGACTGTGGGGGCTGCACTCTGAGCTCGTTGCCTGGTACTCTCCATTGTTCTTTCCAGCAGATTTGATGTGCAGGTCTCTCCAGGCCGAGATTCAAGGCTACAATTAGCAGGATGTGGATGGAAAGTTAGATTAACCATCCCCTTTAAGAACTGGCCCGGGCCATTGTGTGTGTGTTCCATTGCTGACTGACATTAAATGAGCTTCGCCAGCGCTCTGAGGTAGCGCCTCGCTCCTCGGCCTTTGCGCCTTAAGACAGGTGTGAAGCGCCTGATTTAGCGCACCAATCACCTCCAGGGGCGATAAAAGTCAAGTTTGCAGTCGGTGGCGATAATTAGTGCCAGGCGCTAATCTTTGCGCCCGGCCGATAATTGCGCCCCAAATGGGGCGATACTGAATTTCTCCCCCATGGAATTTAATGCTTTTATTGACCAGGTTAGGAGATTGGTTAGGCGGTAGAAGATGGAGAGTAGGGAAAATGGGTATGTACACAAATTGGAAGTGACTAGTGGTACCCCAAAAGGATCTGTGCTGGGGCCTCAACTATTCACTATCTCAAGAAGACATTAATAAACTTGCAGAATAAGCATATAATTGGCAAATGAATTTCAACACAGATAAATGTGAGGTATTACATTTTGGTAAGAAAAATAAGGAGGTCACATATTAATAGGAAAATAAGAATTTAAGTGGGGATGAGGAGCAAAGGGATCTCGGAGTACAAATACACAAATCACTAAAAGTAGCAAAGCAAGTTAATAAGGCCATAACAAAATCAAACCAAGCACCATAGGGTTTATTTCTAGACAGATAGGGGTAAAAATTCAGTTGGTTGCGCCTCCCGTTAGCGCCTTAAATGGGCGCTAATGGGGCGTTAAGGCGCTAACGCCCGGGCGCAGCGCTGTTTGCGCCGCTCGAGAACTTAACTTGAGATTGTGCAGCGGCGCTAAAACTTACCGCTGCGACCACCTGCGCGCGCAGATTGTGACGTCATTCCGTGGTGCAACGCCCTTGGGGCGCCCCGGAGCGGAAATTGAGTGGCGCCCCCTGCCTTACCGCCTGGCGCTTCCAACGACCGGAAGACTGGAACGTTATCAATCGGTGTGGGGCTGGGGGGGGCGCTATTTAAAGGGGGCCTCTTCCTGTCTTTTTCTGTGGTCGACATTTATGCACCACTCGTTCTGAGAGAGAGAGAGAGATTCGGAGAGAGAGAGAGAGAGACTTCTACATTGACTCAACGCTTTGTGAGGTAGTTTTGCCTAGTTCATCCTAACTTTGCTGCTACTTTCGTTGCTGTACCTCATTACTTTTCTGGCAAAGAGAATATGGGGGCTGCAATGATTGGGGGCGTCGTCCTGCTCCAGCTCAATCGGAGGAGAGTGAGACGCAGACAGAGAGTGGCAATGATGGCCAGACGGAGGAGGCCCATCAGGCGCATGTACAGGAGAGCTTACCCTCCCAGGGTATATCGTGAACAGCTCTCCTACATCCACATGTCCGAGGAGCTGTGTTTGCGAAGGCTGCGATTCAGCAAGGAGGTGGTCACTGAGCTCTGCCACCTGCTGCAGCCAGATCTGCAGCCTCAGCTGAGGTCCAGGACGTCTCTGTCGGTGGCAGTGAAGGTCACAGTGGCTTTGAACTTCTACGCCACTGGCTCATTCCAAGCTGCTGTTGGGGACCTCGCCAATATCTCCCAGTTTGCGGTGCATCGCTGCATCCGGCAGGTCACCAATGCCCTCTTCACAAGGAGACGAGACTTCATCTCCTTCCCTATGACCCCAGACAAGCAGCATGACCGTGCTATGGGCTTTGCGAGGGTAGCGGGCTTCCCCATGGTGCAGGGCGCCATTGACTGCACGCATGTGGCTTTGCGTGCTCCGCGAGAGAATGCAGAGGAGTTCCGGAACAGAAAGGGGTTCCATTCCTTGAATGTGCAGTTGGTCTGTGACCACAGACAGGTGATTCTCGCTGTCAATGCCCACTATCCGGGCAGCTGCCACGATGCTTTCATCCTGCGCCAGAGTACTGTGGCAGAAATTTTCGAGGCACCGCATCAGCCAGTTGGTTGGCTTCTGGGGGACAAGGGGTACGCATTGAGCACCTGGCTGATGACACCGCTCCGTGCGCCAAACACCCCTGCTGAGCTGCGGTACCAGGAAAGCCAACAAGCAACGAGGAACATTATTGAGCGCACAATCGGCGTGCTCAAACAACGATTCCGCTGTCTGGACCATTCCGGAGGAGCCCTGCAGTACTCGCCTGAGCAAGTTTCCAAATTCGTAGTGGTGTGCTGCATGTTGCACAACATGGCAATCCTCAGGACGCAGCCAATGCCACCAGGCCTTGCAGCACCACAAGAGGAGGAGGAGGAAGAGGAGGAACAGGCCGAGGACGATGATCAGCAGCAGCACCAAGGCAGGAGGGCGGCCCACAATGGTCAAACTGCAAGGGCCGTCCGTCAACGACTAATAGCAAGCCGCTTCTAGGGCCCCTGCCAGTGCTACAAACACGAATCAACCCAGCACGCAACCCCTAAGCCGGCCAAGGCACCAATAATTCCAACCACCAGCCATGTATATTTTGAATACAGAAACTTATTTATTGTACAAACTCTGTGTGTGTCAATTCCTCATGACAAACTCATAGAAATAAACACAAAAAAACAGTCAATAACATAACTGGTTCTCACAACCTGGAGATAATGTCCAAAACACTAAACAAAAGTTGGGCCATGAACCTCGGCCTTTAATAAAAAAATGACCAGCATTTTGGCACACCTCCTACTTTTTGCCCTTCGAGGGTGATCTCCTTCCCTTGCGCACTTCCCCCCTTCTAACCCTACTGCTCCTCCGTAATGGGACCTCAGTGGCTGCAGCAAGGCTGGTGGAAGGCTGCTGCTCGTCAGACCCTGACACTGCAGATGCCCCTGAAGGACGGCCTCGACCACTTCTGGGCCTGGAGGGCCCGGCTGCAGACTGCACCAACTCTGCATGGGCGGCAGCAGTCTGTCCTACAGGCGGTGGCAAGTGCAGTGGAGAAGTGACAGTGTTGGCAGCAGGAATGCTGTCATCGTGAGAGAGGACAGCAACTCCCTGCTCGCCCGACACACTGGCACTCCCACGGGGCAGCACTTCAGCATCCGGAGCAATTTGCCGGAGAACAGATTGCTGGCCTGCTGCGGCGCGGTGACAGCCCCGGGGACATGTGCACGAACCATCGAGGATGGCAGCAGTCAGTGCTCGCGTGGCCTCAATCTGAGTCTGCATGAGAGCAGGCTCAGATGGGTTCCTGGCAGCCAGTGACTGAATTGCAGCAGTAAGCTTTAGTGTGGCATCCGCCTGTGCTACAGCGAAGTGCTCCACACTCCTTGCCAGTGCCTCAATGCATTCGGGCACCCTTCCCACTGCACCCATGAGCTCAGTGTGCATGACCACCGCCTGGCTGTTCATTTCTGCAATCAGCCGCTCCTCCTCTGCGTCCATTGCATTAGGAGTGTCTGGCATACTCTCCCTCTGGGGAGAAGGCTCCCGTTCTTCCCTCCCCCCCCCATGGCGTTGCTGCAGCCCGCTGGGTCCTGGAACTTCACCATCATCAGCCCCTTCCCCCCTGCTCCCCCGTTCTTCCCTCCCCCCCCAATGGCGTTGCTGCAGCCCGCTGGGTCCTGGAACTTCACCATCATCAGCCCCTTCCCCCCTGCTCCCCTCCGGGGAAGGCGTGTTCCCAGTGTGGCCATGGGCTTCCTCGGGAGAGGGTGGCACTGATGCTCCGGCTTCCTCTTCCTCCTCAGCTGCAGCATCACTCCCAGTGGCAGCTTCAGGGACCATCTCCTCAGCTGGTGAATCACCATCTGAAAGCAGGGAGGTACAAGAGTGGCTTTAGCGTGAGGACAGGGTGGCAGTAAGGGAGGAATAAGTGCAGCGAGTTAGCAAGTTGGATTGAAAGTGTCAAAGGCTGGTATTGTGAGGGACAAGTGGAAGGACAGAGGACAAAAAGGTGATGACCTTACCATTGCTGTCCACAACGGGGTCGGCGTCTCCAGTGGCGACGGGACCGATCACCCGGCTTGCCACAATCCTGTGGACGCGCTCCTCCAGATCGCTGAGGGGTTGCAGCTGAAGCCGCCCTCCACCCGTCCGTTGCTGCTGTCTCCGATTATGAGCCAGCTTAGCCTGCAAGAAAAAGGACAGCATCTGAGTCAATATACAGCCATGGTCTTGCCTGATGTGCCTCCCATAGGTGAATAGCCCTTACAATATGCAGCCATGGTCTTGCCTGATGTGCCTCCCATAGGTGAATAGCCCTTACAATATGCAGCCATGGTCTTGCCTGATGTGCCTCCCATAGGTGAATAGCCCTTACAATATGCAGCCATGGTCTTGCCTGATGTGCCTCCCATAGGTGAATAGCCCTTACTGTATGCAGCCATGGTCTTGCCTGATGTGCCTCCCATAGGTGAATAGCCCTTACTGTATGCAGCCATGGTCTTGCCTGATGTGCCTCCCATAGGTGAATAGCCCTTACTGTATGCAGCCATGGTCTTGCCTGATGTGCCTCCCATAGGTGAATAGCCCTTACTGTATGCAAAGTGTGGAATGTGTGTGTGTGTTTGATGAAAGGGCCATAGGTGTTGCATGAGTGTTGTGCATTGGGGTTTTAAGACCCTCTGGCCATAGAGTGAGGTTGAGATGGAGGGATGGAGAGGTATTGAGAAAAAGCCACTCACCCTGACGACCCGAGTGAGGTCGTTGAACTTTTTGCGGCACTGGACATGGGTCCTGGGCACCATGCTCCTGGAGGAGACGCTCTGAGCCACCTCCCTCCACACTCTTCTGAACTCGCGTGGCAAAGGCCTCCTGCCACTCTCCGGGAACAGCATGCATCGTCTGCGCTCCACTGCGTCAACCAGAGCATCCAAGGCCCGCTCGGTGAAGCGATGAGCGCGTTCTCTCACCCTCTCCATGCTTGGCAGCAAAATGGATTACAGGTCTCTCCAGGCTGAGATTCAAGGCTGCAATGAGCAGGGTGTGGCTGGGGAGCAAGTGGCCCCCCCCGCTTTAAGAAGTGTCCGGCGCCAGTGTGTCTGTGTTCCCTCGCTAACTGGCAGCAGCTGCGCTGCGCTCGTGCGCTGAGGTAGCGCCTCACTCCTAGGCCTTTGCGCCTTAAGAGAGGTGTGCAGCGCCTAATTTAGCGCTCCACTCACCTCCCGGGGCGGTAAAAGTGAAGTTTCCTGTCAGTGCCGATAATTAGCGCCAGGCGCTAATATTTGCGCGCGGACGATATTTGCGCCCCAAATGGGGCGCGACCTAATTTCTACCCCATAGAATTGAAAAGTAGAGAAGTTATGCTAAACTTGTACTGAACCTTGGTTAGACCACACTTGAAGTACTGCGCACAGTTCTGGTCACCATATTATAAAAAGGATATACAGGCACAGGAGAGGGTGCAAAAAAGATTTACAAGGATGGTAACAGAAATGTGAGGTTATACCTATCAGGAAAGGATGAGCAGGCTGGGTCTCTTTTCTCTTGAAAAGAGAAGGCTGAGGGGTGACCTCATAGAGGCCTTTAAAATCACGAAAGATTTTGATAAAGTAGATACAGAGAAAGTTTTTCCACTTGTGGGGAAGAGCAAAACTAGAGGCCATCAATATAAGATAGTCACCAAGAAATCAAATAGGGAATTCAGAAGAAACTTCTTTACCCAGAGAGTGGTGAGAATGTGGAACTCGCTACTACAGGGAGTGGTTGAGGCAAATAGTACAGATGTATTTAATGGGCAGCTAAATAAGCATATGAGGGAGAAGGGAATATGCTGATAGAGTTTGATAAGGAAAGACGGGAGGTGGCTCGAGCGGAGCACAAACACCGGCGTGGACTGGTTGGGCTGAATGGCATGTTTCTATGCTGTATATGCTAAGTAATTCTATGTATATTTATGAATGACTTAGGTAACGCAACAGAGAGCAGACAAGGTCCAAAGAGATTCAGGGATCATGTACACAGATCAGGTGACAAAATGCTGGGTCAAAGAGGTAGGTTTTAAGAAGTGTTTTAAAGGAGGAGAGAGAGGTAGAGAGGTGAACAAGTTTAGGAAGGGAATTCCAGAGCTTAGGGCCTAGGCATCTGAAGGCACGGCCGCCAATGGTGGAGCAATTAAAATCAGGGATGCAGTATCGAGAGAGTGCTGCACGGTCAGAGGTGCCGTCTTTCGGATGAGACGTTAAACCAAGTCCCCATCTGCTCTTTCAGGTGTAAAAGATTCCATGGCACTATTTTGAAGAAGAGCAGGGTAGTTCTCCCTGGTGTCCTGGTCACCATTAATCCCTCAACCAACATCACTAAAATAGATTATCTGGTCATTTATCTCATTGCTTTTAGCGGGAGCTTGTTGTGCACAAATTGGCTGCAGTGTTTCCTACATTAAAACACTGACTACACTTCAAGAGTATTTAATTGTTTGCAAAGTGCTTTGGGATGTCCTGAGGTTGTGAAAGGTGCGATGGAAATGTAAGTTCCTTCTTTTAGTAAAGACTTCAAATCAATAATGTACTATAGTCAAAATTAAATTCAGTCACAAATGTACCATTAGTTAAAAGAGCCCTGCATGCATGGAGCTGTCTGTTTTAGTTGGGTGAATGCATTGTAGGAGTGATTGGTTCATTAATATGGGATGTGTTATACCGTTTTGATTCTGATGTTAAGGTAGCATTGTGGTTCCACAAAGTAATGTGAGTGTGGGAGGAAAAGATTCCCAAACTCTCACATGGTAAAGGCAAGGAGAGTGCAGCTGCTCAAATCATGTGTTCGCAGGAAGGAGAATCCCAGACACCTCACGTAGGGGACAGGGGGTGGCTGGGAGAGATGAACACAGCAGCTCTGCAGACCCATCTCACTAGACTGGGGAAGCCAAACGTGAGTCACAGACCAGGCCGGATCAGTTATTTAGTTGGAAAGAAGAGCTCTTGTTTCAACAATGTTGCTTGAAGCCAGTTGATTGCAAGGAGTCACAAATCTGCAATTAAATGAGTAAGTTCATGCTTTTGAGAAATATGCACTAATTCTTGGATTTCATTGCTGAATCGCTGGGAACACCCCACATTACATCAACAGTGTGAAAACTATAGATGTAGCTTGATGTATCAGTGCTGGAAGAGTATACAATCTGCTCGCTTTTCTGGAATATATATATTAAAACCTTCATTTCTTTGCATCTTTCCCAGTACACCAGTGCCATCTGGTTCACTACTGTCCTTTAGGGAAGGAAATCTGCCGTCCTTACCTGGTCTGGCCTATATGTGACTCCAGACCCACAGCAATGTGGTTGACTCATAACGGCCCTCTGATCGGCCTAGCAAGTCACTCAGTTGTAACCAACCGCTACGAAACATAATGGGCCAGAAATTAGGCATTTGCCAGGTGAGTACGCGCTGTGTACTCACCCGTAAGGCCTCCTGAAGTGCCGGTTTCCTGCATGCACTGCGCATGCGCTGGAAACCGGAACATCCGGTCTGGTGAAGGGAGGGGTTCAGAGGTGAACCGCGTGCGCGGGAGAGGCTGCGCGCACACAGCGAACTTAGTTTTTTTTCAGGTTTCTCCGGGAAGGTAAGTATTGAAGATTCTGTGCTTTTAAAAAGGAGGCGCAAGACCCGATTTTAACAAGGTAAGTGTTTAATTAATTACAATTTTAAAAAATTTTCAACAGCGTTATCTTTTTTAGATACGTTAAAGAAAGGTAAGTTTATTTTAGCACTGTTAAAAAGTATTTTCATTTTGTAAAAAATGTAATTTTTAGTTTAAAGTAGTTAATTTATTTAACTTTTATAGTTATTTTAAAAATGTGATGTTTTTTTTAAATTTATTTGAAGTTTACGTGTTGTTTTGGGGCCGATTTCAATTCATAGATTTGACAGGTCTTCCTGTCAAATCTTTGAATGAAAGATGGTCTGCTGCCATTGGCTCTCCATGGCCCACGTGATCCCAGGGGACGCATCGCACTAACTACGCTACTGGGATACACAAGCACTGCACGCCGGCAGCTGCAGGAGGCCCAGGAGCTGAAGTCCCCGTGAGCCCAAAGGTCAATGGCAGACGCGGTAGGTAGGTGCGCGCGTGATCATTGCACCCGTGGGAAGCCAGGGAGCCTAATTTCTGGGCCAATAAGAATGAAACCGGACGGACCACCCGGCATCGAACTCGGCACCGGCTACGGACACGGCAACGGCACACCCAGCCCAGTCAACCCTGCAAAGTCCTCCTCACCAACATCTGGGGACTTGTGCCAAAATTGGGAGAGCTGTCCCACAGACTAGTCAAGCAACAGCCTGACATAGTCATTCTCACAGAATCATACCTTTCAGCCAATGTCCCAGACTCCTCCAGGGGTGGTGGCACAGTGGTATACAGTCGGGAAGGAGAGGCCCTGGCAGTCCCCACATTGACTCCGGACCCCATGAAGTCTCATGGCTTCAGGTCAAGCAAGGGCAAGGAATCCTCCTGCTGATTACTGCCGACTGCCTTCCCTCAGCTGATGAATCAGTATTCCTCCATGTTGAACACCAATTGGATGAAGCACTGAGAGTAGCAATGGCACAGAAAGTACTCTGGGTGGGGGACTTCAATATCCATCAACAAGAATGGCTCGGTAGCATCACTACTGACTGAGCTGGCCGAGTCCTGAAGGAAATAACCGCCAGTCTGGGCCTGCGACAGGTGGTGAGAGAACCAACACGAGGGAAAAATCTACTTTACCTCGTCCTCCCCAATCTACCTGTCGCAGATGCATCTGTCCATGACAGCATTGGTAGCAGTGACCACCGCACAGTCATTGTGGAGACGAAGTCCCATCTTCACACTGAGGACACCTTCCATCGTGTTGTGTGGCACTACCACCGTACTAAATGGGATAGATTCAGAACAGATCTAGCAGCTCAAAACTGGGCATCCATGAGGCGCTGTGGGCCATCAGCAGCAGCAGAATTGTATTCCACCACAATCTGTAACCTCATGGCCCTAAATATCCCTCACTCTACCATTACCATCAAGCCAGGGGACCAACCCTGGTTCAATAAGGGGTGTAGAAGAGCATGCCAGGAGCAGCACCAGGCATACCTAAAAATGAGGTGCCAACCTGGGGAAGCTGCAACACAGGACTACATGCATGCTAAAAAGTGGAAGCAGCATGCAATAGACAGGGCTAAGCGATCCCACAATCAACGGATCAGATCAAAGCTCTGCAGTCCTGCCACATCCAGTCGTGAATGGTGGTGGACCATTAAGCAACTAACGGGAGGAGGAGGCTCCGTGAATATCCCCATCCTCAATGAAGGTGGAGCCCAGCACGTGACTGTAAAAGACAAGGCTGAAGCATTTGCAACCATTTTCAGCCAGAAGTGCCAATTGGATGATCCATATCGGCCGACATATAAGGTAGTGAAATCTAGTGGGAGGACAGAGGATTGGGAAAACTTTAAAAGGCAGCAAAAAATAACAAAAAGATTGATTAAGAAAGGGAAGATAGATTATGAAAGTAAATTAGCAAAAAATATAAAAACAGATAGTAAGTGTTTTTATAGTTATATAAAAAGAAAAAGGGTGGCTAAAGTAAATGTTGGTCCCTTAGAGGATGAGACCGGGAAATTAATGTTGGGAAATATGGAGATGGCAAAAACACTGAATGAATATTTTGTATCAGTCTTTACAGTAGAGGACACTAAGAATATCCCAACACTGGACAAACAGGGGGCTATAGTGGGAGAGGAGCTAAACACGATCAAAATCACTAAGAAAGTGGTACTCGGTAAAATAATGGGACTCAAGGCGGATAAATCACCTGGACCTGATGGCTTACATCCTAGAGTCTTGAAGGAAGTGGCGGTAGGGATTGTAGATGCATTGGTAATAATTTTTCAAAACTCCCTGGATTCCGCTGAGGTCCCGGCAGACTGGAAAACTGCTAATGTAACACCCTTATTTAAAAAGGGCAGTAGACAGAAGGCTGGTAACTATAGACCGGTTAGCCTAACATCTGTGGTAGGTAAAATTTTGGAGTCCATTATTAAGGAAACAGTAACAGGACATTTGGATAATCATAATTTAATAGGACAAAGTCAGCATGGTTTTACGAAGGGGAAGTCATGTTTGACAAATTTGCTGGAGTTCTTTGAGGAAGTAACATATAGAGTGGATAAAGGGGAACCAGTGGACGTAGTGTATTTAGACTTCCAAAAGGCATTTGACAAGGTGCCACACAAAAGATTATTGCTTCAGGTAAAAAATCACGGGATTGGGGGTAATATTCTGGCATGGATAGAGGATTGGCTATCCAACAGAAAGCAAAGAGTTGGGATAAATGGTTCATTCTCAGACTGGCAATCAGTAACTAGTGGTGTTCCACAGGGGTCAGTGCTGGGTCCCCAACTCTTTACAATCTATATTAACGATTTGGAGGAAGGGACCAAGTGTAACATATCAAAATTTGCAGATGATACAAAGATGGGAGGGAAAGTAGTGAGTGAGGAGGACATAAAAAACCTGCAAGGGGACATAGACAGGCTAAGTAAGTGGGCAGAGATTTGGCAGATGGAATACAACACTGGAAAGTGTGAGGTGATGCACTTTGGCAGGAAAAATCCTAGAGCAATTTATTATCTTAATGGCAAGAAACTGGAGAGTACTGAAGTGCAAAGGGATCTGGGGGTCCTGGTGCACGAAACTCAAAAGGTTAGTATGCAGGTGCAGCAAGTGATTAAGAAGGCAAATGGAATGTTGGCTTTCATTGCTAGGGGGATAGAATATAAAAATAGGGAGGTATTGCTTCAGTTGTACAAGGTATTGGTGAGACTGCACCTGGAATACTGCATACAGTTTTGGTGTCCTTACTTAAGGAAAGACATCCTTGCTCTCGAGGCAGTGCAAAAAAGGTTCACTCGGTTAATCCCGGGGATGAGGGGGTGGTCATATGAGGAGAGGTTGGGTAGATTGGGACTCTACTCATTGGAGTTCAGAAGAATGAGAGGCGATCTTATTGAAACATATAAGATTGTGAAGGGGTTGGATCGGGTGGATGCGGGGAGGATGTTCCCGATGACGGGTGAGACTAGAACTAGGGGACATAGTCTTAGAATAAGGGGCTGCTCTTTCAAAACTGAGATGAGGAGGAACTACTTCACTCAGAGGGTGGTAGGTCCATGGAATATGCTGCCACAAAAAGCTGTAGAAGCTACAACATTAATTAAATTTAAAACAGTAATAGACAGTTTCCTAGAAGTAAAGGGCATTAAGGGTTACGGGGAGCGGGCAGGAATTTGGACATGAGTCTAGGTTCGGATCGGTCATGGCCCTGTGGGTAGTGGAGCGGGCCCAGGGACCGTGTAGCCTGATTCTGCTCCTATTTCGTGTGTGCAATTCTGTTAGATGCAGGAGATGGTTCTGTGATAGATAGTAGATTGGCGGTTAGGATCAGATCAGCCATGATCTTATTGAATGGCGGAGCAGGCTCGAGGTGCCGATTGGCCTACTCCTGCTCTTATTTCTTATGTTCTTATGTACCCACCATCACAGAAGCCAGTCTTCAGCCAATTCGATTCACTCCACGTGATATCAAGAAACGGCTGAGCACACTGGATACAGCAAAGGCTATGGGCCCCGACAACATCCCGGCTATGTGGAAAACTGCCCAGGTATGTCATGTCCACAAAAAGCAGGACAAATCCAACCCGAACAATTACCGCCCCATCAGTCTGCTCTCAATCATCAGCAAAGTGATGGAAGGTTTCAACGACAGTGCTATCAAGTGGCACTTACTCACCAATAACCTGCTCACTAATGCCCAGTTTGGGTTCCGCCAAGACCACTCAGCTCCCGACCTCATTACAGCCTTGGTCCAAACATGGACAAAGGAGCTGAATTCCAGATGTGAGGTGAGAGTGACTGCCCTTGACATCAAGGCAGCATTTGACCGGTGTGGCATGAAGGAGCCATAGTAAAATGAAGTCAATGGGAATCAGGGGTAAACTCTCCACTGGCTGGAGTCATACCAAGCACAAAGGAAGATGGTTGTGATGATTGAAGGTCAATCATCACAGCCCCAGGACATCGCTGCAGGAGTTCCTCAGGGCAGTGTCCTCGGCCCAACCATCTTCAGCTGCTTCATCAGTGCCCTTCCCTCCAACATAAGGTCAGAAATGGGGATGTTCGCTGATGACTGCACAGGGTTCAGCGCCATTCGCAACTCCTCAGATATTGAAGCAGTCCATGCTCGCATGCAACAAGACCTGGACGACATTCAGGCTTGGGCTGATAAGTGGCAGGTAACATTCGCGCCACACAAGTGCCAGGCAATGACTATCTCCAACAAACGAGAGTCTAACCACCTCCCCTTGACATTCAACGGCATGACCGTCATCGAATCCCCTACCATCAACATCCTGGAGGTCACCATTGACCAGAAATTAACTGGACCAGCCACATAAAAACTGTGGCAACAAGAGCAGGTCAGAGGTTAGGTATTCTGCGGTGAGTGTCTCACCTCCTGACTCCCCAAAGCCTTTCCACCATCAACAAGACACAAGTAAGGAGTGTGATGGAATACTTTCCACTTGCCTGGATGAGTGCAGCAACAACAACACTCAAGAAGCTCGACACCATCCAGGACAAAGCAGCCTGTTTAATTGGCACCCCATCCACCACCTTAAACATTCACTCCCTCCACCACCAGCGTACTGTGGCTGCAGTGTGTACCATCTACAAGATGCACTGCAGCAACTTGCCAAGGCTTCTTCGGCAGCTCCTCCCAAACCCGAGACCTCATCCACCTAGAAGGACAAGGGCAGCAGGCGCATGGGAACACCACCACCTCCAAGTTCCTCTCCAAGTCACACACCATCCTGACTTAGAAGTATATCGCCGATCCTTCGTCGTCACTGGATCAAAATCCTGGATCTCCCTCCCTAAAAACACTGAGGGAGTAACTTCACCACACGGACTGCAGCGGTTCAAGAAGGCAGCTCACTACCACCTTCTCAAGGGCAACTAGGGATGGGCAATAAATGCTGACCTTTCCAGCGAAGCCCAGATCCAATAAGCGAATAAAAAAAAAATGTAAATGCATTCTATTATGTAATATTTCTCAAATGACTGTCGCTAATGAGAATATTCTGTTTGTTCAAATACCTGTAACTAATGACAATGATGGTGCAATATGATATAAATAAGGACTCCTTCCACCCTGTCAGTCAAAGCTGTTGCCTCTGATTCAACAACCATCAGAGCTTCTATCAAGAAATGCACGCTCCAATAACTGGTCTGCCGTTTGCCATCTGCTACCCGATACTTGCAGCACTTGGTGTCCCTGGTAGGTCCCTGGGCTGGTTATTAACTGTTTAATTTGGTCTTTCATTGCGTCACTGTTCCTGCTGTTTCTCTATTAATTATAAAATGTTATACAT
Source organism: Squalus acanthias (assembly GCA_030390025.1). NCBI lineage: Eukaryota > Metazoa > Chordata > Chondrichthyes > Squaliformes > Squalidae > Squalus > Squalus acanthias. The sequence goes on along the minus strand of CM059430.1, from coordinate 85,209,904 downwards.
ATATATATATTCTGATGAATGCTCATCGACCTGAAATATTAGTTCTGTTTCTCTCTCCACAGATGCTGAGTGTTTCCAGCATTTTCTGTTTTTATTTCAGATTTCCAGCAGCCGCAGTATTTTGCTTTTTGATGTAACTTGACGTGCCTGATATACAGTTGCCGATCTGTTGGTGTCAGTTCAATATAAAGAGACGCCTAACCTTCTGTTCTTTGTTTGATCCAGTTACATTTTACGTGGAATAATGTCGGGTTTACAGCACAGAAACAGGCCGTATGGCCCAACAGGTCTATGTCGGTGTTTATTCTCCACACGAGCCTCCTCGCACCCCTCTTCATCAAACCCTGTCAACATATCTTTCTATTCCTTTCTCCCTCGTGTGCTTATCTTAGCTTCCCCTGAAATCCATCGATGTTCGTTGTCTTAACTACTCCATGTGGTAGTGAAATCCACACTCTCACCACTCTCTGGGTAAGAAGTTGCTCCTGAATTTCTTATTGGAATTGTTGGGACAGAGTAGAGGGAGCCTGTTGTTGGGGCAGAGTAGAGGGAGCCTGTTGTTGGATAGAGTAGAGGGAGCCTGTTGTTGGGGCAGGGTAGAGGGAGCCTGTTGTTGCACAGAGTAGAGGGAGCCTGTTGTTGGGACAGAGTAGAGGGAGCCTGTTGTTGGGGCAGAGTAGAGGGAGCCTGTTGTTGGACAGAGTAGAGGGAGCCTGTTGTTGGACAGAGTAGAGGGAGCCTGTTGTTGGGACAGAGTAGAGGGAGCCTGTTGTTGGGACAGAGTAGAGGGAGCCTGTTGTTGGACAGAGTAGAGGGAGCCTGTTGTTTGACAGAGTAGAGGGAGCCTGTTGTTGGGGTAGAGTAGAGGGAGCCTGTTGTTGGGGTAGAGTAGTGGGAGCCTGTTGTTGGGGCAGAGTAGAGGGAGCTGAATTCTGCTTCAAATCTGCCTACTTCCACCTCTGTAACATCGCCCGTCTCCGCCACTACCTCAGCTCATCTGCTGCTGAAACCCTCATCCATGCCTTTGTTGCCTCTAGCCTGGACTATTCCAATGCTAGCCTGGCCGGCATCCCATCTTCTACCCTGCGTAAACTCTGCTGCTCGTATCCTAAGGCGCACTGAGTCCTGTTCACCCGTCACCCCTCTGCTTGCTGACCGACATTGGCTCCCGGTCCAGCAGAACCTCAATTTTAAAATTCTCATCCTTGTTTACAAAACCCCGCCATAGCCTCACCTCTTCTTATCTCTGTCCCTTCCTCCAGTCCTACAACCCTCCGAGATCTCTGTGTTCCTGCAATTCTGGCCTCTTGCGCATCCCTGATTTTAATCGCTCCCATTGACGACTGTGCCTTCAGCTGCCGAGGACCTAAGCTCTGGAATTCCTTCCCTTAACCTCTCCGCCTCTCTATCTTTCTTTCCTCCTTTAAGACGCTCCTTAAAACCTCTTGGACCCAGCTTTTGGTCATCTGTCCTAATATCTCCTTTCGTGGCTCGGTGTCAAATTTTGTTTGATTGCGCTCCTGTGAAGCGCCTCGGGACATTTAACTGCGTTAAAGGCACTATATAAATACAAGTTGTTGTTGTTGATTGTGCGATACCTGACTCGAGAGTGCTTGATGCTCATACTGGGTTACCTAAAATGTGAAGTGTTTCATCCTCAACACTAACATCTTAAAGTGCATGAATAACTAAACAATTCTTGTCTAAAAAGTGTCCTTAATATGGCTGCAAGCTAGTGCCACAATTAATGATGAAAATTTGAATTACCTTGGAGAATTAATTCTACAAAATCTGTTGTAATGTTTAGGCTTGATTTTGGTCTGATATTCTTCGCTTGCTTTCTTTGACACTGCCCCATTTTCTCTTCCATCCCAACTCAATACAGTTGGACGTAGAGTTTCCGCTTTGGGCGCAATCGGGAAATTGCGGCCACAATGCATTTGAATTTGCAATTGTTCGGTTACGCTTCAAGATTCAGCTAAAATTTATTAGCATAATCACAAACGTGACATCTTCCATGTACCAGCGCAATCGGGCAGCGAAATAGAACATAATAGTTGTTTTCTATCTTTAGTGAGGAAACCGTAACCCAGACAGCCTTGGATGAGACAGAGGACTGCTATAGTCGAATAGGGAAGCTGTGGGTAAATTAATGAGAGTTGGATATAGAATCATAGATCATAGAATCATAGAATGGTTACAGCACAGAAGGAGGCCATTTGGCCCATCGAGCCCGTGCCGGCTCTCTGCACAGCACTTCAGCTAGTCCCACTCCCCCACCCTTTCCCCGTAGCCCTACAAATTTTTTTCCTTCAGGTACTTATCCAATTCCCTTTTGAAGGCCGTGATTGAGTCTGCCTCCACCAGCCTTTCAGGCAGTGATTTCCAGATCTCAAACCACTCGCTGCGTAAAAAAGATTTTCCTCATGTCGCCTTTGGTTCTTCTGCCAATCACCTTAAATCTGTGTCCTTTGATTCTCGATCCTTGCAACAATGGGAGAGTTTCTCTCTATCTACTCTGTCTAGACCCCTCATGATTTTGAACACCTCTATCAAATCTCCTCTCAATCTTCTCTGCTCGAAGGAGAACAACCTCAACTTCTCCAGTCTATCCACGTAACTGAAGTCTCTGATCCTTGGATCCATTCTTGAAAATCTTTTCTGCACACTCTCTAAGGCCTTCACATCCTTCCTACAGAGCGGTGCCCAGAATTGGACACAATACCCAAGTTGAGACCGAACCAGTGTTTTATAAAGGTTCATCACAACTTCATTACTTTTGTACTCTATGCCACTATTTATAAAGGTCATGATGCGGAGATGCCGGTGTTGGACTGGGGTGGACAAAATTGAGAGGTCGCACAACACCAGGTGAGAGTCCAACAGTTTTATTTGAAATCACAAGCTTTCGGAGCTATCGATTGCCCCTTCAGGGGCAATCGATAGCTCCGAAAGCTTGTGATTTCAAATAAAACTGTTGGACTATAACCTGGTGTTGTGCGACCTCTCAATTCTATTTATAAAGCCCAGGATCTCATACTTTTATTAACCTCTTTCTCAAACTGCCCTGCCACCTTCAATGATTTGTGCACATACACCCCAAGTCTCACTGTTCATGCACCCCCTATAGAATTGTACCCTTTAGTTTATATTGTCTCTCCTCGTTCTTCCTACCAAAATGTATCACTTCGCACTTTTCTGTGTTAAATTTCATCTGCCACTTGTCCGCCCATTCCACCAGCCTGTCTATGTCCTCTTGAAGTCTATCACTATCCTCCCCACTGTTTTTGGGATCTGAGGGAATTAAGGGATATGGGGAGAGTGCAGGAAGGTGGGGTTGAGGTAGAAGATCAGCTATTATCTTGTTGAATGGTGGAGCAGGCTCAAAGGGCCAAATGGCCTACTCCAGCTCATATTTCTTATGTTCACTCGATTTCCGAGTTTTGTGTCATCTGCAAATTTTGAATTTGTGCCCTGTACACCCAAGTCCAAGTCATTAATATATATCAAGAAAAGCAGTGGTCCTAGTACCGACCCCCGGGGAACACCACTGTATACCTTCCTCCAGTCCGATAAACAACCGTTCACCACTACTCTCTGTTTCCTGACACTTAGCCAATTCCGTATCCATGCTGCCACTGTCCATTTTATTCCATGGGCTTCAACTTCGCTGGCAAGCCTATTATGTGGCACCTTACCAGCAAAGTTGAAGCCCATGGAATAAAAGGGACAGTGGCAGCATGGATATTAGCCAACAGTAAGGATGGGGCATAGAGTGGAGCTAGCTGTGGAAACCAAGGTCAGTTGTAATTGTAACCAATGCTCCCTTTAAGCTGCGCGGCCGCACAGCGCTCCAGGGATCACACGCAGCAGACTCGCCGACTTCTCAATGTAAAAACCAGGCATGTGCGGTATTTCGAATGGCCCACACAGCCCCTTAAAGGGGCCGTGAAACCAAAATGACAGGGAACATTGGTTGTAACCATGTTGGCATGTTATGAGAAGGAACAAGAGAGGGCTGATATCTGGCAGTAAGCTGAAACATGGGCCTATCACAGGATCATCAAGGAAACCATATCAATTTAGTGTTGAGACATCTTCTTTTGTGTTGCCATAACTACATATATCAGTCCTGGTGGTCATAGACAGATGATGCCATGGGGATCAAAAGACCAGAACCTGAGTAAGCAGAGGTGCTTTGTATGCGGCATCTTCATGATTGGATTTCGAGGAATTGGGTGTAAGCCGGTGATTGGTTCAGTAATGCCGCGATTTTATGGGCACTGAGAGGGCGGGTTTGGAGGCGGGTCAAGGGTTAAAATCGTTTTGATTGACGGCGGGTTCTGATCCTGCCATCAACCCGCCTCCAAACAATTTTCCCAAGTGTCAGGACCTCGATTTGCTCACGGACCCGAGACCTAATGGCGGGAAGAGGATTAAAGCCACTTACCTGCCTGTTAACAGGTACTTGATAGTAGTTAACAGGCTCTTTTTCAATTTTGCCACTTCTGCCTCGGGGTTCACGACGTCCGGACACCACACCAGGTAAGTGTGGCGTGTTGTGAGTCTGCTGTAATGTTTCTGCATTGATGACAGCTGCAGAAGTGGTGTGAAGGATCCAATGGTGCACTGGTGAGTCTCAGAGGTAAGAAAATGTTGGGAAAATCATTTTTAATGCATTTACACTTTTCTGTAGGTAACAAGTTTTGAAATCCATGTCTAGTCCCACCACATTGGGAGAACCTCTCTCACCAGTGACAGATCACTTCTGTAACCTCACCTGCAGCTGCCATCTGTTCCAGCCTATGGAGGGAGTCATTGGAGAGCCTGGGTGCAAGAGCTCACCTTTGTACAGTGATTGTCAGTGTTTACAGCACCTCAATGCTGTCAAACACTGAAAAACCAGCTGTCAAAAAAACTGCGTGGTCCCTTTAAGAAAACCGGCAGATGACGCGTTATCAAATTACCTCATCTGACCGGCTTCTTCTTAATTGGCCGGCAAGCCCGCAGGGCGGGCTTAACAATGTCAATCAAGGGAAAATCACGTCCGTGGGCCGGATGCAGTTGAGGGCGGGACTGGAACCCGGAAACCACCTGACCCGCTCCCAATCTGCATCAAATGACAAAATCATGGCCTTAGACGCCATAGGTTTTGAATAATAGTAAGGATATAAGAAGGAGGTTCCAAACAGCCACAAAGGGTAGAAGATTTATGGAAGAATCCAGGGGACACCCAAGAGAGAGAGAGACGAGAGACAAGAAACACAGGGTGCTGCCTACTCAGTCGCGCTCCTACACAGAGCACAACGGGATAGCATAAGTCTGAATTATACTCTGTAAACTGCTGCTCAAATACTGTAATGTATAAAATCTTGCTTGTGCTGAATAAAATTAAATCATTGTCACCAATACGGGACAATTTGGAAACTTTCGGAACAAGGGTTCCTCTGGGATCCCTACACAGAGATCAATGTCCAGCCAGTGAGAAAGCTGTAAATCTCCCACAAACTCCTGACAAACTGATGTGTTTGCTGCGAATCTGAATCTGAATCTGATTTCCCCTTTCTCCTACAGCTAATGTGGCAGCGATTGTGATCCTGTCCCGAGGAAAGTGCGGTCTCTCCCGCTGTGTCACTCGCTACCTGCTGGCCATGGCGGTGTCCGATCTACTGGTCACCATCGTGGGTGTGATATTGAATCGGATCAATGGGCTATTTTTCCTGGTCAGTTTCCTGTACGTTACTCCACTGTGTCGCCTCAGAGCTGTCTTACTGTACGCAGCCAGAGACAGTTCGGTCTGGTTAACCGTGGCTTTCACCTTCGATCGCTTTGTAGCCATTTGTTGTCAGAAGCTGAAAACAAAATATTGCACTGCAAAATGTGCGGCTGCTGTTATACCAACTGTCTGTGTACTGTTCTGTTTAAAAAACCTCCCCTGGTACTTTGCATGCACACCTCGCTACATAATTGATGGTGTACCATGGTATTGTAACCCAATACCAAACTATTACACTTCACCGGTATGGAAAGCCTTTGACGTAATCGACACGATGTTAAGCTCATTTGTTGCATTCGGTGTGATTTTGCTGCTCAACGCCCTGACCGTAAGATACATTTTAGTGGCCAGTCGAGTCCGCGGGAGACTCCGGGCTCACGGCAGTGGGGAGACTCACCATGACCCAGAGATGGAGAGCCGAAGGAAATCCATCATCTTACTCTTCGCTGTAACCGGGACTTTCATCTTGTTGTGGATGATGTTTCTTATAGTGTTCCTATACATGCAGATAGCAAACCATTATTCTTACTCGGGTCCCAATGACCCTTTGTACATCGCCCAAGAGGTAGCGTTCTTGCTTCAGCTCCTGAGCTGCTGCACCAACACCTGTATTTATGCAGCCACCCAGAGGAAGTTCAGAGAGGAGTTGAAGAATGGGGTGAAATATCCACTGAAATTAATAGTCAAATTATTTACATCATGAAAATGATTGAAATCTTTACAGCACTACAACTGAATTAGTCTTATATTCCAGTGAGAGATAGTATAAAACTAAAGGAAAGGGCTTATACCAATGCAAAGAACAGTAGAGATCCCGTGGACTGGGAGAGATATAAAGAACAGCAAAGGGATACTAATAAAGTAGTTAGAGCTGCAGAAAGACAACACGAGGAAAAAACCTGCGAGGGATATCAAGGAAAACACGAAGGGGGAAAAATTCAGCTGCTTGCGCCTCCCGTTAGCGCCTTAAGAGGGCGCTAATGGGGCGTAAAGCAGCTAACGCCCGGGCGCAGCGCCGCCCACGCCTCCCGTAAAATTCAGCGGGAGGTCAGCGGCGGCGCCAGCCGGTAGCGCCCTGTGGCGCTGCGACGCCGGCGATGACGTCATCGCCGTGCGCAGCACCCCGCTCGTGCTCCAGCCGCGATCTTGAGTCGCGCCCCCTGATTTACCACCAGACGCTATGTCCGACGGGTTCAGGGAGGCGTACGTGCGGCCGGGGCAGCGATATTTAAAGGGGAGGTGGCAGGCGGCCATTTTTGTTGCTGGCCGCCTGCCAGCACCTGCCCCCGTTGCTGTCCCCGGCCCCCGTGAAGCCCCCCCACCGTGAAGTGCCGGCTGCGCTCCAAGAGCCCGGCACTTCTCTTGAGTGCTGGGCTCTTTTGCCGGCACTCCCGATCCCGGGGGGGGCCCAGCTGGGCCCCGGTTCGCGCTGCGCAGGGTCCCTCCCCTTTAAGAAGGGGAGGAAGGCCTGCAATACCGCGGCACGTAGCGCCAGGATATTCCCTCGCAGCGCCCCAAGAGGGATGCGGGGTGCTTCCAGTGGCGCCCCGCTTCCCTCTTGGGGCGCAACCACTGAAGTTCCGGCGCGGGGCCGCTAATTTTTTCGGGGCGCTAAAAGTAGCGCCCCGGCGAGGTTTGCGCCCCAAATGGGGCGCGACTCAATTTTTACCCCTAAAGGTTTTTACAAGTGTCTTCAGAGAAAGAGGATGACTAAGCATAACGTGGGCCTCTTAAAGACAGCCGCAGGTGATATTGTAATTGAAAATCAGAAAATGGCAGACTTACTAAATACTTACTTTGAATCAGACTTCAACAACAACAACAGCAACAACAACTTATATTTATATAGCTCCTCTAATGTACTGAAACATCCCACGGCACTTCATGAATGTTAAAAACAAAATTTGACACCGAGCCACATAAGGAGAAATGACCAAAGGAAGTAGGTTTTAAGGAGCATCTTAAAGGAGGAAAGAGAGGTAGAGAGGCAGAGAGGTTTATGGAGGGAATTCCAGAGCTGAGGGCTTGGCAGCTGAAGGCACGGCCACCGATGGTTGAGCGATTATAATCAGGGATGCTCAAGAGGTCAGAGTTAGAGGAGTGCAGATATCTCAGGGGGCTGTGGGGCTGGAGGAGATTACACAGATGGGAAGGGGAGGGGCGAGGCCATGGAGGGATTTGAAAACAAGGATGAGAATTTTAAAATCGAGACGTTGCTTAACCGGGAGTCAATGTAGATCAGCGAGCACAGGGGTGATGGGTGAATGTGAGAGAATGCAGAGATTTGGATGATGACAAGTTTAGGTCGGGTAGAATGTGGGAGGCCAGCCAGAAATGGGTTGGAATAGTCAAATCTAGAGGTAACAAAGGCATGAATGAGGGTTTCAGAAGCAGATGAGCTGAGGCGAGGGCGGAGATGGGCGATATTATGGAGGTGGAAATAGGCGGTCTTAGTTATGGCGCGGATATGTAGTCAGAAGCTCATTTCAGGGTCAAATTTGACACCATGGTTGCAAACAGTCTGGTTCAGCCTCAGACAGATGTTAGGGAGAGGGCTGGAGTTGGTGGCTAGGGAATGGAGTTTGTGGTGGGGACCGAAGAAAATGGCTTCAGTCTTCCCAATATTATTTGGAGGAAATTTCTGCTCATCCAATACTGGATGTCGGACAAGCAGTGTGACAATTTAGAGACAGTGGAGGGGGCCGAGAGAAGTGGTGGTGAGGTAGAGGATAAGGATAAAGTACCAGAGATATGAGGAAAATGAAAAATAGAGAAAGGGGAGGAACTAATTAGAATCAATGTAATTAAAACAGAGGTAATGGAAAAAAAAATGAGACAAATCTCCAGGACCTGGTGGTTTCCACCCCAGGATATTAAAAGAAGTAGGTGAGGAAATTGTAGCTGCTCTAGACATGTTCTTCTAAAACTCTTAATTCAAGAATTTTACATCGGATTACATCGGATATACAGCACAGAAACAGGCCATTCAGCCCACCAGTCCATGTCAGCGTTTATGCTCCACTCGAGCCTCCTTCCGTCTTTCCTCATCTAAATCTATCATCGTAACCCTCTAATCCCTTGTACCTCATATGCTTATCTAACCACCCATGTGTCGATACTATTCGTGATTCCTGTATTTGTACTCCGAGATTCCTTTGCTCCTTGTCGTAAGAATGAGCCTTACGCGTGGTGAACTTAAAGTAAGCTTTAATCAACTAAAAAGGTGCTACATACAAAAGAGGTCTTACTCTATGCCTCTCCAGGATCCAACTGATCAGCCCAGTATTTATCCTGGACTAATCACAGGAAGTGATGTAATAAAGTTCGAGTCACAGGAAGCTGTATTGTGTTACCACATTCTCCCCCCCCAAAAGATTAGGAGGCCGGGATGAAGTTCGAGTCACAGGAAGCTGTATTGTGTTACCACATTCTCCCTCCATTTCGTAGCCGCTGGACGAGGGAGAGCCGCACCCGTTTGGGTTCTCGTAGCGGTAGAGGGCCCCTAGCCCGTTTACCCGTCGCGGGCCGTGGACCAGAGTCCGAGTGATCCAGCCCGCTCTGTGAGGGGTCAGGACGATCCTGACTGTGTACTGGTGCCCGAACGGGTGTCGGGCAGGGCTGTGGCAGATCCGTTTCCGAGCGTATGGTATGGGGTGGATCGTGGCTGCGCGTGCGAGCCCCGACGGGCTCGTAGTCAGTCTGCCCCAGGTCGGCACGCTGGAGTGAGGTACCAGCCGGCGTCAGATCCAGATCGTGATGAGAGGCACCTGGCGAGCCCAGAGATGTGCCTGGTACAATATCATCCCCTGGTGTCCCTCTATGTTTCGGCGGGCAGGGAGCCAGATCCCCCAATGACACGGTAGATTCCCGACCGTCAGGATACCGAATATAGGCGTAGGTAGGGTTGACGTCAGTGAGCTCAACCTCATCTACCAGGGGGTCATTCTTAGACGCCCGAACATATCTTCGGAGTAGCACTGGTCCCGGTGCAGTCAGCCACGACGGGAGAGATATCCCATAGGATGAGCGACGCTGAAATCGGAAGAACCGTTCATGAGGCGTCGTATTTGTGGCGGTCGAAAGGAGGGACCGTGTGGAGTGTAATGCGTCTGGAAGTACTGCTTCCCATTTCTGGTTGGGTAGGCCCCGAGATCTCAAAGCCAGACGTACCGCATTCCAGATGATAGCGTTAAAACGCTCGACTTGCCCATTCCCGACCGGATGATAAGGCGTCGTTCTGCTGGCAGCAATACCCCGTTCCGAGAGATAGGCCTTGAGTTCTCCTGACATAAAAGAAGGGCCCCGATCCGAATGAACATAGGATGCCATGCCACAGAAAGCAAATACCTGCTCAAGGCAGCTGATAACCGTGGTCGTCAGCATATTGGGGCAGGGAAAGGCAAATGGAAAACGGGAATACTCATCGACCATGGTCAATAGATAAGTGTTGCGAGTTGAAGAGGGCAACGGCCCCTTAAAATCGATGCTAAGCCGTTGCATTGGCTGGGTCGCATGTATGAGTATACCACCCGAGGGGCGGAAAAACTGAGGTTTCAATTCCGCACAGACTCTGCAGTCCGAGCACATCATCTTTACATCCCCGGTAGAGAATGGGAGATTTCGGGACCGCACGAAGTGTAGCATGCGAGTAACGCCCGGATGACACAACCCATCATGGATGTCTACGAGCGTAGAGGGTGCCATGGCGGAGCAGAATGCTCGTGTGAGGGTATCCGGAGCCACATTCTCCTTGCCAGGTCGATAGTGGATGGTGTAACCAAAAGAGGCCAATTCCAGCCGCCAAAGCTGGATTTTATTATTTTTAATTTTGGTCCGTTTTCGATTATCGAGCATGAAGGCAACCGATCGCTGGTCCGTGATTAAGGTAAAGTGTTGGCGAGCTAGGAGATGAGTCCACTTCCGTACTGCCTCTATGATGGCTGTAGCTTCTTTCTCGACTGGAGGATAATGTAGCTCAGCCCCTTGAAAAGTCCTGGACAAAATGCCACCGGACGACCTTCCTGATTCAGAGTGGCCGAGATCGCCACCTCCGAGGCATCACACTCAACAACAAAAGGAAGACTCTCATCGATGGAGTGAGGGGCCGCTTTCTCCAACTGTTTTTTCAGGAGGTTAAAGGCTGCAACAGCCGCTGTGTCTAGTGGGAATGTGCTGGCCTTCAGTAGAGGTTGGATTCGGTCCGAGAAGTTAGGAATCCATTTAGCATAGTATGCAAACAGGCCGAGGGCCCGGCGCAAGGAGGCCGGATTCTTAGGTGGCGGGAGTTCTTGGAGTGGGCGAAGCCTTTCAGGGTCAGGTTTAATGATGCCATTGCCCACACAATAGCCAAGGATGTTGATGGTTGGTTGTGACTCAATGGATTTAGCCGCATTTAATGTCAAATTACGGTGCTGGAGTGCATCCCAAAATCGTTGGAGATTGGCGTCATGTTCCCGCTGATTGCGACCTGCGACAGTAATATTGTCCAGATAAGGAAACGTATCCTTTAAGTCTTCCTGTTTGACCAGGTCATCCATTGCTCGCTGGAAGACAGCCACTCCATTAGTGACCCCAAAGGGGAGGCGACGAAATTGATACAACCGTCCATTGGCTTCAAAGGCCGTATACTGCTTGTCTGAGACCTTCAAGGGTACCTGATGATAGGCACTTTTCAGATCATATGTTGAGAACACCGTGTACTCAGCCAGTTTATTAACCATATCATCGATGCGCGGCAATGGGTATGCGTCCAAGTCCGTATATTGATTGATGGTCTGTGAATAGTCAATGCACAGCCGTTTCTTGTGAGGTTGTAGAGGGTTCTTAACAATAACGACCTGGGCGCGCCATGGCGACGAACAAGGCTCGATGATATCCTCTGCTAAAAGCCGAGAAATCTCAGCCGCAATAAAAGACTGGTCTTCCTGACTGAAACGTCGTGACTTTGTTATAATCGGTTTGCATCGAGGAGGGATACTGGTAAACAGTGAGGGTTCATCCAGTGAAGCTGCTGACAATGCACAGAACGGTAATCGAGGTCGTATATTAGAAATAGTGAGTTCAGGTTTGGATCCGCCGAACTCAATGGTGAGCTTCTTATGCTGCTTTTGAAAATCTAGCCCTAAGATAAGATCACTACATAAGTCCTTGAGCACCGAAAGCTGGGTGGAGGGATACCTGTGACCATTAAGTGTTATTTCAACCATACAAAAGCCAGAAATTCTGGTATTAAGTGATGACTGAGCCATCGCAATTGCCTGGTCCGATGGGAAAACATGTAGCTTTAACTCTGCAACAATCTGTTCCCTAATGAAACTATCAGTGCTACCTCAGTCAATTAAGGCATCTAAAGTATGTCCATTAATTGATGCTTTTGTAGCTGCATGGAATAGGTTCTGAGGACAAGCAGCTGTAATTGGTGTCGTTGCACAAAGAGTGGCTGAAACTCCAGGTGTGTTTCTTCGAGAGAAAACCCGAGAGGAAGCACGATAGATTTTAGCCGGAACATCTTGATAGGCCCTTACCGGGGCAGTTCGGTAGGACTTCGCTTGATAAGCCCTCGTAGAGGTTCTTGATAGGCAAACCTTTGCAAAATGACCGTTTTTGTTGCAATGACTGCAAAACGCATTGCGAGCAGGGCAGAATTTCCGAGGGTGAAACTCATCACCACAAAAGAAGCATTTCTTAGATTGCCAAGAGGCTGCCACAGTGGGGTCATCATCCTCTTCATCAGTGAAGTCATCAGATTGATCGTCAGGGATAAAGTCCTCCCTAATAGAGTTCACCTGTGGCCTCTTAAATTGCCTGACTGTAGTTAAGGCAGCAGACCGAGGTCTGGGCACTGTATAAAGGTCTGCATTTCTCTTTGCCAGATCTAGAGAGCAAGCCATGTCATAAGCTCTCTGAAGCTCAAGTGTCTTACTTTCCAGTAGACGCTGGCGTATAAATGGGGAGGCAAGCCCGCAGATGAAAGCATCACGGATCATTTCTTCACGGTACAGCTCAGCTGAGGCCGCCTGAAAGTTACAGTCCATACTAAGTCTGCGAAGCTCTTGGAGGAATTTATCAATGGATTCCTCCGGCCCTTGTTGGGCTGTAGCTAGTAGATGTCTGGCATAGACCTCATTCGGTGTCTTAGTATATAGTCTTTTAAGCGTCCGAATTGCCTCCTCGTAACTGCCCCATTCCTCGACATACTGAAATACATTCGGGGTGACACAGTTGATGAGTATCCGCAATTTTGAGTCATCATCAGCCTTGCAATATTCGAGAAAATTGTCAAACGTGCGATACCAGTGTTTCCACACCTTACCGGCTGCTGGGGTGTTTGGGTCCAAGTCAAGACGCGATGGTTTAAGGATGTTTTCCATGATGGGTGATTCCCTGGATCCTTAGTTCCGAGTTCGTCCAAAAAGTTTGAGTGCGAAGTTTTTCAAAGTTGATTAAATTGTCGTAAGAATGAGCCTTACGCGTGGTGAACTTAAAGTAAGCTTTAATCAACTAAAAAGGTGCTACATACAAAAGAGGTCTTACTCTATGCCTCTCCAGGATCCAACTGATCAGCCCAGTATTTATCCTGGACTAATCACAGGAAGTGATGCAATAAAGTTCGAGTCACAGGAAGCTGTATTGTGTTACCACACTCCTCTACCCCATTTAGAATCTTATTTTCCAAGTAATATGTGACCTCCCTATTTTTCTTACCAAAATATAATACCTCACAGTTATCTGTGTTGAAATTCATTTTCCAATTATATGCCCATTCTGCAAGTTTATTAATGTCTTCTTGTAATTTGCTGCAATCCTCTTCAGTGTTGACTATCCACCACCTCCCCCCCAAAATCGGTGTTGTCCACAAATTTAGAAATTGTTATTTTGATTCCAAAGTTTAAAACGTTAATATAAATTGTGAACAACTGTGGTCCCAACACTGATTCTTGTGGAACACCACTTCCCACTTTTTGCCACTCTGAATATCTACCATTTACCCCTACCCTCTGCTTTCTGTCTTGAAGCCAGCCAGCTATCCATTCTGCTCATTGTCCCCTGACTCCGCATTCCCTGACATTATTCATTAGTTTATTAATTGGTACCTTATCGAAGGTCTTTTGAAAATCTAGATGAATTACATCTACTGCATTATCCTTGTCTACTCTCTCTGTTACCTCTTCAAAAAATTCAATGGGTTTGGTCAAGCAAGACTTCCCTTTTGAAATCCATGCTGACTATTTATTATTATATTTTTGGTTTCTCGATTTTCTTCCATTTTCTCCTTTAGGAGGGATTCCATTATTTTTCCTATCACTGATGTTAAGCTAACTGGTCTATAGTTCCCTAAACATGTTCTATCTCCCTTCTTAAATACAGCTATTACGTTAGCTATCCACCAGTCCTCTGGCACTACACCTTTTTCTAATGTATTTTCCCCTTAGATTGTAAAACTGCCAATGTCGCTCCATTATTTAAGAAGTGTAAGAGAGATAAACCAGGAAATTATAGGCCTATTAGTCTAACGTCTGTTGTGGGGCAGTTACTAGAATCTGTTATTAGGGACAGAGTGACTGAGCACTTAAAGAAATATGAGCTGATCAGAGAGAGCCAGCGTGGATTTGTAAAGGGAAGTCATGTCTAACAAGCATAGTTGAATATTTTAAGGAGGTAACAAATGTTATAGATAAGGGAGTGTCGATAGATGTTATTTATATGGACTTCCAGAAGGCATTGGAAAAGGTTCCACACAAGAGACTGTTAACAAAAATGAGAACACTTGGACTTGGAGACAACCTATGGCCATGGATAGGGAATTAGTTAGGAGCTAGGAGACAGAGATTGGAGATAATGGGGATGTACTCCAATTGGCAGGATGTGTCTCGTGGTGTCCCCCAGGAATCTGTACTGGGGTCTCCGCTTTTTACTAGAAGAAGGACTAGAGAGCCGTATATTCAGGTTTGCCGATGACATTAAGTTAGGTGGCACGGTAAATAGTGTAGATGGGAGCAGGAAGTCGCAAAGGGACATTGACAGATGAATGACTAATTTACATAATCACTCCTCAAACTCCAATCCCTCCACCACCATAATCATTCTGGTTGCTCTCTTCTGTATCCTTTCAATAGCTTTTGTATCCTTTCTGTACTGCAGTGGCCAGAACTGTACACTGTATATTAAGTGCAGTCGCACCAATGATTTATAAAGTGGCAGGATTATCTCACTGTCAGCTCAATATTAACCTTTTAACACATCCAAACATCTAATTTGATTTATTCATGGCCTCCGAGCATTGTTGCAATAGCTTCAATTTATTGTCAATCAGGACCTGCTTCATTTTCCATGTACATTATTTTCTTTCCGTTTAAGTCATTGGGTTAAAAATTGGATATAGCCACGAAACGGGCAGTGTTAAGGCCAAACTCAAAATGGTCTAGGTAGCACGCAAAATTCATGCTCACTCCTCATGAACATGATTATAGTCATGATTTCAGCACTAAAACTGAACGCCTTTGTGTCTTAATGCGAGGAGCATTCGTAATAAGTTGGATGAATTAGCTGCGCAAATGGATGTAAATGGACATGATATAATTGGGATTACGGAGATGTGGCTCCAGGGTGACCAAGGCTGGGAATTCAACATCCAGGGGTGTTCAATATTCAGGAAGGACAGGCAAAAAGGAAAAGGAGGTGGGGTAGCATTGCTGGTTAAAGAAGAGATTAACACAATAGTAAGGAAGGATATTAGCTCTGATGATGTGGAATCTGTATGGGTAGAGCTGAGAAATACTAAGGGGCAGAAAACGTTAGTGGGAGTTGTATACAGACCCCCAAACAGAAATGCTGAGCTTGGGGATGGCATTAAATGGGAAATTAGAGATGCGTGCAATAAGGGCACAGCAGTTATCATGGGTGACTTTAATCTACACATAGATTGGGCTAACCAAATTAGTAACAATACTGTGGATGAGGAATTCATAGAGTGTATGGTTTCCTGGACCAATATGTCGAGCAACCAACTAGAGATCAGGCAATTTTAGACTGGGTATTATGTAATGAGAAAGGATTAATTAGCAAACATGTTGTGCGAGGCCCCTTGGGGAGGAGCGATCATAATATGATAGAATTCTTCATTAAGATGGAGAGTGAAGTAGTTGACTCAGAGACTGGGGTCCTGAATTTAAATAAAGGAAACTACGATGGTATGAGGCGCGAGTTGGCTAGGATGGACTGGGAAACGTTACTTAAAGGGTTGATGGTGGATAGGCAATGGCAAACATTTAAAGATCGCATGGATGAACTACAGAATTTGTTCATCCCTGTTTGGCATAAAAATAAAACAAAAAAGGTGACTCAACCGTGGCTAACAAGGGAAATTATGGATAGCATAAGATCCAAGGAGAGGACATATAAATTGGCCAGAAAAAGCAGCAAACCTGAGGATTGGGAGCAGTTTAGGATTCAGCAAAGGAGGACAAAGGGATTAATTAAGAGGGGGAAAATAGAGTATCAGAGTAAGCTTGCAGGGAACATAAAAACTGACTGTAAAAGCTTCTATAGATATGTGAAGAGAAAAAGATTGATAAAGTCAAGCGTAGGTCCCCTGCAGTCAGAATCAGGGGAATTTATAATGGGGAACAAAGAAATGTCAGGCCAATTAAATACATACTTTGGTTCTGTCTTCACAAAGGAGGACACAAATAACCTCCCAGAGATGTCAGGGAATATAGGGTCTAATGAGAGGGAGGAACTGAATGAAATCAGTATTTGTAGGGAAATGGTGTTAGGGACATTGATGGGATTGAAGGCCGATAAATCCCCAGGGCCTGATAATCTACATCCTAGGGTACTTAAAGAAGTGGCCCTAGAAATTGTAGATGCATTGCTGGTCATCTTCCAAAATTCTATAGACTCTGGAACAGTTCCCATGGGTTGGAGGGTAGCTAATGTAACCCTACTATTTAAAAAATGTGATAGAGAGAAAACGGGGAATTTGGATGATCAGCCTTGATCGCATTGAATGGCGGAGCAGGCTCCACGGGCCGAATGGCCTACTCCTGCTCCAATCTTCTATGTTTCTATGTTTCTATGTTTCTCATTGGCTTAATGCTCAACAGGTGGACCAATATCGGGGCCAGTCTAATTCACAGTCATGTGTGGCACTACTTAAAGAGAAGGTGCATTGATGCTACAGCACCTCATTGTCAGGGCAGTTGCAACTGGAGCTGCTCTAACAGGCACAGGCACATCATCGAAACTGGGAGAGAGCCTGGAGGTTCTCTGACAAAGCTCTGGAGGCACTCTTTGCGGCCATGGGAAGGAGGCAGGCCGTACTCTACCCCCAAAGTGGCAGGAAGCCCTTGCCATACACCTGCTGTACCATGTGGCAGGAGATAGCCGACCATGTAACGGCAGGTATTGTGGTGCCAAAGTCCACCATCCTGCGCAGGAAGGAGTTTAATGACCTCACACGGGTGGTCAGGGTGAGTGAAGGCTTCAGCAAATGCCACATACCAACATCTGCCTCACACACTGCTCAATGCACCACACACCCATCACTCACCTACCAACAATCTCGACCTATCACCACTCATACCACACAATCAGAGCTTCACTTCACCCTCACAACTTTCCCACTGTTGCAACACTCACACCCACATCTCACACCTTGAACACACTGACAGCTATTCAACTGTGGCAGGCGCATCACTGTTAGCAGTCCAGCTCCTTTCTCCTCTGGTTCACAACAACACATTTTGAGTAATCATGAGACTTCGTATTGAATATATGGAACAGACTTTCTTGATACACAGTAAAGATGATCGGCCTTTAATCGTATACAGAGAGTGGCTTTACCGTTACAAGTTCTATTTTTCGAGCCCTCTGACAATCTGTTAAATACCATGCTCCTTTATACACCATATTTTGAATACATCAAAGGAAACTGTCATAGATAAGACTGTATGATGTATCTATTCCCCAAATCCTTTGAAAACAGACTATTTGTGTAAACAGTTTGCAGTTGTTTACCTCAGAACGACTTCCCCTGCACGAGACTTCCTGATGTAACAGTTACTAACATCTTTGAAGTAAAAGCTTTACCAACTACTCTCTGTAGCTAATGGATCCCTCCTCCCCATGTTTGTTACCCTAAAACTAAACCACTCTTGGGGGACATCATTACTAATTTTTATTTCCTCACACAAGCAATTTACATCTCAGAAAACAAGCAATGCATTCCTATTACAACACTTCAAAGTCACCCTGTTTATATCGGAATGCCTGGCAATGCATTCCGTTTGTTTTAAGATACAAAGAAGTTTGACTGTTAAACCTTTAACTTTCACAACGTCCAACAATAACCCAAACACATTGCACCACACTCACTCACACACTTCTCTTTCTCTTGCAGGCCAAGCTGGCACATAATCGATGGGAGCAGCAGCAGACAGGCGAGGGGCAGGCGGACACGCAGGACTTCAGCCAGCTCGAGGAGCCAGTTCGCTAGCTAACTGGACGGCATGTGGTAGAGGCCATGGCAACCAGCGTGGTTGAAGACCTTGGGGACAACAACAGTATGTTCATTCCTAATTGTTCTTCTCACATCCCATTTCCCCCTCAGCCCACAATCTCTTCTCACTTTCAAGCTATTCATCTTGCTTCCCCGCAACCCCCTCCCCTCACCACAGCCCGACACTTGTGCCTTTCTGCTTTCAGATAATCAACAAGCACCCGAGCAGCCTGTCCCCGAGATCATGGAAGAGAGCGAGGGGCGAGACAAAGAGGAAGAAGACACTGTGTCACTGCATCTGTCACTCGCAGACACCAGCTCAGAAACTGGCACTACGCATATGTTAGAGGCTAGTGTAGAAGCGGGATCAGCACAGGATGAGGCACCGGGCACAAGTGGGCTGCAGCAAGGCCGGGGGAAAGGGTAGTTTGGTGGCCTGTTCACTGGAGGGCGAGTTCGCTCACGAGTTCTGCTGCACAGGACTCAGATGAGGACCTCGATGGAGCGGCCTTCAGAAGAAGGGTGATGGGCATGCTCACCGAATTGCTAGGTGAAATGGCAATCCTGCCAGAGAGCCTCTCGGCAATGTCAAGGAGCGTGGCTGAGTCGGCCTCCAACATTGCACGGGGCTCTGCGCAGAGCTTGGAGCCCAGGATTTCCAGCCTGGAAATGATGGCACACTCCCAAAGAGACCGTGTCAACTGCAGACATGATGGTGCACATGATGGGCAATGTCGCAGCTTCTATTGTAGCACAGGCAGAACTGATCCAATGTCTTAGTGCTGCAGCGGAAGCTCAGACAGCTGTCATAAAGTCTCAGCATGATGCCACCCAAGCTCAGACCACTGCCATGCAGTTGCAGCTTGAAGCCCCCCAAGTTCTGACTGCTGCCAGCATGGACGGTCTACCACTGTCGACCGGGGCTTGCAGGGTGCTGCAACAGGTTGCTAGCAATGCTGAGGCACCACCCCAGGTAAGTAGCAGTGGGTCAGTGGAGCAGGACCCTGCTATTCTCTCTCAAGTTGACAGCATTCCTGTTCCCACCACTGCCACTCCACCATTGCTCTTGCTGCTGCCTGTCAGCATTCCAGCCCAGACTGCTGCCGAGGTGTTGCAGTCTACAGCCAGGCCTTCTAGGACCAGAGCTGCGCGAGGTCCCGCCCTCATTACAGCCTTGGTCCAAACATGGACAAAGGAACTGAATTCCAGAGGTGAGGTGAGAGTGACTGCCCTTGACATCCAGGCAGCATTTGACCGAGTCTGGCATCAAGGAGCCCCAGTAAAACTGAAGTCAATGGGAATCAGGGGGAGAATGCTCCACTGGCTGGAGTCATACCTAGCACAAAGGAAGATGGTTGTGGTGGTTGAAGGTCAATCATCACAGCCCCAGGACATCGCTGCAGGAGTTCCTCAGGGCAGTGTCCTAGGCCCAACCATCTTCAGCTGCTTCATCAATCACCTTCCCTCCAACATAAGGTCAGAAATGGGGATGTTCGCTGATGACTGTACAGTGTTCAACTCCTCAGATAGTGAAGCAGTCCATGCCCGCATGCAAAAAGACCCGGACGACGTTCAGGCTTGGGCTGTTAAGTGGCAGGTAACATTCGCACCACAGAAGTGCCAGGCAATGACTATCTCCAACAAGCGAGAGTCTCAACACCGCCCCTTGACATTCAATGGCATTACCATCACCGAATCCCCCACCATCAACATCCTGGGGGGTCACCATTGACCAGAAACATAACAGGAGCAGCCACATAAATACTGTGGCAACAAAAGCAGGTCAGAGGCTAGGTATTCTGTGGCGAGTGTCTCACCTCCTGACTCCCCAAAGCCTTTCCACCATCTACAAGGCACAGGTAAGGAGTGTGATGGAATACTCTCCACTTGCCTGGATGAGTGGGGCTCCAACAACACTCAAGAAGCTCGACACCATCCAGGACAAAGCAGCCTGCTTGATTGGCACCCCCTCTATCACCTTAAACATCCACTCCCTCCACCACCGGTGTACCGTGGCTGCAGTGTGTACCATTTACAAGATGCACTGCAGCAACTCGCCAAGGCTTCTTCGACAGCACTTCCCAAACCCGCGACTTCTTCCACCTAAAAGGACAAGGGCAGCAGATACATGGGAACACCACCACCTCCAAGTTCACCTCCAAGTCACACATCATCCTGACTTAGAAATATATCGCCGATCCTTCATCGTCGCTGGGTCAAAATCCTGGAAATCCCTCCCTAACAGCACTGTGGGAGTACCTTCACCACACGGACTGCATCGGTTCAAGAAGGCGGCTCACCACCACCTTCTCAAGGGCAATTAGTCTTGGGCAATAAAAGCTGGCTTTGCCTGCGATGCCCACATCCCATAAAAAACGAATTTAAAAAAGCCTCAGCTGGAGTATTGTGGACAATTCTGGGCACCACATTTCAGGAAAGATGTAAACGCCTTAGAAATGGTACAGAGGAGGTTTACCAGGATGTTACCATCTATAAGATGCACTGCAGCAACTTGCCAAGGCTTGTTTGACAGCACCTCACAAATCCGTGACCTCTACCTGTTACCGTCTAGGTTTATCTCTCCTTTAGTTCATCTTTCTGTTTCCAATCTCCTTTCCTGGTTTCCCATCCGCTGTTTTCCCTGTCTCATGAGAATGCCTTTGTGATACCGTGCATTCTAGAGTTTGTGTCGACATGTATCCTTCATACAGTGTGTTCCAACTCAATGTTTGTCAATCTCACTCCGTGTTAATGTGGATTTCATGTCTATCAGCTGTCACACCTTTATCTATATCCCTCTGCTGGTGTCTCTGTCACACTTTTATCTATCTCCCTCTGTCCTCTCGCTGTATCACTCACTGGAGTCAGTCACACCTTTAGAATCATAGGCAGAGAAATTCAATATAGCCCCATTTGTGGCGCTAAAACTTTGAAAACTGAAAAACTAGCGGCAGGCGCTAATCAATCGCGCCTCCCGCGAAATTCAGTTGTAGCGCTCCAAGAGGGAAGTGGAGCGCTAAATCAAGCGCTAACCACTTCTCTTAGGGCGCTAAAGTCCGAGAGCGGGGCAGTACCAGCAGAGCGCTAAACAATTTGGAGCGCATTCCAGCCGGCAATCTTCAGTCACAGAGGCTGCTTCCCTCACTTAAAGGGAAGGGACAATACTGCATCAGAAGCTATTTGTCGGCTCTGCTGTCTTGCACGGCGACTGCCAATACAGCCCCAAACACTGTCACCAAGTGGAGGGCTTGGACATCCCACAACAATGAAAGAGTGAAAACTGAAGTTTGCGGGCGTTGCAGCATTTGCCGCACCCGGTCGCTAACCCCTTAGCGCCCTGTTAGCACACTGCCAGGCACTAACGGGAGGCGCTAACATACCGAATTTCACGGCCATAGTAGCTTACAACACAGAAGGAGATCATTCGGCCCATCGTGCCTGTGCCGACTCTTTGAAAGAGCCGTCCAATTAAGTCCCACTCCCCGGCTCTTTCCCCATAGCCCAGCAAATTACTCCTCTTCAAATACATGTCAAATTGCCTTTTAAAATTCCTTGTGGTATCTGATTCCACCACCCTTTCAGTTAGTGTGTTCCAGATCTTAAAAACCCTCTGTGAGAAGAAATTTCCCCTCGTTTTCCCTCTACTTCTTTTGCCAATTATTTTAACCCTCTGACCTCTGCTCACCGACCCACTTGCCAGAGGCCCTTGACACCCTTCCTATAGTGTGGGGCCCAGAATTGTACACAATACTCCAGCTGAGGCCTAACCAGCGATTTGTAAAGGT
This sequence comes from Squalus acanthias, assembly GCA_030390025.1. Classification (NCBI taxonomy): domain Eukaryota; kingdom Metazoa; phylum Chordata; class Chondrichthyes; order Squaliformes; family Squalidae; genus Squalus; species Squalus acanthias. The sequence continues at coordinate 85,187,844 of CM059430.1, read as the reverse complement.
TTAGCATGACTTCCTTCCCCTATTTACAAAGCTAAGTATCCCATACGCTTCCTTAATTGCCTTATCAACTTGCCCTGCACCTTCAAGGATTTGTGAATATGCACCCCCAGGTCCCTCTGCTCTTGCACCCCCCTCATTATAGTACCAGTTAGATTACACTGCCTCTCCATGTTATTTCTTCCAAAGTGCATCACTTCACACTTATCCACGATAAATTACATCTGCCATGTGTCTGTCCATCTCACTAGTCTGTCTCTGTCCTCCTGATGTCTGCTACTCTCCTGCGCACTATTTACTACTTTGCCAAGTTTTGTATCATCCGCAAACTTAGAAATTGTACTCCCAATACACAAGTCCAGGTCATTTATATACAACAGGAAAAGCAATGATCCTAATATCGACCACTGGGGGACCCCACTGCACACTTCTCTTCAGTTAGAAAAACATCCGTTCACCACTACTGTCTGCCTCCTATCCCTGAGCCAATTGTGTACCCAAGTTACCGCTGTCCCTTTAATACCGTGTGTCTCTATTTTCCGAATAAGTCTCTTATGAGGTATTTTATCAAATGCCTTTTGAAAGTCCATATATACATCTATGGACTACATTAGTCCGACCTCCCTCTACTGTTGTCGCTCTGTATTACTGTATTCAGTCACACCTTAATCTATCCCCCTCTGCTGGTGTCTCTCTATCACTGTATTCAGTCACACCTTAATCAATCCCCCTCTGCTGGTGTCTCTCTGTCACTGTATTTAGTCACACGTTAGTCTATCCGCAAATTAATCTAATCACCTTAATCTAACCTCCTCCTCAAATTCGGCTGCCCTCAAAAGTATGTCACCATCCTCCGCCTGCTTCATGACGATATGCAAGCCGTGATCCTGACCAACGGTTCCACCACAGACCCAATTCATGTACGGACCGGGGTCAAGCAAGGCTGTGTCATCGCACCAATGCTCTTCTCGATCTTCCTTGCGGCAATGTTCCATTTCACCCTCAGTAAGCTCCCCACTGGAGTGGAGCTAATTTACAGAACAAACGGGAAATTGTTCAACCTCCGTCGCCTCCAGTCCAGATCCAAGGTCGTCCCTTCCTCTGTTGTCGAATTACAGTATGCAGACGATGCTTGCGTCTGCGCACACTCAGAGGTCGAACTCCAAACCATCTTTAACACCTTCACCGAAGCGTACGAGAGCATGGGACTTACACTAAACATCCGTAAGACAAAGGTCCTCTACCAACCTGCCCCCGCCACACAGTACTGCCCCCCGATTATCAAAATCCACATCGTCCGCATGCCCGATACGAGACTCCCAAAACAAGCGCTCTACTCGGAGCTCCGACATGGCAAGAGAGCCCCAGGTGGGCAGAGGAAACGCTTCAAGGACACCCTCAAAGCCTCCTTGAAAAAGTGCAGAATCCCCACTGACACCTGGGAATTCCTGGCCCAAGTTTGTACAAAGTGGAGGAGAAGCATCCGGGAAGACGCCGAATACCTCGAGTCTCTTTGCCGGGAGCAAGCGGAAGCCAAGCGCAAACAGCAGAAGGAGAGCACGTCAACCCAAGCACCCCACCCACCCGCCCCTTCAACCACCGTCTGCCCCACCTGTGACAGAGACTGTAGGTCCCGCATTGGACTCATCAGTCACCTGAGAACTCATTTTTAATGTGGAAGCAAGTCATCTTCGGTTTTGAGGGACTGCCTAAGACGAAGAAGGATTCAGTCACACCTTAATCTATCTCCCTCTGCTGGTGTCTCTCTGTATCACTGTATTCAGTCTCACCTTAATCGATCCCCCTCTGCAGGTCTCTCAGAATCACTCATTGCACTCAGTCACATTGTTATCTATCTCTAGGAAATACAAAAAGAAACTAGCAAGGGATATCAAAATTAACACAAAGATTTTACAATTATTTGAGAAGAAAAGGGTAGTCAAGATTAAAGCGGTCCCTTTAAATACAGCTGCGGGTAATATTGCAAATGAAAATAAGGAAATAGCAGACTTGTTGAATAATTACTTAGGCCGGAATATTACTGGCGCTGAGAGGACGGGATCGAAGGCGGGTCAGCTGTGAAATTTGAAATGATTGACCAGGGTCGGGTCCCCACTGTCAACTTGCCTCCACGCTAGTCTCCCAGCTGTTGGGTCTGTCTGCGCTGAACAGACCCAATGCCAAGAAGTGGGGGAGGCAATTTAGATTATTAAGAGCTTGTTACCAGGCACTTAAAAACTATTTTAAGCTCACTTTTAGATTTTAAGAGTTCGCCAAAGGCTTCCCCGCTGCTCGGGGATCATGTCAGGTAAGGAGGTCGGGTGTTGAGTCAGCATGTGATGATTTCTTAACTTGACAGCTGCAAATGGTCTATAAAAGCTCCCAGGTCATAGGTGTTCACTTTCCAAGGTTAGAACTTTTGCTTACTACATTTGGAAGATAGCTTGAGCTTTATGCAGCTTGCAAGTGTTTGGAGCAAACTCTCTATCCAGTGTCACCTCATTGGAGCAACCTCTCTCCCCATTGACAGATCACCTCCTGTCATCTCAACCTCACCTGCCATCTAATCCATCAGCATCGGTACCCTTGAAAAAATCTCACTTTGGTTCCTCAGAATCCCACCACGATCAGCCCAACACCAGCAGCACCAACAACAACACTTTTCTTCACAGGCTGTTGTCGGGAGCGACGAGACCGGAGGTGCTGTGAGGTGCTGTGAGTATTTGAACTCACTTTTGCGGGCTTTTCTTCACAGGCTGTTGTCGGGAGCGACGAGACCGGAGGTGCTGTGAGGTGCTGTGAGTATTTGAACTCACTTTCGCGGGCTTTTCTTCACAGGCTGTTGTCGGGAGCGACGAGACCGGAGGTGCTGTGAGGTGCTGTGAGTATTTGAACTCACTTTCGCGGGCTTTTCTTCACAGGCTGTTGTCGGGAGCGACGAGACCAGAGGTGCTGTGAGGTGCCGTGAGTATTTGAACTCACTTTCGCGGGCTTTTCTTCACAGGCTGTTGTCGGGAGCGACGAGACCGGAGGTGCTGTGAGGTGCTGTGAGTATTTGAACTCACTTTCGCGGGCTTTTTTCACAGGCTGTTGTCGGGAGCGACGAGACCGGAGGTGCTGTGAGGTGCTGTGAGTATTTGAACTCACTTTCGCGGGCTTTTCTTCACAGGCTGTTGTCGGGAGCGACGAGACCGGAGGTGCTGTGAGGTGCTGTGAGTATTTGAACTCACTTTCGCGGGCTTTTCTTCACAGGCTGTTGTCGGGAGCGACGAGACCGGAGGTGCTGTGAGGTGCTGTGAGTATTTGAACTCACTTTCGCGGGCTTTTCTTCACAGGCTGTTGTCGGGAGAGACGAGACCGGAAGCGGACCAGGTGGGAAGCACCCAGGTGAACGGCATTTAAGGAGGGTGGTGGCTTAAACCCGAGTTCCTACAGAGTAGGAACCCCCACCTACCCTCCTCCTCTAACCTACTAGTCTTTTAGCAGTCTAAAAACAGAGGTCACAAATTTTTTGGTCTCAGTTTCTTTTCAGCAGGGCAGGACGGTTACCGGGAGGAGCGGGAAGTCGGCGTAGGACCAAGAGGACACAAGACCGGGAAGTCAGCGAAAGACCAGGGAGGTAAGACTAACTGGTAAGTACTTTCCTCAAACCTTCCTAGAAAGTAAAACTAAAACTAGTGGGATTTGGTTAGTTTAAAAAGGAATAAGAGGAGTACAGTATACATTGGTCTAAGTAAGCTTCGGGAAAACAAAAGTCAATAAATAAACTAAAACAAGAAAATTAAAAAGTAATATAAGGGTTAAGTCATGGCAGTAGAGCTCGGACTTGTGTCATGCTCCTCCTGTAACATGTGGGAAATCAGGGACGCTTCCTGTGTCCCTGACAACCATGTGTGCGGGAAGTGTGTCCAGCTGCAGCTCATGTGGGACCGCATGACGGCCCTTGAGCTGCGGATGGACTCACTTTGGAGCATCCACGATTCTGAGAGGGTTGTGGATAGCACATTTAGTGAGTTGGTCACACCGCAGGTTAAGGCCAGCGTAGATAGTACATGGGTGACCAAAAGGCAGAGCAAGGGCAGGAAGGTAGTGCAGAAATCCCCTGGGGTTGTCTCCCTTAGCAACAGGGTCACCGCCTTAGGTGCTGTTGTCGGGGGGGATGACTCATCGGGGGAAGGCACCAGCAGCCAGGCTCATGGCACCATGACTGGCTCTGTTGCAAAGAAGGGAGGGAAAAAGAGTGGCAGGGCTATAGTAATAGGGGATTCGATTGTAAGGGGAATAGATAGGGGTTTCTGTGGTCGCGACCGAGACTCCAGGATGGTATGTTGCCTCCCTGGTGCAAGGGTCAAGGATGTCTCGGCGCGGGTGTAGAACATTCTGGAGGGGGAGGGGGAACAGCCAGTTGTCGTGATACATGTTGGTACCAACGACGTAGCTAAAAAAAGGGAAGAGGTCCTACAAGTAGAATTTAGGGAGTTAGGAGCCAAGCTAAAAAGTAGGACCTCGAAGGTAGTAATCTCTGGATTACTACCAGTGCCACGTGCTAGTAAGAGTACAGAGAACAGGATAGTTAGGCTAAATACGTGGCTTGAGCAGTGGTGTAAGAGGGAGGGTTTTAAATTTTTGAGGCATTGGAACCAGTTTTGTGGTAGGTGTGACCTATACAAAAGGGACGGTCTACACCTGTGCAAAGATGGAACTGATGTTCTCGGGGTAATTTTTGATAAAGCAGTTCGGGAGCATTTAAACTAGTATGGCAGGGGGCTAGAAACCTATGTAGTGAAATAGAGGAAAGTGAAAGGCAGACAGAAATAAATGGTAAAAGGGTGAGGAACAAAAAACAAAGGGCCAAACTAATTCATAAAAAATGTGAGCATAAAAAAAGCCTGAGGGTTTTATACCTTAATGCGAGAAGCATCAGGAACAAGGTAGATGAATTAGCTGTGGAAATAGAGGTTAATAATTATGATCTAATTGGGATTACGGAAACATGGTTGCAGGGTGAGCAGGGCTGGGAGCTTAACATACAGGGGTATTCAGTATTTAGGAAGGATCGACAAAAAAGAAAGGGAGGAGGGGTAGCATTGCTGGTAAAAGAGGGGATAAATGCAATTGAAAGGAAGGACATTAACTCAGTTAATACGGAATCTATATGGGTGGAGCTAAGAAATAGCGAGGGGCGAAAAACATTATTAGGAGCGGTATATAGGCCTCCAAATAGTAAAATAGAGGTTGGGGAGGGCATCACGAGGGAAATTAGAGAAGCGTGCAATAAGAGCACAGCTGTCATCATAGGTGACTTTAACTTACATATAGATTGGGCTAGCCTAATCAGTAAAAATAATGAGGAGGAGGAATTCCTTGAGTGTTTAAGGGATGGTTATCTGGATCAATATGTCGAGGAACCAACTCGGGAACAGGCTATATTGGACTGGGTACTGTGCAATGAGAAGGGACTAATTAGTAATCTTGTTGTACGGGGACCCTTGGGTCAGAGCGATCATAACATGATCGATTTCTCACTCGAAATGGAGAGCGAAGAAATTGACTCAGAGACTAAGGTCCTGAATTTAAACAAGGGGAATTATGATGCCATTAGACGGGAACTGAGTAGGTCTGATTGGACAACGTTCCTGGGAGGACTGGAGGTAGATAAACAATGGCAAGCATTTAAAGATAGAATGACAAAATTGCAAAAATTGTTTATACCAATCTGGCATAAAAGGAAATCTAAAAAGGTGACTCAACCGTGGATAACAGGGGAAATTAGAGACAGCATAAAATCCAAAGACAGGGCGTATAAAATAGCCAAAAAAAGCGCCAGAGCGGAAGATTGGGAACAGTTTAAGATAGAACAAAGGAGGACAAAGGGCTTAATCAAGAGGGGCAAAATAGCTTATGAAAGCAAGCTGGCGGAAAATATAAAAACTAACTCCAAAAGCTTTTATAAGTATATCAAGAGGAAAAGACTGGTGAAAACCAAAGTTGGTCCATTGCAGTCAGATACGGGGGAATATATAACGGGAAATAAGGAAATAGCAGACCAACTAAATGCATACTTTGGGTCAGTCTTTACGAAGGAAGACACAAAAAACCTCCCTGGGATATCGGGAAAAATAGGGACATTGGCAAAGGAGGAACTGACGCAAATCAATATCTCTAAGGATATGGTGTTAAGGAAGCTAAAGGGATTGAAGGCGGACAAATCCCCAGGGCCTGATAACATGCATCCTAGGGTACTGAAGGAGGTGGCCCTAGAGATAGCGGATGCACTAAGTATGATTTTTCAGAATTCATTAGACTCGGGAACAGTGCCCATGGATTGGAGGGTAGCTAACGTTACCCCACTATTCAAAAAGGGGGGTAGGGAAAAAGCAGGTAATTACAGACCTGTAAGCCTTACATCAGTTGTGGGCAAAATGCTGGAGTCCATCATTAAGGATGAAATAGCGGAGCACTTAGCAAATGGGGACAGGATAGGACAGAGTCAACATGGATTTACAAAGGGTAAATCGTGCTTGACTAATCTATTGGAATTTTTTGAGGGAGTAACTGGTAAAATAGATGGGGGAGAGCCAGTAGATGTGGTGTACCTGGACTTCCAAAAGGCCTTCGATAAGGTCCCACATAAAAGATTAGCATGGAAAATTGAAGCTCATGGGATAAAGGGGAAAGTATTGACGTGGATAGAGAACTGGCTGTCAGATAGAAAACAAAGAGTTGGAATAAACGGCTCATTTTCTGAATGGCAGGCAGTAACAAGTGGGGTACCACAGGGATCTGTCCTGGGTCCCCAGCTGTTCACAATTTACATTAATGACCTGGATCAGGGAGTCGGATGCAGCATTTCCAAATTTGCAGACGACACTAAACTAGGAGGGGGGGTGGGCTCAGAGGAGGAGACCAGGAAGCTCCAGAGCGATTTGGACAGACTGGGTGATTGGGCGGATAAATGGCAGATGCACTATAATGTGGACAAGTGCGAAGTTATCCACCTTGGGTGCAGGAACGGGAGGGCAAATTATTATTTAAATGGCAATAAATTGGGAGAGGGGGAAGTACAGAGAGACCTGGGTGTTCTTGTACACCAGTCACTGAAGGCGAGCATGCAGGTGCAACAGGCGGTCAAGAAGGCAAACGGTATGCTGGCCTTCATAGCAAAAGGGTTGGAATACAGGAACAGGGATACCTTGCTGCAGCTGTACAGGGCACTGGTGAGACCACACCTCGAGTACTGTGTACAGTTTTGGTCGCCTCATCTGAGGAAAGATGTTCTTGCCATGGAGGGGGTGCAGCGGCGATTCACCAGGCTGATACCAGGAATGGCGGGATTGACCTATGAGGAGAGACTATGTAGTTTAGGGATGTACACACTGGAGTTTAGAAGATTGAGAGGGGACCTCATAGAAGTGTATAAAATTCTGACAGGTCTAGACAGACTAGATGCGGAAGGAATGTTTCCCTTGGCGGGTGAGAACAGAACTAGAGGACATAATTTAAGGATAAGGGCTAAACCATTTAGGACAGAAATGAGGGGGAATTTCTTCACTCAGAGGGTGGTGAACCTGTGGAACTCATTGCCACAGAGGGCAGTGTACGCCAGCTCATTAAATATATTTAAGAGGGAATTAGATATATTTCTACAGGCAAAAGGGGTTAAGGGTTACGGAGAGAAGGCGGGGACGGGATACTGAATTGGAGGATCAGCCATGATCCCATTAAATGGCGGAGCAGGCTCGAAGGGCCGGATGGCCTACTCCTGCTCCTATCTTCTATGGATCTATGTATCTATGTAACACCAACCTTCTTCACAATCAACTGATGCTGCACAGGACACAAGGCATCATCACCCGTTCACATTGCTGCCTGGGATGCCAGGGATGGCCTCTCCTTTGCCAGATTTACATCACTTGACGCTGTTCACCTTGGCTGCCACATGATGCGCCAGGTTAGCACCACCCCACACCAGCACCATAAAGCATCCCTACAATGTCCAAGCCGTTCCTTTCACACTCATCACCATTGCGGGGGGTACCGTTATGTCTCACCATTCACTGCAACTCACTAAGCCACTTCCAAAGCTGCACACAAATCTGTCCAAGAAGGCGAAGTGTTGAAAATAAAGATTTCAATGATTGACACCAAATTAACAGAAACGTTACAAGAACATTTTTTAACACACAAGTGCCTACTCTTGTGTGTTGTTGGTTGGTATGCTTGCACTAGGATGAGGGTGATGTGAGGGGTGGCTAGTGAGATGGGGAATTGATAATGTAGATAGAGAGGGATGGGTGGAGGTGCAAGGTAAGTTGGTGTGAATAAGGATGTGCAGGAGTAGGGTAGGGAAGGCAGAGTGATGGGGATGTGATGAGTGGCACAGCAGGATGCGGCTGAGTGTGGTTTTGCAGTAATGTTTCGTGATCTACTGAGATCATTGAAAGGTTTGCGCCACTGCACCCTGGTCCTCCTGACGATATCCCTGCTTGTGTCCTCCTGTGCAATGTGCAACCAGGCTGCGTTGATCTCCTGGGGAGGTGTCTTCCGCCTTTGGAAGGGAAGAGGACCTCCCTGCGTGCTGTGACTCCCTCCATAAGAAAGAAAGAAAGACTTGCATTTATATAGCGTCTTTCATGATCTGAAGACGTCTCAAAGCGCTTTACAGCCAATGAAGTACTTTTGAAGCATAGTCACTGTTGTAATGTGGGAAACGCGGCAGCCAATTTACGCACAGCAAGCTCCCACAAACTGCAATGTGATAAAGATCAGATAATCTGTGTTTGTTATGTTGGTTGAGGGATAAATATTGGCCAGGTCACTGGGGATAACTCCCCTGCTCTTCTTCGAAATAGTGCCATGGGATCTATTACGTCCACCTGAGAGAGCAGACGGGGCCTCGGTTCAACGTCTCATCCAAAAGACGACACCTCCGACAGTGCAGCGCTCCCTCAGCACTGCACTGGGGTGTCAACCTTGATTTATGTGATCAGGTCATGGAGGGAGTCATGGGAGAGCCTGGGTGCAGCTGTGCACCGATGTGCAGTGCTCGTCAGTGTTTGCAGTACCTCAATGCTGTAGAAAACTGACAGCAGAACTGTCAAAATGAATGTGGCCATGGTCCCTTTAAGGAAACCGGCTGATGACGCATCATCAAATGATGTCATCAGCCCCGCTTCCTTTTAATTGGCCGGGAACCTCGCTGGGCGGGCTTAACAAGCCCAATCATCGTAAAATCACTTCAACAGAGTGGGCTGGAGCCGGGAGCAGGCTGGAACCTCGCTACAGACCCTGGCGACACCGAACCCGCCTTGGTAGGTGAAATTGCGGCCTTTGTGTCAGGCTTCACAGTAGAGGAAAGGGGTAATATACCTGAAATTCCAGGGAAATTAATGAGAATCAAGGATTGGAACTCACTAAGTTTAACGTAAGCAAGAAAACAGTATTAGAAAAAATAATGGCACTGAAGAGTGAGAAATCCCCAGGACCTGATGGTTTCCACCCTAGGGTTTTAACGGAGGTAGGTGAGGAAATTGCAAGGCTTTAGTCATAACCTTCCAAAGTTCTCTCATTTCAGAAACTGTCCATTTAGATTGGAAAATTGCAAAGGTAACTGCATCATTTAAGAAAGGTGAGGGAGAGAAACCAGGAAATTATTGACCGTTAGTCTAACATCTGTCATGGGGAAGTTATTGGAATCTATAATTAAGGACAAAGTGACTGAGCACTTAGAGAAATGTGAGCTGATTATAGAGAGCCAACGTGGAATTTTAAAGGGTAGGTAACGAACCTAATTGAATTTTTTGAGGAAGTAACTAAAGTAGTGGACAGGGAATTGTCTATGGATGCAGTTTATATGGACTTCAAGAAGGCATTCGATAAGGTTCCATATAAGAGACTGTTAACTAAAATTAAAGCTCATGGAATTTAAGGCAAATTATTGACCTGGTTAGGAGATTGGGTAGGCGGTAGAAGATGGAGAGTAGGGAAAATGGGTATGTACACGAATTGGAAGTGACTAGTGGTATCCCAAAAGGATCTGTGCTGGGGCCTCAACTATTCACTATCTCAAGAAGACACTAATAAACTTGCAGAATGAGCATAGAACTGGCAAATTAATTTCAACACAGATAAATGTGAGGTATTACATTTTGGTAAGAAACATAAGGAGGTCACATATTAATAGGAAAATAAGAATCTAAGTGGGGTAGAGGAACAAAGGGATCTCGGAGTACAAATACACAAATCACTAAAGTAGCAAAGCAGGTTAATAAGGCCATAAAAAAATCAAACCAAGCACTAGGGTTTATTTCTAGACAGATAGAATTGAAATGTAGAGAAGTTATGCTAAACTTGTACTGAACCTTGGTTAGACCACACTTGAAGTACTGCGCACAGTTCAGGTCGCCATATTATAAAAAGGATATACAGGCACAGGAGAGGGTGCAAAAAAGATTTACAAGGATGGTACCAGAAATGTGAGGTTATACCTATCAGGAAAGGATGAGCAGGCTGGGTCTCTTTTCTCTTGAAAAGAGAAGGCTGAGGGGTGACCTCATAGAGGCCTTTAAAATCATGAAACGTTTTGATAGAGTAGACACAGAGAAAGTGTTTCCACTTGTGGGGAAGAGCAAAACTAGAAGCCATCAATATAAGATAGTCACCAAGAAATCAAATAGGGAATTCAGAAGAAACTTCTTTACCCAGAGAGTGGTGAGAATGTGGAACTCGCTACTACAGGGAGTGGTTGAGGCAAATAGTATAGATGCATTTAATGGGCAGCTAAATAAGCATATGAGGGAGAAGGGAATATGCTGATAAATTTTGATAAGGAAAGACGGGAGGTGGCCCGAGCGGAGCACAAACACCGGCATGGACTGGTTGGGCTGAATGGCATGTTTCTATGCTGTATATGCTAAGTAATTCTATGTATATTTATTAATGACTTAGGTAACGCAACAGAGAGCAGACAAGGTCCAAAGAGATTCAGGAATCATGTACACAGATCAGGTGACCAAAAGCTTGGTCAAAGAGGTAGGTTTTAAGAAGTGTTTTAAAGGAGGAGAGAGAGAGGTCGAGAGGCAAAGAGGTTTAGGGAGGGAAAACTAGAGCTTAGGGCCAAGGCAACTGAAGGCACGGCCACCAATGGTGGAGCGATTAAAATCGGGGATGCAGTATCGAGAGAGTGCTGCACTGTCGGAGGTGCCGTCTTTCGGATGAGACGTTAAACCAAGTCCCCATCTGCTCTTTCAGGTGTAAAAGATCCCATGGCATTATTTTGAAGAAGAGCAGGGGAGTTCTCCCTGGGGCCCTGATCACCATTAATCCCTCAACCAACATCACTAAAACAGATTATCTGGTCATTTATCTCATTGATTTTAGCGGGAGCTTGTTGTGCACAAATTGGCTGCAGTGTTTCCTACATTAAAACACTGACTACACTTCAAAAGTATTTAATTGTTTGCAAAGTGCTTTGGGATGTCCTGAGGTTGTGAAAGGTGCGATGGAAATGTAAGTTCCTTCTTTTAGTAAGGACTTCAAATCAATAATGTACTTTAGTCAAAATTAAATTCAGTCACAAATGTACCATTAGTTAAAAGAGCCCTGCATGCATGGAGCTGCCTGTTTTAGTTGGGTGAATGCATTGTAGGAGTGATTGGTTCATTAATATGGGATGTGTTATACCGTTTTGATTCTGATGTTAAGGTAGCATTGTGGTTCCACAAAGTAATGTGAGTGTGGGAGGAAAAGATTCCCAAACTCTCACATGGTAAAGGCAAGGAGAGTGCAGCTGCTCAAATCATGTGTTCGCAGGAAGGAGAATCCCAGACACCTCACGTAGGGGACATGGGGTGGCTGGGAGATTTGAACACAGCAGCTCTGCAGACCCATCTCACCAGACTGGGGAGGCCAAGCGTGAGTCACAGACCAGGCCGGATCAGTTATTTAGTTGGAAAGAAGAGCTCTTGTTTCAACAATGTTGCTTGAAGCCAGTTGATTGCAAGGAGTCACAAATCTGCAATTAAATAAGTAAGTTCATGCTTTTGAGAAATATGCACTAATTCTTGGATTTCATTGCTGAATCGCTGGGAACGCCCCACATTACATCAACAGTGTGAAAACTATAGATGTAGCTTGATGTATCAGTGCTGGAAGAGTATACAATCTGCTTGCTTTTCTGGAATATATATATTAAAACCTTCATTTCTTTGCATCATTCCCAGTACACCAGTGCCATCTGGTTCACTAATGTCCTTTAGGGAAGGAAATCTGCCGTCCTTACCCGGTCTGGCCTATATGTGACTCCAGACCCACAGCAATGTGGTTGACTCTTAACTGCCCTCTGAAATGGCCTAGCAAGTCACTCAGTTGTAACCAACCGCTACGAAACATAATAAGAATGAAACCGGACGGACCACCCTGCATCGACCTCGGCACCGGCTACGGACACGGCAACGGCACACCCAGCCCAGTCAACCCTGCAAAGTCCTCCTCACCAACATCTGGGGACTTGTGCCAAAATTGGGAGAGCTGTCCCACAGACTAGTCAAGCAACAGCCTGACATAGTCATACTCACAGAATCATACCTTTCAGCCAATGTCCCAAACTCCTCCATCACCATCCCTGGATATGTCCTGTCCCACCGGCAGGACAGACCCACCAGGTGTGGCAGCACAGTGCTATACAGTCGGGAAGGAGTGGCCCTGGGAGTACTCACCATTAACTCCGGACCCCATGAAGTCTCATGGCTTCAGGTCAAGCATGGGCAAGGAAACCTCCTGCTGATTATTACCGACCGCCCTCCCTTAGCTGATGAATCAGTACTCCTCCATGTTGAACACCACTTGGAAGAAGCACTGAGAGTAGCAAGGGCACAGAATGGACTCTGGGTGGTGGACTTTAATATGCATCACCAAGAGTGGCTCGGTAGCATCACTACTGACCGAGCTGGCCGAGTCCTGAAGGACATAACCACCAGTCTGGGCCTGCGACAGGTGGTGAGAGAACCAACACGAGGGAAAAACCTACTTCACCTCGTCCTCACCAATCTACCTGTTGCAGATGCATCTGTCCATGACAGCATTGGTAGCAGTGACCGCCGCACAGTCACGTCGGGAGCAGCACCAGGCGTACTTAAAAATGAGGTGCCAACCTGGGGAAACTGAAACACAGAACTACATGCATGCGAAAAAGCGGAAGCAGCATGCTATAGACAGAGCTAAGCGATCCTACAATCAACGGATCAGATCAAAGCTCTGCAGTCCTGCCACACCCAGACGTGAATGGTGGTGGACCATCAAACAACTAACGGGAGGAGGAGGCTCAATGAATATCCCCATTCTCAATGATGGTGGAGCCCAGCATGTGAGTGCAAAATACAAGGCTGAAGCGTTTGCAACCATCTTCAGACAGAAGGGCTGAGTGGATTATCCATATCGGCCTACTCCTGAGGTCCCCACCATCCCTGAAGCTAGTCTTCAGCCAATTAGATTCACTCCACGTGATATCAAGAAATGGCTGAGCACACTGGATACAGCAAAGGCGATGGGCCCCGAAAACATCCCGGCTATCGTGCTAAAGACTTGTGCTCCAGAACTAGCCACGCCTCTAGCCAAGCTGTTCCAGTGCAGCTACAACACTGGCATCTATCCGACAATGTGGAAAACTGCCCAGGTATGTCCTGTCCACAAAAAGCAGGACAAATCCAACCCGGCTACATTACCTCCCCATCACTTTGCCGATGATTGAGATCAGACTGATGGAAGGTGTCATCGAGAGTGCTATCAAGCGGCACTTACTCACCAATAACGTGCTCACTGATGCCCAGTTTGGGTTCCACCAAGACCACTCGGCTCCCGACCTCATTACAGCCTTGGTGCAAACATGGACAAAGGAGCTGAATTCCAGAGGTGAGGTGAGAGTGAGTGCCCGTGACATCAAGGCAGCATTTGACCGAGTGTGGCATGAAGGAGCCCTCGTAAAACTGAAGTCAATGGGAATCAGGGGGAAAACGCTCCACTGGCTGGAGTCATACCTAGCACAAAGGAAGATGTTTGTGGTGGTTGAAGGTCAATCATCACAGCCCCAGGACATCGCTGCAAGAGTTCCTCAGGGCAGTGTCCGAGGCCCAACCATCTTCAGCCGCTTCATCAATCACCTTCCCTCCAACATAATGTCAGAAATGGGGATGTTCGCTGATGACTGCACAGTGTTCAGTGCCATTCACAACTCCTCAGATAATGAAGCAGTCCATGCCCGCATGCAAAAAAACCTGGACGATGTTCAGGCTTGGGCTGATAAGTGGCAGGTAACATTCACGCCACCGAAGTGCCAGGCAATGACTATCTCCAACAAGCGAGAGTCTAACACCTCCCCTTGACATTCGACGGCATTACCATCGTCAAATTCCACACCATCAAAATCCTGGGGGTCACCGTTGACCAGAAACTTAACTGGACCAGCCACATAAATAATGTGGCAACAAGAGCAGGTCAGAGGCTAGGTATTCTGCAGCTAGTGTCTCACCTCCTGACTCTGCAAAGCCTTTCCACCATCTACAAGGCACAAGTAAGGAGTGTGATGGAATACTCTCCACATGCCTGGATGAGTGCAGCAACAACAACACTCAAGAAGCTCGACACCATCCAGGACAAAGCAGGCCGTTTGATTGGCAACCCATCCACCACCTTAAACATTCACGCCCTCCACCACCGGCGTACCGTGGCTGCAGTGTGTACCATCTACAAGATGCACTGCAGCAACTCGCCAAGGCTTCTTCGGCAGCACCTCCCAAACCCGTGACCTCTTCCACCTAGAAGGACAAGGGCAGCAGGCGCATGGGAACACCACCACCTCCAAGTTCCCCTCCAAGTCACACACCATCCTGACTTAGAAGTATATCGCCGATCCTTCATCGTCACTGGGTCAAAATCCTGGAACTCCCTCCCTAACAACACTGTGCGAGTACCCTCACCACATGGACTGCAGCGGTTCAAGAAGGCAGCTCACTACCACCTTCTCAAGGGCAATTAGGGTTGGGCAATAAATGCTGGCCTTTCCAGCGACGCCCAGATCCAATAAGCAAATTTTAAAAATATATATAAACACATTCTATTACGTAATATTTCTCAAATGACTGTCGTTAATGAGAATATTCTGTTTGTTCAAATACCTGTAACTAATGACAATGATGGTGCAATCTGATATAAATGAGGACTCCTTCCACCCTGTCAGTCAAAGCTGTTGCCTCATATTCAACAACCATCAGAGCTTCTCTCAAGAAATGCACGGTCGAATAACTGGTCTGCCGTTTGCCATCTGCTACCCTATACTTGCAGCACTTGGTGTCCCTGGTAGGTCCCTGAGCTGGTTATTAACTGTTGCATTTGGTCTTTCATTGCATCACTGTTCCTGCTGTTTCTCTATTAATTATAAAATGTTATATATATATATATATATACTGATGAATGGTCATCGACCTGAAATATTAGTTCTGTTTCTCTCTCCACAGATGCTGAGGGTTTCCAGCATTTTCTGTTTTTATTTCAGATTTCCAGCATCCGCAGTATTTTGCTTTTTGATGTAACTTGACATGCCTGATATACAGTTGCCGATCTGTTGGTGTCAGTTCAATATAAAGAGACGCCTAACCTTCTGTTCTTTGTTTGATCCAGTTACATTTTAACTGGAATAATGTCGGGTTTACAGCACAGAAACAGGCCATTTGGCCCAACAGGTCTATGTCGGTGTTTATTCTCCACACGAGCCTCCTCGCACTCCTCTTCATCAAAACCTGTCAGCATATCTTTCTATTCCTTTCTGCTCGTGTGTTTATCTTAGCTTCCCCTTAAATCCATCGAAGCTCATTGTCTTAACTACGCCAAGTGGTAGTGAGCTCCACACTCTCACCACTCTCTGGGTAAGAGGTTTCTCCTGGATTTCTGATTGAATTGTTGGGACAGAGTAGAGGAAGCCTGTTGTTGGGAGAGAGTAGAGGGAGCCTGTTGTTGGGAAAGAGTAGAGGGAGCCTGTTGTTGGGGTAGAGTAGAGGGAGCCTGTTGTTGGGAAAGAGTAGAGTGAGCCTGTTGTTGGGACAGAGTAGAGGGAGCCTGTTGTTGGACAGAGTAGAGGGAGCCTGTTGTTGGGGCAGAGTAGAGGGAGCCTGTTGTTGGGGCAGAGTAGAGGGAGCCTGTTGTTGGACAGAGTAGAGGGAGCCTGTTGTTGGACAGAGTAGAGGCAGCCTGTTGTTGGACAGAGTAGAGGGAGCCTGTTGTTGGGGCAGAGTAGAGGGAGCCTGTTGTTGGACAGAGTAGAGGGAGCCTGTTGTTGGACAGAGTAGAGGCAGCCTGTTGTTGGACAGAGTAGAGGGAGCCTGTTGTTGGGGCAGAGTAGAGGGAGCCTGTTGTTGGGGCAGAGTAGAGGGAGCCTGTTGTTGGACAGAGTAGAGGCAGCCTGTTGTTGGGACAGAGTAGAGGGAACCTGTTGTTGGGACAGAGTAGAGGGAGCCTGTTGTTGGGACAGAGCAGAGGGAGCCTGTTGTTGGGGCAGAGTAGAGGGAGCCTGTTGTTGGGACAGAGTAGAGGGAGCCTATTGTTGGGGCAGAGTAGAGGGAGCCTGTTTTTGGACAGAGTAGAGGCAGCCTGTTGTTGGACAGAGTAGAGGGAGCCTGTTGTTGTGGTAGAGTAGAGGGAGCCTGTTGTTGGATAGAGTAGAGGGAGCCTGTTGTTGGATAGAGTAGAGGGAGCCTGTTGTTGGTTAGAGTCGAGGGAGCCTGTTGTTGGGACAGAGTAGAGGGAGCCTGTTGTTGGACAGATTAGAGGGAGCCTGTTGTTGGACAGAGTAGAGGGAGCCTGTTGTTGGACAGAGTAGAGAGAGCCTGTTTTTGGACAGAGTAGAGGGAGCCTGTTGTTGGACAGATTCGAGCGAACCTGTTGTTGGATTGAGTAGAGGGAGTCTGTTGTTGGGACAGAGTAGAGGGAGCCTGTTGTTGGACAGAGTCGAGGGAATCTGTTGTTGGGGCAGAGTAGAGGGAGCCTGTTGTTGGGGCAGAGTCGAGGGAGCTGAATTCTTCTTCAAATTCGCCTACTTCCACCTCTGTAACATTGCCCGTCTCCGCCACTACCTCAGCTCATCTGCTGCTGAAACCCTCATCCATGCCTTTGTTGCCTCTAGCCCTGACTATTCCAATGCTCTCCTGGCCGGCCTCCCATCTTCTACCCTGCGTAAACTCTGCTGCTCGTATCCTAAGGCGCACTGAGTCCTGTTCACCCGTCACCCCTCTGCTTGCTGACCGACATTGACTCCCGGTCCAGCAGCACCTCAATTTTAAAATTCTCATCCTTGTTTACAAAACCTCCCCATAATCTCACCTCTTCTTATCTCTGTCCCTTCCTCCAGTCCTACAACCCTCCGAGATCTCTGTGTTCCTGCAATTCTGGCCTCTTGTGCATCCCTGATTTTAATCGCTCCCATTGACGACTGTGCCTTCAGCTGCCGAGGACCTAAGCTCTGGAATTCCTTCCCTAAACCTCTCCGCCTCTCTATCTTTCTTTCCTCCTTTAAGACGCTCCTTAAAACCTCTTGGACCCAGCTTTTGGTCATCTGTCCTAATATCACCTTACGTGGCTCGGTGTCAAATTTTGTTTGATTACGCTCCTGTGAAGCACCTCGGGACATTTAACTGCGTTAAAGGCACTATATAAATACAGGTTGTTGTTGTTGATTGTGCGATACCTGACTAGAGCGTGCTTGATGCTCATACTGGGTTACCTAAAATGTGAAGCGTTTCATCCTCAACACTAACATCTTAAAGTGCATGAATAACTAAACAATTCTTATCTAAAAAATTGTCCTTAATATGGCTGCAAGCTAGTGCCACAATTGATGATGTAAATTTGAATTACCTTGGAGAATTAATTCTACAAAATCTGTTGTAATATTTAGGCTTGATTTTGGTCTGATATTCTTTGCTTGCTTTCTTTGACACTGCCCCAATTTCTCTTCCATCCCAACTCAATACAGTTGGGCGTAGAGTTTCCGCTTTGTGCGCAAACAGGAAATTGCAGCCACAATGCATTTGAATTTGCGATGGTTCGGTGTACGCTTCAAGATTCAGCTAAAATTTATTAGCATAATCACAAACGTGACATCTTCCATGTACCAGCGCAATCGGGCAGCGAAATAGAACATAATAGTTGTTTTCTATCTTTAGTGAGGAAACCGTAACCCAGACAGCCTTGGATGAGACAGAGGACTGCTATAGTCGAATAGGGAAGCTGTGGGCGAATTAATAAGAGTTGGATATAGAATCATAGATCATAGAATCATAGAATGGTTACAGCACAGAAGGCGGCCATTCGGCCCGTCAAGCGGTGCCAGCTCTTTGCAAGAGCACTTCAGCTAGTCCCATTCCCCTGCCCTTTCCCCGTAGCTCTGAAATTTTTTTTCCTTCAGGTACTTATCCAATTCCCTTTTCAAAGCTGTGATTGAGTCTGCCTCCACCACCCTTTCAGGCAGTGATTTCCAGATCCTAACCACTCGCTGCGTAAAAAAGATTTTCCTCATGTCGCCTTTGGTTCTTCTGCCAATCACCTTAAATCTGTGTCCTTTGATTCTCGATCCTTGCACCAATGGGGAGAGTTTCTCTCTATCTACTCTGTCTAGACCCTCATTATTTTGAACACCTCTATCAAATCTCCTCTCAATCTTCTCTGTTCGAAGGAGAACAACCCCAGCTTCTCCAGTCTATCCACGTAACTGAAGTCCCTCATCCTTGGAACCATTCTTGCAAATCTTTTCTGCACCCTCTCTAAGGCCTTCACATCCTTCCTAAAGTGCGGTGCCCAGAATTGGACACAATACTCCAGTTGAGACCAAACCAGTGTTTTATAAAGGTTCATCACAACTTCCTTACTTTTGCACTCTATGCCTCTATTTATAAAGTTGAGAGGTCACACAACACCAGGTTATAGTCCAACAGTTTTATTTGAAATCACAAGCTTTCGGAGCTATCGATTTGCTCCTTCCTCACCTGAGGAAGGAGCAAATCGATAGCTCCGAAAGCTTGTGATTTCAAATAAAACTGTTGGTATATAACCTGGTGTTGTGCGACCTCTCAATTTTGTCCACCCCAGTCCAACACCGGCATCTCCGCATCATGACCTCTATTTATAAAGCCCAGGATCTCATACGTTTTTTAACTGCTTTCTCAAACTGCCCTGACACCTTCAACGATTTGTGCACATATACCCCAAGTCTCTCTGTTCATGCACCCCCTTTAGAATTGTACCCTTTAGTTTATATTGCCTCTCCTCGTTCTTCCTACCAAAATGTATCACTTCGCACTTTTCTGTGTTAAATTTCATCTGCCACATGTCCGCCCATTCCACCAGCCTGTCTATGTCCTCTTGAAGTCTATCACTATCCACCTCACTGTTTTTGGGAACTGAGGGAATTAAGGGATATGGGGAGAGTGCAGGAAGGTGGGGTTGAGGTAGAAGATCAGCTATGATCTTGTTGAATGGTGGAGTAGGCTCAAAGGGCCAATTGGCCGACTCCAGCTCATATTTCTTATGTTCACTCGATTTCCGAGTTTTGTGTCATCTGCAAATTTTGAATTTGTGCCCTGTACACCCAAGTCCAAGTCAGTAATATATATCAAGAAAAGCAGTGGTCCTAAAACTGACCCCCGGGGAACACCACTGTGTACCTTCCTCCAGTCCGAAAAACAACCGTTCACCACTACTCTCTGTTTCCTGACACTTAGCCAATTCCATATCCATGCTGCCACTGTCCATTTTATTCCATGGGCTTCAACTTCACTGGCAAGCCTATTATGTGGCACCTTACCAGCAAAGTTGAAGCCCATGGAATAAAAGGGACAGTGGCAGCATAGATATTAGCCAACAGTAAGGATGGGGCATAGAGTGGAGTTGCTGTGGAAACCAAGGTCAGTTGTAGTTGTAACCAATGCTCCCTTTAAGCTGCGCGGCCGCACAGCGCTCCAGGGATCACACACAGCCGACTCGCCAACTTCACAATGTAAAAACCAGGCATGTGCGGTATTTCGAATGGCCCACACAGCCCCTTAAAGGGGCCGTGAAACCAAAATGACAGGGAACATTGGTTGTAACCATGTTGGCATGTTATGAGAAGGAACAAGAGAGGGCTGATATCTGGCAGTAAGCTGAAACATGGGCCTATCACAGGACCATCAAGGACACCATATCACTTTAGTATTGAGACATCTTCTTTTGTGTTGCCATAAATGCATATATC
Organism: Squalus acanthias; assembly: GCA_030390025.1. Taxonomy (NCBI): domain Eukaryota; kingdom Metazoa; phylum Chordata; class Chondrichthyes; order Squaliformes; family Squalidae; genus Squalus; species Squalus acanthias. The sequence goes on along the minus strand of CM059430.1, from coordinate 85,167,572 downwards.
AGTCCTGGTGGTCATAGACAGATGATGCCAGGGGGTCATAAGACCAGAACCTGAGTAAGCAGAGGTGCTTTGTATGTGGCATCTTCATGATTGGATTTCGAGGAATTGGGTGTAAGCCGGTGATTGGTTCAGTAAGGCCGCGATTTTATGGGCACTGAGAGGGCGGGTTTGGAGGCAGGTCAAGGGTTAAAATCGTTTTGATTGACGGTGGGTTCCGATCCTGCCGTCAACCCGCCTCCAAACAATTTTCCCAAGTGTCGGGTCCCCGATTTACGCACAGGTACTTGATAGCAGTTAACAGGCTCTTTTTCAATTTTGTCGCTTCTGCCTCGGGGTTCCCGATGTCCGGACACCACACCAGGTAAGTGTGGCGTGTTGTGAGTCTGCTGTAATATTTCTGCATTGATGACAGCTGCAGAAGTGGTGTGAAGGATCCAATGGTGCACTGGTGAGTTTCAGAGGTAAGAAAATGTTGGGAAAATCATTTTTAATGCATTTACACTTTTCTGTAGGTAACAAGTTTAGAAATCCATGTCTAGTCCCACCACATTGGGAGAACCTCTCTCACCAGTGACAGATCGCTTCTGTAACCTCACCTGCAGCTGCCATCTGTTCCAGCCTATGGAGGGAGTCATTGAAGAACCAAGGTTCAAGAGCTCACCTTGGTACAGTGATTGTCAGTGTTTGCAGCACCTCAATGCTGTCAAACACTGAAAAATCAGCTGTCAAAAAAAAATTGTGCTTGGTCCCTTTAAGAAAACCGGCTGATGAAGCGTCATCAAATGATGTCATCTGACCGGCTTCCTCTTAATTGGCCGGCAAGCCCGCAGGGCGGGCTTAACAAGATTAATCAAGGGAAAATCATGTCCGTGGGCCGGATGCAGTTGGGGTCGGGACTGGAACCCAGAAACAACCTGACCCGCTCCCAAGCCGCATCCAATGATGCATCGTGGCCTTAGACTTCATAGGTTTTGAATAATAGTAAGGGTATAAGAAGGGGGTTCCCAAGAGCCACAAAGGGTAGAAGATTTCTGGAAGAATTCATGGGACACCCAAGAGAGAGAGACGAGAGACAAGAAACACAGGGTGCTGCCTACTCAGTCGCTACCCAGAGTATAACGGGGTAACATAAGTCTCAATTATACTCTGTAAACTGCTGCTCAAATACTGTAATATATTAAATATTGCTTGTGCTGAATAAAATTAAATCATTGTCACCAATACGGGGCAATTTGGAACCTTTCGGAACAAGGGTCCCTCTGGGATCCCTACACAGGGATCAATGTCCAGCCAGTGAGAAAGCTGTAAATCTCCCACAAACTCCTGACAAACTGATGTGTTTGCTGCGAATCTGAATCTGAATCTGATTTCCCTTTTCTTCTACAGCTAATGTGGCAGCGATTGTGATCCTGTCCCGAGGAAAGTGCGGTCTTTCCCGATGTGTCACTCGCTACCTGCTGGCCATGGCGGTGTCCGATCTACTGGTCACCATCATGGGTGTGATATTGAATCGGATCAATGGGCTTTTTTTCCTGGTCAGTTTCCTGTACGTTACTCCACTGTGTCGCCTCAGAGCTGTCTTACTGTTCGCAGCCAGAGACAGTTCGGTCTGGTTAACCGTGGCTTTCACCTTCGATCGCTTTGTAGCCATTTGTTGTCAGAAGCTGAAAACAAAATATTGCACTGCAAAATGTGCGGCTGCTGTTATACCAACTGTCTGTGTACTGTTCTGTTTAAAAAACCTCCCCTGGTACTTTGCATACACACCTCGCTACATAATTGATGGTGTACCATGGTATTGTAACTTAATACCAAACTATTACACTTCACCGGTATGGAAAGCCTTTGACGTAATCGACACGATGTTAAGCTCATTTGTTGCATTCGGTGTGATTTTGCTGCTCAACGCCCTGACCGTAAGATACATTTTAGTGGCCAGTCGAGTCCGCGGGAGACTCCGGGCTCACGGCAGTGGGGAGACTCACCATGACCCAGAGATGGAGAACCGAAGGAAATCCATCATCTTACTCTTCGCTGTAACCGGGACTTTCATCTTGTTGTGGACGATGTATCTTATAGTGTTCCTATACGTGCAGATTGCAAACAATAATTCTTTCTCGGGTCCCAATGACCCTTTGTACATCGCCCAAGAGGTAGCGTTCTTGCTTCAGCTCCTGAGCTGCTGCACCAACACCTGTATTTATGCAGCCACCCAGAGGAAGTTCAGAGAGGAGTTGAAGAATGGGGTGAAATATCCACTGAAATTAATAGTCAAATTATTTACATCATGCAAATGATTGCAATCTTTACAGCACTACAACTGAATTAGTCTTATATTCCAGTGAGAGATAGTATAAAACTAAAGGAAAGGGCTTATACCAATGCAAAGAACAGTAGAGATCCCGTGGACTGGGAGAGATATAAAGAACAGCAAAGGGATACTAATAAAGTAGTTAGAGCTGCAGAAAGACAACACGAGGAAAAAATTTGCGAGGGATATCAAGGACAACACTAAGGGGTAAAAATTCACTTGGTTGCGCCTCCCGTTAGCGCCTTAAGAGGGCGCTAATGGGGCGCAAAGCCGCTAACGCCCGGGTGCAGCGATGTTTGCGCCGCTCGAGAACTTAACTTGAGATTGTGCAGCGGCGCTAAAACTTACCGCTGCGACCACCTGCGCGCGCAGATTGTGACGTCATTCCATGGTGCAACGCCCTTGTGGCGCCCCGTAGCGGAAATTGAGTGGCGCCCCCTGCCTTACCGCCTGGCGCTTCCAACGACCGGAAGACTGGAACGCTATCAATCGCTGTGGGGCTGGGGGGCGCTATTTAAAGGGGGCCTCTTCCTGTCTTTTATTGTTGGTGGCATTTTTGAACTACGCATTCTGAGAGAGAGAGGGAGAGACTTCTGGAGAGATTCAACGTTGTATGAAGGAGTTTTGGGTACTGAGCAGCACTTTGCAGGTTCATTTTGATTTGCCATTCCTTGTATCGATTTAGCAGAGACTGTGGGAGCTGCCCTCTGAGCTCTTTGCCTGGTACTCTCCATTGTTCTTTCCAGCACATTTGATGTGCAAGTCTCTCCAGGCCGAGATTCAAGGCAGCAATGAACAGGATGTGGATGAAAAGCAAGATTAACCATCCCCTTTAAGAACTGGCCCTTCCCATTGTGTGTGTGTTCCATTGCTGACTGACATTACATGAGCTTCGCCAGCGCTCCGAGTTAGCGCCTCACTGCTCGGCCTTTGCGCCTTAAGAGAGGTGTGCAGCGCCTGCTTTAGCGCTCCACTCACCTCCCAGGGCGGTAAAAGTGAAGTTTCCTGTCAGTGCCGATAATTAGCGCCAGGCGCTAATATTTGCGTCCGGACGATATTTGCGCCCCAAATGGGGCGCGACCTAATTTCTACCCCTAAAGGTTTTTACAAGTGTTTTAAGAGAAAGAGGATGACTAAGCGTAACGTGGGCCTCTTAAAGACAGCCGCAGGTGATATTGTAATTGAAAATCAGAAAATGGCAGACTTACTAAATACTTACTTCGTATCAGTCTTCAACAACAACAACAGCAACAACAACTTATATTTATATAGCGTCTCTAATGTACTGAAACCTCCCACGGCACTTCATGGAGTGTTAAAAATTTTTTTGACACCGAGCCACATGAGGAGAAATGACCAAAAGAAGAAGGTTTTAAGGAGCATCTTAAAGGAGGAAAGAGAGGTAGAGAGGCGGAGAGGTTTATGGAGGGAATTCCAGAGCTGAGGGCTTGGCAGCTGAAGGCACGGCCACCGATGGTTGAGCGATTATAATCAGGGATGCTCAAGAGGTCAGAGTTAGAGGAGCGCAGATATCTCAGGGGGCTGTGGGGCTGGAGGAGATTACACAGATGGGAAGGGGAGGGGCGAGGCCATGGAGGGATTTGAAAACAAGGATGAGAATTTTAAAATCGAGATGTTGCTTAACCGGGAGCCAATGTAGATCAGCGAGCACAGGGGTGATGGGTGAATGTGAGAGAATGCAGAGATTTGGATTAGGACAAGTTTACGTCGGGTAGAATGTGGGAGGCCAGACAGAAATGGGTTGGAATAGTCAAATCTAGAGGTAACAAAGGCTTGAATGAGGGTTTCAGAAGCAGATGAGCTGAGGCAAGGGCGGAGACGGGCGATATTATGGAGGTGGAAATAGGCGGTCTTAGTTATGGCGCGGATATGTAGTCAGAAGCTCATTTTAGGGTCAAATATGACACCAGGGTTGCGAACAGTCTGGTTCAGCCTCAGACAGATGTAGGGAGAGAGCTGGAGTTGGTGGCTAGGGAATGGAGTGTGTGGTGGGGACCGAAGACAATGGCTTCAGTCTTCCCAATATTATTTTGGAGGAAATTTCTGCTCATCCAATACTGGATGTCGGACAAGCAGTCTGACAATTTAGAGACAGTGGAGGGGGCCGAGAGAAGTGGTGGTGAGGTAGAGGATAAGGATAAAGTACCAGAGATATGAGGAAAATGAAAAATAGAGAAAGGGGAGGAACTAATTAGATTAAATATAATTAAAACAAAAGGTAATGGAAAAATAAAGAGACAAATCTCCAGGCCCTGGTGGTTTCCACCCCCTATATTAAAAGAAGTAGGTGAGGAAATTATAGCTGCTCTGGACATGTTCTTCCGAATCTCTTAATTCAAGAATTTTACATCGGATTACATCGGATATACAGCACAGAAACCAGCCATTCGGCCCAACCAGTCCTTGTCAGCGTTTATGCTCCACTCGAGCCTCCTTCCGTCTTTCCTCATCTAAATCTATCATCGTAACCCTCCAATCCCTTGTACCTCATATGCTTATCTAACCACCCATGTGTCGATACTATTAGTGATTCCTGTATTTGTACTCCGAGATCCCTTTGCTCCTCTACCCCATTTAGATTCTTATTTTCCAAGTAATATGTAACCTCCCTATTTTTCTTACCAAAATACAATACCTCACAGTTATCTGTGTTGAAATTCATTAACCAATTATATGCCCATTCTGCAAGTTTATTAATGTCTTCTTGTAATTTGCTGCAATCCTCTTCAGTATTGACTATCCCCCCAAAATTGGTGTTGTCCGCAAATTTAGAAATTGTGTTTTTCATTCCAAAGTTTAAATCGTTGATATAAATTGTGAACAACAGTGGTCCCAACACTGATTCTTGTGGAAAACCACTTCCCACCTTTTGCCACTCTGAATATCTACCATTTACCCCTACCCTCTGCTTTCTGTCTTGAAGCTAGCCAGCTATCCATTCTGCTCATTGTCCCCTGCCTCCACATTCCCTGACGTTATTCATTAGTCTATTAAGTGGTACCTTATCGAAGGTCTTTTGAAAATCTAGATAAATTACATCTACTGGATTACCATTGTCTACTCTCTCTGTTACCTCTTCAAAAAATTCAATGGGTTTGGTCAAGCAAGACTTTCCCTTTTGAAATCCATGCTGACTATTTATTATTATATTTTTGGTTTCTCGATTTTCTTCCATTTTCTCCTTTAGGAGGGATTCCATTATTTTTCCTATCACCGATGTTAAGCTGACTGTTCTATAGTTCCCTGAACATGTTCTATCTCCCTTCTTAAATATTGTTATTATATTAGCTATCCAGCAGTCCTCTGGCACTACACCTTTTTCGAACGAATTTTCACCTTAGATTGTAAAATTGCCAATGTCACTCCATTATTTAAGAAGGGTAAGAGAGATAAACTAGGAAATTATAGGCCTATTAGTCTGACGTCTGTTGTGGGGCAGTTACTAGAATCTGTTATTAGGGACAGAGTGACTGAGCACTTAAACAAATATGAGCTGATCAGAGAGAGCCAGCGTGGATTTGTAAAGGGAAGTCATGTCTAACAAACATAGTTGAATATTTTAAGGAGGTAACAAATGTTATAGATAAGGGAGTGTCGATAGATGTTATTTATATGGACTTCCAGAAGGCATTGGAAAAGGTTCCACACAAGAGACTGTTAACAAAAATGAGAACACTTGGAATTGGAGACAACCTATGGCCATGGATAGGGAATTAGTTAGGAGCTAGGAGACAGAGATTGGGGATAATGGGGATGTACTCCAATTGGCAGGATGTGTCTAGTGGTGTCCCCCAGGAATCTGTACTGGGGTCTCAGCTTTTTACTATATTTATCAATGACTTAGAAGAAGGACTAGAGAGCCGTATATCCAGGTTTGCCGATGACACTAAGTTAGGTGGCACAGTAAATAGTGTAGATGGGAGCAGGAAGTCGCAAAGGGACATTGACAGATTAAGTGAGTGCGTAAAACTGTGGCATCAATGTCCCTTTAAGCTACGGGGTGAGGCAGCGCTCTGCAGCTCCCACGCAGCCGGCTCACTGGCTTTAAAATAAGAAAAACCACGCATGCGCGGAATTTTCAATGGGCCGCGCAGCCCCTTAAAGGGGCCGTGCATACAAAAAAAATTAAGGGGCACATTGTGTGGCAGATGGAATTTGACGTGGGAAAGTGTGAGGTCATCCACTTTGGACCTAAGGAAGATTGATCAGAATATTTACTAATTGGTGATAAGGTTGGAACGGTGGAGGAGCAAAGAGAGATTTAGGGGTTCATGTAGATAAATCACTAAAAGCCCAGGGCAGGTACAAAATAGAATTAAAACGGCGAATGGAATGTTGGGTTTATCTCGAGGGGGCTGGAATACAAAGGGGTAGAAGTTATGTGACTGTTATATAAAGCTCAGGTTAGACCCCATCTGGTGCTGTGTTCAGTTCTGGGCACCACACCTCAGTAATCCTAAAACAGCAATCAAATCATCTCTCAATCTTCTCTGTTCCAGTGAGAACATGACTAATTTACATAATCACTCCTCAAACTCCAATCCCTCCACCACCATAATCATTCTGGTTGCTCTCTTCTGTATCCTTTCAATAGCTGTAGTATCCTTTCTGTACTGCGGTGGCCAGACCTGCACACTGTATACTAAGTGCAGTCGCACCAATGATTTATAAAGTGGCAGGATTACCTCACTATGTCAGCTCAATATTTACCTTTTCACACATCCAAACATCTGAATTGATTTATTCATGGCCTCCGAGCATTGTTGCGATAGCTTCAATTTATTGTCCATGTACATTATTTTCTTTCCGTTTAAGTCATTGGGCTAAAAATTGGATCTAGCCACAAAACGGGCAGTGTTAAGGCCAAACTCAAAATGGTCTAGGTAGCACGCAAAATTCGTGCTCACTCCTCATGAACATGATTATAGTCATTATTTCAGCACTAAAACTGCTTCTCATTGGCTTAATGTTCAACTGGTGGACCAATATCGGGGCCAGTCTAATTCAAAGTCATGTGTGGCACTACTTAAAGGGGAGGTGCATTGATGCTACAGCACCTCATTGTCAGGGCAGTTGAAACTGGAGCTGCCCCAACAGGCACAGGCACCGGGACCGGCACCGGCACCGGCACATCATCGAAACTGGGACAGAGCCTGGAGGTTCTCTGACAAAGCTCTGGAGGCACTCGTTGTGGCCATGGAGAGGAGGCGGGCTGTACACTACCCCCAAAGTGGCAGGAAGCCCTCGCCATACACCTGCTGTACCATGTTGCAGGAGATAGCCGACCATGTAACGGCAGGTACTGTGGTGCCAAAGTCCACCATCCTGTGCAGGAAGGAGTTTAATGACCTCACACAGGTGGTCATTGTGAGTGAAGGCTTCAGCAAATGCCACATACCAACATCTGCACCACAAGCTTCACACACTGCTCAATGCACCACACACCCATCACTCACCTACCAACAATCTCTACCTATCACCACTCATACCTCACAATCAGAGCTTCACTTCACCCTCACAACTTTACCACTGTTGCAACACTCACACCCACATCTCACACCTTGCACACACTGACAGCTATTCAACTGTGGCAGGCACATCACTGTTCGCAGTCAACCTCCTTTCTCCTCTGGTTCACAACAACACATTTTAAGTAAGCACGAGACTTCGTATTGAATATATGGAACAGACTTTCTTGATACACAGTAAAGATGATCGGCCTTTAATCGTATACAGAGAGTGGCTTTACCGTTACAAGTTCTATCTTTCGAGCCGTCTGACAATCTGTTGAATACCGTGCTCCTTTTTCACCATATTTTGAATACATCTAAGTAAACTGTCATAGATAAGACTGTATGACGTATCTATTCCCCAAATCATTTGAAAACAGACTTTTCGTGTAAACAGTTTACAGTTGTTTACTTCAGAACGACTTCCCCTGCACGAGACTTCCTGATGTAACAGTTACTAACATCTTCGAAGGAAAAGCTTTGTCAACTACTCTCTGTAGCTAATGGATCCCTCCTCCCCATGTTTATTACCCTAAAACTAAACCACTCTTGGGGACATCATCGCTAACATTTATTCCCTTACACAAGCAATTTACATCTCAGAAAACAAGCAATGCATTCCTTTTACGACACTTCAAAGTCACCCTGTTTATATCGGAAAGCCTGGCAATGCATTCCTTTTGTTTTAAGATACAAAGAAGTTTGACTGTTAAACCTTTAACTTTCACGACGTCCAACAATAACCCAAACACATTGCACCACACTCACTCACACACTTCTCTTTCTCTTGCAGGCCAAGCTGGCACATAATCGATGGGAGCAGCAGCAGACAGGCGAGGGGCAGGCGGACACGCAGGACTTCAGCCAGCTCGAGGAGCCAGTTCGCTAGCTAACTGGACGGCATGTGGTAGAGGCCATGGCAACCGGCGAGGTTGAAGCCCTTGGGGACAACAACAGTATCTTCATTCCTAATTGTTCTTCTCACATCCCACTTCCCCCTCATCCCAGAATCTCTTCTCACTTTCAAGCTTGAGAAGTCACACAACACCAGGTTATAGTCCATCAGATTTATTTAAAATTACAAGCTTTCGGAGCTCTCGCCCCTTCCTCAGGTAAAGTTACAATGAGTGAATCTACAATAATTCACAGTATATAAACACAGAAACTGCAGAAATACAATCTTTCAGGGAAGGTGTCCTTACATCTGTTGGACTATAACCTGGTGTTGTGCGACTTCTCATTTTTGTCCACCCCAGTCCAACGCCGGCATCTCTGCATCATGACCACTTTCAAGCTGTTCATCTTGCTTCCCCGCACCCCCCTCCCCTCACCACAGCCCGACACTTGTGCCTTTCTGCTTTCAGATAATCAACAAGCACCCGAGCAGCCTGTCGCCGAGGTCATGGAAGAGAGCGAGAGGGGAGACAAGGAGGAAGAAGACACTGTGTCACTGCATTTGTCACTCGCAGACACCAGCTCAGAAACTGCCACTACGCATTCGTTAGAGGCTAGTGTAGAAGCGGGATCTGCACAGGATGAGACACCGGGCACGAGTGGGCTGCAGCAAGGCCGGGGGAAAAGGTAGCTCAGGGCCAGCTCCCCAGATGGCGAGTTCGCTCACGAGTTCTGCTGCACAGGACTCAGATGAGGAACCCGATGGGTCGGCCTTCAGCAGAAGGGTGATGGGCATGCTCACCGAATTGCAAGGTAAAATGGCAATCCAGCCAGAGAGACTCTAGGCAATGTCAAGGAGCGTGGCGGAGTCGGCCTCCAACATTGCACGGGGCTCTGTGCAGAGCTTGGAGCCCAGTATTTCCAGCCTGGAAATGATGGCACGCTCCCAAAGAGACCGTGTCAACCCAGACGTGATGTTGCGCATGATGGTCAATGTCGCAGCTTCTATTGTAACACAGGCAGAACTGATCCAATGTCTTATTGCCGGTGCGGAAGCTCAGACTGCTCTCATGAAGTCTCAGCATGATGCCACCCAAGCTCAGACCGCTGTCATGCAGTTGCAGCTTGAAGCCCACCAAGTTCTGACTGCTGCCAGCATCGCTGGGTCTACCACTGTCGACCGGGGCTTGCAGGGTGCTGCAACAGGTTGCTAGGAATGCTGAAGCGCCGTCCCAGGTAAGTAGCAGTGGGTCAGTGGAGCAGGACCTTGCTATTCTCTCTCAAGATGACAGCATTCCTGGACCCACCATTGCCACTCCGCCACTGCTCTTGATGCTGACTGTCAGCCAGCCCAGGCTGCTGCCGAGGTGGAGCAGTCTACAGGCGGGCCTTCTGGGGCCAGAGCTGCTCGAGGTCATCCTGCAAGGCCATCTGAAGTCTCCAGCATAGAGACTCAGCAGCCTTCCACCAGCTATACTGCAGCCACTGGGGGAGCACTTCGTAGGAGCACCAGTGTCCGAAAAGGCACACAAACGACAGGCACTAAGGGATTGCACAAGGTTGATTAGTCAATATTTTTCCTGTAAATATATGTTATCTGATTTGTAATAAATATATTAATTTTGTTTGGAATCTTTTCTGGTGTCTCTCATTTCAGCTTTGTGCCCAGGAGGACGCTCTGATATTCTGTGATACAGGGATGGTATGATAGGGATGTGGTGAGTAACGGGGAGTTTCATTCATTGGAATCGGAGTCTGCTGAGCCATTCAGAGAGCCCGTCCGGAAGGGGGATTGGCTGCCTGCCTCCTGCCTGTTTCCTCCCTCCCTCCTCCTCTTGCTCGTTCTCCTCTCCCTTGTCCTCCTCCTGAGGTGGTCCCGCAATCCCTGGTGGCAAGGGCTGCGCCCTCATGATGGCCGAGTTGTGATTCATGCAGCAGACCACCACAAAATGGGACACCCACTCTGCTGAGTAGTGCAGGGCTCCTCCTGAGAGGTCAAGGCAGTGGAACCGTTGCTTCAGTAGCTCGATGGTCTGCGTGATGTTATTCCTTGTGGAAGCATTATATGAGTGCTGGGCACGAGTGTTGGGATTGCGGAGAGGAGTCAGGAGCCAGGTGGACAGCGGGTAGTCCTTATCTACAAGCAGCCACCCTCGAGTTTGCTGTGGTGGCTGGAAGATTACTGGCACACCGCTCGGACACAGTGTGTAGGCATCATGGCTGTTGCCAGGATAGCGGGAATTGACATTGAGGAATCACTGGGCGTGGTCACACACCATCTGCTCATTAAGTGAGTAGTAGCCTTTGTAGGCTTCACAAAATCCCCCAGAAACTCGAACAGAACCCTAAAGGGGGTGATTTTTGGATTTTTGTACGAATTTGGGATGATGGGACCTAAATGAACTGATTTGAGGTCAAAACCTCAGTTTTCGACATTTTTAAGGATCAGGGAAGAAAAACCCTGAGGAAAATGACTTTGGAAAAATACTATATCTTTAAAAGTGCCATTGGGAAAACCTGCAGTCACAGAAATTCCACAGGCTGCAGGAAAGACTGTGGTGAGGCAGTGGACAGCTTTTGGGTATTGGGGCCCAGTGAAGCTGTCTGGGAAATGTTTGCACTGCAATCCAACCAGGGAGGAAGAGCCTCACCCAAAACCTCACATACATCCAAATATGAATAATCCAAGACCCCTTTTGAAATCTCCAGGCTCAAACAGGATGCTAGAAGCCTGAAAACAATAAAACATCCATTACACCCATTACCACATCAAAAACCAATCAGCCAAGTATCTACAGGGACAGATTAACAGTTCCGCCAAAAACCTAAGACAAAAGGGACGAGATTTGGCGCGTAGATAAAGGCCCTGCCTAAATGGGAGACATCGGAAGCCATCAGGACAAATCAACACCAAGTTAAAATCATCAAAACTTAATGAGCACGCCAAAACCTAAGACAATGGAATGAACAGGCCTCAACTGAAACCTAAATCACTTCAACGAGAAACCGATTTAGTAAAGGGGTTTTGGCGCGAAAAATACAATAGGCCTGAACAGTATAATTGAGGGCCTAATCCCCCAAGAAAGTTAGTTAGAGCAAGACACAGCAAGTTACTCACCGCTACAGGAGCCACACGACACGAGCAGGAGGAAGGAAGAAGCAGCAAGGAGTTCCACAGTTCTGCAAGAAGGCAGTTCCACAGCTCGGAAGAAGACAGTTTAAACAGAGGCAGAGTTCAACAGAAAGAAGTACAACAAAGAAGGTCAACAGTTCAAGAGACCAGCGCGACCGCCTCAGTTACCATTGGGCACCTCGCGGCAACAAGGGCCTTACGAAACCTTTTACTCAAAAGACTCTAAACCCTAACTCTCAACTGTCAAGAATTGTCATTTGGTGAGCATTATCCCTGATCCTTTGGAATTACACCTAGCTAGACAGTGGGATTGGGAGGGATACCGGTTTTTGTAATTTCTTTTTCTCCCTCGCCAGTCCCGTGTGTACCCAAACCTGTGTTTAAGCATTAATAGTGTTTTAAGTTTGTTACCCTTTTCTTTGAATAAAGTCAAAATTCTTTCAGCAAAACCTGTTGTCTACTGCATCTTTGTTCACAACCCCTAAATAAGTCCAAGGTCTAGAACCAGGGGCGTGGGAGCGATTCGAACTGCTCACTGAGTCAGAGGTGAGGCTGACCGTACCACACCACCCCCTACACCTTTGTGGTTACAGAAGATCTCAGGATTGTTATGCGGCGCCCGCAAAGCCACGTGTGTGCAGTTGATGGCACCCTGCACCATGGGGAAGTCCATTATCCTGGCAAAGCCACATGAGCACTTGTCTTGCTTCTCTCTGCTCAGAGAGAAGACAACATATTCCCTTCTCTTGATGTAGAGAGCCTCAGTGACAATATCCGTGGTGAAGCGTGGCCTGCTCCTCGATAAAGTGGAGATAGGAGAAGTGCTCTCTGAAGACACGAGATGGGTAAGGCCTCCTGTTGAGAGCCCTCCTCCTCCTCCCTCTGCGCACATCTTTTCATCTTCTTCGTTGCCTCCGCTCCCTCTCTCCAAGAACGTGGAGCGCGATGTCGACTGCCAGTAGAGCCCCCATGACTGTGAGCAAGTGTTGTGAGCAGAAGCCATTAAATAATAATGAAGGTGTCTGCATTTTCAACAACACTCCCTATTATATTTGTACCTTACAAGAAGTTAATAAAACTGGTGGAGCTGCAGAAAGCAGCACAGAGCCAGTCAAACTGCATAAACCTGTCAGGTGCAAGTGATTGCCGATGATCCCTTTAAATACCACTGCTGGAGCCTGCTTCCTGCTTCCCAATGCTTGCTCTGCTTGTTGTTGTTAAGGCATGCCGGTAAGTGCAGTGACGAAATCCAATGTTGCAGATCAGGCTTTAATTGAGCGTTGCGCACTCACTGATGTCACGATCTGCTTAATTTCAATCACTTCAGCGGTGGCTTCTATCGGCAGCGCTGCTGGTCATCTCAAAATGGCAGCCACCGTGGGACCCGCTGCCAACAGATGGAAGAGCGGTGGCCGCCATTTTTCGCCCGATTATGGCGGTAACAGGTGGCGTTAAACACCCGAATTTCTAGACCATAGTCCCTTCCTGGATTTTTTTGTCCCCATGTTAAACACTTTACATTTCTCTACATTGAATTTCATCAGGAATTTGTCAACCTAAATCCCAATTAGTATCATCTGCAAATTTAGCCATTGTGCTTGTGACTCCTAGCTGCTGATCATTTATGAAGATATTAAACAAAAGAGGTCCCAAAACAGACCCTTGTATGACCTCACTGGTAACTTTTTCCCAGGCTGATGACAATCCCTGTACCACCACCCCCTGGGTTCTATTGGTCAACCAATTACTAATGTTATACCACTATTCAATAAAGGGGAGAGGGATAAACCAGGAAACAAAAGCCAGTCAGTCTAACATCGGTGGTCGGGAAATTATTGGAAACCATTATCAGGTTCAAAATAAACTTTTATTTGGAAAGGCATGGGTTAATCAAGCAGAGCCAGCATGGATTTGTTAAAGGCAAATTGTGTCTGACTAGCTTGATTGAATTCTTTGATGAGGTATCAGAGAAGTTTGATCAAGGTAGTGCAGTAGATGTTTATATATTAACTTTCGGAAGCTATTCGACAAAGTGCCACAAAGGAGGCTTATTAAGAAGATGGAACACGATGGGATTAAGGGGAAAGTGGTGGTAGCGATACAACATTGGCTCAGTTACCGGAAGCAAAGCGTGGTGGCTGATTGATGTTTTTCAGACTGGGATGTGGTTTGCTGTGGTTTTCCCCAAGGGTCAGTTTTCGGTCCATTACACTTTTTAATTTTTATAAACAACCTAGATTGGGTGTAGGGAGCAGCTTTACAAAGTTTGCAGAGGATACGAAACTTGGCAACGTAGTAGCTCGTGATGAGGATAGTTGTAGACTTCAGGATGTCATAGACAGGATGGTGAAATGGGCAAAAGCGTGGCAGATGGAGTTCAATGCGGAGAAGTGTGAAGTAATGCAATTTGGGAGGATTAATATGGAAAAACAGTATTCTATAAATGGCACAATTTTGAACAGTGTTGATGACCAGGGAAACCTTGATGTCCATATACACAAATCCTTAAATGTGGCAGGGCAAGTTGATAAGGTGGTTAAAAAGCATATGGGTTACTTGGGTTTATAAATAGAGGCATAGAATATAAAAGCAAAGAGATCATGCTGGAATGTGATTATTCACTGGGTAAGTAAATTCTGACAGGTCTGGACAAACTAGATGCAGGAAGAATGTTCCCGATGGTCGGAGAGTCCAGAACCAGGGGTCATAATCTAAGGATAACGGGTAAGCCATTTAGGACAGAAATGAGGAAGAATTTCTTCACCCAGAGAGTGGTGAACCTGTGGAATTTTCTACCACAGAAGGTAGTTGAGGCCAAGTCATTAAATATATTCAAGAATGAGTTAGATATATTTCTTAAATCTAAAGGTATCAAGGGATATGGGGAGAAGGCAGGTACAGGGTACTGAGTTTGGATGATCAGCCATGATCTCATCGAATGGCGGAGCAGGCTCGAGGGGCCGAATGGCCTACTCCTGCTCCTATCTTCTATGTTTCTATGTTTCTATGTAAGCTGCCGACCTCATTACAGCCTTGGTCCAAACATGGACAAAGGAGCTGAATTCCAGAGGTGAGGTGAGACTGACTGCCCTTGACATCAAGGCAGCATTTGACCGAGTGTGGCATCAAGGAGTTCCTGAGGGCAGTGTCCTAGGCCCAACCATCTTCAGCTGCTTCATCAATCACCTTCCCTCCAACATAAGTTCAGAAATGGGGATGTTCGCTGATGACTGTACAGTGTTCAGTGCCATTCTCAACTCCTCAGATAACGAAGCCGTCCATGCCCGCATGCAAAAAGACCTGGACGACGCTCAGGCTTGGGCTGTTAAGTGGCAGGTAACATTCGCACCACAGAAGTGCCAGGCAATGACTATCTTCAACAAGCAAGAGTCTAACTACCTCCCCTTGACATTCAATGGCATTACCATCACCGATTCCCCCACCATCAACATCCTGGGGGTCACCATTGACCAGAAACATAACAGGACCAGCCACATAAATACTGTGGCAACAAAAGCAGGTCAGAGGCTAGGTATTCTGCGGCGACTGTCTCACCTCCTGACTCCCCAAAGCCTTTCCACCATCTACAAGGCACAAGTAAGCAGTGTGATGGAATACTCTCCACTTGCCTGGATGAGTGCAGCTCCAACAACACTCAAGAAGCTCGACACCATCCAGGACAAAGCAGCTCGCTTGATTGGCACCCCTGCTATCACCTTAACCATTCACTCCCTCCACCACCAGCGTACCGTGGCTGCAGTGTGTACCATCTACAAGATGCACTGCAGCAACTCGCCAAGGCTTCTTCGACAGCACTTCCCAAACCCGTGACCTCTTCCACCTAGAAGGACAAGGGCAGTAGATGCATGGGAATACCACCACCTCCAAGTTCACCTCCAAGTCACACATCATCCTGACTTAGAAATATATCGCCGATCCTTCATCGTCGCTGGATCAAAATCCTGGAAATCCCTCCCTAACAGCACTGTGGGAGTACCTTCACCACATGGACTGCAGCAGTTCAAGAAGGCGGCTAACCACCACCTTCTCAAGGACAATTAGGGATGGGCAATAAAAGCTGGCTTTGCCTGCGACGCCCACATCCCATAAAAAACAAATTAAAAAAAAGCCTCAGCTGGAGTATTGTGGACAATTCTGGGCACCACACTTCAGGAAAGATGTAAACGCCTTGGAAAGGGTACAGAGGAGGTTTACCAGGATGTTACCATCTACAAGATGCACTGCAGCAACTTGCCAAGGCTTCTTTGACAGCACCTCACAAATCCGTGACCTCTACCTGTTACCGTCTAGGTTTATCTCTCCTTTAGTTCATCTTTCTGTTTCCAATCTCCTTTCCTGGTTTCCCATCTGCTGTTTTCCCTGTCTCCCAAGATTGCCCTTGTGAGACCGTGCATTCTAGAGTTTGTGTCGACATGTCCCTGTGCTTCATACAGTGTGTTCCAGCTCAATGTTTGTCAATCTCACTCCGTGTTAATGTGGATTTCATGTCTATCAGCTGTCCCGCTGTATCACTCACTGTACTCAGTCACACCTTTATCTATCTCCCTCTGCTGGTGTCTCTCTCTATATCACTCACTGTACTCAGTCGCACTTTTATCTATCTCCCTCTGCTGGAGTCCCTCTCTCTATATCACTCACTGTACTCAGTCACACCTTTATCTATCTCCCTCTGCTAGTGACTCTGTCACACCTTTATCTATCTCCCTCTGCTGGTGTCTACATAGAACATAGAACATAGAACAGTACAGCACAGTACAGGCCCTTCGGCCCTCGATGTTGTGCCGAGCATTGTCCGAGACCAAGATCAAGCTATCACACTCCTTATCACTCTGGTGTGCTCCATGTGCTTATCCAATAACCGCTTGAAAGTTCCTAAAGTGTCCGACTCCACTATCACAGCAGGCAGTCCATTCCACACCCCAACCACTCTCTGAGTAAAGAATCTACCTCGGACATCCCTTCTATATCTCCCCCCATGCACCTTATAGTTATGCCCCCTTGTAACAGCTGCCTCTACCCGAGGAAATAGTCTCTGAACATCCACTCTATCTATCCCCCTCATCATCTTATAAACCTCTATTAAGTCGCCTCTCATCCTCCTCCGCTCTAAAGAGAAAAGCCCCAACTCCCTCAATCTTTCCTCATAAGACCTCCCCCCCAAACCAGGCAGCATCCTGGTAAATCTCCTTTGCACTCTTTCCAATGCTTCCACGTCCTTCCTATAGTGAGGTGACCAGAACTGCACACAATATTCCAAATGTGGTCTCACCAAGGTCCTGTACAGTTGCAGCATAACCTCACGGTTCTTAAACTCAAACCCTCTGTTAATAAACGCCAACACACCATAGGCCTTCTTTACTGCTCTATCCACTTGAGTGGCAACCTTCAGAGATCTGTGGATATGAACCCCCAGATCCCTCTGCTCCTCCACGTTCCTCAGAACCCTGCCGTTGACCCTGTAATCCTTATTCAAATTTGCCCTACCAAAATGAATCACCTCGCACTTATCAGGGTTAAATTCCATCTGCCATTTTTCGGCCCAGCTCTGCATCCTATCAATGTCTCTTTGCAGCCTACAACTGCCCTCCACCTCATCCACTACTCCACCAATCTTGGTGTCATCAGCAAATTTACTGATCCACCCTTCAGTCCCCTCCTCCAAGTCATTGATAAAAATCACAAACAGCAGAGGACCCAGCACCGACCCCTGTGGCACACCGCTGGTAACTGGTCTCCAGTCCGAAAATGTTCCATCCACCACCACCCTCTGCCTTCTCTCTCTATATCACTCACTGTACTCAGTCACACCATTAGAATCATAGGCAGAGAAATTCATTATAACCCCATTTGGGTCGCTGAAACTTTGAAAACTGAAAATCTAGCGCCAGGCGCTAATCAATCTCGCCTCCGCGAAATTCAGTTGTAGCGCTGCAAGAGGGAAGTGGAGCGCTAAATCAAGCGCCAACCACTTCTCTTAGGGCGCTAAAGTCCGAGAGCGGGGCAGTACCAGCAGAGCGCTAAACAATTTGGAGCGCATTGCAGACGGCAATCTTCAGTCACAGAGGCTGCTTCCTTCACTTAAAGGGAAGGGACAATACTGTATCAGAAGCTATTTGTCGGCTCTGCTGTCTTGCACGGCGACTGCCAATACAGCCCCAAACACTGTCACCAAGTGGGGGGGTTGGACATCCCGCAACAATGAAAGATTGAAAACTTTGTGCAGGCACCGGACTGGTGCAAATAATAACGGTTCAGTGATCCGAAAACCATTCCCTTTAATTACCGCTCCCGAAGCGGCCATCTGACTTCAGAACGTCACCTCTTGCTGGCGTTGTCAGCGCGAGGCGATAATACAGGGGGCGAAAATCAATTGCACAACCGGGGCACTAACGGGGCGGTGTGCACTTGATGATGTCACGATCAGTGAGTCGCTAGAGGCCCAGGCGGCGACAGTTAGCGCCAGCGCTAAACCGGCACTGAAGTTCGCAGGTGTTGCAGCATTTGCTGCGCCCGGTTGCTAACCCCCTTAGCGCCCTGTTAGCGCACTGCCAGGCACTAACGGGAGGCGCTAACATACCGAATTTAGCAGCCATAGAATCGTACAGCACAGAAGGAGATCATTCGGCCCATCGTGCCTGTGCCGACTCTTTGAAAGAGCCGTCCAATTAAGTCCCACTCCCCGGCTCTTTCCCCATAGCCCAGCAAATTAGTCCTCTTCAAATACATGTCAAATTGCCTTTTAAAATTTCTTATGGTATCTGATTCCACCACCCTTTCAGGTAGTGCGTTCCAGATCTTAAAAACCCTCTGTGAGAAGAAATTTCTCCTCGTTTTCCCTCTACTTCTTTTGCCAAATATTTTAAATCTCTGACCTCTGCTCACCGACCCACTTGCCAGAGGCCCTTGACACCCTTCCTATAGTGTGGGGCCCAGAATTGTACACAATACTCCAGCTGAGGCCTAACCAGCGATTTGTAAAGGTTTAGCATGACTTCCTTCCCCTATTTACAAAGCTAAGTATCCCATACGCTTCCTTAATTGCCTTATCAACTTGCCCTGCACCTTCAAGGATTTGTGAATATGCACCCCAGGTCCCTCTGCTCTTGCACCCCCCTCATTATAGTACCAGTTAGATTACACTGCCTCTCCATGTTATTTCTTCCAAAGTGCATCACTTCACACTTATCCACATTAAATTACATCTGCCATGTGTCTGCCGATTTCACCAGTCTGTCTCTGTCCTCCTGATGTCTGCTACTCTCCTGCGCATTATTTACTACATTGCCAAGTTTTGTATCATCCGCAAATTTAGAAATTGTACTCCCAATACCCAAGTCCAGGTCATTTATATACAACAGGAAAAGCAATGATCCTAATATCGACCCCGGGGGGACCCCACTGCGCACTTCTCTTCAATTAGAAAAACATCCGTTCACCACTACTGTCTGCCTCCTATCCCTGAGCCAATTGCGTACCCAAGTTACTGCTGTCCCTTCAATACCGTGTGAATCTATTTTCCGAATAAATCTCTTATGAGATATTTTATCAAATGCCTTTCGAAAGTCCATATATACATCTATGGACTACATTAGTCAGACCTCCCTCTACTGTTGTCACTCTCTATCACTGTGCTCAGTCTCACCTTAATCGATCCCCCTCTGCTGGTCTCTCAGAATCACTCACTGTACTCAGTCACATCGTTATCTATCTCTAGGGAATAAAAAAGAAACTAGTGAGGGATATCAAAAACCCAAAAAGTTTTTACAATTATTTGAGAAGAAAAGGGTAGTCAAGAGTAAAGTGGGCCCTTTAAATACAACTGCGGGTAATATTGCAAATGAAAATAAGGAAATGGCAGACTTGTTGAATAATTACTTAGGCCGGAATTTTACCGGCGCTGAGAGGACGGAATCGAAGGCGGGTCAGCTGTGAAATTTGAAATGATTGACAGCGGGTCTGGTCCCCACTGTCAACCTGCCTCCACGCTAGTCTCCCGGCTGTTGGGTCTGTCAGCGCTGAACAGACCCAACACCAAGCAGTGGGGGAGGTAATTTAGATTATTAAGAGCTTGTTACCAGGCACTTAAAAACTATTTTAAGCTCACCTTTAGATTTTAGGAGTTCGCCAATGGATTCCCTGCTGCTCGGGGATCAGGTCAGGTAAGGAGGTCGGGTGTTGAGTCAGCATGTGATGATTTCTTAACTTAACAGCTGCAAATGGTCTATAAAAGCTCCCAGGTCATAGGTGTTCACTTTCCAAGGTTAGAAGCTGTTGCTTACTACATTTGGAAGAGAGGTTGAGCTTTATGCAGCTTGCAAGTGTTTGGAGCAAACTCTCTGTCCAGTGTCACCTCCTTGGAGCAACCACTCTCAGCATTGACAGATCACCTTCTGTCATCTCAACCTCACCTGCCATCTATTCCATCAGCATCGGTGCCCTTGAAAATATCTCACCTTGGTCCTCAGAATCCCACCACGATCAGCCCAAATACCAGCAGCACCAGGCACACCAGCAGCACCAACAACAACACCATTCTTCTCCGCAATCAACTGATGCTGCACAGGACACAAGGCATCATCACCTGTTCACATAACTGCCCGGGATGCCAGGGATGGCCTCACCATTGCCAGATTTACTTCACTTGACGCTGTTCACCTTGGCTGCCACATGATGCGCCAGGTTAGCACCACCCCACACCAGCACCATAAAGCATCCCTACAATGTCCAAGCCGTTCCTTTCACACTCATCAACACTGCGGGGGTTACCATTATGTCTCACCATTCACTGCAACTCACTAAGCCACTTCCAAAGGTTCACACAAATCTGTCTAAGAAGGCGAAGTGTTGAAAATAAAGATTTCAATGTTTGACACCAAATTAACAGAAACGTTACATGAACATTTTTTAACACACACAAGTGCCTACTCTTGTGTGTTGTTGGTTGGTATGCTTGCACTAGGATGAGGGTGATGTGATGGGTGGCTAGTGAGATGGGGAATTGATAATGTAGATAGAGAGGGATGGGTGGTGGTGCAAGGTAATTTGGTGTGAGTAAGGATGTGCAGGAGTAGGGTAGGGAAGGCAGAGTGATGGGGATGTGATGAGTGGCACAGCAGGATGCGGCTGAGTGTGGTTTTGCAGTAATGTTTCGTGATCTATTGAGATCATTGAAAGGTTTGCGCCACTGCACCCAGGTCCTCCTGACGATATCCCTGCTTGTGTCCTCCTGTGCAATGTGCAACCAGGCTGCGTTGGTCTCCTGGGGAGGTGTCTTCCGCCCTTGGAAGGGAAGAGAACCTCCCTGTGTGCTGTGACTCCCTCCATAAGAAATAAAGACTTGCATTTATATAGCACCTTTCATGACCACCAGATGTCTCAAAGCGCTTTACAGCCAATGAAGTACTTTTGAAGCATAGTCACTGTTGTAATGTGGGAAACGTGGCAGCCAATTTACGCACAGCAAGCTCCCACAAACTGCAATGTGATAATGATCAGATATTCTGTTTTTGTTATGTTGGTTGAGGGATAAATATTGGCCAGGGCACCGGGGATAACTCCCCTGCTCTTCTTCGAAATAGTACCAGGGGATCTTTTACGTCCACTTGAGAGGGCAGACGGGGCCTCGGTTAAACGTCTCATCCGAAAGACGACACATGCAACAGTGCAGCGATCCCTCAGCACTGCACTGGGGTGTCAACCTTGATTTATGGGCTCAAGTCATGGAGGTTGTCATGGGAGAGCCTGGGTGCAGCCGTGCACCTTTGTGCAGTGCTTGTTAGTGTTTGCAGTACCTCAATGCTGTAGAACACTGACAGCAGAACTGTCAAAATGAATGTAGCCATGGTCCCTTTAAGGAAACCGGCTGATGACGCATCATCAAATGATGTCATCAGCCCCGCTTCCTTTTAATTGGCCAGGAACCTCGCTGGGCGGGCTTAACAAGCCCAATCATCGTAAAATCACTTCAACAGAGTGGGCTGGAGCCGGGAGCAGGCTGGAACCTCGCTACAGACCCTGGCGACACCGAACCCGCCTCGGTAGGTGAAATTGCAGCCTTTGTGTCAGGCTTCACAGTAGAGGAAAGGGGTAATATACTTGAAATTCCAGGGAAATTAATGAGAATCAAGGATTACAACTCACTAAGTTTAACGTAAGCAAGAAAACAGTATTGGAAAAAATAATGGCACTGAAGAGTGAGAAATCCCCAGGACCTG
Organism: Squalus acanthias; assembly: GCA_030390025.1. Lineage (NCBI taxonomy): Eukaryota > Metazoa > Chordata > Chondrichthyes > Squaliformes > Squalidae > Squalus > Squalus acanthias. The sequence goes on along the minus strand of CM059430.1, from coordinate 85,145,468 downwards.
ATGGTTTCCACCCCAGGGTTTTAACGGAGGTAGGTGAGGAAATTGCAAGGCTTTAGCCATAACCTTGCAAAGTTCTCTCATTTCAGAAACTGTCCATTTAGATTGGAAAATTGCAAATGTAACTCCATCATTTCAGAAAGGTGAGGGAGAGAAACCAGGAAATTATTGACCGTTAGTCTAACATCTGTCATGGGGATGTTATTGGAATCTATAATTAAGGACAGAGTGACTGAGCACTTAGAGAAATGTGAGCTGATTAGAGAGAGCCAACGTGGATTTTTAAAGGGTAGGTAACGAACCTAATTGAATTTTTTGAGGAAGTAACTAAAGTAGTGGACAGGGAATTGTCTATGGATGCAGTTTATATGGACTTCCAGAAGGCATTCGATAAGGTTCCATATAAGAGACTGTTAACTAAAATTAAAGCTCATAGGGGGAAAAATTCAGTTGGTTGTGCCTCCAGTTGGCGCCTTAAGAGGGCACTAATGGGGCGCAAAGCATCTAGCGCCCAGGCGCGGCGAAGTTTGCGCCGCTCGTGAAATTAACTAGACATTTTGCGGCGGCGCTAAACACTACCGCCACGATCTCCTGCGCCGGCAGATCGTGACGTCAGTCGAGTGCGCAACGCCCCGGTATCGCCCCGGAGCGGATATTGAGTGGCGCCCCCTGCCTTACCGCCTGACGCTAGCAACGACAGTTTGAGTGGAGCGTTCTGCAGTCATGAAGGGAAAGGGGGAGCGCTATTTAAAGGTGACCGCTTCCTGCCTTTTATTGTTGGTGCCATTTTTGAACTACGCATTCTGAGAGAGAGAGAGAGAGAGAGAGACTTCTGGAGAGTTTCAACGTTGTGTGAAGGAGTTTTGGGTACTGAGTAGCACTTTGCAGGTTCATTTTGATTTGCCATTCCTTGTATCGATTTAGAAGAGACTGTGGGGGCTGCACTCTGAGCTCTTTGCCTGGTACTCTCCATTGTTCTTTCCAGCAGATTTGATGTGCAGGTCTCTCCAGGCCGAGATTCAAGGCTACAATTAGCAGGATGTGGATGGAAAGTGAGATTAACCATCCCCTTTAAGAATTGGCCCGGGCCATTGTGTGTGTTTTCCATTGCTGACTGACATTACATGAGCTTTGCCAGCGCTCTGAGGTAGCGCCTCGCTCCTCGGCCTTTGCGCCTTAAGACAGGTGTGAAGCGCCTGATTTAGCGCTCCAATTACCTCCAGGGGCGATAAAAGTCAATTTTGCAGTTGGTGCAGATAATTAGTGCCAGGCGCTAATCTTTGCGCCCGGCCGATAATTGCGCCCCAAATGGGGCGACACTGAATTTCTCCCCCATGGAATTTAAGGCAAATTATTGACCTGGTTAGGAGATTGGTTAGGCGGTAGAAGATGGAGAGTAGGGATAATGGGTATGTACACGAATTGGAAGTGACTCGTGGTATCCCAAAAGGATCTGTGCTGGGGCCTCAACTATTCACTATCTCAAGAAGACATTAATAAACTTGCAGAATAAGCATATAATTGGCAAATGAATTTCAACACAGATAAATGTGAGGTATTACATTTTGGTAAGAAAAATAAGGAGGTCACATATTAATAGGAAAATAAGAATTTAAGTGGGGTTGAGGAGCAAAGGGATCTCGGAGTACAAATACACAAATCACTAAATGTAGCAAAGCAAGTTAATAAGGCCATAACAAAATCAAACCAAGCACTATAGGGTTTATTTCTAGACAGATAGAATTGAAAAGTAGAGAAGTTATGCTAAACTTGTACTGTACCTTGGTTAGACCACACTTGAAGTACTGCGCACAGTTCTAGTCACCATATTATAAAAAGGATATACAGGCACAGGAGAGGGTGCAAAAAAGATTTACAAGGATGGTAACAGAAATGTGAGGTTATACCTATCAGGAAAGGATGAGCAGGCTGGGTCTCTTTTCTCTTGAAAAGAGAAGGCTGAGGGGTGACCTCATAGAGGCCTTTAAAATCCCGAAAGGTTTTGATAGAGTAGATACAGAGAAAGTGTTTCCACTTGTGGGGAAGAGCAAAACTAGAGGCCATCAATATAAGATAGCCACCAAGAAATCAAATAGGGAATTCAGAAGAAACTTCTTTACCCAGAAAGTGGTGAGAATATGGAACTCGCTACCACAGGGAGTGGTTGAGGCAAATAGTATAGATGTATTTAATGGGCAGCTAAATAAGCATATGAGGGAGAAGGGAATATGCTGATAGAGTTTGATAAGGAAAGACGGGAGGTGGCTCGAGCGGAGCACAAACACCGGCGTGGACTGGTTGGGCTGAATGGCATGTTTCTATGCTGTACATGCTAAGTAATTCTATGTATATTTATTAATGAGTTAGGTAACGCAACAGAGAGCAGACAAGGTCCAAAGAGATTCAGGAATCATGTACACAGATCAGGTGACCAAATGCTGGGACAAAGAGGTAGGTTTTAAGAAGTGTTTTAAAGGAGGAGAGAGAGGTAGAGAGGTGAAGAGGTTTAGGAAGGGAATTCCAGAGCTTAGGGCCTAGGCATCTGAAGGCACGGCCGCCAATGGTGGAGCGATTAAAATCAGGGATGCAGTATCGAGAGAGTGCTGCACGGTCAGTGGTGCCGTCTTTCGGATGAGACGTTAAACCAAGTCCCCATCTGCTCTTTCAGGTGGATGTAAAAGATCCCACGGCACTATTTTGAAGAAGAGCAGGGTAGTTCTCCCTGGTGCCCTGATCACCATTAATCCCTCAACCAACATCACTAAAACAGATTATCTGGTCATTTATCTCATTGATTTTAGCGGGAGCTTGTTGTGCACAAATTGGCTGCAGTGTTTCCTACGTTAAAACACTGACAACACTTCAAAAGTATTTAATTGTTTGCAAAGTGCTTTGGGATGTCCTGAGGTTGTGAAAGGTGCGATGGAAATGTAAGTTCCTTCTTTTAGGAAAGACTTCAAATCAATAATGTACTATAGTCAAAATTAAATTCAGTCACAAATGTACCATTAGTTAAAAGAGCCCTGCATGCATGGAGCTGTCTGTTTTAGTTGGGTGAATGCATTGTAGGAGTGATTGGTTCATTAATATGGGATGTGTTATACCGTTTTGATTCTGATGTTAAGGTAGCATTGTGGTTCCACAAAGTAATGTGAGTGTGGGAGGAAAAGATTCCCAAACTCTCACATGGTAAAGGCAAGGAGAGTGCAGCTGCTCAAATCATGTGTTCGCAGGAAGGAGAATCCCAGACACCTCACGTAGGGGACAGGGGGTGGCTGGGAGATTTGAACACAGCAGCTCTGCAGACCCATCTCACTAGACTGGGGAGGCCAAACGTGAGTCACAGACCAGGCCGGATCAGTTATTTAGTTGGAAAGAAGAGCTCTTGTTTCAACAATGTTGCTTGAAGCCAGTTGATTGCAAGGAGTCACAAATCTGCAATTAAATGAGTAAGTTCATGCTTTTGAGAAATATGCACTAATTCTTGGATTTCGTTGCTGAATTGCTGGGAACGCCCCACATTACATCAACAGTGTGAAAACTATAGATGTAGCTTGATGTATCAGTGCTGGAAGAGTATACAATCTGCTTGCTTTTCTGGAATATATATATTAAAACCTTCATTTCTTTGCATCTTTCCCAGTACACCAGTGCCATCTGGTTCACTACTGTCCTTTAGGGAAGGAAATCTGCCGTCCTTACCTGGTCTGGCCGATATGTGACTCCAGACCCACAGCAATGTGGTTGACTCATAATGGCCCTCTGATAGGCCTAGCAAGTCACTCAGTTGTAACCAACCGCTACGAAACATAATGGGCCAGAAATTAGGCATTTGCCAGGTGAGTACGCGCTGTGTACTCACCCGTAAGGCCTCCTGAAGTGCCGGTTTCCTGCATGCACTGCGCATGCGCTGGAAACCGGAACATCCGGTCTGGTGAAGGGAGGGGTTCAGAGGTGAACCGCGTGCGCGGGAGAGGCTGCGCGCACGCAGCGAACTTAGTTTTTTTTCAGGTTTCTCCGGGAAGGTAAGTATTGAAGAAGCTGTGCTTTTAAAAAGGAGGTGCAAGACCCGATTTTAACAAGGTAAGTGTTTAATTAATTACAATTAAAATTTTTTTTCAACAGCTTTATCTTTTTTAGATACGTTAAAGAAAGCTAAGTTTATTTTAGCACTGTTAAAAAGTATTTTCATTTTGTAAAAAATTTAATTTTTAGTTTAAAGTAGTTAATTTATTTAACTTTTATAGTTATTTTAAAAATGTGATGTTTTTTTAAAAATTTATTTGAAGTTTAGGTGTTGTTTTGGGGCCGATTTCAATTCATAGATTTGACAGGTCTTCCTGTCAAATCTTTGAATGAAAGATGGTCTGCTGCCATTGGCTCTCCATGGCCCACGTGATCCCAGGGGACGCATCGCACTAACTACGCTACTGGGATACACAAGCACTGCACGCCGGCAGCTGCAGGAGGCCCAGGAGCTGAAGTCCCCGTGAGCCCAAAGGTCAATGGCAGGCGCGATAGGCAGGTGCGCGCGCGATCATTGCACCCGTGGGAAGCCAGGGAGCCTAATTTCTGGGCCAATAAGAATGAAACCGGACGGACCACCCGGCATCGAACTCGACACCGGCTACGGACATGGCAACGGCACACCCAGCCCAGTCAACCCTGCAAAGTCCTCCTCACCAACATCTGGGGACTTGTTCCAAAATTGGGAGAGCTGTCCCACAGACGAGTCAAGCAACAGCCTGACATAGTCATACTCACAGAATCATACCTTTCAGCCAATGTCCCAGACTCCTCCAGGGGTGGTGGCACAGTGGTATACAGTCGGGAAGGAGAGGCCCTGGCAGTCCCCACATTGACTCCGGACCCCATGAAGTCTCATGGCTTCAGGTCAAGCAAGGGCAAGGAATCCTCCTGCTGATTACTACCGACTGCCTTCCCTCAGCTGATGAATCAGTATTCCTCCATGTTGAACACCACTTGGAAGAAGCACTGAGAGTAGCAATGGAACAGAATGTACTCTGGGTGGGGGACTTCAATGTCCATCACTAAGAGTGGCTCGGTAGCATCACTACTGACTGAGCTGGCCGAGTCCTGAAGGACATATCTGCCAGTCTGGGCCTGCGACAGGTGGTGAGAGAACCAACACGAGGGAAAAACCTACTTTACCTCGTCCTCACCAGTCTACCTGTCGCAGATGCATCTGTCCATGACAGCATTGGTAGCAGTGACCACCGCACAGTCATTGTGGAGACGAAGTCCCATCTTCACACTGAGGACACCTTCCATTGTGTTGTGTGGCACTACCACGGTCCTAAATGGGATAGATTCAGAACAGATCTAGCAGCTCAAAACTGGGCATCCATGAGGCGCTGTGGGCCATCAGCAGCAGCAGAATTGTATTCCACCACAATCTGTAACCTCATGGCCCTAAATATACCTCACTCTACCATTACCATCAAGCCAGGGGACCAACCCTGGTTCAATAAGTGGTGTAGAAGAGCATGCCAGGAGCAGCACCAGGCATACCTAAAAATGAGGTGCCAACCTGGGGAAGCTGCAACACAGGACTACATGCATGCTAAAAAGCGGAAGCAGCATGCAATAGACAGGGCTAAGCGATCCCACAATCAACGGATCAGATCAAAGCTCTGCAGTCCTGCCACATCCAGTCGTGAATGGTGGTGGACCATTAAGCAACTAACGGGAGGAGGAGGCTCCGTGAATATCCCCATCCTCAATGAAGGTGGAGCCCAGCACGTGACTGTAAAAGACAAGGCTGAAGCATTTGCAACCATTTTCAGCCAGAAGTGCCAATTGGATGATCCATATCGGCCTACTCCCGAGGTCCCCACCATCACAGAAGCCAGTCTTCAGCCAATTCGATTCACTCCACGTGATATCAAGAAACGGCTGAGCACACTGGACACAGCAAAGGCTATGGGCCCCGACAACATCCCGGCTATGTGGAAAACAGACCAGGTATGTCCTGTCCACAAAAAGCAGGACAAATCCAACCCGAACAATTACCGCCCCATCAGTCTGCTCTCAATCATCTCAAAGTGATGGAAGGTTTCAAAGACAGTGCTATCAAGTGGCACTTACTCACCAATAACCTGCTCACTAATGCCCAGTTTGGGTTCCGCCAAGACCACTCAGCTCCCGACCTCATTACAGCCTTGGTCCAAACATGGACAAAGGAGCTGAATTCCAGATGTGAGGTGAGAGTGACTGCCCTTGACATCAAGGCAGCATTTGACCGGTGTGGCATGAAGGAGCCATAGTAAAATGAAGTCAATGGGAATCAGGGGTAAACTCTCCACTGGCTGGAGTCATACCAAGCACAAAGGAAGATGGTTGTGATGATTGAAGGTCAATCATCACAGCCCCAGGACATCGCTGCAGGAGTTCCTCAGGGCAGTGTCCTCGGCCCAACCATCTTCAGCTGCTTCATCAGTGACCTTCCCTCCAACATAAGGTCAGAAATGGGGATGTTCGCTGATGACTGCACAGGGTTCAGCGCCATTCACAACTCCTCAGATAATGAAGCAGTCCATGCTCGCATGCAACAAGACCTGGACGACGCTCAGGTTTGGGCTGATAAGTGGCAGGTAACATTCACGCCACACAAGTGCCAGGCAATGACTATCTCCAACAAACGAGAGTCTAACCACCTCCCCTTGACATTCAACGGCATTACCATCACTGAATCCCCTACCATCAACATCCTGGAGGGCACCATTGACCAGAAATTAACTGGACCAGCCACATAAAAACTGTGGCAACAAGAGCAGGTCAGAGGTTAGGTATTCTGCGGCGAGTGTCTCACCTCCTGACTCCCCAAAGCCTTTCCACCATCAACAAGACACAAGTAAGGAGTGTGATGGAATACTCTCCACTTGCCTGGATGAGTGCAGCAACAACAACACTCAAGAAGCTCTACACCATCCAGGACAAAGCAGCCTGTTTAATTGGCACCCCATCCACCACCTTAAACATTCACTTCCTCCACAACCAGCGTGCTGTGGCTGCAGTGTGTACCATCTACAAGATGCACTGCAGCAACTTGCCAAGGCTTCTTCGGCAGCTCCTCCCAAACCCGAGACCTCATCCACCTAGAAGGACAAGGGCAGCAGGCGCATGGGAACACCACCACCTCCAAGTTCCCCTCCAAGTCACACACCATCCTGACTTAGAAGTATATCGCCGATCCTTCGTCGTCACTGGATTAAAATCCTGGATCTCCCTCCCTAACAACACTGAGGGAGTAACTTCACCACACGGACTGCAGCGGTTCAAGAAGGCAGCTCACTACCACCTTCTCAAGGGCAACTAGGGATGGGCAATAAATGCTGGCCTTTCCAGCGAAGCCCAGATCCAATAAGCGAATAAAAAAAAAATGTAAATACATTCTATTACGTAATATTTCTCAAATGACTGTCGCTAATGGGAATATTCTGTTTGTTCAAATACCTGTAACTAATGACAATGATGGTGCAATCTGATATAAATAAGGACTCCTTCCACCCTGTCAGTCAAAGCTGTTGCCTCTGATTCAACAACCATCAGAGCTTCTGTCAAGAAATGCACGCTCCAATAACTGGTCTGCCGTTTGCCATCTGCTACCCGATACTTGCAGCACTTGGTGTTCCTGGTAGGTCCCTGGGCTGGTTATTAACTGTTTCATTTGGTCTTTCATTGCGTCACTGTTCCTGCTGTTTCTCTATTAATTATAAAATGTTATACATATATATATATTCTGATGAATGGTCATCGACCTGAAATATTAGTTCTGTTTCTCTCTCCACAGATGCTGAGTGTTTCCAGCATTTTCTGTTTTTATTTCAGATTTCCAGCAGCCGCAGTATTTTGCTTTTTGATGTAACTTGACGTGCCTGATATACAGTTGCCGATCTGTTGGTGTCAGTTCAATATAAAGAGACGCCTAACCTTCTGTTCTTTGTTTGATCCAGTTACATTTTACGTGGAATAATGTCGGGTTTACAGCACAGAAACAGGCCGTTTGGCCCAACAGGTCTATGTCGGTGTTTATTCTCCACACAAGCCTCCTCGCACCCCTCTTCATCAAACCCTGTCAACATATCTTTCTATTCCTTTCTCCCTCGTGTGCTTATCTTAGCTTCCCCTGAAATCCATCGATGTTCGTTTTCTTAACTACTCCATGTGGTAGTGAGTTCCACACTCTCACCACTCTCTGGGTAAGAAGTTGCTCCTGAATTTCTTATTGGAATTGTTGGGACAGAGTAGTGGGAGCCTGTTGTTGGGCAGAGTAGAGGGAGCCTGTTGCTGGATAGAGTAGAGGGAGCCTGTTGTTGGGACAGAGTAAAGGGAGCCTGTTGTTGGACAGAGTAGAGGGAGCCTGTTGTTGGGACAGAGTAGAGGGAGCCTGTTGTTGGGGCAGAGTAGAGAGAGCCTGTTGTTGGACAGAGTAGAGGGAGCCTGTTGTTGGACAGAGTAGAGGGAGCCTGTTGTTGGGGCAGAGTAGAGGGAGCCTGTTGTTGCACAGAGTAGAGGGAGCCTGTTGTTGGGACAGAGTAGAGGGAGCCTGTTGTTGGGGCAGAGTAGAGGGAGCCAGTTGTTGGACAGAGTAGAGGGAGCCTGCTGTTGGACAGAGTAGAGGGAGCCTGTTGTTGGGGCAGAGTAGAGGGAGCCTGTTGTTGGGACAGAGTAGAGGGAGCCTGTTGTTGGGACAGAGTAGAGGGAGCCTGTTGTTGGGACAGAGTAGAGGGAGCCTGTTGTTGGGACAGAGTAGAGGGAGCCAGTTGTTGGACAGAGTAGAGGGAGCCTGTTGTTGGGACAGAGTAGAGGGAGCCTGTTGTTGGGACAGGGTAGAGGGAGCCTGTTGTTGGGACAGAGTAGAGGGAGCCAGTTGTTGGACAGAGTAGAGGGAGCCTGTTGTTGGGACAGAGTAGAGGGAGCCTGTTGTTGGGACAGAGTAGAGGGAGCCTGTTTTTGGGACAGAGTAGAGGGAGCCTGTTGTTGGACAGAGTAGAGGGAGCCTGTTGTTCGACAGAGTAGAGGGAGCCTGTTGTTGGGGTAGAGTAGAGGGAGCGTGTTGTTGGGACAGAGTAGAGGGAGCCTGTTGTTGGGGTAGAGTAGTAGGAGCCTGTTGTTGGGGCAGAGTAGAGGGAGCCTGTTGTTGGGGCAGAGTAGAGGGAGCTGAATTCTGCTTCAAATCTGCCTACTTCCACCTCTGTATAATCGCCCATCTCCGCCACTACCTCAGCTCATCTGCTGCTGAAACCCTCATCCATGCCTTTGTTGCCTCTAGCCTGGACTATTCCAATGCTCTCCTGGCCGGCATCCCATCTTCTACCCTGCGTAAACTCTGCTGCTCGTATCCTAAGGCGCACTGAGTCCTGTTCACCCGTCACCCCTCTGCTTGCTGACCGACATTGGCTCCCGGTCCAGCAGCACCTCAATTTTAAAATTCTCATCCTTGTTTACAAAACCCCGCCATAGCCTCACCTCTTCTTATCGCTGTCCCCTCCTCCAGTCCTACAACCCTCCGAGATCTCTGTGTTCCTGCAATTCTGGCCTCTTGCGCATCCCTGATTTTAATCGCTCCCATTGACGACTGTGCCTTCAGCTGCCGAGGACCTAAGCTCTGGAATTCCTTCCCTAAACCTCTCCGCCTCTCTATCTTTCTTTCCTCCTTTAAGACGCTCCTTAAAACCTCTTGGACCCAGCTTTTGGTCATCTGTCCTAATATCTCCTTACGTGGCTCGGTGTCAAATTTTGTTTGATAATCGCTCCTGTGAAGCGCCTTGGGACATTTAACTGCGTTAAAGGCACTATATAAATACAAGTTGTTGTTGTTGATTGTGCGATACCCGACTCGAGAGTGCTTGATGCTCATACTGGGTTACCTAAAATGTGAAGCGTTCCATCCTCAACACTAACATCTTAAAGTGCATGAATAACTAAACAATTCTTGTCTAAAAAGTGTCCTTAATATGGCTGCAAGCTAGTGCCACAATTGATGATGAAAATTTGAATTACCTTGGAGAATTAATTCTACAAAATCTGTTGGAATGTTTAGGCTTGATTTTGGTCTGATATTTTTTGCTTGCTTTCTTTGACACTGCCCCATTTTCTCTTCCATCCCAACTCAATGCAGTTGGACGTAGAGTTTCCGCTTTGGGCGCAATCGGGAAATTGCGGCCACAATGCATTTGAATTTGCAATTGTTCGGTTACGCTTCAAGATTCAGCTAAAATTTATTAGCATAATCACAAACGTGACATCTTCCATGTACCAGCGCAATCGGGCAGCGAAATAGAACATAATAGTTGTTTTCTATCTTTAGTGAGGAAACCGTAACCCAGACAGCCTTGGATGAGAAAGAGGACTGCTATAGTCGAATAGGGAAGCTGTGGGTAAATTAATGAGAGTTGGATATAGAATCATAGATCATAGAATCATAGAATGGTTACAGCACAGAAGGAGGCCATTTGGCCCATCGAGCCCGTGCCGGCTCTCTGCAAGAGCACTTCAGCTCGTCCCACTCCCCCACCCTTTCCCCGTAACCCTACAAATTTTTTTCCTTCAGGTACTTATCCAATTCCCTTTTGAAGGCCGTGATTGAGTCTGCCTCCACCAGCCTTTCAGGCAGTGATTTCCAGATCTCAAACCACTCGCTGCGTAAAAAAGATTTTCCTCATGTCGCCTTTGGTTCTTCTGCCAATCACCTTAAATCTGTGTCCTTTGATTCTCGATCCTTGCAACAATGGGGAGAGTTTCTCTCTATCTACTCTGTCTAGACCCCTCATGATTTTGAACACCTCTATCAAATCTCCTCTCAATCTTCTCTGCTCGAAGGAGAACAACCTCAACTTTTCCAGTCTATCCACGTAACTGAGGTCTCTGATCCTTGGATCCATTCTTGAAAATCTTTTCTGCACACTCTCTAAGGCCTTCACATCCTTCCTAAAGAGCGGTGCCCAGAATTGGACACAATACCCAAGTTGAGACCGAACCAGTGTTTTATAAAGGTTCATCACAACTTCATTACTTTTGTACTCTATGCCTCTATTTATAAAGCCCAGGATCTCATACTTTTATTAACCTCTTTCTCAAACTGCCCTGCCACCTTCAATGATTTGTGCACATACACCCCAATTCTCACTGTTCATGCACCCCCTATAGAATTGTACCCTTTAGTTTATATTGCCTCTCCTAGTTCTTCCTACCAAAATGTATCACTTCGCACTTTTCTGTGTTAAATTTCATCTGCCACATGTCCGCCCATTCCACCAGCCTGTCTATGTCCTCTTGAAGTCTATCACTATCCTCCTCACTGTTTTTGGGAACTAAGGGAATTAAGGGATATGGGGAGAGTGCAGGAAGGTGGGGTTGAGGTAGAAGATCAGCTATTATCTTGTTGAATGGTGGAGCAGGCTCAAAGGGCCAAATGGCCTACTGCAGCTCATATTTCTTCTGTTCACTCGATTTCCGAGTTTTGTATCATCTGCAAATTTTGAATTTGTGCCCTGTACACCCAAGTCCAAGTCATTAATATATATCAAGAAAAGCAGTGGTCCAAGTACCGACCCCCGGGGAACACCACTGTATACCTTCCTCCAGTCCGATAAACAACCGTTCACCACTACTCTCTGTTTCCTGACACTTAGCCAATTCCGTATCCATGCTGCCACTGTCCATTTTATTCCATGGGCTTCAACTTCGCTGGCAAGCCTATTATGTGGCACCTTACCAGCAAAGTTGAAGCCCATGAAATAAAAGGGACAGTGGCAGCATGGATATTAGCCAACAGTAAGGATGGGGCATAGAGTGGAGCTAGCTGTGGAAACCAAGGTCAGTTGTAGTTGTAACCAATGCTCCCTTTAAGCTGCGCGGCCGCACAGCGCTCCAGGGATCACACGCAGCAGACTCGCCGACTTCTCAATGTAAAAACCAGGCATGTGCGGTATTTCGAATGGCCCACACAGCCCCTTAAAGGGGCCGTGAAACCAAAATGACAGGGAACATTGGTTGTAACCATGTTGGCATGTTATGAGAAGGAACAAGAGAGGGCTGATATCTGGCAGTAAGCTGAAACATGGGCCTATCACAGGATCATCAAGGAAACCATATCAATTTAGTGTTGAGTCATCTTCTTTTGTGTTGCCATAACTACATATATCAGTCCTGGTGGTCATAGACAGATGATGCCATGGGGATCAAAAGACCAGAACCTGAGTAAGCAGAGGTGCTTTGTATGCGGCATCTTCATGATTGGATTTCGAGGAATTGGGTGTAAGCCGGTGATTGGTTCAGTAATGCCGTGATTTTATGGGCACTGAGAGGGCGGGTTTGGAGGGGGATCAAGGGTTAAAATCGTTTTGATTGACGGCGGGTTCCGATCCTGCCATCAACCCGCCTCCAAACAATTTTCCCAAGTGTCAGGACCTCGATTTGCGCGCGGACCCGAGACCTAATAGCGGGAAGAGGATTAAAGCCACTTACCTGCCTGTTAACAGGTACTTGATAGTAGTTAACAGGCTCTTTTTCAATTTTGCCACTTCTGCCTCGGGGTTCACGACGTCCGGACACCACGCCAGGTAAGTGTGGCGTGTTGTGAGTCTGCTGTAATGTTTCTGCATTGATGACAGCTGCAGAAGTGGTGTGAAGGATCCAATGGTGCACTGGTGAGTCTCAGAGGTAAGAAAATGTTGGGAAAATCATTTTTAATGCATTTACACTTTTCTGTAGGTAACAAGTTTAGAAATCCATGTCTAGTCCCACCACATTGGGAGAACCTCTCTCACCAGTGACAGATCACTTCTGTAACCTCACCTGCAACTGCCATCTGTTCCAGCCTATGGAGGGAGTCATTGGAGAGTCTGGGTGCAAGAGCTCACCTTTGTACAGTGATTGTCAGTGTTTACAGCACCTCAATGCTGTCAAACACTGAACAACCAGCTATCAAAAAAACTGCGTGGTCCCTTTAAGATAACCGGCAGATGACGTGTTATCAAATTACCTCATCTGACCGGCTTCCTCTTAATTGGCGGGCTTAACAATGTCAATCAAGGGAAAATCACGTCCGTGGGCCGGATGCAGTTGAGGGCGGGACTGGAACCCGGAAACCACCTGACCCGCTCCCAACCTGCATCAAATGACAAAATCATGGCCTTAGACGCCATAGGTTTTGAATAATAGTAAGGATATAAGAAGGAGGATCCAAACAGCCACAAAGGGTAGAAGATTTATGGAAGAATCCAGGGGACACCCAAGAGAGAGAGAGACGAGAGACAAGAAACACAGGGTGCTGCCTACTCAGTCGCGCTCCTACACAGAGCACAACGGGATAGCATAAGTCTGAATTATACTCTGTAAACTGCTGCTCAAATACTGTAATGTATTAAATCTTGCTTGTGCTGAATAAAATTAAATCAAAGTCACCAATACGGGACAATTTGGAAACTTTCGGTACAAGGGTTCCTCTGGGATCCCTACACAGGAATCAATGTCCAGCCAGTGAGAAAGCTGTAAATCTCCCACAAACTCCTGACAAACTGATGTGTTTGCTGCGAATCTGAATCTGAATCTGATTTCCCCTTTCTCCTACAGCTAATGTGGCAGCGATTGTGATCCTGTCCCGAGGAAAGTGCGGTCTCTCCCGCTGTGTCACTCGCTACCTGCTGGCCATGGCGGTTTCCGATCTACTGGTCACCATCATGGGTGTGATATTGAATCGGATCAATGGGCTATTTTTCCTGGTCCGTTTCCTGTACGTTACTCCACTGTGTCGCCTCAGAGGCATCTTACTGTACGCAGCCAGAGACAGTTCGGTCTGGTTAACCGTGGCTTTCACCTTCGATCGCTTTGTAGCCATTTGTTGTCAGAAGCTGAAAACAAAATATTGCACTGCAAAATGTGCGGCTGCTGTTATACCAACTGTCTGTGTACTGTTCTGTTTAAAAAACATCCCCTGGTACTTTGCATGCACACCTCGCTACATAATTGATGGTGTACCATGGTATTGTAACCCAATACCAAACTATTACACTTCACCGGTATGGAAAGCCTTTGACGTAATCGACACGATGTTAAGCTCATTTGTTGCATTCGGTGTGATTTTGCTGCTCAACGCCCTGACCGTAAGATACATTTTAGTGGCCAGTCGAGTCCGCGGGAGACTCCGGGCTCACGGCAGTGGGGAGACTCACCATGACCCAGAGATGGAGAGCCGAAGGAAATCCATCATCTTACTCTTCGCTGTAACCGGGACTTTCATCTTGTTGTGGACGATGTTTCTTATAGTGTTCCTATACATGCAGATAGCAAACCATTATTCTTACTCGGGTCCCAATGACCCTTTGTACATCGCCCAAGAGGTAGCGTTCTTGCTTCAGCTCCTGAGCTGCTGCACCAACACCTGTATTTATGCAGCCACCCAGAGGAAGTTCAGAGAGGAGTTGAAGAATGGGGTGAAATATCCGCTGAAATTAATAGTCAAATTATTTACATCATGAAAATGATTGAAATCTTTACAGCACTACAACTGAATTAGTCTTATATTCCAGTGAGAGATAGTATAAAACTAAAGGAAAGGGCTTATACCAATGCAAAGAACAGTAGAGATCCCGTGGACTGGGAGAGATATAAAGAACAGCAAAGGGATACTAATAAAGTAGTTAGAGCTGCAGAAAGACAATACGAGGAAAAAACCTGCGAGGGATATCAAGGACAACACTAAAGGTTTTTACAAGTGTTTTAAGAGAAAGAGGATGACTAAGCGTAACGTGGGCCTCTTAAAGACAGCCGCAGGTGATATTGTATTGAAAATCAGAAAATGGCAGACTTACTAAATACTTACTTTGTATCAGTCTACAACAACAACAACAGCAACAACAACTTATATTTATATAGCGTCTCTAATGTACTGAAACATCCCACGGCACTTCATGGAGTGTTAAAAACAAAATTTGACACCGAGCCACATAAGGAGAAATGACCAAAGGAAGTAGGATTTAAGGAGCATCTTAAAGGAGGAAAGAGAGGTAGAGAGGCAGAGAGGTTTATGGAGGGAATTCCAGAGCTGAGGGCTTGGCAGCTGAAGGCACGGCCACCGATGGTTGAGCGATTATAATCAGGGATGCTCAAGAGGTCAGAGTTAGAGGAGCGCAGATATCTCAGGGGGCTGTGGGGCTGGAGGAGATTACACAGATGGGAAGGGGAGGGGCGAGGCCATGGAGGGATTTGAAAACAAGGATGACAATTTTAAAATCGAGACATTGCTTAACCGGGAGCCAATGTAGATCAGCGAGCACAGGGGTGATGGGTGAATGTGAGAGAATGCAGAGATTTGGATGAGGACAAGTTTACGTCGGGTAGAATGTGGGAGGCCAGCCAGAAATGGGTTGGAATAGTCAAATCTAGAGGTAACAAAGGCTTGAATGAGGGTTTCAGAAGCAGATGAGCTGAGGCAAGGGCGGATACGGGCGATATTATGGAGGTGGAAATAGGCGGTCTTAGTTATGGCGCGGATATGTAGTCAGAAGCTCATTTTAGGGTCAAATATGACACCAGGGTTGCGAACAGTCTGGTTCAGCCTCAGACAGATGTTAGGGAGAGGGCTGGAGTTGGTGGCTAGGGAATGGAGTTTGTGGTGGGGACCGAAGACAATGGCTTCAGTCTTCCCAATATTATTTGGAGGAAATTTCTGCTCATCCAATACTGGATGTCGGACAAGCAGTCTGACAATTTAGAGACAGTGGAGGGGGCCGAGAGAAGTGGTGGTGAGGTAGAGGATAAGGATAAAGTACCAGAGATATGAGGAAAATGAAAAATAGAGAAAGGGGAGGAACTAATTAGAATCAATGTAATTAAAACAGAGGTAATGGAAAAAATAATGAGACAAATCTCCAGGACCTGGTGGTTTCCACCCCCTATATTAAAAGAAGTAGGTGAGGAAATTGTAGCTGCTCTAGACATGTTCTTCTAAAACTCTTAATTCAAGAATTTTACATCGGATTACATCGGATATACAGCACAGAAACAGGCCATTCAGCCCACCAGTCCATGTCAGCGTTTATGCTCCACTCGAGCCTCCTTCCGTCTTTCCTCAGCTAAATCTATCATCGTAACCCTCTAATCCCTTGTACCTCATATGCTTATCTAACCACCCATGTGTCGATACTATTCGTGATTCCTGTATTTGTACTCCGAGATCCCTTTGCTCCTCTACCCCATTTAGATTCTTATTTTCCAAGTAATATGTGACCTCCCTATTTTTCTTACCAAAATATAATACCTCACAGTTATCTGTGTTGAAATTCATTTTCCAATTATATGCCCATTCTGCAAGTTTATTAATGTCTTCTTGTAATTTGCTGCAATCCTCTTCAGTGTTGACTATCCACCACCTCCCCCACAAAATTGGTGTTGTCCGCAAATTTAGGAATTGTTATTTTGATTCCAAAGTTTAAAACGTTAATATAAATTGTGAACAACTGTGGTCCCAACACTGATTCTTGTGGAACACCACTTCCCACTTTTTGCCACTCTGAATATCTACCATTTACCCCTACCCTCTGCTTTCTGTCTTGAAGCCAGCCAGCTATCCATTCTGCTCATTGTCCCCTGACTCCGCATTCCCTGACATTATTCATTAGTTTATTAAGTGGTACCTTATCGAAGGTCTTTTGAAAATCTAGATGAATTACATCTACTGCATTATCCTTGTCTACTCTCTCTGTTACCTCTTCAAAAAATTCAATGGGTTTGGTCAAGCAAGACTTCCCTTTTGAAATCCATGCTGACTATTTATTATTATATTTTTGGTTTCTCGATTTTCTTCCATTTTCTCCTTTAGGAGGGATTCCATTATTTTTCCGATCACTGATGTTAAGCTAACTGGTCTATAGTTCCCTAAACATGTTCTATCTCCATTCTTAAATATAGCTATTACGGTAGCTATCCACCAGTCCTCTGGCACGACACCTTTTTCTAATGTATTTTCCCCTTAGATTGTAAAATTGCCAATGTCGCTCCATTATTTAAGAAGGGTAAGAGAGATAAACCAGGAAATTATAGGCCTATTAGTCTAACGTCTGTTGTGGGGCAGTTACTAGAATCTGTTATTAGGGACAGAGTGACTGAGAACTTAAAGAAATATGAGCTGATCAGAGAGAGCCAGCGTGGATTTGTAAAGGGAAGTCATGTCTAACAAACATAGTTGAATATTTTAAGGAGGTAACAAATGTTATAGATAAGGGAGTGTCGATAGATGTTATTTATATGGACTTCCAGAAGGCATTGGAAAAGGTTCCACACAAGAGACTGTTAACAAAAATGAGAACACTTGGAATTGGAGACAACCTATGGCCATGGATAGGGAATTAGTTAGGAGCTAGGAGACAGAGATTGGGGATAATGGGGATGTACTCCAATTGGCAGGATGTGTCTAGTGGTGTCCCCCAGGAATCTGTACTGGGGTCTCAGCTTTTTACTATATTTATCAATGACTTAGAAGAAGGACTAGAGAGCCGTATATCCAGGTTTGCCGATGACACTAAGTTAGGTGGCACAGTAAATAGTGTAGATGGGAGCAGGAAGTCGCAAAGGGACATTGACAGATTAAGTGAGTGCGTAAAACTGTGGCATCAATGTCCCTTTAAGCTACGGGGTGAGGCAGCGCTCTGCAGCTCCCACGCAGCCGGCTCACTGGCTTTAAAATAAGAAAAACCACGCATGCGCGGAATTTTCAATGGGCCGCGCAGCCCCTTAAAGGGGCCGTGCATACAAAAAAAATTAAGGGGCACATTGTGTGGCAGATGGAATTTGACGTGGGAAAGTGTGAGGTCATCCACTTTGGACCTAAGGAAGATTGATCAGAATATTTACTAATTGGTGATAAGGTTGGAACGGTGGAGGAGCAAAGAGAGATTTAGGGGTTCATGTAGATAAATCACTAAAAGCCCAGGGCAGGTACAAAATAGAATTAAAACGGCGAATGGAATGTTGGGTTTATCTCGAGGGGGCTGGAATACAAAGGGGTAGAAGTTATGTGACTGTTATATAAAGCTCAGGTTAGACCCCATCTGGTGCTGTGTTCAGTTCTGGGCACCACACCTCAGTAATCCTAAAACAGCAATCAAATCATCTCTCAATCTTCTCTGTTCCAGTGAGAACATGACTAATTTACATAATCACTCCTCAAACTCCAATCCCTCCACCACCATAATCATTCTGGTTGCTCTCTTCTGTATCCTTTCAATAGCTGTAGTATCCTTTCTGTACTGCGGTGGCCAGACCTGCACACTGTATACTAAGTGCAGTCGCACCAATGATTTATAAAGTGGCAGGATTACCTCACTATGTCAGCTCAATATTTACCTTTTCACACATCCAAACATCTGAATTGATTTATTCATGGCCTCCGAGCATTGTTGCGATAGCTTCAATTTATTGTCCATGTACATTATTTTCTTTCCGTTTAAGTCATTGGGCTAAAAATTGGATCTAGCCACAAAACGGGCAGTGTTAAGGCCAAACTCAAAATGGTCTAGGTAGCACGCAAAATTCGTGCTCACTCCTCATGAACATGATTATAGTCATTATTTCAGCACTAAAACTGCTTCTCATTGGCTTAATGTTCAACTGGTGGACCAATATCGGGGCCAGTCTAATTCAAAGTCATGTGTGGCACTACTTAAAGGGGAGGTGCATTGATGCTACAGCACCTCATTGTCAGGGCAGTTGAAACTGGAGCTGCCCCAACAGGCACAGGCACCGGGACCGGCACCGGCACCGGCACATCATCGAAACTGGGACAGAGCCTGGAGGTTCTCTGACAAAGCTCTGGAGGCACTCGTTGTGGCCATGGAGAGGAGGCAGGCTGTACACTACCCCCAAAGTGGCAGGAAGCCCTCGCCATACACCTGCTGTACCATGTTGCAGGAGATAGCCGACCATGTAACGGCAGGTACTGTGGTGCCAAAGTCCACCATCCTGTGCAGGAAGGAGTTTAATGACCTCACACAGGTGGTCATTGTGAGTGAAGGCTTCAGCAAATGCCACATACCAACATCTGCACCACAAGCTTCACACACTGCTCAATGCACCACACACCCATCACTCACCTACCAACAATCTCTACCTATCACCACTCATACCACACAATCAGAGCTTCACTTCACCCTCACAACTTTACCACTGTTGCAACACTCACACCCACATCTCACACCTTGCACACACTGACAGCTATTCAACTGTGGCAGGCACATCACTGTTCGCAGTCAACCTCCTTTCTCCTCTGGTTCACAACAACACATTTTGAGTAATCATGAGACTTCGTATTGAATATATGGAACAGACTTTCTTGATACACAGTAAAGATGATCGGCCTTTAATCGTATACAGAGAGTGGCTTTACCGTTACAAGTTCTATCTTTCGAGCCGTCTGACAATCTGTTGAATACCGTGCTCCTTTTTCACCATATTTTGAATACATCTAAGTAAACTGTCATAGATAAGACTGTATGACGTATCTATTCCCCAAATCATTTGAAAACAGACTTTTCGTGTAAACAGTTTACAGTTGTTTACTTCAGAACGACTTCCCCTGCACGAGACTTCCTGATGTAACAGTTACTAACATCTTCGAAGGAAAAGCTTTGTCAACTACTCTCTGTAGCTAATGGATCCCTCCTCCCCATGTTTATTACCCTAAAACTAAACCACTCTTGGGGACATCATCGCTAATATTTATTCCCTTACACAAGCAATTTACATCTCAGAAAACAAGCAATGCATTCCTTTTACGACACTTCAAAGTCACCCTGTTTATATCGGAAAGCCTGGCAATGCATTCCTTTTGTTTTAAGATACAAAGAAGTTTGACTGTTAAACCTTTAACTTTCACAACGTCCAACAATAACCCAAACACATTACACCACACTCACTCACACACTTCTCTTTCTCTTGCAGGCCAAGCTGGCACATAATCGATGGGAGCAGCAGCAGACAGGCGAGGGGCAGGCGGACACGCAGGACTTCAGCCAGCTCGAGGAGCCAGTTCGCTAGCTAACTGGACGGCATGTGGTAGAGGCCATGGCAACCGGCGAGGTTGAAGCCCTTGGGGACAACAACAGTATCTTCATTCCTAATTGTTCTTCTCACATCCCACTTCCCCCTCATCCCAGAATCTCTTCTCACTTTCAAGCTTGAGAAGTCACACAACACCAGGTTATAGTCCATCAGATTTATTTAAAATTACAAGCTTTCGGAGCTCTCGCCCCTTCCTCAGGTAAAGTTACAATGAGTGAATCTACAATAATTCACAGTATATAAACACAGAAACTGCAGAGATACAATCTTTCAGGGAAGGTGTCCTTACATCTGTTGGACTATAACCTGGTGTTGTGCGACTTCTCATTTTTGTCCACCCCAGTCCAACGCCGGCATCTCCGCATCATGACCACTTTCAAGCTGTTCATCTTGCTTCCCCGCACCCCCCTCCCCTCACCACAGCCCGACACTTGTGCCTTTCTGCTTTCAGATAATCAACAAGCACCCGAGCAGCCTGTCGCCGAGGTCATGGAAGAGAGCGAGAGGGGAGACAAGGAGGAAGAAGACACTGTGTCACTGCATTTGTCACTCGCAGACACCAGCTCAGAAACTGCCACTACGCATACGTTAGAGGCTAGTGTAGAAGCGGGATCTGCACAGGATGAGACACCGGGCACAAGTGGGCTGCAGCAAGGCCGGGGGAAAAGGTAGCTCAGGGCCAGCTCCCCAGATGGCGAGTTCGCTCACGAGTTCTGCTGCACAGGACTCAGATGAGGAACCCGATGGGTCGGCCTTCAGAAGAAGGGTGATGGGCATGCTCACCGAATTGCAAGGTAAAATGGCAATCCAGCCAGAGAGACTCTAGGCAATGTCAAGGAGCGTGGCGGAGTCGGCCTCCAACATTGCACGGGGCTCTGTGCAGAGCTTGGAGCCCAGTATTTCCAGCCTGGAAATGATGGCACACTCCCAAAGAGACCGTGTCAACCCAGACGTGATGTTGCGCATGATGGTCAATGTCGCAGCTTCTATTGTAGCACAGGCAGAACTGATCCAATGTCTTATTGCCGGTGCGGAAGCTCAGACTGCTCTCATGAAGTCTCAGCATGATGCCACCCAAGCTCAGACCGCTGTCATGCAGTTGCAGCTTGAAGCCCACCAAGTTCTGACTGCTGCCAGCATGGCTGGGTCTACCACTGTCGACCGGGGCTTGCAGGGTGCTGCAACAGGTTGCTAGGAATGCTGAAGCGCCGTCCCAGGTAAGTAGCAGTGGGTCAGTGGAGCAGGACCTTGCTATTCTCTCTCAAGATGACAGCATTCCTGGACCCACCACTGCCACTCCGCCACTGCTCTTGATGCTGACTGTCAGCCAGCCCAGGCTGCTGCCGAGGTGGAGCAGTCTACAGGCGGGGCTTCTGGGGCCAGAGCTGCTCGAGGTCATCCTGCAAGGCCATCTGAAGTCTCCCGCATATAGACTCAGCAGCCTTCCACCAGCTATACTGCAGCCACTGGGGGAGCACTTCGTAGGAGCACCAGTGTCCGAAAAGGCACACAAATGACAGGCACTAAGGGATTGCACAAGGTTGATTAGTCAATATTTTTCCTGTAAATATATGTTATCTGATTTGTAATAAATATATTAATTTTGTTTGGAATCTTTTCTGGTGTCTCTCATTTCAGCTTTGTGCCCAGGAGGACGCTCTGATATTCCGTGATACAGGGATGGTCTGATAGGGATGTGGTGAGTAACGGGGAGTTTCATTCATTGGAATCGGAGTCTGCTGAGCCGTTCAGAGAGCCCGTCCGGAAGGGGGATTGGCTGCCTGCCTCCTGCCTGTTTCCTCCCTCCCTCCTCCTCTTGCTCGTTCTCCTCTCCCTTGTCCTCCTCCTGAGGTGGTCCCGCAATCCCTGGTGGCAAGGGCTGCGCCCTCATGATGGCCGAGTTGTGATTCATGCAGCAGACCACCACAAAATGGGACACCCACTCTGCTGAGTAGTGCAGGGCTCCTCCTGAGAGGTCAAGGCAGTGGAACCGTTGCTTCAGCAGCTCGATGGTCTGCGTGATGTTATTCCTTGTGGAAGCATTATATGAGTGCTGGGCACGAGTGTTGGGATTGCGGAGAGGAGTCAGGAGCCAGGTGGACAGCGGGTAGTCCTTATCTACAAGCAGCCACCCTCGAGTTTGCTGTGGTGGCTGGAAGATTACTGGCACACCGCTCGGACACAGTGTGTATGCATCATGGCTGTTGCCAGGATAGCGGGAATTGACATTGAGGAATCACTGGGCGTGGTCACACACCATCTGCTCATTAAGTGAGTAGTAGCCTTTGTAGGCTTCACAAAATCCCCCAGAAACTCGAACAGAACCCTAAAGGGGGTGATTTTTGGATTTTTATACGAATTTGGGATGATGGGACCTAAATGAAGTGATTTGAGGTCAAAACCTCAGTTTTGGACATTTTTAAGGATCAGGGAAGAAAAACCCTGAGGAAAATGACTTTGGAAAAATACTATGGGGTAGAAATTAGGTCGCGCCCCATTTGGGGCGCAAATATCGTCCGGACGCAAATATTAGCGCCTGGCGCTAATTATCGGCACTGACAGGAAACTTCACTTTTACCGCCCCGGGAGGTGAGTGGAGCGCTAAAGCAGGCGCTGCACACCTCTCTTAAGGCGCAAAGGCCAAGGAGTGAGGCGCTAACTCAGCGCACGAGCGCAGCGCAGCTGCTGCCAGTTAGCGAGGGAACACAGACACACTGGCGCCGGCCACTTCTTAAAGCGGGGGGGGCCACTTGCTCCCCAGCCACACCCTGCTCATTGCAGCCTTGAATCTCAGCCTGGAGAGACCTGTAATCCATTTTGCTGCCAAGCATGGAGAGGGTGAGAGAACGCGCTCATCGCTTCACCGAGCGGGCCTTGGATGCTCTGGTTGACGCAGTGTAGCGCAGACGATGTATGCTGTTCCCTGAGAGTGGCAGGAGGCCTTTGCCACGCGAGTTCAGAAGAGTGTGGAGGGAGGTGGCTCAGAGCGTCTCCTCCAGGAGCATGGTGCCCAGGACCCATACTCAATGCCGCAAAAAGTTCAACGACCTCACTCGGGTCGTCAGGGTGAGTGGCTTTTTCTCAATACCTCTCCATCCCTCCATCTCAACCTCACTCTATGGCCAGAGGGTCTTAAAACCCCAATGCACAACACTCATCCAACACCTATGGCCCTTTCATCAAACACACACACACATTCCACACTTTGCATACAGTAAGGGCTATTCACCTATGGGAGGCACATCAGGCAAGACCATGGCTGCATATTGTAAGGGCTATTCACCTATGGGAGGCACATCAGGCAAGACCATGGCTGTATATTGTAAGGGCTATTCACCTATGGGAGGCACATCAGGCAAGACCATGGCTGTATATTGTAAGGGCTATTCACCTATGGGAGGCACATCAGGCAAGACCATGGCTGCATATTGTAAGGGCTATTCACCTATGGGAGGCACATCAGGCAAGACCATGGCTGTATATTTACTCAGATGCTGTCCTTTTTCTTGCGAGCTAAGCTGGCTCATAATCGGAGACAGCAGCAACGGACGGGTGGAGGGCGGCTTCAGCTGCAACCCCTCAGCGATCTGGAGGAGCGCGTCCACAGGATTGTGGCAAGCCGGGTGATCGGTCCCGTCGCCACTGGAGACGCCGACCCCGTTGTGGACAGCAATGGTAAGGTCATCACCTTTTTGTCCTCTGTCCTTCCACTTGTCCCTCACAATACCAGCCTTTGACACTTTCAATCCAACTTGCTAACTCGCTGCACTTATTCCTCCCTTACTGCCACCCTGTCCTCACGCTAAAGCCACTCTTGTACCTCCCTGCTTTCAGATGGTGATTCACCAGCTGAGGAGACGGGCCCTGAAGCTGCCACTGGGAGTGATGCTGCAGCTGAGGAGGAAGAGGAAGCCAGAGCATCAGTGCCACCCTCTCCCGAGGAAGCCCATGTCCACACTGGGAACACGCCTTCCCCGGAGGGGAGCAGGGGGGAAGGGGCTGATGATGGTGAAGCTCCAGGACCCAGCGGGCTGCAGCAACGCCATGGGGGGGGGTAGGGAAGAACGGGGGCCTTCTCCCCAGAGGGAGAGTATGCCAGACACTCCTACTGCAATGGACGCAGAGGAGGAGCGGCTGATTGCAGAAATGAACACCCAGGCGGTGGGCATGCACACTGAGCTCATGGGTGCAGTGGGAAGGGTGCCCGAATGCATTGAGTCACTGGCAAGGAGTGTGGAGCACTTCGCTGTAGCACAGGCGGATGCCACACTAACGCTTAGTGCTGCAATTCAGTCACTGGCTGCCGTGATCCCACCTCTGACTGCTCTCATACAGACTCAGATGGAGGCCACGCGAGCACAGACTGCTGCCAACCTCGATGGTTCGTGCACATGTCCCCGGGGCTGTCACCGCGCCGCAGCAGGCCAGCAATCTGTTCTCCGGCAGATTGCTCCGGATGCTGAAGTGCTGCCCCGTGGGAGTGCCAGTGTGTCAGGCGAGCAGGGAGTTGCTGGCCTCTCTCACGATGACAGCATTCCTGCTGCCAACACTGTCACTTCTCCACTGCACTTGCCACCGCCTGTAGGACAGACTGCTGCCGCCCATGCAGAGTTGGTGCAGTCTGCAGCCGGGCCCTCCAGGCCCAGAAGTGGTCGAGGCCGTCCTTCAGGGGCATCTGCAGTGTCAGGGTCTGACGAGCAGCAGCCTTCCACCAGCCTTGCTGCAGCCACTGAGGTCCCATTACGGAGGAGCAGTAGGGTTAGAAGGGGGGAAGTGCGCAAGGGAAGGAGATCACCCTCGAAGGGCAAAAAGTAGGAGGTGTGCCAAAATGCTGGTCATTTTTTTATTAAAGGCCGAGGTTCATGGTCCAACTTTTGTTTAGTGTTTTGGACATTATCTCCAGGTTGTGAGAACCAGTTATGTTATTGACTGTTTTTTTGTGTTTATTTCTATGAGTTTGTCATGAGGAATTGACACACACAGAGTTTGTAAAATAAATAAGTTTCTGTATTCAAAATATACATGGCTGGTGGTTGGAATTATTGGTGCCTTGGCCGGCTTAGGGGTTGCGTGCTGGGTTGATTAGTGTTTGTAGCAATGGCAGGGGCCCTAGAAGCGGCTTGCTATTAGTCGTTGACGGACGGCCCTTGCAGTTTGACCATTGTGGGCCACCCTCCTGCCTTGGTGCTGCTGATGATCATCGTCCTCGTCCTCTTCCTCCTCTTCCTCCTCCTCCTCTGGTGGTGCTACAAGGCCTGGTGGCATTGGCTGGGTCCTGAGGATTGCCATGTTGTGCAACATGCAGCACACGACTACGAAGTTCGAAACTTGCTCAGGCGAGTACTGCAGGGCTCCTCCGGAATGGTCCAGACAGCGGAACCATTGTTTCAGCACGCCGATTGTGCGCTCAATAATGTTCCTGGTTGCTTGATGGCTTTCATTGTACCGCAGCTCAGCAGGGGTGTTTGGCGTACGGAGCGGTGTCATCAGCCAGGTGCTCAATGCGTACCCCTTGTCCCCCAGAAGCCAACCAACTGGCTGATGCGGTGCCTCGAAAACTTCTGCCACAGTAGTCTGGCGCAGGATGAAAGCATCGTGGCAGCTGCCCGGATAGTGGGCATTGACAGCGAGTATCACCTGTCTGTGGTCACAGACCAACTGCACATTCAAGGAATGGAACCCCTTTCTGTTCCTGAATTCCTCTGCATTCTCTCGCAGAGCACGCAAAGCCACATGCGTGCAGTCAATGGCGCCCTGCACCATGGGGAAGCCCGCTACCCTCGCAAAGCCCAGAGCACGGTCACGCTGCTTGTCTGGGGTCATAGGGAAAGAGATGAAGTCTCGTCTCCTTCTGAAGAGGGCATTGGTGACCTGCCGGATGCAGCGATGCATCGCAAACTGGGAGATATTGGCGAGGTCCCCAACAGCAGCTTGGAATGAGCCAGTGGCGTAGAAGTTCAAAGCCACTGTGACCTTCACTGCCACCGACAGAGACGTCCTGGACCTCAGCTGAGGCTGCAGATCTGGCTGCAGCAGGTGGCAGAGCTCAGTGACCACCTCCTTGCTGAATCGCAGCCTCCGCAAACACAGCTCCTCGGACATATGGATGTAGGAGAGCTGTTCACGATATACCCTGGGAGGGTAAGCTCTCCTGTACATGCGCCTGATGGCCCTCCTCCGTCTGGCCATCATTGCCACTCTCTGTCTGCGTCTCTGTATCCTCTGATTCAGCTGGAGCAGGACGACGCCCCCAATCATTGCAGCCCCCATATTCTCTTTGCCAGAAAAGTAATGAGGTACAGCAACTAAAGTAGCAACAAAGTTAGGATGAATAGGCAAAACTACCTCACAAAGCGTTGAGTCAATGTAGAAGTCTCTCTCTCTCTCTCTCCGAATCTCTCTCTCTCTCTCAGAACGAGTGGTGCATAAATGTCGACCACAGAAAAAGACAGGAAGAGGCCCCCTTTAAATAGCGCCCCCCCCCAGCCCCACACCGATTGATAACGTTCCAGTCTTCCGGTCATTGGAAGCGCCAGGCGGTAAGGCAGGGGGCGCCACTCAATTTCCGCTCCGGGGCGCCCCAAGGGCGTTGCACCATGGAATGACGACACAATCTGCGCGCGCAGGTGGTCGCAGCGGTAAGTTTTAGCGCCGCCGCACAATCTCAAGTTAAGTTCTCGAGCGGCGCAAACAGCGCTGCGCCGGGGCGTTAGCGGCTTAACGCCCCATTAGCGCCCTCTTAAGGCACTAACGGGAGGCGCAACCAAGTGAATTTTTACCCCTATATCTTTAAAAGTGCCATTGGGAAAACCTGCAGTCACAGAAACTCCACAGGCTGCAGGAAAGACTGTGGTGAGGCAGTGGACAGCTTTTGGGTATTGGGGCCCAGTGAAGCTGTCTGGGAAATGTTTGCACTGCAATCCAACCAGGGAGGAAGAGCCTCACCCAAAACCTCACATACACATCCAAAAATGAATAATCCAAGACCCCTTTTGAAATCTCCAGGCCCAAACAGGATGCTAGAAGCCTAAAAACAATAAAACATCTCGTACATCCATTAACCCATCAAAAACCAATCAGCCAAGTATCTACAGGGACAGATTAACAAGCCCGCCAAAAACCTAAGACAACAGGGACGAGATTTGGCGCGTAGATAAAGGCCCTGCCTAAATGGGAGACATCGGAAGCCATCAGGACAAATTAACACCAAGTTAAAATCATCAAAACTTAATGAGCACGCCAAAACCTAAGACAATGGAATGAACAGGCCTCAACTGAAACCTAAATCACTTCAACGAGAAACCGATTTAGTAAAGGGGTTTTGACGCGAAAAATACAATAGGCCTGAACAGTATAATTGAGGGCCTAATCCCCCAAGAAAGTTAGTTAGAGCAAGACACAGCAAGTTACTCACCGCTACAGGAGCCACACGACACGAACAGGAGGAAGGAAGAAGCAGCAAGGAGTTCCACAGTTCTGCAAGAAGGCAGTTCCACAGCTCGGAAGAAGACAGTTTAAACAGAGGCAGAGTTCAACAGAAAGAAGTACAACAAAGAAGGCCAACAGTTCAAGAGACCAGAGCGACCGCCTCAGTTTCCATTGGGCACCTCGAGGCAACAAGGGCCTTACGAAACCTTTTACTCAAAAGACTCTAAACCCTAACTCTCAACTGTCAAGAATTGTCATTTGGTGAGCATTATCCCTGATCCTTTGGAATTACACCTAGCTAGACAGTGGGATTGGGAGGGATACCGGTTTTTGTAATTTGTTTTTCTCCCTCGCCAGTCCCGTGTGTACCCAAACCTGTGTTTAAGCATTAATAGTGTTTTAAGTTTGTTACCCTTTTCTTTTAATAAAGTCAAAATTCTTTCAGCAAAACCTGTTGTCTACTGCATCTTTGTTCACAACCCCTAAATAAGTCCAAGGTCTAGAACCAGGAGCGTGGGAGCGATTCGAACTGCTCACTGAGTCAGAGGTGAGGCTGACCGTACCACACCACCCCCTACACCTTTGTGGTTACAGAAGATCTCAGGATTGTTATGCGGCGCCCGCAAAGCCACGTGTGTGCAGTTGATGGCACCCTGCACCATGGGGAAGTCCATTATCCTGGCAAAGCCACATGAGCACTTGTCTTGCTTCTCTCTGCTCAGAGAGAAGACAACATATTCCCTTCTCCTGATGTAGAGAGCCTCAGTGACCTCCCAGATGCAGCGATGGAGAGTGACCTTGACTGCCACTGGGAGCGCCGTGTTCGCCCTGCTCTCAGGCTGCAGGTCTGGTTGCAGGTGGTGGCAGAGTTCTGTGACCACATCCTTGGTGAAGCGTGGCCTGCTCCTCGATAAAGTGGAGATAGGAGAAGTGCTCTCTGAAGACACGAGATGGGTAAGGCCTCCTGTTGAGAGCCCTCCTCCTCCTCCCTCTGCGCGCATCTTTTCATCTTCTTCGTTGCCTCCGCTCCCTCTCTCCAAGAACCTGGAGTGCGATGTCGACTGCCAGTAGAGCCCCCATGACTGTGAGCAAGTGTTGTGAGCAGAAGCCATTAAATAATAATGAAGGCGTCTGCATTTTCAACAACACTCCCTATTATCTTTGTACCTTACAAGAAGTTAATAAAACTGGTGGAGCTGCAGAAAGTAGCACAGAGCCAGTCAAACTGCATAAACCTGTCAGGTGCAAGTGATTGCCGATGATCCCTTTAAATACCACTGCTGGAGCCTGCTTCCTGCTTCCCAATGCTTGCTCTGCTTGTTGTTGTTAAGGCATGCCGGTAAGTGCAGTGACAATATCCAATGTTGCAGATCAGGCTTCAAGTGAGCGTTGCGCACTCACTGATGTCACGATCTGCTTAATTTCAATCACTTCAGCGGTGGCTTCTATCGGCAGCACTGCTGGTCATCTCAAAATGGCAGCCACCGTGGGACCTGCTGCCAACAGATGGAAGAGCGGTGGCCGCCATTTTTTTCGCCCGATTATGGCGGTAACAGGTGGCGTTAAACACCCGAATTTCTAGACCATAGTCCCTTCCTGGATTTTTTTGTCCCCATGTTAAACACTTTACATTTCTCTACATTGAATTTCATCAGGAATTTGTCAACCTAAATCCCAATTAGTATCATCTGCAAATTTAGCCATTGTGCTTGTGACTCCTAACTGCTGATCATTTATGAAGATATTAAACAAAAGAGGTCCCAAAACAGACCCTTGTATGACCTCACTGGTAACTTTTTCCCAGGCTGATGACAATCCCTGTACCACCACCCCCTGGGTTCTATTGGTCAACCAATTACTAATGTTATACCACTATTCAATAAAGGGGAGAGGGATAAACCAGGAAACAAAAGCCAGTCAGTCTAACATCGGTGGTCGGGAAATTATTGGAAACCATTATCAGGTTCAAAATAAACTTTTATTTGGAAAGGCATGGGTTAATCAAGCAGAGCCAGCATGGATTTGTTAAAGGCAAATTGTGTCTGACTAGCTTGATTGAATTCTTTGATGAGGTATCAGAGAAGTTTGATCAAGGTAGTGCAGTAGATGTTTATATATTAACTTTCGGAAGCCATTCGACAAAGTGCCACAAAGGAGGCTTATTAAGAAGATGGAACACGATGGGATTAAGGGGAAAGTGGTGGTAGCGATACAACATTGGCTCAGTTACCGGAAGCAAAGCGTGGTGGCTGATTGATGTTTTTCAGACTGGGATGTGGTTTGCTGTGGTTTTCCCCAAGGGTCAGTTTTCGGTCCATTACACTTTTTAATTTTTATAAACAACCTAGATTGGGTGTAGGGAGCAGCTTTACAAAGTTTGCAGAGGATACGAAACTTGGCAACGTAGTAGCTAGTGATGAGGATAGTTGTAGACTTCAGGATGTCATAGACAGGATGGTGAAATGGGCAAAAGCGTGGCAGATGGAGTTCAATGCGGAGAAGTGTGAAGTGATGCAATTTGGGAGGATTAATATGGAAAAACAGTATTCTATAAATGGCACAATTTTGAACAGTGTTGATGACAACCTTGATGTCCATATACACAAATCCTTAAATGTGGCAGGGCAAGTTGATAAGGTGGTTAAAAAGCATATGGGTTACTTGGGTTTATAAATAGAGGCATAGAATATAAAAGCAAAGAGATCATGCTGGAATGTGATTATTCACTGGGTAAGTAAATTCTGACAGGTCTGGACAAACTAGATGCAGGAAGAATGTTCCCGATGGTCGGAGAGTCCAGAACCAGGGGTCATAATCTAAGGATAACGGGTAAGCTATTTAGGACAGAAATGAGGAAGAATTTCTTCACCCAGAGAGTGGTGAACCTGTGGAATTTTCTACCACAGAAGGTAGTTGAGGCCAAGTCATTAAATATATTCAAGAATGAGTTAGATATATTTCTTAAATCTAAAGGTATTAAGGGATATGGGGAGAAGGCAGGTACAGGGTACTGAGTTTGGATGATCAGCCATGATCTCATCGAATGGCGGAGCAGGCTCGAGGGGCCGAATGGCCTACTCCTGCTCCTATCTTCTATGTTTCTATGTTTCTATGTAAGCTGCCGACCTCATTACAGCCTTGGTCCAAACATGGACAAAGGAGCTGAATTCCAGAGGTGAGGTGAGACTGACTGCCCTTGACATCAAGGCAGCATTTGACCGAGTGTGGAATCAAGGAGTTCCTGAGGGCAGTGTCCTAGGCCCAACCATCTTCAGCTGCTTCATCAATCACCTTCCCTCCAACATAAGTTCAGAAATGGGGATGTTCGCTGATGACTGTACAGTGTTCAGTGCCATTCTCAACTCCTCAGATAATGAAGCCGTCCATGCCCGCATGCAAAAAGACCTGGACGACGTTCAGGCTTGGGCTGTTAAGTGGCAGGTAACATTCGCACCACAGAAGTGCCAGGCAATGACTATCTTCAACAAGCAAGAGTCTCAACACCGCCCCTTGATATTCAATGGCATTACCATCACCGATTCCCCCACCATCAATATCCTGGGGGTCACCATTGACCAGAAACATAACAGGAGCAGCCACATAAATACTGTGGCAACAAGTGCAGGTCAGAGGCTAGGTATTCCGCGGTGAGTGTCTCACCTCCTGACTCCCCAAAGCCTTTCCACCATCTACAAGGCACAAGTAAGCAGTGTGATGGAATACTCTCCACTTGCCTGGATGAGTGCAGCTCCAACAACACTCAAGAAGCTCGACACCATCCAGGACAAAGCAGCCTGCTTGATTGGCACCCCCGCTATCATCTTAAACATTCACTCCCTCCACCACCGGCGCACCGTGGCTGCAGTGTGTGCCATCTACAAGATGCACTGCAGCAACTCGCCAAGGCTTCTTCGACAGCACTTCCCAAACCCGCGACCTCTTCCACCTAGAAGGACAAGGGCAGTAGATGCATGGGAATACCACCACCTCCAAGTTCACCTCCAAGTCACACATCATCCTGACTTAGAAATATATCGCCGATCCTTCATCGTCGCTGGATCAAAATCCTGGAAATCCCTCCCTAACAACACTGTGGGAGTACCTTCACCACATGGACTGCAGCAGTTCAAGAAGGCGGCTAACCACCACCTTCTCAAGGACAATTAGGGATGGGCAATAAAAGCTGGCGTTGCCTGCGACGCCCACATCCCATTAAAAACAAATTTTAAAAAAGCCTCAGCTGGAGTATTGTGGACAATTCTGGGCACCACACTTCAGGAAAGATGTAAACGCCTTGGAAAGGGTACAGAGGAGGTTTACCAGGATGTTACCATCTACAAGATGCACTGCAGCAACTTGCCAAGGCTTCTTTGACAGCACCTCACAAATCCGTGACCTCTACCTGTTACCGTCTAGGTTTATCTCTCCTTTAGTTCATCTTTCTGTTTCCAATCTCCTTTCCTGGTTTCCCATCTGCTGTTTTCCCTGTCTCCCAAGATTGCCCTTGTGATACCGTGCATTCTAGAGTTTGTGTCGACATGTCCCTGTGCTTCATACAGTGTGTTCCAGCTCAATGTTTGTCAATCTCACTCCGTGTTAATGTGGATTTCATGTCTATCAGCTGTCCCGCTGTATCACTCACTGTACTCAGTCACACATTTATCTATCTCCCTCTGGGGTGTCTCTCTCTATATCACTCACTGTACTCAGTCACGCCTTTATCTATCTCCCTCTGCTGGTGTCTCTCTCTATATCACTCACTGTACTCAGTCACACTTTTATCTATCTCCCTCTGCTGGTGTCCCTCTCTCTATATCACTCACTGTACTCAGTCACACCTTTATCTGTCTCCCTCTGCTAGTGACTCTGTCACACCTTTATCTATCTCCCTCTGCTGGTGTCTCTCTCTATATCACTCACTGTACTCAGTCACACCATTAGAATCATAGGCAGAGAAATTCATTACAGCCCCATTTGGGTCGCTGAAACTTTGAAAACTGAAAATCTAGCGCCAGGCGCTAATCAATCTCGCCTCCGCGAAATTCAGTTGTAGCGCTCCAAGAGGGAAGTGGAGCGCTAAATCAAGCGCTAACCACTTCTCTTAGGGCGCTAAATTCCGAGAGCGGGGCAGTACCAGCAGAGCGCTAAACAATTTGGAGCGCATTGCAGACGGCAATCTTCAGTCACAGAGGCTGCTTCCTTCACTTAAAGGGAAGGGACAATACTGCATCAGAAGCTATTTGTCGGCTCTGCTGTCTTGCACGGCGACTGCCAATACAGCCCCAAACACTGTCACCAAGTGGGGGGGTTGGACATCCCGCAACAATGAAAGATTGAAAACTTTGTGCAGGCACCGGACTGGTGCAAATAATAACGGTTCAGTGATCAGAAAACCATTCCCTTTAATTACCGCTCCCGAAGCGGCCATCTGACTTCAGAACGTCACCTCTTGCTGGCGTTGTCAGCGCGAGGCGATAATACAGGGGGCAAAAATCAATTGCACAACCGGGGCACTAACAGGGCGGTGTGCACTTGATGATGTCACGATCAGTGAGTCGCTAGAGGCCCAGGCGGCGAGAGTTAGCGCCAGCGCTAAACCGGCACTGAAGTTCGCAGGTGTTGTAGCATTTGCCGCGCCCGGTTGCTAACCCCCTTAGCGCCCTGTTAGCGCACTGCCAGGCACTAACGGGAGGCGCTAACATACCGAATTTAGCAGCCATAGAATCGTACAGCACAGAAGGAGGTCATTCGGCCCATCGTGCCTGTGCCGACTCTTTGAAAGAGCCGTCCAATTAAGTCCCACTCCCCGGCTCTTTCCCCATAGCCCAACAAATTGGTCTTCTTCAAATACATGTCAAATTGCCTTTTAAAATTCCTTGTGGTATCTGATTCCACCACCCTTTCAGTTAGTGTACTCGAGATCTTAAAAACCCTCTGTGAGAAGAAATTTCTCCTCGTTTTCCCTCTACTTCTTTTGCCAAATATTTTAAATCTCTGACCTCTACTCACCGACCCACTTGCCAGAGGCCCTTGACACCCTTCCTATAGTGTGGGGCCCAGAATTGTACACAATACTCCAGCTGAGGCCTAACCAGCGATTTGTAAAGGTTTAGCATGACTTCCTTCCCCTATTTACAAAGCTAAGTATCCCATACGCTTCCTTAATTGCCTTATCAACTTGCCCTGCACCTTCAAGGATTTGTGAATATGCACCCCAGGTCCCTCTGCTCTTGCACCCCCCTCATTATAGTACCAGTTAGATTACACTGCCTCTCCATGTTATTTCTTCCAAAGTGCATCACTTCACACTTATCCACATTAAATTACATCTGCCATGTGTCTGCCCATCTAACCAGTCTGTCTCTGTCCTCCTGATGTCTGCTACTCTCCTGCGCACTATTTACTACATTGCCAAGTTTTGTATCATCCGCAAATTTAGAAATTGTACTCCCAATACCCAAGTCCAGGTCATTTATATACAACAGGAAAAGCAATGATCCTAATATCGACCCCGGGGGGACCCCACTGCACACTTCTCTTCAGTTAGAAAAACATCCGTTCACCACTACTGTCTGCCTCCTATCCCTGAGCCAATTGCGTACCCAAGTTACCGCTGTCCCTTTAATACTGTGTGACTCTATTTTCCGAATAAATCTCTTATGAGATATTTTATCAAATGCCTTTCGAAAGTCCATATATACATCTATGGACTACATTAGTCAGACCTCCCTCTACTGTTGTCACTCTCTATCACTGTGCTCAGTCTCACCTTAATCGACCCCCCTCTGCTGGTCTCTCAGAATCACTCACTGTACTCAGTCACATCGTTATCTATCTCTAGGGAATAAAAAAGAAACTAGTGAGGGATATCAAAAACCCAAAAAGTTTTTACAATTATTTGAGAAGAAAAGGGTAGTCAAGGGTAAAGTGGGCCCTTTAAATACAGCTGCAGGTAATATTGCAAATGAAAATAAGGAAATGGCAGACTTGTTGAATAATTACTTAGGCCGGAATTTTACCGGCGCTGAGAGGACGGAATCGAAGGCGGGTCAGCTGTGAAATTTGAAATGATTGACAGCGGGTCTGGTCCCCACTGTCAACCTGCCTCCACGATAGTCTCCCAGCTGTTGGGTCTGTCAGCGCTGAACAGACCCAACACCAAGCAGTGGGGGAGGTAATTTAGATTATTAAGAGCTTGTTACCAGGCACTTAAAAACTATTTTAAGCTCACCTTTAGATTTTAGGAGTTCGCCAATGGATTCCATGCTGCTCGGGGATCAGGTCAGGTAAGGAGGTCGGGTGTTGAGTCAGCATGTGATGATTTCTTAACTTGACAGCTGCAAATGGTCTATAAAAGCTCCCAGGTCATAGGTGTTCACTTTCCAAGGTTAGAAGCTGTTGCTTACTACATTTGGAAGACAGGTTGAGCTTTATGCAGCTTGCAAGTGTTTGGAGCAAACTCTCTATCCAGTGTCACCTCATTGGAGCAACCACTCTCAGCATTGACAGATCACCTCCTGTCATCTCAAACTCACCTGCCATCTATTCCATCAGCATCGGTGCCCTTGAAAATATCTCACCTTGGTCCTCAGAATCCCACCACGATCAGCCCAAATACCAGCAGCACCAGGCACACCAGCAGCACCAACAACAACACCATTCTTCTCCGCAATCAACTGATGCTGCACAGGACACAAGGCATCATCACCCGTTCACATAACTGCCCGGGATGCCAGGGATGGCCTCACCATTGCCAGATTTACTTCACTTGACGCTGTTCACCTTGGCTGCCACATGATGCGCCAGGTTAGCACCACCCCACACCAGCACCATAAAGCATCCCTACAATGTCCAAGCCGTTCCTTTCACACTCATCAACACTACGGGGGTTACCATTATGTCTCACCATTCACTGCAACTCACTAAGCCACTTCCAAAGGTTCACACAAATCTGTCCAAGAAGGCGAAGTGTTGAAAATAAAGATTTCAATGTTTGACACCAAATTAACAGAAACGTTACATGAACATTTTTTAACACACACAAGTGCCTACTCTTGTGTGTTGTTGGTTGGTATGCTTGCACTAGGATGAGGGTGATGTGATGGGTGGCTAGTGAGATGGGGAATTGATAATGTAGATAGAGAGGGATGGGTGGTGGTGCAAGGTAATTTGGTGTGAGTAAGGATGTGCAGGAGTAGGGTAGGGAAGGCAGAGTGATGGGGATGTGATGAGTGGCACAGCAGGATGCGGCTGAGTGTGGTTTTGCAGTAATGTTTCGTGATCTATTGAGATCATTGAAAGGTTTGCGCCACTGCACCCAGGTCCTCCTGACGATATCCCTGCTTGTGTCCTCCTGTGCAATGTGCAACCAGGCTGCGTTGGTCTCCTGGGGAGGTGTCTTCTGCCCTTGGATGGGAAGAGAACCTCCCTGTGTGCTGTGACTCCCTCCATAATAAAGAAAGACTTGCATTTATATAGCACCTTTCATGATCACCAGATGTCTCAAAGCGCTTTACAGCCAATGAAGTACTTTTGAAGCGTAGTCACTGTTGTAATGTGGGAAACGCGGCAGCCAATTTACGCACAGCAAGCTCCCACAAACTGCAATGTGATAATGATCAGATAATCTGTTTTTGTTCTGTTGGTTGAGGGATAAATATTGGCCAGGGCACTGGGGATAACTCCCCTGCTCTTCTTCAAAATAGTACCATGGGATCTTTTACGTCCACTTGAGAGGGCAGACGGGGCCTCGGTTAAACGTCTCATCCGAAAGACGACACATGCAACAGTGCAGCGCTCTCTCAGCACTGCACTGGGGTGTCAACCTTGATTTATGGGCTCAAGTCATGGAGGTTGTCATGGGAGAGCCTGGGTGCAGCCGTGCACCTTTGTGCAGTGCTTGTCAGTGTTTGCAGTACCTCAATGCTGTAGAACACTGACAGCAGAACTGTCAAAATGAATGTAGCCATGGTCCCTTTAAGGAAACCGGCTGATGACGCATCATCAAATGATGTCATCAGCCCCGCTTCCTTTTAATTGGCCAGGAACCTCGCTGGGCGGGCTTAACAAGCCCAATCATCGTAAAATCACTTCAACAGAGTGGGCTGGAGCCGGGAGCAGGCTGGAAACTCGCTACAGACCCTGGCGACACCGAACCCGCCTTGGTAGGTGAAATTGCGGCCTTTGTGTCAGGCTTCACAGTAGAGGAAAGGGGTAATATACCTGAAATTCCAGGGAAATTAATGAGAATCAAGGATTACAACTCACTAAGTTTAACGTAAGCAAGAAAACAGTATTAGAAAAAATAATGGCACTGAAGAGTGAGAAATCCCCAGGACCTGATGGTTTCCACCCTAGGGTTTTAACGGAGGTAGGTGAGGAAATTGCAAGGCTTTAGCCATAACCTTGCAAAGTTCTCTCATTTCAGAAACTGTCCATTTAGATTGGAAAATTGCAAATGTAACTCCATCATTTCAGAAAGGTGAGGGAGAGAAACCAGGAAATTATTGACCGTTAGTCTAACATCTGTCATGGGGATGTTATTGGAATCTATAATTAAGGACAGAGTGACTGAGCACTTAGAGAAATGTGAGCTGATTATAGAGAGCCAACGTGGATTTTTAAAGGGTAGGTAACGAACCTAATTGAATTTTTTGAGGAAGTAACTAAAGTAGTGGACGGGGAATTGTCTATGGATGCAGTTTATATGGACTTCCAGAAGGCATTCGATAAGGTTCCATATAAGAGACTGTTAACTAAAATTAAAGCTCATAGGGGAAAAATTCAGTTGGTTGTGCCTCCCGTTAGCGCCTTAAGAGGGCGCTAATGGGGCGCAAAGCATCTAGCGCCCAGGCGCGGCGAAGGTTGCGTCGCTCGTGAAATTAACTAGACATTTTGCGGCGGCGCTAAACACTACCGCCATGATCTCCTGCGCCGGCAGATCGTGACGTCAGTCGAGTGCGCAACGCCCCGGTATCGCCCCGGAGCGGATATTGAGTGGCGCCCCCTGCCTTACCGCCTGACGCTAGCAACGACAGTTTGAGTGGAGCGTTCTGCAGTCATGAAGGGAAAGGGGGAGCGCTATTTAAAGGTGACCGCTTCCTGCCTTTTATTGTTGGTGCCATTTTTGAACTACGCATTCTGAGAGAGAGAGAGAGAGAGAGAGACTTCTGGTGAGTTTCAACGTTGTGTGAAGGAGTTTTGGGTACTGAGTAGCACTTTGCAGGTTCATTTTGATTTGCCATTCCTTGTATCGATTTAGAAGAGATTGTGGGGGCTGCACTCTGAGCTCTTTGCCTGGTACTCTCCATTGTTCTTTCCAGCAGATTTGATGTGCAGGTCTCTCCAGGCCGAGATTCAAGGCTACAATTAGCAGGATGTGGCTGGAAAGTGAGATAAACCATCCCCTTTAAGAACTGGCCCGGGCCATTGTGTGTGTGTTCCATTGCTGACTGACATTACATGAGCTTCGCCAGCGCTCTGAGGTAGCGCCTCGCTCCTCGGCCTTTGCGCCTTAAGACAGGTGTGAAGCGCCTGATTTAGCGCTCCAATCACCTCCAGGGGCGATAAAAGTCAATTTTGCAGTTGGTGCCGATAATTAGTGCCAGGCGCTAATCTTTGTGCCCGGCTGATAATTGCGCCCCAAATGGGGCAATACTGAATTTCTCCCCCATGGAATTTAAGGCAAATTATTGACCTGGTTAGGAGATTGGTTAGGCGGTAGAAGATGGAGAGTAGGGATAATGGGTATGTACACGAATTGGAAGTGACTAGTGGTATCCCAAAAGGATCTGTGCTGGGGCCTCAACTATTCACTATCTCAAGAAGACATTAATAAACTTGCAGAATAAGCATAT
Organism: Squalus acanthias; assembly: GCA_030390025.1. Lineage (NCBI taxonomy): Eukaryota > Metazoa > Chordata > Chondrichthyes > Squaliformes > Squalidae > Squalus > Squalus acanthias. The sequence goes on along the minus strand of CM059430.1, from coordinate 85,107,105 downwards.
AATTGGCAAATGAATTTCAACACAGATAAATGTGAGGTATTACATTTTGGTAAGAAAAATAAGGAGGTCACATATTGGCCCAGAAATTGATCTCGCTCTGTTCCCGCGGGGGTAAGCCTTCCCCGCGATGTCTCACCTCGCTTATGCTTTTTCTGATCCAGCTCGCACGAACTTGATGTTCCAGACATCAGCTGTGCTGGGCTTGCGTATCCCAGCGGCGTAGTGAATTCGTGCGAGCTGTGGGATCACGTGACTCAGTTAGAGCCAATGGCAGCACACCATCTTCCATTCATAAGTCTCACAGCATAGCTGTGAAATCTATGAATCTTACACCCCCTCAAAATAACAGCTAAACCTCAATTAAATTAAAAAAAAAACCATCACATTAATAAAATAAGTATAGATAATTAAATTAACCATTTTAAATAAAAAATTAAATTTTTGAAAAAATTTAAAATCTTTTAAAAAGTTATAAATATAAACTTACCTGTCTTTAAAGTCTATAAAAAAGATATACCTGTAAAAAAAAATTCAAAAAAATACTTAATTCACTACTTACCTTCTTAAAAGCGGGTCTTACTCCTCCTTTTTACATTTCCAAAATCTTCCCTACTTACCTGCGCGTCCACAGCATGAAGTGCACAGCGTGCGCGCAGCCTGTAGTGCGCACGCGATGCACCCAGGCCCCGCCCCCTTTTCAGAAGAGCAATTGCCGGTTTTCAGCGCATGCGCAGGGCATGCAGAAAACCGGCAATTGGAGTGGGAATACGCGAGAGTACGCAGTGCGTACTCTCGCGTCCCGGGATCAATTTTCGGCCCATTAATAGGAAAATAAGAATTTAAGTGGGGTTGAGGAGCAAAGGGATCTCGGAGTACAAATACACAAATCACTAAATGTAGCAAAGCAAGTTAATAAGGCCATAACAAAATCAAACCAAGCACTATAGGGTTTATTTCTAGACAGATAGAATTGAAAAGTAGAGAAGTTATGCTAAACTTATACTGAACCTTGGTTAGACCACACTTGAAGTACTGCGCACAGTTCTAGTCACCATATTATAAAAAGGATATACAGGCACAGGAGAGGGTGCAAAAAAGATTTACAAGGATGGTAACAGAAATGTGAGGTTATACCTATCAGGAAAGGATGAGCAGGCTGGGTCTCTTTTCTCTTGAAAAGAGAAGGCTGAGGGGTGACCTCATAGAGGCCTTTAAAATCACGAAAGGTTTTGATAGAGTAGATACAGAGAAAGTGTTTCCACTTGTGGGGAAGAGCAAAACTAAAGGCCATCAATATAAGATAGTCACCAAGAAATCAAATAGGGAATTCAGAAGAAACTTCTTTACCCAGAAAGTGGTGAGAATATGGAACTCGCTACCACAGGGAGTGGTTGAGGCAAATAGTATAGATGTATTTAATGGGCAGCTAAATAAGCATATGAGGGAGAAGGGAATATGCTGATAGAGTTTGATAAGGAAAGACGGGAGGTGGCTCGAGCGGAGCACAAACACCGGCGTGGACTGGTTGGGCTGAATGGCATGTTTCTATGCTGTATATGCTAAGTAATTCTATGTATATTTATTAATGACTTAGGTAACGCAACAGAGAGCAGACAAGGTCCAAAGAGATTCAGGAATCATGTACACAGATCAGGTGACCAAATGCTGGGTCAAAGAGGTAGGTTTTAAGAAGTGTTTTAAAGGAGGAGAGAGAGAGGTAGAGAGGTGAACAGGTTTAGGGAGGGAATTCCAGAGCTTAGGGCCTAGGCATCTGAAGGCACGGCCGCCAATGGTGGAGCAATTAAAATCAGGGATGCAGTATTGAGAGAGTGTTGCACGGTCAGAGGTGCCGTCTTTCGGATGAGACGTTAAACCAAGTCCCCATCTGCTCTTTCAGGTTGTAAAAGATCCCATGGCACTATTTTGAAGAAGAGCAGGGTAGTTCTCCCTGGTGCCCTGATCACCATTAATCCCTCAACCAACATCACTAAAATAGATTATCTGGTCATTTATCTCATTGATTTTAGCGGGAGCTTGTTGTGCACAAATTGGCTGCAGTGTTTCCTACATTAAAACACTGACTACACTTCAAAAGTATTTAATTGGTTGCAAAGTGCTTTGGGATGTCCTGAGGTTGTGAAAGGTGCGATGGAAATGTAAGTTCCTTCTTTTAGTAAAGACTTCAAATCAATAATGTACTATAGTCAAAATTAAATTCAGTCACAAATGTACCATTAGTTAAAAGAGCCCTGCATGCATGGAGCTGCCTGTTTTAGTTGGGTGAATGCATTGTAGGAGTGATTGGTTCATTAATATGGGATGTGTTATACCGTTTTGATTCTGATGTTAAGGTAGCATTGTGGTTCCACAAAGTAATGTGAGTGTGGGAGGAAAAGATTCCCAAACTCTCACATGGTAAAGGCAAGGAGAGTGCAGCTGCTCAAATCATGTGTTCGCAGGAAGGAGAATCCCAGACACCTCACGTAGGGGACAGGGGGTGGCTGGGAGATTTGAACACAGCAGCTCTGCAGACCCATCTCACCAGACTGGGGAGGCCAAACGTGAGTCACAGACCAGGCCGGATCAGTTATTTAGTTGGAAAGAAGAGCTCTTGTTTCAACAATGTTGCTTGAAGCCAGTTGATTGCAAGGAGTCACAAATCTGCAATTAAATGAGTAAGTTCATGCTTTTGAGAAATATGCACTAATTCTTGGATTTCGTTGCTGAATTGCTGGGAACGCCCCACATTACATCAACAGTGTGAAAACTATAGATGTAGCTTGATGTATCAGTGCTGGAAGAGTATACAATCTGCTTGCTTTTCTGGAATATATATATTAAAACGTTCATTTCTTTGCATCTTTCCCAGTACACAAGTGCCATCTGGTTCACTACTGTCCTTTAGGGAAGGAAATCTGCTGTCCTTACCCGGTCTGGCCGATATGTGACTCCAGACCCACAGCAATGTGGTTGACTCATAACGGCCCTCTGATAGGCCTAGCAAGTCACTCAGTTGTAACCAACCGCTACGAAACATAATGGGCCAGAAATTAGGCATTTGCCAGGTGAGTACGCGCTGTGTACTCACCCGTAAGGCCTCCTGAAGTGCCGGTTTCCTGCATGCACTGCGCATGCGCTGGAAACCGGAACATCCGGTCTGGTGAAGGGAGGGGTTCAGAGGTGAACCGCGTGCGCGGGAGAGGCTGCGCGCACGCAGCGAACTTAGTTTTTTTTCAGATTTAATTTTTAGTTTAAAGTAGTTAATTTATTTAACTTTTATAGTTATTTTAAAAATGTGATGTTTTTTTTTTAATTTATTTGAAGTTTAGGTGTTGTTTTGGGGCCGATTTCAATTCATAGATTTGACAGGTCTTCAAATCTTTGAATGAAAGATGGTCTGCTGCCATTGGCTCTCCATGGCCCACGTGATCCCAGGGGACGCATCGCACTAACTACGCTACTGGGATACACAAGCACTGCGCGCCGGCAGCTGCAGGAGGCCCAGGAGCTGAAGTCCCCGTGAGCCCAAAGGTCAATGGCAGGCGCGATAGGTAGGTGCGCGCGCAATCATTGCACCCGTGGGAAGCCAGGGAGCCTAATTTCTGGGCCAATAAGAATGAAACCGGACGGACCACCCGGCATCGAACTCGGCACCGGCTACAGACACGGCAATGGCACACCCAGCCCAGTCAACCCTGCAAAGACCTCCTCACCAACATCTGGGGACTTGTTCCAAAATTGGGAGAGCTGTCCCACAGACTAGTCAAGCAACAGCCTGACATAGTCATACTCACAGAATCATACCTTTCAGCCAATGTCCCAGACTCCTCCATCACCATCCCTGGGTATGTCCTGTCCCACCGGCAGGACAGATCCACCAGGGGTGGTGGTACAGTGGTATACAGTCGGGAAGGAGAGGCCCTGGCAGTCCCCACATTGACTCCGGACCCCATGAAGTCTCATGGCTTCAGGTCAAGCAAGGGCAAGGAATCCTCCTGCTGATTACTACCGACTGCCTTCCCTCAGCTGATGAATCAGTACTCCTCCATGTTGAACACCAATTGGATGAAGCACTGAGAGTAGCAATGGCACAGAAAGTACTCTGGGTGGGGGACTTCAATATCCATCACCAAGAGTGGCTCGGTAGCATCACTACTGACTGAGCTGGCCGAGTCCTGAAGGACATACCTGCCAGTCTGGGCCTGCGACAGGTGGTGAGAGAACCAACACGAGGGAAAAACCTACTTTACCTCGTCCTCACCAGTCTACCTGTCGCAGATGCATCTGTCCATGACAGCATTGGTAGCAGAGACCGCTGCACAGTCATTGTGGAGACGAAGTCCCATCTTCACACTGAGGACACCTTCCATCGTGTTGTGTGGCACTACCACCGTACTAAATGGGATAGATTCAGAACAGATCTAGCAGCTCAAAACTGGGCATCCATGAGGCGCTGTGGGCCATCAGCAGCAGCAGAATTGTATTCCACCACAATCTGTAACCTCATGGCCCTAAATATCCCTCACTCTACCATTACCATCAAGCCAGGGGACCAACCCTGGTTCAATAAGGGGTGTAGAAGAGCATGCCAGGAGCAGCACCAGGCATACCTAAAAATGAGGTGCCAACCTGGGGAAGCTGCAACACAGGACTACATGCATGCTAAAAAGCGGAAGCAGCATGCAATAGACAGGGCTAAGCGATCCCACAATCAACGGATCAGATCAAAGCTCTGCAGTCCTGCCACATCCAGTCGTGAATGGTGGTGGACCATTAAGCAACTAACGGGAGGAGGAGGCTCCGTGAATATCCCCATCCTCAATGAAGGTGGAGCCCAGCACGTGACTGTAAAAGACAAGGCTGAAGCATTTGCAACCATTTTCAGCCAGAAGTGCCAATTGGATGATCCATATCGGCCTACTCCCGAGGTCCCCACCATCACAGAAGCCAGTCTTCAGCCAATTCGATTCACTCCACGTGATATCAAGAAACGGCTGAGCACACTGGATACAGCAAAGGCTATGGGCCCCGACAACATCCCGGCTATGTGGAAAACAGCCCAGGTATGTCCTGTCCACAAAAAGCAGGACAAATCCAACCCGAACAATTACCGCCCCATCAGTCTGCTCTCAATCATCTGCAAAGCGATGGAAGGTTTCATCGACAGTGCTATCAAGTGGCACTTACTCACCAATAATCTGCTCACTGATGCCCAGTTTCGGTTCCACCAAGACCACTCAGCTCCCGACCTCATTACAGCCTTGGTCCAAACATGGACAAAGGAGCTGAATTCCAGATGTGAGGTGAGAGTGACTGCCCTTGACATCAAGGCAGCATTTGACCGAGTGTGGCATGAAGGAGCCATAGTAAAATGAAGTCAATGGGAATCAGGGGTAAACTCTCCACTGGCTGGAGTCATACGAAGCACAAAGGAAGATGGTTGTGGTGATTGAAAGTCAATCATCACAGCCCCAGGACATCGCTGCAGGAGTTCCTCAGGGCAGTGTCCTCGGCCCAACCATCTTCAGCTGCTTCATCAGTGACCTTCCCTCCAACATAAGGTCAGAAATGGGGATGTTCGCTGATGACTGCACAGGGTTCAGCGCCATTCACAACTCCTCAGATAATGAAGCAGTCCATGCCCGCATGCAACAAGACCTGGACGACATTCAGGCTTGGGCTCATAAGTGGCAGGTAACATTCGCGCCACACAAGTGCCAGGCAATGACTATCTCCAACAAGCGAGAGTCTAACCACCTCCCCTTGACATTCAACGGCATTACCATCACCGAATCCCCCACCATCAACATCCTGGAGGTCACCATTGATCAGAAATTAACTGGACCAGCCACATAAAAACTGTGGCAACAAGAGCAGGTCAGAGGCTAGGTATTCTGCGGCGAGTGTCTCACCTCCTGACTCCCCAAAGCCTTTCCACCATCTACAAGACACAAGTAAGGAGTGTGATGGAATACTCTCCACTTGCCTGGATGAGTGCAGCAACAACAACACTCAAGAAGCTTGACACCATCCAGGACAAAGCAGCCTGTTTAATTGGCACCCCATCCACCACCTTAAACATTCACTCCCTCCACCACCGGTGTACTGTGGCTGCAGTGTGTACCATCTACAAGATGCACTGCAGCAACTTGCAAAGGCTTCTTCGGCAGCACCTCCCAAACCCGAGAACTCATCCACCTAGAAGGACAAGGGCAGCAGGCGCATGGGAACACCACCACCTCCAAGTTCCCCTCCAAGTCACACACCATCCTGACTTAGAAGTATATCGCCGATCCTTCGTCGTCACTGGATCAAAATCCTGGATCTCCCTCCCTAACAACACTGAGGGAGTAACTTCACCACACGGACTGCAGTGGTTCAAGAAGGCAGCTCACTACCACCTTCTCAAGGACAACTAGGGATGGGCAATAAATGCTGGCCTTTCCAGCGAAGCCCAGATCCAATAAGCGAATTAAAAAAAAATGTAAATACATTCTATTACGTAATATTTCTCAAATGACTGTCGCTAATGAGAATATTCTGTTTGTTCAAATACCTGTAACTAATGACAATGATGGTGCAATATGATATAAATAAGGACTCCTTCCACCCTGTCAGTCAAAGCTGTTGCCTCTGATTCAACAACCATCAGAGCTTCTATCAAGAAATGCACGCTCCAATAACTGGTCTGCCGTTTGCCATCTGCTACCCTATACTTGCAGCACTTGGTGTTCCTGGTAGGTCCCTGGGCTGGTTATTAACTGTTTAATTTGGTCTTTCATTGCATCACTGTTCCTGCTGTTTCTCTATTAATTATAAAATGTTACACATATATATATATTCTGATGAATGGTCATCGACCTGAAATATTAGTTCTGTTTCTCTCTCCACAGATGCTGAGTGTTTCCAGCATTTTCTGTTTTTATTTCAGATTTCCAGCATGCGCAGTATTTTGCTTTTTGATGTAACTTGACATGCCTGATATACAGTTGCCGATCTGTTGGTGTCAGTTCAATATAAAGAGACGCCTAACCTTCTGTTCTTTGTTTGATCCAGTTACATTTTAACTGGAATAATGTCGGGTTTACAGCACAGAAACAGGCCGTATGGTCCAACAGGTCTATGTCGGTGTTTATTCTCCACACGAGCCTCCTCGCACCCCTCTTCATCAAACCCTGTCAACATATCTTTCTATTCCTTTCTCCCTCGTGTGCTTATCTTAGCTTCCCCTGAAATCAATCGATGTTCGTTGTCTTAACTACTCCATGTGGTAGTGAGTTCCACACTCTCACCACTCTCTGGGTAAGAAGTTGCTACTGAATTTCTTATTGGAATTGTTGGGACAGAGTAGAGTGAGCCTGTTGTTGGGGCAGAGTAGAGTGAGCCTGTTGTTGGGAGAGAGTAGAGGGAGCCTTTTGTTGGGCAGAGTAGAGGGAGCCTGTTGTTGGGAGAGAGTAGAGGGAGCCTGTTGTTGGGCAGAGTAGATTGAGCCTGTTGTTGGATAGAGTAGAGGGAGCCTGTTGTTGGGACAGAGTAGAGGGAGCCTGTTGTTGGACAGAGTAGAGGGAGCCTGTTGTTGGGACAGAGTAGAGGGAGCCTGTTGTTGGGACAGAGTAGAGGGAGCCTGTTGTTGGGACAGAGTAGAGGGAGCCTGTTGTTGGGGCAGAGTAGAGGGAGCCTGTTGTTGGGAGAGAGTAGAGGGAGCCTGTTGTTGGGCAGAGTAGATTGAGCCTGTTGTTGGATAGAGTAGAGGGAGCCTGTTGTTGGGACAGAGTAGAGGGTGCCTGTTGTTGGACAGAGTAGAGGGAGCCTGTTGTTGGGACAGAGTAGAGGGAGCCTGTTGTTGGGACAGAGTAGAGGGAGCCTGTTGTTGGGACAGAGTAGAGGGAGCCTGTTGTTGGGGCAGAGTAGAGGGAGCCTGTTGTTGGACAGAGTAGAGGGAGCCTGTTGTTGGACAGAGTAGAGGGAGCCTGTTGTTGGGACAGAGTAGAGGGAGCCTGTTGTTGGGACAGAGTAGAGGGAGCCTGTTGTTGGACAGAGTAGAGGGAGCCTGTTGTTGGGACAGAGTAGAGGGAGCCTGTTGTTGGGACAGAGTAGAGGGAGCCTGTTGTTGGGGCAGAGTAGAGGGAGCCTGTTGTTGGACAGAGTAGAGGGAGCCTGTTGTTGGACAGAGTAGAGGGAGCCTATTGTTGGGGCAGAGTAGAGGGAGCCTGTTGTTGGGACAGAGTAGAGGGAGTCTGTTGTTGGGACAGAGTAGAGGGAGCCTGTTGTTGGACAGAGTAGAGGGAGCCTGTTGTTCGACAGAGTAGAGGGAGCCTGTTGTTGGGGTAGAGTAGAGGGAGCCTGTTGTTGGGGTAGAGTAGAGGGAGCCTGTTGTTGGGTAGAGTAGTGGGAGCCTGTTGTTGGGGTAGAGTAGAGGGAGCCTGTTGTTGGGGCAGAGTAGAGGGAGCCTGTTGTTGGGTAGAGTAGAGGGAGCCTGTTGTTGGGTAGAGTAGTGGGAGCCTGTTGTTGGGGTAGAGTAGAGGGAGCCTGTTGTTGGGTAGAGTAGTGGGAGCCTGTTGTTGGGGCAGAGTAGAGGGAGCTTTATTCTGCTTCAAATCCGCCTACTTCCACCTCTCCTGGCCGGCATCCCATCTTCTACCCTGCGTAAACTCTGCTGCTCGTATCCTAAGGCGCACTGAGTCCTGTTCACCCATCACCCCTCTGCTTGCTGACCGACATTGGCTCCCGGTCCAGCTGCACCTCAATTTTAAAATTCTCATCCTTGTTTACAAAAGCCCGCCATAGCCTCACCTCTTCTTATCGCTGTCCCCTCCTCCAGTCCTACAACCCTCCGAGATCTCTGTGTTCCTGCAATTCTGGCCTCTTGCGCATCCCTGATTTTAATCGCTCCCATTGACGACTGTGCCTTCAGCTGCCGAGGACCTAAGCTCTGGAATTCCTTCCCTTAACCTCTCCGCCTCTCTATCTTTCTTTCCTCCTTTAAGACGCTCCTTAAAACCTCTTGGACCCAGCTTTTGGTCATCTGTCCTAATATCTCCTTACGTGGCTCGGTGTCAAATTTTGTTTGATAACTCTCCTGTGAAGCGCCTTGGGACATTTAACTGCGTTAAAGGCACTATATAAATACAAGTTGTTGTTGTTGATTGTGCGATACCCGACTCGAGAGTGCTTGATGCTCATACTGGGTTACCTAAAATGTGAAGCGTTCCATCCTCAACACTAACATCTTAAAGTGCATGAATAACTAAACAATTCTTGTCTAAAAAGTGTCCTTAATATGGCTGCAAGCTAATGCCACAATTAATGATGAAAATTTGAATTACCTTGGAGAATTAATTCTACAAAATCTGTTGTAATGTTTAGGCTTGATTTTGGTCTGATATTCTTTGCTTGCTTTCTTTGACACTGCCCCATTTTCTCTTCCATCCCAACTCAATACAGTTGGACGTAGAGTTTCCGCTTTGGGCGCAATCGGGAAATTGCGGCCACAATGCATTTGAATTTGCGATGGTTCGGTTACGCTTCAAGATTCAGCTAAAATTTATTAGCATAATCACAAACGTGACATCTTCCATGTACCAGCGCAATCGGGCAGCGAAATAGAACATAATAGTTGTTTTCTATCTTTAGTGAGGAAACCGTAACCCAGACAGCCTTGGATGAGAAAGAGGACTGCTATAGTCGAATAGGGAAGCTCTGGGTAAATTAATGAGAGTTGGATATAGAATCATAGATCATAGAATCATAGAATGGTTACAGCACAGAAGGAGGCCATTTGGCCCGTCGAGCCCATGCCGGCTCTCTGCAAGAGCACTTCAGCTAGTCCCATTCCCCCACCCTTTCCCCGTAACCCTACAAATTTTTTTCCTTCAGGTACTTATCCAATTCCCTTTTGAAGGCCGTGATTGAGTCTGCCTCCACCAGCCTTTCAGGCAGTGGTTTCCAGATCTCAAACCACTCGCTGCGTAAAAAAGATTTTCCTCATGTCGCCTTTGGTTCTTCTGCCAATCACCTTAAATCTGTGTCCTTTGATTCTCGATCCTTGCAACAATGGGGAGAGTTTCTCTCTATCTACTCTGTCTAGACCCCTCATGATTTTGAACACCTCTATCAAATCTCCTCTCAATCTTCTCTGCTCGAAGGAGAACAACCTCAACTTCTCCAGTCTATCCACGTAACTGAAGTCTCTGATCCTTGGATCCATTCTTGAAAATCTTTTCTGCACACTCTCTAAGGCCTTCACATCCTTCCTAAAGAGCGGTGCCCAGAATTGGACACAATACCCAAGTTGAGACCGAACCAGTGTTTTATAAAGGTTCATCACAACTTCATTACTTTTGTACTCTATGCCTCTATTTATGAAGCCCAGGATCTCATACTTTTATTAACCTCTTTCTCAAACTGCCCTGCCACCTTCAATGATTTGTGCACATTCACCCCAAGTCTCACTGTTCATGCACCCCCTATAGAATTGTACCCTTTAGTTTATATTGCCTCTCCTCGTTCTTCCTACCAAAATGTATCACTTCGCACTTTTCTGTGTTAAATTTCATCTGCCACATGTCCGCCCATTCCACCAGCCTGTCTATGTCCTCTTGAAGTCTATCACTATCCTCCTCACTGTTTTTGGGAACTGAGGGAATTAAGGGATATGGGGAGAGTGCAGGAAGGTGGGGTTGAGTTAGAAGATCAGCTATGATCTTGTTGAATGGTGGAGCAGGCTCAAAGGGCCAATTGGCCGACTCCAGCTCATATTTCTTATGTTCACTCGATTTCCGAGTTTTGTGTCATCTGCAAATTTTGAATTTGTGCCCTGTACACCCAAGTCCAAGTCATTAATATATATCAAGAAAAGCAGTGGTCCAAGTACCGACCCCCGGGGAACACCACTGTATACCTTCCTCCAGTCCGATAAACAACCGTTCACCACTACTCTCTGTTTCCTGACACTTAGCCAATTCCGTATCCATGCTGCCACTGTCCATTTTATTCCATGGGCTTCAACTTCGCTGGCAAGCCTATTATGTGGCACCTTACCAGCAAAGTTGAAGCCCATGGAATAAAAGGGACAGTGGCAGCATGGATATTAGCCAACAGTAAGGATGGGGCATAGAGTGGAGCTAGCTGTGGAAACCAAGGTCAGTTGTAGTTGTAACCAATGCTCCCTTTAAGCTGCGCGGCCGCACAGCGCTCCAGGGATCACACACAGCCGACTCGCCGACTTCTCAATGTAAAAACCAGGCATGTGCGGTACTTCGAATGGCCCACACAGCCCCTTAAAGGGGCCGTGAAACCAAAATGACAGGGAACATTGGTTGTAACCATGTTGGCATGTTATCAGAAGGAACAAGAGAGGGCTGATATCTGGCAGTAAGTTGAAACATGGGCCTATCACAGGATCATCAAGGAAAGCATATCACTTTAGTGTTGAGACATCTTCTTTTGTGTTGCCATAACTACATATATCAGTCTTGATGGTCATAGACAGATGATGCCAGGGGGTCATAAGACCAGAACCTGAGTAAGCAGAGGTGCTTTGTATGTGGCATCTTCATGATTGGATTTCGAGGAATTGGGTGTAAGCCGGTGATTGGTTCAGTAAGGCCGCGATTTTATGGGCACTGAGAGGGCGGGTTTGGAGGCGGGTCAAGGGTTAAAATCATTTTGATTGACAGCGGGTTCCGATCCTGCCATCAACCCGCCTCCGAACAATTTTCCCAAGTGTCAGGACCTCGATTTGCTCACGGACCCGATACCTAATGGTGGGAAGAGGATTAAATGCACTTACCTGCCTGTTAACAGGTACTGGATAGTAGTTAACAGGCTCTTTTTCAATTTTGCCACGTCTGCCTCGGGGTTCACGACGTCCGGACACCACGCCAGGTAAGTGTAGCGTGTTGTGAGTCTGCTGTAATGTTTCTGCATTGATGACAGCTGCAGAAGTGGTGTGAAGGATCCAATGGTGCACTGGTGAGTTTCAGAGGTAAGAAAATGTTGGCAAAATCATTTTTAATGCATTTCCACTTTTCTGTAGGTAACAAGTTTTGAAATCCATGTCTAGTCCCACCACATTGGGAGAACCTCTCTCACCAGTGTCAGATCACTTCTGTAACCTCACCTGCAGCTGCCATCTGTTCCAGCCTATGGAGGGAGTCATTGGAGAGCCTGGCTGCAAGAGCTCACCTTTGTACAGTGATTGTCAGTGTTTACAGCACCTCAATGCTGTCAAACACTGAAAAACCAGCTGTCAAAAAAACTGCGTGGTCCCTTTAAGAAAACAGGCAGAAGACGCGTTATCAAATTACCTCATCTGACCGGCTTCCTCTTAATTGGCCGGCAAGCCCGCAGGGCGGGCTTAACAATGTCAATCAAGGGAAAATCACGTCCGTGGGCCGGATGCAGTTGAGGGCGGGACTGGAACCCGGAAACCACCTGCTCCCAACCTGCATCCAATGACAAAATCATGGCCTTAGACGCCATAGGTTTTGAATAATAGTAAGGATATAAGAAGGAGGTTCCAAACAGCCACAAAGGGTAGAAGATTTATGGAAGAATCCAGGGGACACCCAAGAGAGAGAGAGACGAGAGACAAGAAACACAGGGTGCTGCCTACTCAGTCGCGCTCCTACACAGAGCACAACGGGGTAGCATAAGTTTGAATTATACTCTGTAAACTGCTGCTCAAATACTGTAATGTATTAAATCTTGCTTGTGCTGAATAAAATTAAATAATTGTCACCAATACGGGACAATTTGGAAACTTTCGGTACAAGGGTTCCTCTGGGATCCCTACACAGAGATCAATGTCCAGCCAGTGAGAAAGCTGTAAATCTCCCACAAACTCCTGACAAACTGATGTGTTTGCTGCGAATCTGAATCTGAATCTGATTTCCCCTTTCTCCTACAGCTAATGTGGCAGCGATTGTGATCCTGTCCCGAGGAAAGTGCGGTCTCTCCCGCTGTGTCACTCGCTACCTGCTGGCCATGGCGGTGTCCGATCTACTGGTCACCATCGTGGGTGTGATATTGAATCGGATCAATGGGCTATTTTTCCTGGTCCGTTTCCTGTACATTACTCCACTGTGTCGCCTCAGAGGCATCTTACTGTACGCAGCCAGAGACAGTTCGGTCTGGTTAACCGTGGCTTTCACCTTCGATCGCTTTGTAGCCATTTGTTGTCAGAAGCTGAAAACAAAATATTGCACTGCAAAATGTGCGGCTGCTGTTATACCAACTGTCTGTGTACTGTTCTGTTTAAAAAACATCCCCTGGTACTTTGCATGCACACCTCGCTACATAATTGATGGTGTACCATGGTATTGTAACCCAATACCAAACTATTACACTTCACCGGTATGGAAAGCCTTTGACGTAATCGACACGATGTTAAGCTCATTTGTTGCATTCGGTGTGATTTTGCTGCTCAACGCCCTGACCGTAAGATATATTTTAGTGGCCAGTCGAGTCCGCGGGAGACTCCGGGCTCACGGCAGTGGGGAGACTCACCATGACCCAGAGATGGAGAGCCGAAGGAAATCCATCATCTTACTCTTCGCTGTAACCGGGACTTTCATCTTGTTGTGGACGATGTTTCTTATAGTGTTCCTATACATGCAGATAGCAAACCATTATTCTTACTCGGGTCCCAATGACCCTTTGTACATCGCCCAAGAGGTAGCGTTCTTGCTTCAGCTCCTGAGCTGCTGCACCAACACCTGTATTTATGCAGCCACCCAGAGGAAGTTCAGAGAGGAGTTGAAGAATGGGGTGAAATATCCGCTGAAATTAATAGTCAAATTATTTACATCATGAAAATGATTGAAATCTTTACAGCACTACAACTGAATTAGTCTTATATTCCAGTGAGAGATAGTATAAAACTAAAGGAAAGGGCTTATACCAATGCAAAGAACAGTAGAGATCCCGTGGACTGGGAGAGATATAAAGAACAGCAAAGGGATACTAATAAAGTAGTTAGAGCTGCAGAAAGACAATACGAGGAAAAAACCTGCGAGGGATATCAAGGACAACACTAAAGGTTTTTACAAGTGTTTTAAGAGAAAGAGGATGACTAAGCATAACGTGGGCCTCTTAAAGACAGCCGCAGGTGATATTGTAATTGAAAATCAGAAAATGGCAGACTTACTAAATACTTACTTCGTATCAGTCTTCAACAACAACAACAGCAACAACAACTTATATTTATATAGCGTCTCTAATGTACTGAAACATCCCACGGCACTTCATGGAGTGTTAAAAACAAAATTTGACACCGAGCCACATAAGGAGAAATGACCAAAGGAAGTAGGTTTTAAGGAGCATCTTAAAGGAGGAAAGAGAGGTAGAGAGGCGGAGAGGTTTATGGAGGGAATTCCAGAGCTGAGGGCTTGGCAGCTGAAGGCACGGCCACCGATGGTTGAGCGATTATAATCAGGGATGCTCAAGAGGTCAGAGTTAGAGGAGCACAGATATCTCAGGGGGCTGTGGGGCTGGAGGAGATTACACAGATGGTAAGGGGAGGGGCGAGGCCATGGAGGGATTTGAAAACAAGGATGAGAATTTTAAAATCGAGACGTTGCTTAACCGGGAGTCAATGTAGATCAGCGAGCACAGGGGTGATGGGTGAATGTGAGAGAATGCAGAGATTTGGATGAGGACAAGTTTACGTCGGGTAGAATGTGGGAGGCCAGCCAGAAATGGGTTGGAATAGTCAAATCTAGAGGTAACAAAGGCTTGAATGAGGGTTTCAGAAGCAGATGAGCTGAGGCAAGGGCGGAGATGGGCGATATTATGGAGGTGGAAATAGGCGGTCTTAGTTATGGCGCGGATATGTAGTCAGAAGCTCATTTCAGCGTCAAATTTGACATGGTTGCAAACAGTCTGGTTCAGCCTCAGACAGATGTTAGGGAGAGGGCTGGAGTTGGTGGCTAGGGAATGGAGTGTGTGGTGGGGACCGAAGACAATGGCTTCAGTCTTCCCAATATTATTTGGAGGAAATTTCTGCTCATCCAATACTGGATGTCGGACAAGCAGTGTGACAATTTAGAGACAGTGGAGGGGGTTGAGAGAAGTGGTGGTGAGGTAGAGGATAAGGATAAAGTACCAGAGATATGAGGAAAATGAAAAATAGAGAAAGGGGAGGAACTAATTAGAATCAATATAATTAAAACAGAGGTAATGGAAAAAAAAATGAGACAAATCTCCAGGACCTGGTGGTTTCCACCCCAGGATATTAAAAGAAGTAGGTGAGGAAATTGTAGCTGCTCTGGACATGTTCTTCCGAAACTCTTAATTCAAGAATTTTACATCGGATTACATCGGATATACAGCACAGAAACAGGCCATTCAGCCCACCAGTCCATGTCAGCGTTTATGCTCCACTTGAGCCTCCTTCCGTCTTTCCTCAGCTAAATCTATCATCGTAACCCTCTAATCCCTTGTACCTCATATGCTTATCTAACCACCCATGTGTCGATACTATTCGTGATTCCTGTATTTGTACTCCGAGATCCCTTTGCTCCTCTACCCCATTTAGAATCTTATTTTCCAAGTAATATGTGACCTCCCTATTTTTCTTACCAAAATACAATACCTCACAATTATCTGTGTTGAAATTCATTTTCCAATTATATGCCCATTCTGCAAGTTTATTAATGTCTTCTTGTAATTTGCTGCAATCCTCTTCAGTGTTGACTATCCACCACCTCCCCCCCAAAATTGGTGTTGTCCGCAAATTTAGAAATTGTTATCTTGATTCCAAAGTTTAAAACGTTAATATAAATTGTGAACAACTGTGGTCCCAACACTGATTCTTGTGGAACACCACTTCCCACTTTTTGCCACTCTGAATATCTACCATTTACCCCTACCCTCTGCTTTCTGTCTTGAAGCCAGCCAGCTATCCATTCTGCTCATTGTCCCCTGACTCCGCATTCCCTGACGTTATTCATTAGTTTATTAAGTGGTACCTTATCGAAGGTCTTTTGATAATCTAGATGAATTACATCTACTGCATTACCCTTGTCTACTCTCTCTGTTACCTCTTCAAAAAATTCAATGGGTTTGGTCAAGCAAGACTTCCCTTTTGAAATCCATGCTGACTATTTACTTTTATATTTTTGGTTTCTCGATTTTCTTCCATTTTCTCCTTTAGGAGGGATTCCATTATTTTTCCTATCACTGATGTTAAGCTAACTGGTCTATAGTTCCCTAAACATGTTCTATCTCCCTTCTTAAATACAGCTATTACGTTAGCTATCCACCAGTCCTCTGGCACTACACCTTTTTCTAATGTATTTACCCCTTAGATTGTAAAATTGCCAATGTCGCTCCATTATTTAAGAAGGGTAAGAGAGAATAACCAGGAAATTATAGGCCTATTAGTCTAACGTCTGTTGTGGGGCAGTTACTAGAATCTGTTATTAGGGACAGAGTGACTGAGCACTTAAAGAAATATGAGCTGATCAGAGAGAGCCAGCGTGGATTTGTAAAGGGAAGTCATGTCTAACAAACATAGTTGAATATTTTAAGGAGGTAACAAATGTTATAGATAAGGGAGTGTCGATAGATGTTATTTATATGGACTTCCAGAAGGCATTGGAAAAGGTTCCACACAAGAGACTGTTAACAAAAATGAGAACACTTGGAATTGGAGACAACCTATGGCCATGGATAGGGAATTAGTTAGGAGCTAGGAGACAGAGATTGGGGATAATGGGGATGTACTCCAATTGGCAGGATGTGTCTAGTGGTGTCCCCCAGGAATCTGTACTGGGGTCTCAGCTTTTTACTAGAAGAAGGAATAGAGAGCCGTATATCCAGGTTTGCCGATGACACTAAGTTAGGTGGCACAGTAAATAGTGTAGATGGGAGCAGGAAGTCGCAAAGGGACATTGACAGATTAATGACTAATTTACATAATCACTCCTCAAACTCCAATCCCTCCACCACCATAATCATTCTGGTTGCTCTCTTCTGTATCCTTTCAATAGCTTTTGTATCCTTTCTGTACTGCAGTGGCCAGAACTGTACATTGTATACTAAGTGCAGTCGCACCAATGATTTATAAAGTGGCAGGATTACCTCACTATGTCAGCTCAATATTTACCTTTTAACACATCCAAACATCTAATTTGATTTATTCATGGCCTCCGAGCATTGTTGCAATAGCTTCAATTTATTGTCAATCAGGACCTGTTTCATTTTCCATGTACATTATTTTCTGTCCGTTTAAGTCATTGGGCTAAAAATTGGATATAGCCACAAAACGGGCAGTGTTGAGGCCAAACTCAAAATGGTCTAGGTAGCACACAAAATTCATGCTCACTCCTCATGAACATGATTATAGTCATGATTTCAGCACTAAAACTGAACGCCTTTGTGTCTTAATGCGAGGAGCATTCGTAATAAGGTGGATGAATTAGCTGCGCAAATAGATGTAAATGGATATGATATAATTGGGATTACGGAGATGTGGCTCCAGGGTGACCAAGGCTGGGAATTCAACATCCAGGGGTATTCAATATTCAGGAAGGACAGGCAAAAAGGAAAAGGAGGTGGGGTAGCATTGCTGGTTAAAGAAGAGATTAACACAATAGTAAGGAAGGATATTAGCTCTGATGATGTGGAATCTGTATGGGTAGAGCTGAGAAATACCAAGGGGCAGAAAACGTTAGTGGGAGTTGTATAGAGAGCCCCAAACAGAAATGCTGAGGTTGGGGATGGCATTAAATGGGAAATTAGAGATGCGTGCAATAAGGGCACAGCAGTTATCAAGGGTGACTTTCATCTACATATAGATTGGGCTAACCAAATTAGTAACAATACTGTGGAGGAGGAATTCATAGAGTGTATGGTTTCCTGGACCAATATGTCGAGCAACCAACTAGAGATCAGGCAATTTTAGACTGGGTATTATGTAATGAGAAAGGATTAATTTTGCAAACATGTTGTGCGAGGCCCCTTGGGGAGGAGCGATCATAATATGATAGAATTCTTCATTAAGATGGAGAGTGAAGTAGTTGACTCAGAGACTGGGGTCCTGAATTTAAATAAAGGAAACTACGACGGTATGAGGCGCGAGTTGGCTAGGATGGACTGGGAAATGTTACTTAAAGGGTTGATGGTGGATAGGCAATGGCAAACATTTAAAGATCGCATGGATGAACTATAGAATTTGTTCATCCCTGTTTGGCATAAAAATAAAACAAAAAAGGTGACTCAACCGTGGCTAACAAGGGAAATTAGGGATAGCATAAGATCCAAGGAGAGGACATATAAATTGGCCAGAAAAAGCAGCAAACCTGAGGATTGGGAGCAGTTTAGGATTCAGCAAAGGAGGACAAAGGGATTAATTAAGAGGGGGAAAATAGAGTATGAGCGTAAGCTTGCAGGGAACATAAAAACTGACTGTAAAAGCTTCTATAGATATGTGATAAGAAAAAGATTGGTGAAGTCAAGCGTAGGTCCCCTGCAGTCAGAATCAGGGGAATTTATAATGGGGAACAAAGAAATGTCAGGCCAAATAAATACATACTTTGGTTCTGTCTTCACAAAGGAGGACAATAATAACCTCCCAGAGATGTCGGGGAATATAGGGTCTAATGAGAGGGAGGAACTGAATGAAATCAGTATTTGTAGGGAAATGGTGTTAGGGAAATTGATGGGATTGAAGGCCGATAAATCCCCAGGGCCTGATAATCTACATCCTAGGGTACTTAAGGAAGTGGCCCTAGAAATTGTAGATGCATTGCTGGTCATCTTCCAAAATTCTATAGACTCTGGAACAGTTCCCATGGATTGGAGGGTAGCTAATGTAACCCTACTATTTAAAAAAGGTGGTAGAGAGAAAACGGGGAATTATAGACCGGTAAGCTTGACATCGGTAGTGGGGAAAATGCTAGAGTCCATTATAAAAGATGTAATATCAGAGCACTTGGAAAACAGTGACAGGATCAGACAAAGTCAACATGGATTTACAAAAGGTAAATCATGCTTGACTAATCTACTGGAATTTTTTGAGGATGTAACTGGTAGAATAGATAAGGGAGAACCAGTGGATGTGGTGTATTTGGACTTTCAGAAGGCTTTCGATAAGGTCCCGCATAAGAGATTAGCATGCAAAGTTAAAGCACATGGGATTGGGGGTAAGGGACTGACTTGGATAGAAAACTGGTTGGCAGACAGGAAGCAAAGAGTTGGAATAAATGGGTCTTTTTCCGAGTGGCAGGCAGTGACTAGTGGGGTACCGAAGGGATCGATGCTACGACCCCAGTTATTCACAATATAAATTAATGATCTAGACAAGGGAACTAGATGTAATATCTCCAAGTTTGCAGACGACACAAATCTGGGTGGGCGTGTGTGCTGTGAGGAGGATGCAGAGAAACTCCAGTACGATTTGGACAGGTTGGGTGATTGGGCAGATGCATGGCAGCTGCAGTATAATGTGGATAAATGCGAGGTTATCCACTTTGGTGGCAAAAACAGGAAGACAGATTATTACCTGAACGGCAATAGATTGGGAAAAGGGGAAGTGCAACGAGACTTGGGTGTCCTTGTGCAGCAGTTGCTTAAGGTAAGCATGCAGGTGCAGCAGGCGGTTAAGAAGGCAAATGGTATGTTGGCCTTCATAGCGAGAGGATTCAAGTACAGGAGCAAGGAGGTCTTGCTGCCGTTGTACAGGGCTTTGGTGAGACCACACCTTGAGTATTGTGTGCAGTTTTGGTCGCCTTATCTGAGGAAGGATGTTCTTGCCATGGAGGGAGTGCAGCGAAGATTCACCAGACTGATACCTGGGATGGCAGGAATGACGTATGAAGAGAGATTGGGTCGATTAGGCTTATATTCACTAGAGTATAGAAGAATAAGAGGGGCTCTCATTGAAACTTATAAAATTCTAACAGGACTAGACAGACTAGATGCAGGAAGGAGGTTCCCGATGGCGGGGGAGTCAAGAACCAGGGGTCACAGTCTAAGGATAAGGGGTAAGCCATTTAGGACAGAAATGAGGAGGAATTTCTTCACCCAGAGAGTGGTGAACCTGTGGAATTCTCTACCACAGAAGACAGTTGAGTCCAATTCATTAAATATATTCAAGAAGGAGTTAGATATATTTCTTAAGGCTAAGGGGATCAAGGGATATGGGGGGAAAACAGGGACAGGGTACTGAATTTGGATGATCAGCCGTGATCGCATTGAATGGCGGAGCAGGCTCGAGGGGCCGAATGGCCTACTCCTGCTCCAATCTTCTATGTTTCTATGTTTCTCATTGGCTTAATGCTCAACAGGTGGACCAATATCGGGGCCAGTCTAATTCACAGTCATGTGTGGCACTACTTAAAGGGGAGGTGCATTGATGCTACAGCACCTCATTGTCAGGGCAGTTGCAACTGGAGCTGCTCTAACAGGCACAGGCACATCATCGAAACTGGGAGAGAGCCTTGAGGTTCTCTGACAAAGCTCTGGAGGCACTCTTTGCGGCCATGGGAAGGAGGCAGGCTGTACTCTACCCCCAAAGTGGCAGGAAGCTCTTGCCATACACCTGCTGTACCATGTGGCAGGAGATAGCCGACCATGTAACGGCAGGTACTGTGGTGCCAAAGTCCACCATCCTGTGCAGGAAGGAGTTTAATGACCTCACACGGGTGGTCAGGGTGAGTGAAGGCTTCAGCAAATGCCACATACCAACATCTGCCTCACACACTGCTCAATGCACCACACACCCATCACTCACCTACCAACAATCTCGACCTATCACCACTCATACCACACAATCAGAGCTTCACTTCACCCTCACAACTTTCCCACTGTTGCAACACTCACACCCACATCTCACACCTTGCACACACTGACAGCTATTCAACTGTGGCAGGCGCATCACTGTTAGCAGTCCAGCTCCTTTCTCCTCTGGTTCACAACAACACATTTTGAGTAATCATGAGACTTCGTATTGAATATATGGAACAGACTTTCTTGATACACAGTAAAGATGATCGGCCTTTAATCGTATACAGAGAGTGGCTTTACCGTTACAAGTTCTATTTTTCGAGCCCTCTGACAATCTGTTGAATACCATGCTCCTTTATACACCATATTTTGAATACATCAAAGGAAACTGTCATAGATAAGACTGTATGATGTATCTATTCCCCAAATCCTTTCAAAACAGACTATTTGTGTAAACAGTTTGCAGTTGTTTACCTCAGAACGACTTCCCCTGCACGAGACTTCCTGATGTAACAGTTACTAACATCTTTGAAGTAAAAGCTTTACCAACTACTCTCTGTAGCTAATGGATCCCTCCTCCCCATGTTTGTTACCCTAAAACTAAACCACTCTTGGGGGACATCATTACTAATTTTTATTTCCTCACACAAGCAATTTACATCTCAGAAAACAAGCAATGCATTCCTATTACAACACTTCAAAGTCACCCTGTTTATATCGGAATGCCTGGCAATGCATTCCGTTTGTTTTAAGATACAAAGAAGTTTGACTGTTAAACCTTTAACTTTCACAACGTCCAACAATAACCCAAACACATTGCACCACACTCACTCACACACTTCTCTTTCTCTTGCAGGCCAAGCTGACACATAATCGATGGGAGCAGCAACAGACAGGCGAGGGGCAGGCGGACACGCAGGACTTCAGCCAGCTCGAGGAGCCAGTTCGCTAGCTAACTGGACGGCATGTGGTAGAGGCCATGGCAACCAGCGAGGTTGAAGACCTTGGGGACAACAACAGTATGTTCATTCCTAATTGTTCTTCTCACATCCCATTTCCCCCTCAGCCCACAATCTCTTCTCACTTTCAAGCTGTTCATCTTGCTTCCCCGCAACCCCCTCCCCTCACCACAGCCCGACACTTGTGCCTTTCTGCTTTCAGATAATCAACAAGCACCCGAGCAGCCTGTCCCCGAGATCATGGAAGAGAGCGAGTGGGGAGACAAAGAGGAAGAAGACACCGCGTCACTGCATCTGTCACTCGCAGACACCAGCTCAGAAACTAGCACTACGCATATGTTAGAGGCTAGTGTAGAAGCGGGATCTGCACAGGATGAGGCACCGGGCACGAGTGGGCTGCAGCAAGGCCGGGGGAAAGGGTAGTTTGGTGGCCAGTTCCCTGGAGGGCGAGTTCGCTCACGAGTTCTGCTGCACAGGACTCAGATGAGGACCTCGATGGAGCGGCCTTCAGAAGAAGGGTGATGGGCATGCTCACCGAATTGCTAGGTAAAATGGCAATCCTGCCAGAGAGCCTCTTGGCAATGTCAAGGAGCGTGGCGGAGTCGGCCTCCAACATTGCACGGGGCTCTGCGCAGAGCTTGGAGCCCAGGATTTCCAGCCTGGAAATGATGGCACACTCCCAAAGAGACCGTGTCAACTACAGACGTGATGGTGCACATGATGGGCAATGTCGCAGCTTCTATTGTAGCACAGGCAGAACTGATCCAATGTCTTAGTGCTGCAGTGGAAGCTCAGACTGCTGTCATAAAGTCTCAGCATGATGCCACCCAAGCTCAGACCACTGTCATGCAGTTGCAGCTTGAAGACCCCAAAGTTCTGACTGCTGCCAGCATGGCTGGGGCTACCACTGTCGACCGGGGCTTGCAGGGTGCTGCAACAGGTTGCTAGGAGTGCTGAAGCGCCGTCCCAGATAAGTAGCAGTGGATCAGTGGAGCAGGACCCTGCTATTCTCTCTCAAGATGACAGCATTCCTGTTCCCACCACTGCCACTCCACCATTGCTCTTGCTGCTGCCTGTCAGCATGCCAGCCCAGACTGCTGCCAAGGTGGTGCAATCTACAGCCGGGCCTTCTAGGGCCAGAGCTTCGCGAGGTCCCAACCTCATTACAGCCTTGGTCCAAACATGGACAAAGGAACTGAATTCCAGAGGTGAGGTGAGAGTGACTGCCCTTGACATCAAGGCAGCATTTGACCGAGTCTGGCATCAAGGAGCCCTAGTAAAACTGAAGTCAATGGGAATCAGGGGGAAAATGCTCCACTGGCTGGAGTCATACCTAGCACAAAGGAAGATGGTTGTGGTGGTTGAAGGTCAATCATCACAGCCCCAGGACATCGCTGCAAGAGTTCCTCAGGGCAGTGTCGTAGGCCCAACCATCTTCAGCTGCTTCATCAATCACCTTCCCTCCAACATAAGCTCAGAAATGGGGATGTTCGCTGATGACTGCACAGTGCTCAGCGCCATTCACAACTCCTCAGATAATGAAGCAGTCCATGCCCGCATGCAACAAGACCTGGACGACGTTCAGGCTTGGGCTGATATGTGGCAGGTAACATTCGCGCCACAGAAGTGCCAGGCAATGACTATCTCCAACAAGCGAGAGTCTAACCACCTCCCCTTGACATTCAATGGCATTACCATCGCCGAATCTCCCACTATCAACATCCTGGGGGGTCACCATTAACCAGAAACTTAACTGGACCAGCCACATAAAAACTGTGGCAACAAGAGCAGGTCAGAGGCTAGGTATTCTGTGGCGAGTGTCTCACCTCCTGACTCCCCAAAGCCTTTCCGCCATCTACAAGGCACAAGTAAGGAGTGTGATGGAATACTCTCCACTTGCCTGGATGAGTGCAGCTCCAACAACACTCAGGAAGCTCGACACCATCCAGGACAAAGCAGCCCGCTTGATTGGCACCCTATCCACCACCTTAAACATTCACTCCCTCCACCACTGGCGTACCGTGGCTGCAGTGTGTACCATCTACAAGATGCACTGCAGCAACTCGCCAAGGCTTCTTCAGCAGCACTTCCCAAACCCGCAATCTCTTCCACCTAGAAGGACAAGGGCAGCAGGCGCATGGGAACACCACCACCTCCAATTTCCTCTCCAAGTCACACACCATCCTGACTTGGAAATATATCGCCGATCCTTCATCGTCGCTGGGTCAAAATCCTGGAACTCCCTACTGAACAGCACTCTGGGTGTACCATCACCCCACGGACTGCAGTGGTTCAAGAAGGCGGCTCACCACCACCTTCTCGAGGGCAACTAGGGATGGGCAATAAATGCTGGCATTGCCAGCGAAGCCCTGATCCCATAAACAAAAAAAAAGGTCATCCTGCAAGGCTATCTGAAATCTCCCGCACAGAAACCCAGCAGCCTTCCACCAGCCATGCTGCAGCCACTGGGGGAGCCCTTCGTAGGAGCACTAGAGTACGAAAAGCTACACAAACGACAGGCACTAAGGGATTGCACAAGGTTGATTAGTCAATATTTTTCCTGTAAATGTATGTTAACTGATTTTTGATAAATTTATTAATTTTGTTCGGAATCTTTTCTGGTGTCTCTCATTTCAGCTGTGTGCCTAGGGGGACGCTGTGATATTCCGTGATACAGGGATGGTATGATGGGGATGTGGTGAGCAACGGGGAGTTTCATTCATTGGAATCAGAACCTGATGAGCCGTTCAGAGAGAAGGGGAATTGGCTGGCTGCCTCCTGCCTGCCTCCTAACTCCCTCCTCCTCTTGCTCCTTCTCCTCTCCCTTGTCCTCCTCCTGAGGTGGTCCCGCAATCCCTGGTGGCAAGGGCTGCACCCTCATGATGGCCAAGTTGTGAAGCATGCAGCAAACCACCACAAAATGGGACACCCACTCTGCTGAGTAGTGCAGGGCTCCTCCTGAGAGGTCAAGGCAGTGGAACCGTTGCTTCAGTAGCTCGATGGTCTGCGTGATGTTATTCCTTGTGGAAGCATTATATGAGTGCTGGGCACGAGTGTTGGGGTTGCGGAGAGGAGTCATGAGCCAGGTAGATAGCCACCCTCAAGTTTGCTGTGGTGGCTGGAAGATTACTGTCACACCAGTCTGACGCAGTGTGAATGCATCATGGCTGTTGCCAGGATAGCGGGCATTGACGTTGAGGAATCGCTGGGCGTGGTTACACACCATCTGCACATTAAGTGAGTAGTAGCCTTTGTGGTTACAGAAGATCTCAGGATTGTTATGCGGTGCCCACAAAGCCACGTGTGTGCAGTCGATGGCACCCTGCACCATGGGGAAGTCCGTTATCCTGGCAATGCCACATGAGCGCTTGTCTTGCTTCTCTCTGCTCAGAGAGAAGACAACATATTCCCTTCTCCTGGTGTAGAGAGCCTCAGTGACCTCCCAGATGCAGCGATGGAGAGTGACCTTGACTGCCACTGGGAGCGCCGTGTTCGCCCTGCTCTCAGGCTGCAGGTCTGGTTGCAGGTGGTGGCAGAGTTCTGTGACCACATCCTTGGTGAAGTGTGGCCTGCTCCTCGATAAAGTGGAGATAGGAGAAGTGCTCTCTGAAGACACGAGATGGGTAAGGCCTCCTGTTGAGAGCCCTCCTCCTCCTCCCTCTGCGCACATCTTTTCATCTTCTTCGTTGCCTCCGCTCCCTCTCTCCAAGAACGTGGAGCGCGATGTCGACTGCCAGTAGAGCCCCCATGACTGTGAGCAAGTGTTGTGAGCAGAAGCCATTAAATAATAATGAAGGTGTCTGCATTTTCAACAACACTCCCTATTATCTTTGTACCTTACAAGAAGTTAATAAAGTTGGTGGAGCTGCAGAAAGCAGCACAGAGCCAGTCAAATGCATAAACCTGTCAGGTGCAAGTGATTGCCGATGATCCCTTTAAATACCACTGCTGGAGCCTGCTTCCTGCTTCTCAATGCTTGCTCTGCTTGTCGTTGTTAAGGCATGCCGGTAAGTGCAGTGACATAATCCAATGTCGCAGATCAGGCTTCAAGTGAGCGTTGCGCACTCACTGACGTCACGATCTGCTTAATTTCAATCATTTCAGCGATCGCTTCTATCGGCAGCGCTGCTGGTCATCTCAAAATGGCAGCTGCCATGGGGCCCGCTGCCAGCAGATGGAAGAGTGGTAGCCGCCATTTTTTCGCCCGATTATGGTAGTAATGGGTGGCGTTAAACACCCGAATTTCCAGACTATAGTCCCTGCAGATCAGAACAGAGTGTTAAACTGCGAGTTTGGTGAGTGAGGGAGTGAATCTTAAAGGTTAATCTCTTTTTTTTATAAAATCTAGTCTTGTGTGCTTGCAATTAGCATTTAACTTAAATTTAAATTTACTGTTTCAAGTTTTAAGTTTCTTACAGGCTTGGGCAGTGCTGAGCAAGCTCTGTGCTGGAGAGCAGGTGAGAGTAATTAATTAATTAACTGGTCTAATCTGGTTATGTAACTGACAGAGAGCTCACTTATTTAAATCTCAGCAGTATAAATAAGGGAGGCTAGAGTGCAGCTCGGAACAGAGTGTTAAGCTGTGAGTTTGGTGAGTGAGGGAGTTCAGGGAGGGAGGTGTTCCTTTCTTTTTCCATTTTTGTCAGCTTCCAGGAGAGCAGGAGCTAAAAAGCTGCACAAGAGAGGACAGAGAACCAGCGGTGAGTATTTCTACAGTATTTCTACATTCCAGTCGTTAAAGTAAAAGTAAGGTCTCTAGTTTAGAGTAAGTAGTGTTTAAAGGGAAGTAAGGTCCCCAGTGTATTTAATATTCTTTAATTTAAAGGAAGTAAAGGGAGTAAATTAAGGGTAGGACATGGCAGGGCAGCTCGGCAGCGTGGAGTGCTCCTCCTGTGCTATGTTGGAAGTCAGGAACACTTTAGGTGTCCAGGGCGAACACCTGTGCAGGAAGTGTCTCCAGCTGCAGCTACTCGAAATCCGCATTTCGGAGCTGGAGCTGCGGCTGGAGTCACTATGGAGCATCCGCAAAGCTGAGATCTTCGTGGATAGCACATTTAACGAGGTGGTCACACCACAGGTAAAGAGTGCATAAGCAGACAAGAAATGGGTGACCGCCAGACAGAGTAAAAGAACTGGGAAGGTAGTGCAGGAGTCCCCTGGGTCCATCTCCCACTCCAACAGATTTTCCGTTTTGGGTACTGATGGGGGAGATGGTTTCTCAGGGGAATGCAGCAAGAGCCAAGTCCGTGGCACTACGAGTGGCTCAGCTGCACAGGAGGGGAGGAAAAAGAGTGGGAGAGCATTAGTGATAGGGGAATAACAACAGAAAACGCTGGAAAAACTCAGCAGGCCAGGCAGCATCCGTGGAGAGAGAAAGAGAGTTGACGTTTCAGGTCGATTATCGTATTAGTGATAGGGGATTCTATTGTAAGGGGAACAGATAGATGTTTCTGTGGCTGCAGACGTGACTCCAGGATGGTATGTTGCCTCACTGGTGCCAGGGTCAAGGATGTGACTGAACGGCTGCAGGGCATTCTGAAGGGGCAGGGCGAACAGTCAGAGGTTGTGGTTCACATTAGTACCAACGACATGGGTAGAAAGAGGGATGAGGTCCTGCAACAAGAATTTAGGGGCTAGGTAGCAGATTAAAAAGCAGGACCTCAAAGTTTGTAATCTCTGGATTACTCCCGTGCCATGTGCTAGTGAGAATTGTAGGTGGTGGTGTCGTAGGGTCAGCTTCACCTCTGACTCAGTGAGCGGTTCGAATCGCTCCCACGCCCCTGGTTCTAGACCTTGGACTTATTTGGGGGTCGTGAACAAAGGTGCAGTAGACAACAGGTTTTGATGAAAGAATTTCGATCTTTATTCAAGAAAGTAAAACGCAACACAAACACTCTAAAGGTGGGGAACACTTCGGTACACGCGAGGGAAATAACATTAGAAGAATACTTCACCCCTCCCAATCCCACTTCTCTAGCTAGGTTGGACTCTGGAGAACCAGGGATAATGCTCACCAAACGAATCCTTGACAGTTGAGAGTTAGGGTTTAGAGTCTTTTGAGTAAAAGGTTTCGTAAGGCCCTTGTTGCCGCGAGGTGTCCAATGGTCACTGAGGCGGTCGCTCTGGTCTCTTCTTGCGTGTCGGCCTACTTCTGGAGCTGTTGGCTTTCTTTGTTGAACTTCTTTCTGTTTAAACTATCTTCTTCCGAGCTGTGGAACTGCCTTCTTGCAGAACTGTGGAAACTGCCTTCTGCCTGCTTGTTGAACTTGAATTGTTTTACTGGAGAACTGGAGAACTCCCTTCTTACTGAACTGTCTTCTTTAACTGCCCAACTTGCTTCTCCTGAACTCTGTAATTCCGGCACTGACTTGTGCTGAAAAACAGGCTTTCAAATTGAACTCCAAAACTGCAGAACTGCCTTCTGTTGAACTTGAACTGTTGTTACTGCTTTTTTCGAACTTGTAACTGTTGAAAAAACTGCTGAACTGCTTGATGGGCCTTCAATTATACTAAATTGAAGTGGCCTTATCAAAACCAAATCAAATCCTGGTCATTGTAAGACCTCGTTAACAGTAACGACTTTACTAGCGTGTTAACTGGTTTTGTAAATGTGTGAAGTGGTTTCAGGTAGTTCCATCCTGTCGATCTGTTGTTTAATCGGAGTTTGAATTCTCCTCATGTTTTGGGTTTCTTGACTGGGCCTAGGACTTCGATCGAATATTTGCTTCATGCATGTCTTTGATCGGTTCTGTAATCGGTTTGATGGGGCCTGTGTTTTGGGTGGGACTGTCTCCTCCTAGGGTCTATTGTCAAAATGTTAATGCTTGCTGGGGCTTTGAGTGAGGTCATCCCGATTTCCCAGACATTGCAATTAACTGCAATACCCAAAACTGCTTTTGCAGAGGTCAAACCCAACTTCCTTCGCAGCCTTTTCTCCCTTTACAGGCCCAGACATGTTTTTAAAATGCCAAAACTTGGTTTTTGGTCTTAAATTCCTTATGTTAGGCCCAAATGCATTTTTATCACTGAGGTTGTTCCAAAGTCCTTTTTC
The DNA here is from genome assembly GCA_030390025.1 of Squalus acanthias. Taxonomy (NCBI): domain Eukaryota; kingdom Metazoa; phylum Chordata; class Chondrichthyes; order Squaliformes; family Squalidae; genus Squalus; species Squalus acanthias. The sequence goes on along the minus strand of CM059430.1, from coordinate 85,078,365 downwards.
CTTAGGTTTTGGGGATCTGCAAATTTTGGAAACCTTACAGTATAGGAATAGGAGGATAGAGCAGATGAATGCGTGGCTAAAGAGTTGGTGCAGGAGGGAGGGCTTTAGTTTCCTGGATCACTGGGTCTGCTTCTGGGGAAGGTGGGACCTGTACAAGTCGGACGGGTTGCACCTGAACCGGAACGGGACCAACATCCTTGCGGGGAGGTTTGCTAGTACTGTTGGGGGGGGGGGGCGGTTTAAACTAACTTGGCAGGGGGATGGGATACGGAGTGGAGCTATCGTAGGGGTTGATGCACAGACAAATATAGAGGAAAAAACAAGTCAGCCTGGAAGGCAGAGCAAATATGTAATCACAGAATCCCCACAGTGCAGATAGAGGCCATTTCGGCCCATCGAGCCAGCACTGACACATATCCCACCCTATCCCCGTAACCCCACGTACTTAATCCCCCTAACACTAAGGGTCAATTTAACATAGCCAAATCAACCTAACCCACACATCTTTGGACTGTGGGAGGAAACCGGAGCACCCGGAGGAAACCCACGCAGACACGGGGAGAATGTGCAAACTCCACACAGACAGTCACCCGAGGCTGGATTCGAACCCGGGTCCCTGGTGCTGTGAGGCAACAGTGCTAACCACTATGCCACCGTGTTGCCCTAATGGCACAAGGGAGTATGGCAAGGCTGGATGGCATTTATTTTAATGCAAAGAGTCTTGTGAGTAAGGCAGATGAATTGAAGGTGTTGATGAACACATGGGAGTATGATCTTGTTGCTATCACAGAGACATGGTTGAGGGAGGGGCAGGACTGGCAGCTCAATAGTCCGGGGTATAGAATCTTCAGGCGAGACAGAGGGGGGTGTAAAAGAGGAGAGGGTGTCGCAATATTAATCAAGGAGTCAATTACTGTTGTAAGGAGGGATGATATCTTGGCAGGTTCCTCTAATGAGGCCATATGGCTAGAACTTAAAAACAAAAAGGGGGCAAGCACTTTGCTGGGAGTGTACTATAGTCCCCCAAACACTCAGGGGGAGATAGAGGAACAGATATGTAGGCAAATCTCAGAAGTGTAGAAATAATAGGGTAATAATAGTAGGGGATTTCAACTTCCCCAATATTAACTGGGATAGTCAGAGTGTGAAAGGCTTAGAGGGTGCGGAATTCTTAAAGTGCATCCAGGAGAGCTTTTTGAGCCAGCATGTAGAAAGTCCTACAAGAGGGGGCGGTACTGGACCTAATTCTAGGGAATGTAGCCGGGCAAGTGGTAGAAGTGTCAGTAGGACAGCATTTTGGTGACCGTGACCATAATTCGGTGAGATTTAAGGTAGTCATGGAAAAGGACAAAGATGGACCGGAAATAAAGGTTCTAAATTGGGGGAAGGCCGATTTTAATATGATAAGGCAGGATCTGGCCAAAGTGGACTGGGATCAGCTACTTGTAGGAAAATCCACATCAGAGCAGTGGGAGTCTTTCAGAAAAGAAATAGAGAGAGTACTACACCAACATGTTCCTGTAAAGGTTAAGGGTGGGACCAACAAGCCCAGGAAACCCTGGATGTCAAGGGATGGATTAGAAAAAAAAGGGAGGCTTTTGGCAGATACAAAGGACTAAAAACAGTGGAAGCCCTAGTTTAGAAAGTGCAAGGGGGTACTTAAAAAAGAAATTAGGAGAGCGAAGAGGGAGCATGAAAAAACACTGGTGGGCAAAATAAAGGAAAATCCCAAGGTGTTTTATAAGTATATTAAGGGCAAGAGGATAACCAGGGAAAGAGTAGGGCCCATTAGGGACCAAAGAGCCGGAAGATGTAGGTGAGGTTTTAAATGAATATTTTGCATCTATGTTCACTATGGAGAAGAACGATGTAGGCATAGAAATCAGGCAGGGGGATTGTGATATACTTGAACAAATTAGTATTGAGAGGGAGGAGGTACTAGCCGTTTTAGCAGGCTTAAAAGTGGATAAATCCCCAGGCCCAGACGAGATGTATCCCAGGCTGCTGTGTGAGGCAAGGGAGGAGATTGCAGGGGCTCTGACACAAATTTTCAGAACCTCTCTGGCCACAGGGGAGGTGCCAGAGGACTGGAGAACAGCTAACGTAGTACCATTATTCAAGAAGGGTAGTAGGGATAAACCAAGGAATTACAGGCCAGTGAGCCTAACATCAGTGGTAGGGAAAGTATTGGAAAAAATTCTGAGGGACACTTGGAGAGGCAAGGATTAATCAAGGATAGTCGGCATGGCTTTGTCAGGGGGAGATCAAGTCTGACCAATTTGATTGAATTTTTCGAGGGGGTGACTAGGTGTGTGGATGAGGGTAGTGCAGTTGATGTGGTCTACACGGACTTCAGTAAGGCTTTTGACAAAGTTCCGCATGGGAGACTGGTCAAGAAGGTAAGAGCCCATGGGATCCAGGGCAACTTGACACATTGGATCCAAAATTGGCTCAGTGGCAGGAGGCAGAGGGTGATGGTCGAAGGTTCTTTTTGTGACTGGAAGCCTGTGTCCAGTGGTGTACCGCAGGGATCGGTGCTGGGTCCTTTGCTGTTTGTAGTGTACATTAATGATTTAGATATGAATGTAGGAGGTATGATCAGTAAGTTCACAGATGACACGAAAATTGGTGGAGTGGTAAATAGCGAGGAGGGAAGCCTCAGGCTACAGGACGATATAGGTTGGTTAGATGGGCAGAACAGTGGCAAATGGAATTTAACCCTGAAAAGTGTGAGGTGATGCATTTTGGGAGGACTAACAAGGCAAGGGAATACACAATGAATGGTAGGACCCTAGGAAGGACAGAGGATCAGAGGGACCTTGGTGTGCATGTACATAGATCCCTGAAGGCAGCAGGACAGGTAGATAAGGTGGTTTAAAAAACATATGGGATACTTGCCTTCATTAGCTAAGGCATAGAATATAAGAGCAGGGAGGTTATGATGGAGCTGTACAAAACGCTAGTTCGGCCACAGCTGGAATACTGTGTGCAGTTCTGGTCGCCACACTATAGGAAGGATGTGATTGCATTGGAGAGGGTGCAGAGGAGATTCACCAGGGTGTTACCTGGGCTGGAGCACTTCAGCTATGAAGAGAGACTGGACAGGCTGGAGTTGTTTTCCTTAGAGCAGAGAAGGCTGAGGGGGGACCTGATCGAGGTGTACAAAATTATGCGGGGCATAGATAGGGTAGATAGAAAGTAACTTTTCCCCTTAGTAGAGGGGCCAATAACCAGGGGGCATAGTTTCAAGATAAGGGGCAGGAGGTTTAGAGGAGATTTGAGGAAAAACTTTTTCACCCAGAGGGTGGTTGGAATCTGGAACTCACTGCCTGAAAGGATCGTAGAGGCAGGAACCCTCACAACATTCAAGAAGCATTTAGATGAGCACTTGAAACGCCACAGCATACAAGGCTACGGACCAAGTGCTGGAAAATGGGATTATAATAGACAGGGCTTGATGGCTGGCGCAGACACGATGGGCCGAAGGGCCTCTTTCTGTGCTGTATAACTCTATGACTGTGGGGAAAAAATTCAGTTGGTTGCACCTCCCGTTAGCGCCTTAAGAGGGCGCTAATGGGGCGCAAAGTATCTAGCGCCCAGGCGCGACGAAGTTTGCACCGCTTGCGAAATTAACTAGACATTTTGCGGCGGCGCTAAACACTACCGCCACGATCTCCTGCGCCGGCAGATCATGACGTCACTCGAGTGCGCAACGCCCCGGTATCGCCCCGGAGCGGATATTGAGTGGCGACCCTGCCTTACCGCCTGATGCTAGCAACGACAGGTTGAGGGGAGCGTTCTGCAGTCATGAAGGGAAAGGGGGAGCGCTATTTAAAGGTGACCGTTTCCTGCCTTTTATTGTTGGTGCCATTTTTGAACTACGCATTCTGAGAGAGAGAGGGAGAGACTTCTGGAGAGATTCAACGTTGTGTGAAGGAGTTTTGGGTACTGAGCAGCACTTTGCAGGTTCATTTTGATTTGCCATTCCTTGTATCGATTTAGCAGAGAGTGTGGGGGCTGCACTCTGAGCTCTTTGCCTGGTACTCGCCATTGTTCTTTCCAGCACATTTGATGTGCAAGTCTCTCCAGGCTGAGATTCAAGGCTGCAATGAGCAGGATGTGGATGGAAAGCAAGATTAACCATCCCCCTTAAGAACTGACCCGTGCCATTGTGTGTGTGTTCCATTGCTGACTGACATTACATGAGCTTCGCCAGCGCTCTGAGGTAGCGCCTCGCTCCTCGGCCTTTGCGCCTTAAGACAGGTGTGAAGCGCCTGATATAGCACTGCAATCACCTCCAGGGGCGATAAAAGTCAAGTTTGCAGTCGGTGGCGATAATTAGCGCCAGGCGCTAATCTTTGCGCCCGGCCGATAATTGCGCCCCAAATGGGGCGATACTGAATTTCTCCCCCTATGACTCTTCCTGGATTTTTTTTGTCCCCGTGTTAAACACTTTACATTTCTCTATAATGAATTTCATCAGGAATTTGTCTACCTAAATCCCAATTAGTATCATTTGCAAATTTAGCCATTGGCCCGAAAATTAGACCTAATACGCGAGAGTACGCACTGTGTACTCTCGCGTTTTAGGTCTCCAATTGCCGGTTTCTTGCATGCACTGCGCATGCGCGGGAAACCGGCACTTCGTGAATTCAAAAGGGGGCGGTTCCTAAGTGAACCACGCGCGCGCTACAGGCTGCGCGCACGCAGTGCACTTAGTGCTTTGAACGCGCAGGTAAGCATGGAAGAGTTTACACATAAAGAAAGGAGGCGTAAGACCCTCTTTTAACAAGGTAAGTAGTTAATTAAGTATTATTTAAAAAAAATTTCAACAGGTTTATCTTTTTTAGAGACTTTAAAGACAGGTAAGTTTATTTTTATAACTTTTAAAAAGATTTTAAATTTTTTCTAAAATTTAATTTTTTGTTTAAAGTGGTTAATTTATTTAACTATACTTATTTTATTAATGTGATGGCTTTTTTTTTTAATTTAATTGCGGTTTAGCTGTTCTTTTGGGGGTGTGTAGGATTCATAGCTTTGACAGCCCTTGCTGTTAAAACTATGAATGAAAGATGGTGTGCTGCCATTGGCTCTAACTGAATCACGTGATCCCAGAGCTCGCACGAACTAATTGCGTCTCTGGGTCACGCAAGCACTGCACAGCTGCAGCCTTGAAACTAAAGTTCGTGTGGGCCCAGAGGAAAAAGGTAGGCGCGGAGTGAGATATCGCGGGGAAGCCTTACCCCCGCGTGAACACTCAGGGGTAAAAATTCAGTTGGTTGTGCCTCCCGTTAGCGCCTTAAGAGGGCGCTAATGGGGCGCAAAGCCGCTAGCGCCCGGGCGCAGCGATGTTTGCGCCGCTCGGGAACTTAACTAGACATTGTGCGGCGGCACTAACTTTACCGCCGCGACCACCTGCGCGCGCAGATTGTGACGTCATTCCATGGTGCAACGCCCTTGTGGCGCCCCGGAGCGGAAATTGAGTGGCGCCCCCTGCCTTTCCGCCTGGCACATCCAACGACCGGAAGACTGGAACGCTATCAATCGCTGTGGGGCTGGGGGGGGGGCGCTATATAAAGGGGGCCTCTTCCTGTCTTTTTCTGTGGTTGACATTTTTGCACCACTCGTTCTGAGACAGAGAGAGAGATTCGGAGAGAGAGAAAGAGAGACTTCTGCATTGAGTCAACGCTTTGTGAGGTAGTTTTGCCTACTGATCCTAACTTCGCTGGTACTTTGGTTGCTGTCCTTCATAACTTTGCTTGCAAAGAGACTATGGGGGCTGCACTGAATGGGGGCGTCGTCCTGCTCCAGCTGAATCGGAGGACACAGAGACGCAGAGAGAGAGTGGCAATGATGGCCAGACGGAGGAGGGCCAACAGGCGTATGTACAGGAGAGCTTACCCTCCCAGGGTATATCGTGAACAGCTCTCCTACCTTCATATGTCTGAGGAGCTGTGTTTGCGAAGGCTGCGATTCAGCAAGGAGGTGGTCACTGAGCTCTGCCACCTGCTGCAGCCAGATCTGCAGCCTCAACTGAGGTCCAGGACGTCTCTGTCGGTGGCAGTGAAGGTCACAGTGGCTCTCAACTTCTATGCTACTGGCTCATTTCAAGCTGCTGCTGGGGACCTCGCCAATATCTCCCAGTTCGCGGTGCATTGCTGCATCCGGCAGGTCACAAATGCCCTCTTTAAAAGGAGACGAGAGTTCATCTCTTTCCCCATGACCCTAGACAAGCAGCGTGACCGCGCTCTGGGCTTTGTGAGGATAGCGGGCTTCCCCATGGTGCAGGGCGCCATTGACTGCACGCATGTGGCTTTGTGTGCTCCACATGAGAATGCCGAGGAATTCCGGAACAGAAAGGGGTTCTATTCCTTGAATGTTCAGTTGGTCTGTGACCACAGACAGCTGATACTCGCTGTCAATGCCCACTATCCTGGCAGCTGCCACGATGCTTTTATCCTGCGCCAGACTACTGTGGCAGAACTTTTCGAGGCACCGCATCAGCCAGTTGGTTGGCTTCTCAGGGACAAGGGGTATTCATTGAGCACCTGGCTGATGACACCGCTCCGTATGCCCAACACCCCTGCTGAGCTGCGGTACAATGAGAGCCATCAAGCTACCAGGAACATCATTGAGCGCACAATCGGCGTGCTGAAGCAACGGTTCCGCTGTCTCGACCATTCTGGAGGAGCCCTGCAGTACTCGCCTGAACGAGTATCCAACTTCGTAGTTATGTGCTGCATGTTGCATAACATGGCAATCGTCAGGACCCAGCCAATGCCACCAGGCCTTGGAGCACCACCAGAGGAGGAGGAGGAAGAGGACGAGGAGGATGATCATCAGCAGCACCAAGGCGGGAGGGCGGCCCACAATGGTGAAACTGCAAGGGCCGTCCGTCAACGGCTGATAGCAAGCCGCTTCTAGGGCCCCTGCTGTGGAAATGGCTTCTGCCATTGCTAACAACATCAATGAACCCAGCACGCAACCCCTAAGCCGGCCAAGGCACCAATAATTCCAACCACCAAACATGTATATTTTGAATACAAAAACTTATTTATTTTACAAACTCTGTGTGTGTCAATTCCTCATGACAAACTCATAGAAATAAACACAAAAAAACAGTCAATAACATAACTGGTTCTCACAACCTGGAGATAATGTCCAAAACACTAAACAAAAGTTGGACCATGAACCTCGGCCTTTAATAAAAAAATGACCAGCATTTTGTCACACCTCCTACTTTTTGCCCTTCGAGGGTGATCTCCTTCCCTTGCGCACTTCCCCACTTCTAACCCTACTGCTCCTCCGTAATGGGACCTCAGTGGCTGCAGCAAGGCTGGTGGAAGGCTGCTGATCGTCAGACCCTGACACTGCAGATGCCCCTGAAGGACGGCCTCGACCAGTTCTGGGCCTGCAGACTGCACCAACTCTGCATGGGCGGCAGCAGTCTGTCCTACAGGCGGTGGCAAGTGCAGTGGAGAAGTGACAGTGTTGGCAGCAGGAATGCTGTCATCGTGAGAGAGGACAGCAACTCCCTGCTCGCCCGACACACTGGCACTCCCACGGGGCAGCACTTCAGCATCCGGAGCAATCTGCCGGAGAACAGATTGCTGGCCTGCTGCGGCGTGGTGAGAGCCCCGGGGACATGTGAACGAACCATCGAGGTTGGCAGCAGTCTGTGCTCGCGTGGCCTCAATCTGAGTCTGCATGAGAGCAGTCAGAGATGGGATCACGACAGCCAGTGACTGAATTGCAGCACTAAGCGTTAGTGTGGCATCCGCCTGTGCTACAGCGAAGTGCTCCACACTCCTTGCCAGTGACTCAATGCATTCGGGCACCCTTCCCACTACACCCATGAGCTCAGTGTGCATGCCCACCGCCTGGGTGTTCATTTCTGCGATCAGCCGCTCCTCCTCTGCGTCCATTGCAGTAGGAGTCTCTGGCATACTCTCCCTCTGGGGAGAAGGCCCCCGTTCTTCCCTACCCCCATGGCGTTGCTGCAGCCCGCTGGGTCCTGGAGCTTCACCCTCATCAGACCCTTCCCCCCTACTCCCCTCCAGGGAAGGCGTGTTCCCAGTGTGGGCATGGGCTTCCTCGGGAGAGGGTGGCACTGATGCTCCGGCTTCCTCTTCCTCCTCGGCTGCAGCTTCACTCCCAGTGGCAGCTTCAGGGCCCGTCTCCTCAGCTGGTGAATCACCATCTGAAAGCAGGGAGGTACAAGAGTGGCTTTAGCGTGAGGACAGGGTGGCAGTAAGGGAGGAATAAGTGCAGCGAGTTAGCAAGTTGGATTGAAAGTGTCAAAGGCTGGTGTTGTGAGGGACAAGTGGAAGGACAGAGGACAAAAAGGTGATGACCTTACCATTGCTGTCCAGAACGGGGTCGGCGTCTCCAGTGGCGACGGGACCGATCACCCGGCTTGCCACAATCCTGTGGACGCGCTCCTCAAGATCGCTGAGGGGTTGCAGCTGAGGCCGCCCTCCACCTGTCCGTTGCTGCTGTCTCCGATTATGCGCCAGCTTGGCCTGCAAGAAAAAGGACAGCATCTGAGTAAATATACAGCCATGGTCTTGCCTGATGTGCCTCCCATAGGTGAATAGCCCTTACTGTATGCAAAGTGTGGAATGTGTGTGTGTGCTTCATGAAAGGGCCATAGGTGTTGGATGAGTGTTGTGCATTGGGGTTTTAAGACCCTCTGGCCATAGAGTGAGGTTGAGATGGAGGGATGGAGAGGTATTGAGAAAAAGCCACTCACCCTGACGACCCGAGTGAGGTCGTTGAACTTTTTGCGGCATTGAACATGGGTCCTGGGCACCATGCTCCTGGAGGAGACGCTCTGAGCCACCTCCCTCCACACTCTTCTGTACTCGCGTGGCAAAGGCCTCCTGCCACTCTCAGGGAAGAGTATACATCTTCTGCGCTCCACCGCGCCAACCAGAGCATCCAAGGCCCGCTCGGTGAAGCGATGAGCTCGTTCTCTCACCCTCTCCATCCTTGGCGGCAAAATGGATTCACAGGTCTCTCCAGGCCGAGATTCAAGGCTGCAATGAGCAGGGTGTGGCTGGGGAGCAAGTTGGCCCCCCCCCGCTTTAAGAAGTGGCCGGCGCCAGTGTGTCTGTGTTCCCTCGCTAACTGGCAGCACCTGCGCTGCGCTCGCGCGCTGAGTTAGCGCCTCACTGCTCGGCCTTTGCGCCTTAAGACAGGTGTGCAGCGCCTGATTTAGCGCTCCACTCACCTCCCGGGGCGGTAAAAGTGAAGTTTCCAGTCAGTGGCGATAATTAGCGCCCCAAATGGGGCGCGACCTAATTTTTCCCCCTCAGTGTTTAATTTCTGGGCCATTGTGCTTGTGACTCCTAGCTACTGATCATTTATGGAGATATTAAACAAAAGAGGTACCAAAACAGACCCTTGTATGACCTCACTGGTAACTTTTTCCCAGGCTGATGACAATCCCTGTACCACCACCCCCTGGGTTCTATTGGTCAACCAATTACTAATGTTATACTGTTGAGGCTGCCGCGAAACACGAATGGAGGCTGAATCCATATGTGGAAAACAAGAAGCTTTTATTCCCTGCATGGCACAACAAAATGTCTGAGCTGGTGCTCCCAGATTTCTCTGGGTAAACTCCCAGAATTCTCTGGGTAAAACCTGAGGCCCCGCCCCCTTCTGCCTTAAAGGGAAGGGGCTGGAAATTTGTCCACAGACGGAAGAGTGGATTATGCCCGTTTTAGGTGGCGATCCGCCACACAGCTCCCCCCAGAATCCGCTTAGGAGGTGTGGACGAGACGGTGCGGCGGTCTGATGGGCCGGCCGGAGCGGCTCTTGTAGGACGCCGGTGGACGTGGAACGGCCGGGTGTGGAGCAGCCGGGTGAACCGGCTTGAGGGCAGGTCGGCCGCGTGGAGGTGGACGAGCTACAGGGACCTGCTCACCGGGCTCCGAGTATGCTGGCTTGAGTCGGTCAACCGACACTTTTTCGGTCCTGTCGCCCACTTGCAGGGTGAAAAATTTGTCCCCAGCCTGTAGCACCTTGTAGGGCCCGTCGTACGGGGGTTGAAGGGGTCCGCAGTGGGCGTCGTGCCGGACGAAAACAAACCGTGCCTGGTGCAGGCTTAGTGGGACATGTGAGGTGGATTCGCCGTGTCGGGCAATGGGCACCGGGGCGAACTGCAGCGCCGGTGAGGCGAAGTTGTGGCGTTGCTGGTCGGCTGACCAGGGTGTCGTGGCGGTGGGCAGGGACTCGCCGGGTACGCGCAGCGGCTGACCGTACACGAGCTCTGCTGCCGATGCGTGGAGGTCTTCTTTAACGGCGGTGCGCAGGCCGAGGAGGACCCACGGAAGTCGGTCGGTCCAGGCACCGTCCTGGAGGCTGGCTCGAAGAGCTGCCTTCAAGGATCTGTGGAACCGCTCACACAGTCCGTTGGCTTGGGGGTGGTACGCTGTGGTGCGGTGAATGGTCACCCCGAGATTGCGTGCGACGGCAGTCCAGAGTTCAGAGGTAAATTACGGACCTCTGTCCGATGTCATGTCGGAGGGGACGCCGAACCGTGCGACCCAGGTGCTGACGAAGGCTCTGGCGATGTCGGCGGTGGTGGTAGTTTCGCTGATATGCCGAGGCCGTAAATTTTTTAAGGAGCGCTGTTCTGAGATGTGCGTACTTGCCTTCCTCTGGAGGGTTCTGCAGCGTTGTCCAAACCTTGGAAACTGCGACGCTACTGAGTGATGTGACGAGATAGTCGTACTTCGTCCCATCTGTGGTGATATTTCGCAGCCGGAAGCGAGATTCAGCTTGGAGAAACCAGGCTTCGGGCTGGTTTTCCCAAAACTCCGGCAGTTTCACGGAAACTGCGTTCGTGTCCACCATTGCAGTGCTCGGAATACGTTCTGAGCGTCGGGGTCACCAATGTTGAGGCTGCCGCGAAACACGAATGGAGGCTGAATCCATATGTGGAAAACAAGAAGCTTTTATTCCCTGCATGGCACAACAAAATGTCTGAGCTGGTGCTCCCAGAATTCTCTGGGTAAACTCCCAGAATTCTCTGGGTAAAACTTGAGGCCCCGCCCCCTTCTGCCTTAAAGGGAAGGGGCTGGAAATTTGTCCACAGACGGAAGAGTGGATTATGCCCGTTTTAGGTGGCGATCCGCCACAATACCACTATTCAATAAAGGGGAGAGGGATAAACCAGGAAACTACAAGCCAGTCAGTCTAACATCAGTGGTCGGGAAATTATTGGAAACCATTATCAGGCACAAAATAAACTTTTATTTGGAAAGGCATGGGTTAATCAAGGAGAGCCAGCATGGATTTGTTAAAGGCAAATTGTGTCTGACTGGCTTGATTGAATTCTTTGATGAGGTATCAGAGAAGTTTGATCAAGATAGTGCAGTAGATGTTTATGTATAAACTTTTGGAAGCCATTCGACAAAGTGCCAAAAAGGAGGCTTATTAAGAAGATGGAACACGATGAGATTAAGGGGAAAGTGGTGGTAGCGATACAACATTGGCTCAGTTACCGGAAGCAAAGCGTGGTGGCTGATAGATGTTTTTTCAGACTGGGATGTGGTTTGCAGTGGTGTTCCCCAAGGGTCAGTTTTCGGTCCATTACACTTCTTAATTTTTATAAACAACCTAGACTCGGGTGTAGGGAGCAGCTTTACAAAGTTTGCAGAGGATACAAAACTTGGCAAGGTAGTAGCTTGCTGATGAGGATAGTTGTAGACTTCAGGATGTCATAGACAGGATGGTGAAATGGGCAAAAGCATGGCAGATGGAGTTCAATGCGGAGAAGTGTGAAGTGATGCAATTTGGGAGGATTAATATGGAAAGACAGTATTCTATAAATGGCACAATTTTGATAAGTGTAGATGACCAGGGAAACCTTGATGTCCATATACACAAATCCCTAAAGGTGGCAGGGCAAGTTGATAAGGTGGTTAAAAAGCATATGGGTTACTTGGGTTTATAAATAGAGGCATAGAATATAAAAGCAAAGAGATCATGCTGGAACGTGATTATTCATTGGTTCTTCTTAGGCAGTCCCTCGGAACCGAGGATGACTTGCTTCCGCACTAAAAATGAGTTCTCAGGTGACTGGTGAGTCCAATGCGGGACCTACAGTCTCTGTCACAGGTGGGGCAGACGGTGGTTGAAGGGGTGGGTCGGTGGGGTGCTTGGGTTGACGTGCGCTCCTTCCGCTGTTTGCGCTTGGCTTCCACTTGCTCCCGGTGAAGAGACTCGAGGTGTTCCGCGCCTTCCCGTATGCTTCTCCTTCACTTTGAGCGGGCTTGTGCCAGGGATTCCCAGGTGTCGGAGGGGATGTTGCACTTTTTCAAGGAGGCTTTGAGGGTGTCCTTGAAGCGTTTCCTCTGCCCACCTGGGGCTCTCCTGCCGTGTTGGAGCTCCGAGTAGAGTGGTTGCTTTGGGAGTCTCGTATCGGGCATGCGGACGATGTGGCCTGTTCATCGGTGCTGATCGAGTGTGGTCAAAGTTTCAATGCTAGAGATGTTGGCCTTAGCGAGAACACTGACATTGGTGCGCCTATCCTGCCAATGGATTTGCAGGATCTTGCGGAGGCAGCGTTGGTTATACCTCTCCAGTGCTTTGAGGTGCCTGCTGTACATTCACTGGTTAGGCCTCAGCTGGTGTATTGTGGACAATTCTGGGCACCACACTTCAGGAAAGATATAAACGCCTTAGAAAGGGTACAGAGGAGGTTTACAAGGATGTTACCATCTGCAAGATGCACTGCAGCAACTCGCCAAGGCTTCTTTAACAGCACCTCACAAATCCGCGATCTCTACCACCTAGAAGGACAAAGACAGCAGGTGCATGGGAACACCACCACTTCCAAGTTCCCCTCCAAGTCACACATCATCCTTTGAAATACATTGCCGTTCCTTCATTGTCGCTGGGTCAAAATCATAGAACCCCTTCCCTAACAGCACTGTGGGAGTACCTTCACCACATGGACTGCAGCGTTTCAAGAAGGCGGCTTACCACCACCTTCTCAAGGGCAACGAGGGATGGGCAATAAATGCTGGCCTTGCCAGCGACGCCCACATCTCATGAATGAATAAAAAACGTCTAAAATTGTGTAAATAATAGAGGATAATTGTAAAATATTAGATAAATAAAAAGGATTTGCCCACCAATGGCGAATAAAGTTTAGTGTTTAACAAACCGGGATTACTCAGGCCCCAGTCGAAGGAACCCGCTTCCCTTAAGGGGGAGAGATTCTTATCAACTGGCGAAGAAAAACAAGATGACCTGGTTAATTAGTAATACGATAGCAAAATACTGCAGATGCTGGAAGGTTCTGATGAAAGGTCATCGACCTGAAACGTCAACTCTCTTTCTCTCTCCACGGATGCTGCCTGGCCTGCTGAGTTTTTCCAGCGTTTTCTGTTGTTATTTTGGTTAATTAGTAAACCTATTGCACTAGAGACCTCCAGGTGGCAGCAGGACCCACTTGACGAAGGAGGGTAAAATACATTTATTCGATTTTATATATAAATAACATTCGTTACACTATCCAGATGCTCCATGATCTTATCTTTAGAAGGGTTTCCATAAATTTACCCACAATGGACGCCAAACTCACTGGTCTGTAGTTTCCTTGGTCACTTTTGCTATTAAAAATAGGAATAACATCTGACTTTCTCCGGTCCCGAGGCACCTCTCCAGTATTGTGATTCTGGAAGATTTGTACCAGAGTTCCTGCAAATCTCCTTATTTCCTTAAGGATCCTGGGATGGATCTTATCTGACTCCTGAGGGTTTATTCACCTTAATGTTGCACAGCTGTTCGGCAACCGCAATAACATACCTCAGTGAGAGAAAAAAAGAAAGACTTGCATTTATATAGCGCCTTTCACAACCTCAGGGCGTTCCAAAGTGCTTTCCAGCCAATGAAGTACTTCTGAAGTGTCGTCAATGTTTTAATGGAAGCAACACAGCAGCCAATTTGTCAGAGGAGGCGGGGGTCCCCAGTGGAGGGCTCCCTATGCGGGAGTCCTCCCTTTATCTATTGGGGACTCGGCCTGGAGGGTGTTGCACGGGGTAATCCCATGCAATAATGTTTTAAGTCGGTTCCAGGACGCCTGCCTTTTCTGTGGCCTGGAGGAGTCTGTGTTCGACGCTTATGCTGAATGTGAAAGGTTACTTCCTGAAGGGGCTGCTCCTCGATTTTTGGTTGCACTTCAGTCCCACGCTCCTGATCTTTGGTCACCCGGTGCGGAGGGGAGTGGGCAAGTCGGAGGACCTTCTCGTGGGACTGCTCCTGGGCCTGGCCAAGGTGGCCATTAACGGGCCCAGGCAGCAGGCGGTCGAGGGGGTCGCTCGGCCCGTCTGCCTGCCTCTCTTCCGCGGCCACGTTTGCGCCCGGGTGGCCCTGGAGACAGAGCCGGCGGTGTCCGCCGGCACGCTCGAGGCCTTCCGTGGCCGGTGGGCACCGCAGGGACTGGAGTGCTTCATCATCGCAAGGAACAGTATTTTAATTTAATTTGTTAAGTTTCCGTTAAACTTTTTTTGTTAATTTACAGTCTTTATTGGTTGTGCCCCTTTAAAAAGGGGCACGCGTTTAACTTTAACAGGCAACAGCTTGTGACAAAGAAAGATTCAGCAATCTCCCACAATGTGATAACGACCAGCTAAATCTGTTTTAGGTGTTGGTTGATGGATAAATGTTGGCCAGGACTCCCCTGTTCTTCGAATAATATCATGGGATCTCTTACGTCCACCTGAGGGGGCAGACGGGGCCTTGGGTTAACGTTGCAGCCAGAAGACATCCCCTCCCCTCTCACCCCCTCCCTCTCTCCCCCTCCCGTTCCCTCACAACCCCTCACCACCCTCTCCCCCCACCTCCCCACTCTCTACACCCACCTCCCCACCCTCAACCCTCACCCTCTCCTCCTCCCAACCTCTCCACCCCTCTACCCTCTCCACCCCCTCTTCTACCCTACCCCCCTCCTACCCTTCCCCCTCTACCCTCTCCACCCACCCACCCCTCTCCACCTACCCACCCCCCTCTACCCTCTCCACCCACCCACCCCCCCACCCTCTCCACACCCCCCTCTACCCTCTGCACCCACCCCCCCCACTCTCTCCACACCCCCCTCTACACCCACCCCAACACCCTCTCCACCCCCCTCTACCTCTCTCCACCCCCCCCTACCCTCTCCACACCCCCCTCTACCCTCTACACCCACCCCAACACCCTCTCCACCCCCCTACCCTCTCCACCCCAGCCTCCCCCCTCCCTCTCCACCCATCCCTAATCCCCTCTCCACCCATCCCTACCCCCCTCTCATCGCTAACCCTTCACAAAGGAGGACACAAATAACCTCCCAGAGATGTCGGGGAACATAGGGTCTGATGAAAGGGAGGAACTGAAAGAAATCAGGGAAATGGTGTTAGGGAAATTGATGGGATTGAAGGCCGATAAATCCCCAGGGCCTGATAATCTACATCCTAGGGTACTTAAGGAAGTGGCCCTAGAAATAGTAGATGCATTGCTGATCATCTTCCAACATTCGATGGAATCTGGAACAATACCCATGGATTGGAGGGTAGCTAATGTTACCCCACTATTCAAAAAAGGTGGTAGAGAGAAAACGGGGAATTACAGACCAGTAAGCCTGACATCGGTAGTGGGGAAAATGCTAGAGTGCATTATAAAAGATGTAATAGCAGAGCACTTGGAAAACAGTGACAGGATCGGACAAAGTCAACATGGATTTACAAAAGGTAAATCGTGCTTGACTAATCTACTGGAATTTTTTGAGGATGTAACTGGTAAAATAGATAAGGGAGAACCAGTGGATGTGGTGTATTTGGATTTTCAAAAGGCTTTCGATAAGGTCCCGCATAAGAGATTAGCGTGTAAAGTTAAGGCACATGGGATTGGGGGCAAGGTATTGACTTGGATAGAGCACTGGTTGGCAGACAGAAAGCAAAGAGTTGGAATAAACGGGTCTTTTTCCGAGTGGCAGGCAGTGACTAGTGGGGTACCGCAGGGATCGGTCCTTGGACCCCAGCTATTCACAATATATATTAATGATCTAGAAGAGGGAACTAGATGTAATATCTCCAAGTTTGCAGACGACACAAAGCTGGGTGGGCTTGTGTGCTGTGAGGAGGATGCAGAGAAACTCCAGGATGATTTGGACAGGTTGGGTGATTGGGCAGAAGCATGGCAGATGCAATATAACGTGGGTAAATGCGAGGTTATCCACTTTGGTGTCAAAAACAGGAAGGCAAATTATTTTCTGAATGGCAATAGATTGGGAGAAGGGGAAGTGCAACGAGACCTGGGTGTCCTTGTGCACCAGTCGCTGAAGGTAAGCATGCAGGTGCAGCAGGCGGTTAAGAAGGCAAATGGTATGTTGGCCTTCGTAGCGAGAGGGTTTGAGTACAGGAACAAGGATGTCTTGCTGCAGTTGTACAGGGCTTTGGTGAGACCACACCTTGAGTATTGTGTGCAGTTTTGGTCGCCTTATCTGAGGAAGGAGGTTCTTGCCATGGAAGGAGTTCAGCAAAGATTCACCAGGCTGATACCTGGGATGGCAGGAATGACGTATGAGGAGTGATTGGATCGATTGGGCTTATACTCGCTGGAGTTTAGAAGAATGAAAGGGGATCTCAAAGAAACTTATAAAATTCTGACAGGATTGGACAGACTAGATGCAGGAAGGATGTTCCCGATGGTCGGGGAGTCCAGAAGCAGGGGTCAAAGTCTAAGGTTAAGGGGTAAGCCATTTAGGACAGAAATGAGGAGGAATTTCTTCACCCAGAGAGTGGTGAACCTGTGGAATTCTCTACCACAGAAGGCAGTAGAGGCCAATTCATTAAATATATTCAAGAAGGAGTTGGATATATTTCTTACGGCTAAAGGGATCAAGGGATATGGGGAGAAAGCAGGGACAGGGTTCTGAATTTGGATGATCAGCCATGATCGCATTGAATGGCGGAGCAGGCTCGAGGGGCCGAATGGCCTACACCTGCTCCTATCTTCTATGTTTCTATGTAACCCCGCTCTGATCCTACCCCCCGACCATCACCCCCCCCAACCATCACCCCCCCCGACCATCGCCCCCCCGACCATCGCCCCCCCCCTCATCCATCGTCCCCCCCTCATCCATCGTCCCCCCCCTCATCCATCACCTCCCGCTCATCCATCACCCCCCCTCATCCATCCTCCCCCCTCATCACCCATCCTCCCCCCCTCATCACCCATCCTCCCCCCTCATCACCCATCCTCCCCCCCATCACCCATCCTCCCCCCCCTCATCACCCATCCTCCCCCCCTCATCACCCATCCTCCCCCCTCATCCTCCCCCCCATCACCCATCCTCCCCCCCCTCATCACCCATCCACCTCCCCCCCATTCTCCTCTCCTCAATCCTTCCCCCCACCCCCGTCATTCCTCCCCTCCCCCAATCCTTCCTCCCCCCCACAATCCTTCCCCCCCTCAATCCTTCCCCCCCTCAATCCTTCCCACCCTCAATCCTTCCCTCCCTCAATCCTTCCCCCCTCAATCCTTCCCCCCCTCAATCCTTCCCACCCTCAATCCTTCCCACCCTCAATCCTTCCCCCCCCTCAATCCTTCCCCCCCTCAATCCTTCCCACCCTCAATCCTTCCCACCCTCAATCCTTCCCCTCCCCCCTCAATCCTACCCCCCTCAATCCTTCCCCTCCCCCCTCAATCCTACCCCCCTCAATCCTTCCCCCCCCTCAATCCTTCCCCCCCTCAATCCTTCCCACCCTCAATCCTTCCCCCCCCTCAATCCTTCCCCCCTCAATCCTTCCACCCTCAATCCTTCCACCCTCATCCTTCCCCTCCCCCCTCAATCCTACCCCCTCAATCCTTCCCTCCCCCCTCAATCCTACCCCCCTCAATCCTTTCCCCCCCCCCTCAATCCTTCCCCCCCCAATCCTTTCCGCCCTCAATCCTTCCCACCCCCCTCAATCCTTCCCCTCCCCCCTCAATCCTACCCCCCTCAATCCTTCCCTCCCCCCTCAATCCTACCCCCCTCAATCCTTCCCCCCCCTCAATCCTTCCCCCCCTCAATCCTTCCCCCCCAATCCTTCCGCCCTCAATCCTTCCCCCCCTCATCACCCATCCACCTCCCCCCCATTCTCCTCTCCTCAATCCTTCCCCCACCCCCGTCATTCCTCCCCTCCCCAATCCTTCCCCCCTCTCAATCCTTCCCCTCCCCCCTCAATCCTCCTCCCCCCTCAATCCTCCTCCCCTCAATCCTCCTCCACCCCTCAATCCTCCTCCCCCTCAATCCTCCTCCACCCCTCAATCCTCCTCCCCCTCAATCCTCCTCCCCCCCTCAATCCTCCTCCTCCCCCCTCAATCCTCCTCTCCCCCCTCAATCCTCCTCCTCCCCCCCTCAATCCTCCTCCTCCCCCCTCAATCCTCCTCCTCCCCCCTCAATCCTCCTCCTCTCCCCCTCAATCCTCCCCCCCTCAATCCTCCTCCCCCCTCAATCCTCCTCCCCCCCTCAATCCTCCTCTCCCCCCCTCAATCCTCCCCCCTCAATCCTCCTCCTCCCCCCCTCAATCCTCCTCCCCCTCAATCCTCCTCCCCCTCAATCCTCCTCCCCCCTCAATCCTCCGCCCCCCCTCAAACCTCCTCCCCCTCAATCCTCCTCCTCCCCCCTCAATCCTCCTCCTCCCCCCCTCAATCCTCCTCCACCCCTCAAACCTCCTCCCCCCCTCAATCCTCCTCCACCCCTCAAACCTCCTCCCCCCCTCAATCCTCCTCCCCCCTCAATCCTCCTCCCCCCTCAATCCTCCTCCCCCCTCAATCCTCCTCCCCTCAATCCTCCTCAACCCCCCCTCCCCCCCCCCTCAATCCTCCTCCCTCCCCCCTCATCACCCATCCTCCTCCCCCCCTCATCACCCATCCTCCTCCCCCCATCACCCATCCTCCTCCCCCCCTCATCACCCATCCTCCTCCCCCCATCACCCATCCTCCTCCCCCCCTCATCACCCATCCTCCTCCCCCCCCCTCATCACCCATCCTCCTCCCCCTCATCACCCATCCTCCCCCCCTCATCACCCATCCTCCTCCCCCCCATCACCCATCCTCCTCCCCCCCTCATCACCCATCCTCCTCTCCCCTCATCACCCATCCTCCTCCCCCCCTCATCACCCATCCTCCTCCCCCCCCTCATCACCCATCCTCACCCCCCCCTCATCACCCATCCTCTCCCCCCCTCATCACCCATCCTCCTCCCCCCCCCTCATCACCCATCCTCCTCCCCCCCTCATCACCCATCCTCCTCCCCCCCTCATCACCCATCCTCACCCCCCCTCATCACCCATCCTCACCCCCCCTCATCACCCATCCTCCTCCCCCCCTCATCACCCATCCTCCTCCCCCCCCCTCATCACCCATCCTCCTCCCCCCCCCTCATCACCCATCCTCCTCCCCCCCCCTCATCACCCATCCTCCCCCCGCTCATCACCCATCCTCCTCCCCCCCCCTCATCACCCATCCTCCTCCCCCCCCCTCATCACCCATCCTCCTCCCCCCCCCTCATCACCCATCCTCCTCCCCCCCCCTCATCACCCATCCTCCTCCCCCCCCCTCATCACCCATCCTCCTCCCCCCCCCTCATCACCCATCCTCCTCCCCCCCCCTCATCACCCATCCTCCTCCCCCCCCCTCATCACCCATCCTCCTCCCCCCCCCTCATCACCCATCCTCCCCCCCCTCATCACCCATCCTCCTCGCCCCGGATGCTGTGCTGGCTGCTTTGCCTTGGGGCGGGGCAGGGGTGGAGCCTGCCTGTACCGGAGCTCGGAGCTGGGCTGTGCTGAGCCGGGCGCTGCCTGCACCGTGGGGCTGTTGCGGGACGGAGGATGGCCGAGGTGCGGAGGTTCACCAAGCGGCTCAGTAAGCCGGGCACGGCCGCCGAGCTGCGGCAGAGCGCGTCCGAGGCGGTTCGCAACTCGTTCGTGGCGGTGAGTGTCCGGCACCCTCCCCATCACCAGCTGGCCTGCAAACTCTGGGCGTGGGGCTCTGTCTGTGTGGGTGTGTGTCTGTTTCTCTGTCTCTCTCTGTGTGTCTGTCTGAGAGTCTCTGTGTGTTTGTGTGAGTCTCTGTGTGTGTGTGTGTCTCTGTGTGAGTCTATGTGTGTGTGTGAGTCTGTGTGTGTGTGTGTGTGTGTGAAGGGACAGTGCCTGGGGCACTTTCATTTCTACTTGCTTTAACTGGCAGAATGTGATCCAGAACAGACTCCAGATAAGAGTTTATTTTAATAGTTTTTTGCATGGGTTAAAAATTTATATGTGAAAGACATGTATCCACATCCAGCATGACTGTAGCTTAAGGGAGCCCTGGACAAGTGTGGAGAGTTATTCAAAGCACCTTGTCTTGTCACTAATTCTTTATCAAGCACAAGGACATCGGGCAATGCTTTTAACATCTAGTTTTCAAACCATAAATCATAAGAATTGTTGCTTGTTGGGGTATCAATAAATCACTTGTTTTATTTCAGTTTCACTTGAGTTTTCCATAAATGCGTTGTGGCCCTTTTGAATGTGATGCAGGATTAATGCGATGGGAGAGTGTGGTTATAAATCGACACTGCATTAAGCTAATGAGAAACCACTGCCAGTGGGGCATGTACTCAGGAGGCCAGCTCCTCCAGGGGCTCGAACCAGCCCCAACAATTCCGAGTCTCGCTAAAACTATGCAGTGGTGTCATTTTCACTTCAGACACAGCTGGTAAACTACTCGGAGAGAACGTGTTTCCTAGTTGACCAGAAAAGTTGTTCCAAGTCTTTGAAAGCTTGAACCAGTTGAAAGTAGTTCAGTTAGTGGTTTAAGAATGTGTCTAATGATGGAGTGCAATCAATTTGTGAGGTCTGTTCTGTTTTTTGAACATTATGGGAGGGATGTTCTTCAAATTAATTCAAGCCGCAACCCCTGAATGAGTTTGCAGCCTAAGCTCGCTGACCTACATTGGCTCCTGGTACAGCCACGCCTAAAATGTTTAAATTCTCATCCTCGTGTTCAAATCCCTCCATGGCCTCGCCCCTCTCTATCTCTGTAACCTCCTCCAGCCCTACAACCTCTGAGAACTCTGCATACAGTGTCAGTTGTGGCTAGCACACTCGCCTCTGAGTCAGACGGTTGTGGGTTCAAGTACCACTCCAGGGACTTGCGCACATAAAGCTAGGCTGACACTCCCAGTCCAGTACTGAGTGAGTGCTGCACTGTCGGGAGGTGACATCTTTCAGATGAGACGTTAAACCGAGGCCCAGTCTGCTCTCGGGTGGATGTAAAAGATCCCATGGCACTATTTTGAAGAAGAGCCGGGGAGTTATCCCCGGTGTCCTGGCCAATATTTATCCCTCAATCAACATAACAAAAACAGATTATCTGGTCATTGTCACATTGCTGTTTGTGGGAGTTTGCTGTGCACAAATTGGCTGCCGCGTTTCCTACATTGCAACAATGACTACACTTCAAAAGTACTTCATTGACTGTAAAGTGCTTTGGGACGTCCGGTGGTCGTGAAAGGCGCTATATAAATGCAAGTCTTTCCTTTGCTCCAATTCTGGCCTCTTGTTCATGCCTGATTTCCATCGCCCCACCATTGGCAGCCATGCCTTCAGCTGCCTCAGGACATCCCAAAGCACTTTAAAGCCAATGAGGTACTTTTGAAGTGTAGTCACTGTTGTAATGGAGGGAAACGCGGCAGCCAATTTGTACACAGCAAGCTCCCACAAACAACAATGTGGTAATGACCAGATCATCTGTTTTAGGTTTTTGTTGAGGGATAAATATTGGCCAGGACACTGGCAGAACTCCCCTGCTCCTCTTCAAATAGTGCCGTGGGAGAGGGCAGACGGGGCCTCGGTTTAATGTCTGAACTGAAAGATGGCACCTCCGACAGTGCAGCACTCCCTCAGTACAAATTGGATTTTGCGCTCAAGTCTCTGGAGTGAGGCTTGACCCCACAACCTTCTGACTCCGATGCAATAGTGCCACCACTGAGCCAAGGCTGATGGAGAGTGGGGCTTGGGGGGCCGGCGAGGGTGCTTTCGGATTTCAACTCCAGAGGTGATAAAAACGTGGATTAGGGTTTTGGTAATGATGGGAATGAGATGGGGTGGAGGAAGGTGATTTGGAGGTGGTCTTGATGGTAGCCAGGATATGTGGTATGAAGCTTAGCTCTGGGTTGAGCGAGACACTGGGGTCATTGACTGTCTGGTGTCGTCTGAGCAAGCAGTCAGGTGGGGGGAATAGATGGGGTGAGTGGCTTGGGGATGAAGTATTTGGCAGGGACTGAAAATAAGGACTTTGGTTTTCCCGGTTTTTAATTGGAAGCTTTCTGGATCATTCGTGACACGGTGGTGGATAGTTGGAGCTGGGCATTGTCAGCATAGATATGGAAACTGACCTCGTGTTCGCCTGGGGGTAGCATCCAAATAAGGAAAATGAGGGGCTTCGAATGGAAGCTAGGGGTGCGCTCGATGTATATGTGTGGAGTCGGGAAGAGAAGCTGTTTCTGGAGATGAGTTGGTTGGTCTATAAATGCAGATTGGTTGTCTCTTCATTGGCTGTAAAGCGCTTTGGGACGTCCTGAAGTTGCGAATGGCGCTACATAAATGCAAGTTCTTTTGTTTCTTCTCTGCTTCATTGGGAAGTAGCACATGTCGCCAAAGGATCAAAAGTCAGATGGAACAGCGAACGTTACAGATGGAAGCCATTCATCTCTTTAGGTTGTGATGTTCGAAAAGTCCAACCTGTGCTTGTCAGTTGTCTAATGATTAGGTACGCTGGGTCTCTGTGGGGTTGAGCTGATTGTGAGATAACCCAATGGAAGATTGAAACTGAGCCCAACCCTCTGAGGCAGACTCTGTAATCTGAGGCGGGGAAGTGATGTTTCCATTTAGTTTGTTCAATCTGCTCAGCAAGGACGGTCAATTTATAAGGACACTGGCTTCAGTACAGTGGGAGGAGGGAGAAAGTATTGTGACGCGGAGTTATAATTCCGACTGTGTTTTGACTCCCGAAAAGGAGACCCGAGGTTGAAATGAGAGAAATGCATTCAATTTTTTTTTAGCCTTTGCCACATGTTGAGCGAATGAACCTTAAAATTGGTAACCCCCCAAATGAAAGGAAAGTGATTGAAACACATTATATGATCGTATAAGGGAAGGGCTTTTAGAATAGGCTGACTACAGTGCTAAAAGCTTAGTGGCCAGTATACATTACAGCACATTGAAACAGAGTGACTACTTTCAAGATACACAGACTTTTTATTTAGGTTAAAATATCAGGAATTTAAATTCATGTTCTGGAGCTTAGTTAATAGTGAAACATTCTGGATTGACACATTCCCAAAGACCGCCTGTGAATACTGACACAGTCCCGGGGACCTCCTGTAAACACTGACACACTCCCGGGGACCTCCTGTAAATACTGACACACTCCCGGGGACCTCCTGTAAACACTGACACTCTCCCGGGGACCTCCTGTAAATACTGACACACTCCCGGGGACCTCCTGTAAACACTGACACATTCCCGGGGACCCCCTGTAAATACTGACACACTCCCGGGGTCCTCCTGTAAATACTAACACGCTCCCGGGGACCCCTGTAAATACTGACACACTCCCGGGGACCTCCTGTAAACACTGACACTCTCCCGGGGACCTCCTGTAAATACTGACACACTCCCGGGGACCCCCTGTCAATACTGACACACTCCCGGGGACCTCCTGTAAACACTGACACACTCCCGGGGACCTCCTGTAAATACTGACACACTCCCGGGGACCCCCTGTAAATACTGACACACTCCCGGGGACCTCCTGTAAATACTAACACGCTCCCGGGGACCTCCTGTAAATACTGACACACTCCCGGGGACCTCCTGTAAATACAGGCACGCTCCCGGGGACCCCCTGTAAATACTGACACACTCCCCGGGACCCCCTGTAAATACTGTCACACTCCCGGGGACCCCCTTAAATACAGGCATGCTCCCGGGGACCCCCTGTAAATACAGGCACGCTCCCGGGGACCCCCTGTAAATACTGGCACGCTCCCGGGGACCCCCTGTAAATACTGGCACGCTCCCGGGGACCCCCTGTAAATACTGACACACTCCCGGGGACCCCCTGTAGATACTGACGCACTCCCGGGGACCCCCTGTAGATACTGACACACTCCCGGGGACCCCCTGTAAACACTGACCCACTCCCGGAGACCCCCTGTAAACACTGACCCACTCCCGGAGACCCCCTGTAAATACTGACACACTCCCGGAGACCCCCTGTAAATACTGACACACTCCCGGAGACCCCCTGTGAATACTGACACACTCCCGGGGACCCCCTGTGAATACTGACACACTCCCGGGGACACCCTGTAAATACTGACACACTCCCGGGGACCCCCTGTGAATACTGACACACTCCCGGGGACACCCTGTAAATACTGACACACTCCCGGAGACCCCCTGTGAATACTGACACACTCCCGGGGACCCCCTGTGAATACTGACACACTCCCGGGGACCCCCTGTAAATATTGACACGCTCCCTGGGACCCCCTGTAAATACTGACACACTCCCGGAGACCCCCTGTAAACACTGACACATTCCCGGGGACCTCCTGTAAATACTGACACATTCCCGGGGACCCCCTGTGAATATTGACACACTCCCGGGGACCCCCTGTGAATATTGACACACTCCCGGGGACCCCCTGTGAATATTGACACGCTCCCTGGGACCCCCTGTGAATATTGACACGCTCCCTGGGACCCCCTGTGAATACTGACACACTCCCGGGGACCCCCTGTAAATACAGCCCAACTGGTCTATGCCAGTGTTTATGCTCCACATGAGCCTCCTCCCACCTTACTTCATCACACCCCATCAGCATAGCCGCCTACTCCTTTCTCCCTCGTGCTTATCTAGCTTCCCCTTAAATGCCTCTATGCAGTTCGCCTCAACCACTCCCTGTGATAGCTAGTTCCACATTCTCACCACTCTGAGTAAAGAAGTTTCTCCTGAATTCCCTATTGGATTTATTAGTGAATGTCTTATATTTATGACCCTTAGTTTGGTCTCCCCCACAAGTGGAAACATCTTCTCTACGTCCACCCTATCAAACCCCTCTATCAGGTCGCCCTCAGCCTTCTCTTTTCTAGAGAAATAAGCCACTGCCTGTTCAGTCTTTCTTGATAGTTATAACCTCTCAGTTCTGGTATCACCCTTGTAAATTATATTTGCACCTTCACTAGTGCCTCTATGTCCTTTTCATAATACAGAACTGTGCACGGTACTCTTCTTAGGCAGTCCCTCGGAACCGAGGATGACTTGCTTCCACACTAAAAATGAGTTCTCAGGTGACTGATGAGTCCAATGCGGGACCTACAGTCTCTGTCACAGGTGGGGCAGACGGTGGTTGAAAGAGCGGGTGGGTGGGGTGCTTGGGTTGACGTGCGCTCTTTGAGCTGCTTGCGCTTGGCTTCCGCTTGCTCCCGGCGAAGAGACTCGGTGTTCGGCGCCTTCCCGGATGCTTCCCCTCCACTTTGTGTGGTCTTGGGCCAGGGATTCCCAGGTGTCGGTGGGGATGTTGCACTTTTTCAAGGAGGCTTTGAGGGTGTCCTTGAAGCGTTTCCTCTGCCCACCTGGGGCTCTCTTGCCGTGCCGGAGCTCCGAGTAGAGCGCTTGCTTTGGGAGTCTCGTATCGAGCATGCGGATGATGTGGCCCGTCCATCGGAGCTGATCGAGCGTGGTCAAAGCTTCGATGCTGGGGATGTTGGCCTGAGTGAGAACACTGACGTTGGTGCGCCTATCCTGCCAATGGATTTGCTGGATCTTGCGGAGGCAGTGTTGGTGGTACCTCTCCAGTGCTTTTGAGGTGCCTGCTGTACATAGTCCATGTCTCTGCATACAGGAGGGCGGGTATCACTACTGCACGGTACTGCAAGTGTATTCACAGTATTCTAAATTGCTACACAGCAAAAGAAACGGTGTGTCAGTCGGTCACTAAATACAACATGGTGACAGACAGACAGACAGACCTGGGCATCATCGCGTGAATAATAATAACCTCGCGGGTGCTTTGGGCATCCTATAGCATTCCCTTTGAAATGAAGCATTGAATTCAGAGAATTTCTGCATCACTAGTTCACGTCAGGCAGTAGGCAGTGATTGCCAGTTTTTTAAAAAATTGTTATTGTAGATTTTGGTCTGAAGCAGCGACTGCCAATTTTTTTGTTTAAACTTGTGACCCTTCAGTGAAAGTAAATAGCTCTTGCTTGGCTTAGATTTGAACTGAAGACTCGTGGCAGCAGGCAGTGACTGAGCCTGTGTTCGTGGTCAAAAAGAAAGACTTGTATTTCTATAGCACCTTTCACGACCACCGGATGTCCTAAAGTGCTTCATAGCCAATGAAGTACTTTTTGAAGCGTAGTCACTGTTGTAATGTAGGAAACGCAGCAGCCAATTTGCGCACAGCAAATTAGTCAGTTCGGCTAATGAGCCTTCAGAATTGTGATCTTAATTTAATAAAAATACCTCTATCGGTGTTACTTCAGCTGGATGTTAAATGTGATTTGAGCAACGAACAATCCTGGGATGAATTTAGATGCAGACTCTGGTGGAGCAGGCTTGGTGACGAGTACAAAGTTTTTTTTTGATATATATGCGAGAGATGTCTGTCCTTTTTAATCGTTTGCACAGATGTGTCCAGGAACATTGTTTAGCTGAGGGGCCATCTGTTGTACGTTATGCAGAATATCACTCAGCAAGTCCTCAGACTTTACCAGATCTCTCCACCATGACTGACGGTCGTAATGCTCGGGACCAGCGCGCGTGACGTCAGGAGCTGATGAAAGATTTCATTTTTCTTTTGGCTGCAGGCTTTATCTCTGATGGGTATTGGAAGATCTTGCAGTAGCCGATTGCCCCGACTGCTGGGCTGGACATTAGCTGTTGCTAGGAGAATAACTGCAAGAACATCTTGATTTCGTCTTTGGAATTGCACTTAGTGCATTGTGGCTCCCAAGTGGGCAGTGTAATATGTATCTACCTCTCTGCAGGCTGCAGTGTGACTGGATAATGCTTGGCTGCACGGCATTTTCTCCAGAGGAACTCGTGAGTTCTCTTTCCATCGAGTCCCACCGAGGATGCTCCTCGATTGACAGAAAATGCATTTGCTTATTAACAAATTGACTTCCTCTGATGGTATCCAGTTAGGAATCGCAGGACTGAAAGTCTACATCCTTGCGGAGGGAGGGATGATTTTGTGCTGCATTTTTAGTAAGATAGTAACCTGATAACTCAGAACAAATTAAAAGCAGTCTGTTCCTTTATTTTAGTGGAAAATACTCAAACGGTTGATTCTCAGCATTGGTGCCAAGAGTAGTTTTGTCATAATTGGCTTCATTCCTCCCTCCTAACAGGGCAATATTAATATGAACTGATTGACTGCTTTTAAGGAGAAACATAGCTTATACTGCCAACATTGAACAATAGCCCAAGCAGGGCCTCCAGAGAACTAGCACAGTGAAACTAGCCAAGTCTCCGTGTTTCCCATTGGAACAGTCGCACAGAGGGACTGAATAAAGCAGTAGGTTAATGCACAGTCTCTTGATTTCTGGGACCAGCGTTTGAGATCAGTGAAATGAGTTTCACCCTTGGCCACTCAACCCACATTGGGACGTATCACCATGTCAGCCTTGGCTCAGTGGTAGCACTCTTGCCTCTGAGTCAGAATGTTTTGCGTTCAAGCTCCACTCCAGAGTCTTGAGCACATAATCCAGGCTGACACTCCCAGTGCAGTGCCGAGGGAGTGCTGCACTCTCGGAGGTGCCGTCTTTCGGATGAGACGTTAAATCGAGGCCCCATCTTCCCTTTCAGGTGGCTGCAAAAGATCACATTTTTTCGAAGAAGAGCAGGGGAGTTCTCCCTGGTGTCCTGGTCAATATTTATCCCTCAACCAACACCTAAAACAGATGATCTGGTCACTTATCACATTCACATCGCTGTTTGTGGGAGCTTGCTGTGTTCAAATTGGCTGCCGTGTTTCCTACATTACAACAGTGACTACACTTCAAAAGTACCTCATTGGCTATAAAGTGCTTTGGGATGTCCTGAGACCATGGTAGGCGTCTTTCTGTCTGCCTGCCTTTCTGTCTGACTCCTATATTCCTCCTCGCAGCTTGTGCGTGACTGACTTTGTCCTACTGTGTATCTCCCACCCTCCACCATCTATGGCAGATTTCAGCCTCCATGTCCCTACACTCTAGAATTTCCTTACTAACTGGCACCATCTTGCTCAGTTTCCGCTCCTTCAGAAGCCTCCTGGAAAAACTACCAATTCTTCAGTCAACTCCTCAACTCTTCCTCGCTGTATCTACCCCATTCCCCTTTTTCCAGTTAAAAAACTTGGGGCGATTTGCTACATTTAAGGATGCATCGCCTTTATTTGGACAAGTTCAACTCCCAAGCAGACTGGCATGGATGCAGATTCAATGGATGGTTGGAGGGATCATGCAGTCTCCTCAATTAGAGTAGAATAAATCCATTCATGGAGATCTGTTGAAGGCGATTTCACTTCCTGATGAGCCTCTTTTGACTGGACAACTTTTGGGTAGTATGGTTATTTCTTTCTTTTGGGGACTCGATCTTAAAGTAGGTATTTTCAAAGATGGGTTTAATGCTAGCCTGCAGACTTCATTTCTAAATTGGGCGTTTAACTTGGTGCCCCCTGATGGTCTATCTTAGAGATGGTGTGATCAGGCACTCTATCTAGGTAGTGACCCCTCCAGAGAGGATGGATAATACTTGATGCTTTGGTTATATTTCCACTTGCTAACTTGTGAGTCAAAGATAATACAGATTCCCCATGTGGCAGCATCCAAAGGGGGATGATGCACTGTATATTCAGCAGTGCTGTTTTGGGAAGAGCTAAATGCAAGATCTTCACGTGAAACCTGCTGAGGATGAGGCCATTTCAACTCTTCAGAAACAGCACTGTTTTAATGAATGAAACACATCTGCAGTCTGGTTCACTCTTCAGTGCTGCTGAGCAGATGTGTTGATATTGGTAACCTGTACAATCGCTCAGTTACTTACTGCCTTCAGGAAAGTTTTCTTTTAAGATGATTCTCGCCAGTTACGGGTTTCAGTCCATCGCGCTAACCAGTATGTGTTCTGAGGTTTGTTAGCCCTCGGGTTGTTAAGACAGGATGTCCCGCCACAGGAAGGTTGCTGTAGAGTGGAGCAGTGACAGGACTGCAAGCTTCAGAGCAATCAGCACATCAGAGGTGTGGGTGTATGTGACTGAGAGGAGAATGGTTTTTAATAGTGGTTTGGGACTTGCAATGAAGGAACACTTTTTCTGTAACATTTCCCCATTAATTAATAGGGCATTAGTATAATCTAGTATATAGTAAAAACCTTGAGTGTTATAGCATGCACTTCCTTTAAACATCACACTTACTTCCTGTCACACAGTAGCCGTCACCCTTGAGCATATTCCTCAAATCACCATGAGCAATGCCATGGGAGATTGGTTTTTTCAGTATAAAATCCTGGAAATCAGTGTCTTAATTTTGATGGAAGGACCCTTAATGTGTTCACATAACATTGCCGTTTGCTATCTTAATGCAAGTGTTAACCTGGCCATTTGAAATGGATTAACGCCTCCACTGGAATAGTGGACAAAGGGATGTCACTACAACGGAATTACTGAAATAAGTTATCACCACTAGTAACTTTGTGGTGGTCAATCTACCGCAATTAACATTTTGTTTGGGTGTATTTTACTTTTTCCATTGGGAATTCTGACCTGCCTCCCTTGTTTGTCCCCTCTCATTCCTTCTCTTGTTAACAAGTACGTCAAATGAGAGGATGAATCTGTGTGCTGTTTATCACTGCATTAATGAAAGAAAACATAGACACAGATTTCAGTCCAGCCCGGGGAGGAGGCCCGCTGGCCCACTGACGGTGATTCCTTCCTGGTGACACCTCACTGACTCGCCCCTACCTGACTTCATGCTCAGCCACGTTCCCTGCCCAAACTGCTGCAGTGATGCCATGACACTCATCTCCATATCCCACCTTGGCTTATCCCCTTATTCACCAAGTTGCTTCTCCACTCTTGTGTTAGGGAATGGCTGTTCTTACTTATAAATTTGTAAGTTATTCTACAAGATAATAGGTTTCAAAGGCATTTATTGGCTTTCATAGGAATTAAGCATACAATGATAACCATTATTACCAACAGTTACACATATACAATGGTAACTATTAATAATTCTTCTTCGGCAGTCCCTCGGAACCGAGGATGACTTGCTTCCACACTAAAAATGAGTTCTCAGGTGACTGATGAGTCCAATGCAGGACCTACAGTCTCTGTCACAGGTGGGGCAGACGGTGGTTGAAGGGGCGGGTGGGTGGGGTGCTTGTGTTGACGTGCGCTGTTTGCGCTTGGCTTCCGCTTGCTCCCGCTGAAGAGACTTGAGGTGTTCGGCGCCTTCCCGGATGCTTCTCCTCCACTTTGTGCGGTCTTGGGCCAATGTGTTTAATATAATTACACATATACTCGAGACACTTACTGTGCCAGGTACCGGAGCATTCACCGGGTCACAGGTATCAAGGTCGAGGGGATGGGCTGGCCAAGCCTTGTCGAATTTTGGTGTGTCTATTATAACTCCCCTCTTTAAAGCATAAAAACAGAAGAATTAGGTGCAGGAGTAGGTCACGCGACCCCTTGAGCCTGCTCCGCCATTCAATAAGATCGTGGCTGATCTTCGACCTCAACTCCAAAACATGTCCATAGATGTCCCACTGCTGAGATCTCTGGTAGCTGTCAAGGCTGAGCGAACAAAGACAGTTTGTGGCCTCTGTGGAAACTCCTCATCAGGTAAAACACTGACTGGAATCACTTTTACTAACTGAGCATTGCTAACAGAAACTCACTTAAAAGCTGAAGTTCACACCGCCCAAACCTTCTCCATTTCCCCTTTCTCCTTCTTGCTTGTCTCCATCATTTTGCTCCTCAAACTGAAGCGGAGATGTTTCTGTGTACACTACACAAGGAGTGCTAAGGAAATAGATTCTTAGAATCTTACACCACAGAAGGATTCGGCCCATCGAGCCTGTGCCGGCTCATTGAAAGAGTTTATCCAATTAGTCCCACTCCCCTTCTCTTTCCCCACAGTCCTGCAAATGTTTCCATTTCAAGTATACAGTGAAAGCAGTATAAACGGACAGTCCCAAAAAATGGACACTTAATTGACTTACAGGGTAAAATATACAAGAGGCAGTCTGAAACTACGGACACTCGCAAATTACGAACTACGGACAGCCTTCAATGCATCAAGCCCTTTTACAACTTAAAACACGAGGCACGCAGGTCAGCGGGGGTAATATAGTCGCATGGATAGAGGATTGGTTACTGGACAGAAAACAGAATAGGGATAAACGGATCTTTTTCAGGTTGGCAGGCTGTAACTAGTGGGGTGCCGCAAGGATCAGTGTTGGGGCCTCAGCTATTTACAATCTATATTAATGACCTTGATGAAGGGACCGAGTGTGATGTATCCAAGTTTGCTGATGATACAAAGCTAGGTGGGACAGTAAGCTGTGAGGAGAACACAGAGTCTGCAAAGGGATATAGATAGACTAAGTGAGTGGGCAGTAAGGTGGCAGATGGAGTATAATGTAGGGAAATGTGAGGTTATTCACTTCGGTAGGAAGAATAGAAAAACAGAATATTTTTTAAATGCTGAAAAACTTTCAAATGTTGGTGTTCAGAGAGATTTGGGTGTCCTCGTGCAAGAAACACAGAAAGCTAGCATGCAGGTACAGCAAGCAATAAGGAAGGCAAATGGCATGTTGGCCTTTATTGCAAGGGGGTTGGAGTATAAGAGTAAGGAAGTCTTACTACAATTGTACAGGGCTTTGGTGAGATCACACCTGGATTACTGTGCACAATTTTGGTCTCCTTATCTAAGGAAGGATATACTTGCCTTGTAGGCGGTGCAACAAAGGTTCACTAGATTGATTCCTGGGATGAGAGGGCTTTCCTATATGAGATTGTGTAGAATGGGCCTATACTCTCTGGAGTTTAGAAGAATGAGAGGTGATCTCACTGAAACATACAAGATTCTGAAGGGGATTGACAGCGTAGATGCTGAGAGGTTGTTTCCCCTGGCTGGAGAGTCTAGAACTAGGGGGCATAGTCTCAGGATAAGGGGTCGGCCATTTAAGACTGAGATGAGGAGGAATTTCTTCACTCAGGGTTGTGAATCTTTGGAATGCTCTGCCCCAGAGGGCTGTGAATGCTGAGTCTTTGAGTATATTCAAGGCTGAGATAGATAGATTTTTGGACTCTAAGGGAATCGAGGGATATGGAGATCGGGCGGGAAAGTGGAGTTGAGGTCGATGATCAGCTATGATCTTATTGAATGGCGGAGCAGGCTCGAGGGGCCGTATGGCTGACTCCTGCTCTTATTTCTTATGTTCTTATGACAGTGGGTTTTATGAAATAAACGGCTTTTGCAGAATGGGAAGCTCTTTAGCCAGCACCCATAGCAGCCGAGAAAGCGCTCTATCTCTGGGATTGAATGCTTGCAGGACTCCATCCCAGGGATAGGGCGGTTTCTCTGCCGCTATGGATGCTGGGTAATGAACTCCCCATTTTACTGAAAATTTTGACAGTACTTACAATGACCATTTTGAAAATAAGGATACCTGCAAAAAATAAAGACAGCTGATGCCAGTGCCTAAGGTATCTGTAATTTAGTTTCACTGTATATCCAATTCCCTTTTGAATGTAACTATTGAATCTGCTTCCATTGCCCATTCAGGCAGCGCATTCCAGATCACAACAACTCGCTGCATAAAAACATTTCTCTTCAGCTCCCCTCTGGTTCTTTTTCAAATTATTTTAAATCTGCGTTCTCTGGCTACCGACCCTCCTACCAGTGGAAACAGTTTCTCCTTCCTTGCTCTATCAAATCCATTCATAATTTTGAACACTTCTATTAAATCTCCCCTTAACCTTCTCTGCTGTAAGGTGAACAATCCCAGCTTCTCCAATCTCTCCGCAGAACTGAAGTCCCTCATCCCTGGTACCGTTCTAGTAAATCTCTTCTGCACCCTCTCCAAATGTAAGTTATTGTGCCCCATGGGTGCAGTTCCATTGCAGGCCATGCTGCTTTGAGTTGGCAGTTACTCCTCCCGTTAGTCCATTGCAGATTAACTAATAGCGTACTGTTTTAGTAACCCAACTTGGCAGGCATGTCGAACTTGTTGCTTTTGCTGGCCGCATGTGGGGCTCTGAGCTGGCGTTGTGTTGCTTGCAGAAGAAAGCAGGCCAAGATGGGTAAATACTACTTCCTGAATGGGTAATAGTCTCTCCTGCTTACTTTGTGGACAGGTGACGTGGTTATAAAAGGATTGCTCCAGGTGTACCTGTCCTGCACTAAGCCTTGTTCCTCTATTGCCCGTATCTTCGCCAACCTTCACTGGCTCCCGATTTCAAATTTCTTGTCCTTAAAAGTCCCTCCTTGGCCTCCCCCACCCTCTGCGACCTGCTCCAGCCCTCTGTTCCTGCATGTGCCTCACCCCCTCCCCTTCTTCTGGCCTCCTCTACATCCCTGCCCTCTGCCTCCGCCCATCTTGGTCTCAGACCCTTCAGTGACCTGGAAGTCTTCCCCCTTCCCCAAACTCTCCCCTCCCTCCAAAAGCTTCCTCTTTGATCTGGACATCAGTGATGACCCCTAACCCTTCTCCCAACTGGCGGTGTTATTTTTTTTGTCTCTTTAAAGTACTTTGGGGCGTTCCGATTATGTTAAAAGTTTTATACCAGTGCGGCTTGCTTTGTTACATCCTACACTTGAAAGACACCTTGGGGCAGGAACGTTTTGGTGATCGGATTGAAGGGCCAAGTGCTTTCGGCCGCAGTCATCTAACCCTGATTCCACAACAACAGGGCAAAAGTAGCACAAAAACAAATTACATTTCAAAAGCAGTAAACACAATAGCTAAAGCACAGGCTTCTCATTGGTTGAGTGGGTGAATTGTAAAATGGGCTGTTGAGTGGTACAGGCCAGCAAGGCCCCAGGCTTTATTCATGCTCTGCGCTGAGTTAGCTGATTTCAAACAGGGAAGCAGTAAGTTGGCTTCTCTATCTGGGCTCGGGAAGGAAACATTAGTCCAGCTTCCTGCTGCTGACTGCTGATCTGTGTTGGACTGTTGGACAGTATGCCTGCAGGGGTTGTCTGGTGTGCGGGCAGTGTTGGGTAGGAGCATGACCAGCCAAGTAAGCCGGCAACGCTCTCCGCTGAGGGCTCCTGAATGAAGAGCCATCAGTTGGGTGAAGTAATGAGGAGCTGTCTGTCCCCGTGAGCAGATGTTGCTGACATGAGGAAAAGAGAGGAAGAAAATGAAGGAGAAAAGTATTACCAAACCCAGCGATACCCTGAGCAGTGTTTTTGTTTGCATTCCTTAAATGGAATAGAAAGGCTTGCATTTATGTAGCGCCTTTTACGACCTCCGGATATCCCAAATCGTTTTACACCCAATGAAGTATTTTTGAAGTGTAGCCATTGTTGTAATGTAGGAAATGCAGCAGACAATTTGGGCACAGAAAGATCCCACAAACAGCAATGTGATAATGACCAGATAATCTGTTTTAGTGATGTTGGTTGAGGGATAAATATTGGCCAGGACACCGGGGAGAACGGCCCTGCTCTTCTTCAAAATGGTGTCATGGGATCTTTTATGTCTGTCTAAAAGGGCAGACGGGGCCTCGGTTTAACATCTCATCTGAAAGACGCCACCTCCGACAGCGCAGCACTCCCTCAGCACTGCACTGGAGTGTCAGCCAATGTTCCCTGTAAACTGCACGGCTGCGCAGTGCTCCAGGGACCCCGTGCAGCCGGCTTGTCAATGAGGAAAAACCGCGTGTACGCAGTATTATGAATGGCCCGCGCAGCTCCTTAAAGGGGCCACACAGCGCCAAGCAGTATTACAGGGAGCATTCGTGTCAGCCTGGATTTTGTGCTCAAGTCTTTGGAGAGGGTCTTGAACCCACAGACCTGACTCCGAGGCGAGAGTGCTACCCACTGAGCCAAGGTTGACACCTTAAATTGACTTTTTGGTTCCTTGGGTTTCTAGCTTTCAACTGTACCTCTTTGAGTAGATGCCTGAGCTCAGTATATTAGTTGCGTTAGCTTGGTATTAAAATGTGGACAATTGGACTCCGTGCCCGTCAGCAATGTTTTCAAAAATTTTGCCTGATAAGGAAATTTGGATCGGCAATTAATGTGTGGGGTTTAGGGCCAAAACAAACTTTGTAACTATTTTAAGAAAATGGCATACAACACATGCTGCTGATTGCATAATCTTCAAAATATTGACAGCGTCTAATCCTTAATTAGCTTCTGTTTACTGAAACACTAAGGTGCTGATTAAATGCCTGGTGGACTTTCTGCCGTTTGTATTTAGCATCGGATGAAGTGTGCCTTGGGTGCTGTTTTGCTATGTTCTCAGCCTCGTGTTTTAAACACTTTCTGGCCTTGCTGCTTTCTATCATTGTAACCTATGCTCTCCCTTGCCCAGCCCCTCACAAGCTCTCTATTCCTGGGACGCTGGACTTTTGTGTATCTCCCCCCCCCCCCCCCCCCCCCCCCCCACTGGCTTTGCACCACCAGCT
Organism: Squalus acanthias; assembly: GCA_030390025.1. NCBI lineage: Eukaryota > Metazoa > Chordata > Chondrichthyes > Squaliformes > Squalidae > Squalus > Squalus acanthias. The sequence goes on along the minus strand of CM059430.1, from coordinate 85,042,652 downwards.
GGCAAGTTGTTCTTAAAATGGATAAAATACATCTTATGAATAAACGGATCTAGATTGACGCACATTTAAACATCATGGCTTAGAGCAGTGGAAGCTGTTTGGGTACGAAAATAGCTCTGGAGTAAGTTACTTCATTCATGGTTCCTCCCCACCCCCCAATTACACAGCAAGTGATTCAATTCGGAGGACAGTGCTCATCTGTACTGTGTTGCTTGACACATTAACCCACAGCCTGTTACATGCAGCTTTCTACTGTCTTCAGATCGGTTCACAGCAGGCGAGAGGTTAAATGGACAATGAAAGCCCTTTGGCAAGATCAGATTTGATGAGGGAGCTCGCTTGACCATCTCATCACATCTCGTCCATTCAGAAAGACTCTACAGTCGCCCTCCCTATTCATGGCATCGAACTGTCACTGAAATGAGTTTTTGCTCACCCATCACCCCTGCGCTTGTTGACCGACATTGGCTCTCGGTCCAGCAACGCCTCGAATTTAAAATTCTCATCCTTGTTTTCACATCCCTCCATGGCCTCGTCCCTCCCTATCTCTGTAATCTTTTCTAGCCCTACAACCTTCAGAGATCTCTGCATTCCTGTACTGACCAGCAGGTTCACTGTACAGTTTGTCCGTGACTCCCTCTGACTTGGACTCTGTTATTTTGGCGAGATGGTTCAAGGTTCTATTTGCATTGATTGTTCCTGCGCGTTGACGGGACACCGAGTGTTGAGTCTATATAATTCTCGGATCGCTGAACTTCAACCGTAGCTATTCTGACACCAAATAAAATCAAAAGCAGGAGATGAAACTAATTCGCAGGGCTTGTGTCAACTGATAATTGTGGTCGTCGGAAATTTTACTTTAACAAGAAAAAGTGGGATAGATTATACGGCCATCGGGGATGCAGCTTGTTGAAGTACTTTCAACACGATTACATGTCGATTAACAATCATGCTGAATGAACAGCAACACTCATTGAAACACTATGTATTCGCTGAAAAGGTGCCTGCTGCCCAGTTGTCTGTGGGTGTTAGTGGCAAAAGGGATTCTGATTCAGCCCAGACACTGTCTCAAATTTATAATCACCTTAACTAGTTCCACCTCAAGTTTAGTGGCCGATGGAAATGTAAACAGGCACCCTGACTGGCCATCTGCTAGGGTACGGTAGCATAGTCATGTGACCGGACGAGTAATCGAGAGACTTTTTTTAATTCGTTTTTTTATGGGATGTGGGAATCGCTGGCAAGGCCAGCATTTATTGCCCATCCCTAAGGACTAATAATCCAGGGAACGTGAGTTCAGATCCCACCAGGGCAGTTTGGGAATTGGAATTCAGTTTATAAAATCTAGAAATAAAAAGCTGGTCTCAGTAAAAGTGACTGTGAAGATGTCGGATTGTTGTAAAAACCCAACTGGTTCACTAATGTCCCTTAGGGAAGGAAACCTTCCGTCCTTACCCGGTCTGGCCTATATGTGACTCCAGTCCCACACCAAAGTGGTTGACTCTTAACTGCCCTCTGAAGTGGCCTAGCAAGCCCATCCGTTGTATTAATCAGCTACAATGGACTGCAGCAGTTCAAGCAGAAGACGGCTCACCACCACCTTCTCCAGGGCAACTAGGGATGGCCAATAAATGCTGGCCTTGCCAGCGACGCCCAGATCCCGAGAATGAATATAGAAACAAATGACCTGAGACTCCTGGATCTGAATTATGACTGACCATGTGCAAAAGTAACTGAGTGTAACACTTATTTACTGAACAAATCATACAGTCTGTGTTTGTTCCACAGTAGCTTAGTCCTCCCTTGAGCCTTGTAGACCACTCAACTAAACTTGTAACATGTTGTATCGAGTTAATCTGTGTCGCAGATTCTGGCTTTGATCCCCCCACCATCCAAAGTGTCTACAGGTAGAGTGGAGTTTTTGCTCAAGTGTTTACAGTATTTGAGTCCTGCAATACTGTGACACGACCATTTTAATTTCATGCCATAGCAAGGTGTTGAAAGGTAATCTTCAACACTGAATTGTGCCCAGTGTTTTTTTTTCTTTTAATCTGCTTTTGTTTTTAGATTCCCTGTACCATACATGAACCCCTGAAGTAAAATTTGGCAAGTATCCTGCTCCCAGGCCCTTGGCAATATTGCTCTTTAACCAGCTGTGTGTTGTCTAGGCTTGGCATCTGCCCTCATAAGTCACTTAAGATCATAAGCTAACCATGTAGGAAGTTGCTATGGCTAGTTATTTAAATAATGTCATTGGTTCAGTTCAACAGAAGTCTTCACATATTCAGCACTCGGTGTCGGATAGAAAGAACTTGCAGTTAAATAGCGCCTCTCAACTTCAGAACATCCCAAAACGCTTTACAGCCATGAAGTACTTTTGAAGTGTAGTCACTGTGGTAATGTAGGAAATGTGACAGCCAGTTTGCACACAGCAAGCTCTCTCAAACAGCAATGAGATAATGACCAGATAATCTGTTTTTTAGTGATGTTGGTTAAGGGATAAATATTGGCCAGGACACTGGGGGAACTGCCCTGCTCTCCTTCAGTTAGTGCCGTGGGATCTTTTATGTCCAATTGAGAGAGCAGATGGGGCCTCAGTTTAAAGTTTCATCCGAAAGACGGCACCTCTGACAGTGCAGCACTCCCTCAGCACTGCACCGGAGTGTCAGCCTGGATTATGTGCTCACGACTCTTGGGACTTGAACCCACGACCTTCTGACTGTGGCGAGAGTGCGACCCACTGAGACACAGCTGATGGTGAGCAGGTGTGACTACAGAATTGGTAGACATGTACGGTTTGAAACGACTGACTCGATGCAGTAGCGTTCATGCTCTGTATATTATTACTAACCTTATTTGGCTCAGAATAGAACAACACTCCAGCATATTTAGCAAAACCAAGGATTGTAGCTTCCTTTTGTATAAGTTAATTCTGGCAGCTGGAGCTGGAAGGGAAACAACGCAACGTTAAACACTCTCACATGATGGATGTCAATACTAATAAAGAAGTCGTTTGAAGTGACGTGCTCCCCACCACACGCTTGCGGTTATCAGCTTCCTGTACGAGCAGCAATGGCAGGAGCTCTGAAGGGCTGATGCAACAGTGTGGTAAGAGGAAGTTCACCCGCGAGTCACTTGTTGAAAGTTCCCTACACTGGCACGTGACAGGAGGCCGCCGTTTATGCCCCTTTTCCAGCACGCAGCCAATTTGAACGACTCGAAGGACCAGTCGATGCAGGAAGTGCTTTCAGTATATGTCTCCATGACGATGAGATGATGCATGGTGTTGAAATTTGGGAATCGAGAGCAATCTGAATGTTAGCGGATCTTAGCCTAGAAATAACTGCTGGTGATCTGGGCAACTGCTAGGGTGGGGGTTAGGGTAGAGTAAACTGATGGTTAGGGTAAGATAAACTGACGGTTAGGGTAAGATAAACTGACGGTTAGGGTAAGATAAACTGACGGTTAGGGTAAGATAAACTGACGGTTAGGGTAAGATAAACTGACGGTTAGGGTAAGATAAACTGACGGTTAGGGTAAGATAAACTGACGGTTAGGGTAAGATAAACTGACGGTTAGGGTAAGATAAACTGACGGTTAGGGTAAGATAAACTGACGGTTAGGGGAGAGTAAACTGATGGTTAGGGTAAGATAAACTGATGGTTAGGGTAGGGTAGGGTAGACTGACGGTTAGGGTAAGGTAGACTGACAGTTAGGGTATGGGAGTGGCAACCCTATGGTCAAATCCTAGCACAGCAAGTTGTGAAATTGAACTCAAAAAATCAGATCAGGTGACCATGAAATTTACCGGATTGTTGTAAAACCCAAATGGTTCACTGATGTCCTTCAGGGAAGGGACCCTGAGACCTCTACCTGTGACCCAGTCCCACACAATATTTTGAAAAATTAATTCTTAGGATATGGGCCTTCTCTGGCAAGGTGAGCATTTATTGCCCATCCCCAGCTGCCCTTGAGAAGGTAGTGGTGAGCTTCCTTCTTGAACCGCTGCAGTCCATGGGGTGAAGGTACTCCCACGGTGTTATTAGGGAGGGCGTTCCAGGATTTTGACCCAGCGACAATGAAAGAACAGTGATATATTTCCAAGTCAGGATGGCAAGTGACTTGGAGGGGAACTTGCAGGTGAAGGTGTTCTTGTGCACATACTGCCCTTGTCCTTCTAGGTGGTAGAGGTTGTGGGTTTGGGAGGTGCTGTCGAAGGTGCCTTGGCGAGTTGCTGCAGTCCATCCTGAGATGGTATACACTGCAGTCATGGTGCACTGGTGGTGGAGGGAGTGGATGTTTAAGCCATTGGATGAGGTACCGATCAAGCGGACTGCTTTGTCCTGGATGGTGTTGAGCTTCTTGAGTGTTGTTGGAGCTACACTCATCCAGGCAAGTGGAGAGCTTTGGTGAGTCGGGAGGTGAGCCACTTGCAGCAGAATATCCAGCCTCTGACCTGCTCTTGTAGCTGTGGCATTTATTTGCTGAACCAGCTGAGTTTCTGGTCAAAGGTAATCCTTAGGATGTTGCTGGGGGACTTGACGATTGTAATGGCCCATATTTTCCGATCCCTACAGGTGTACGAGGTGTGTACACACCCATAGGGACCTCGCAAGTGCCGGTTTCAGGCATACAAAGCGCATACGCTGAAAACCGGCACTTCCGATCTGTCCGGACAGATCGCATGCCTGTCCTGGAGAAGGGCCTCTGCGGGTGGAGAGTTCCGCTTTCTGCAGAACCTCCGCCCGCTGAGAACCCTTAGAAATCTTACACCTGGTAAAAGCAGGCGTAAGGCCTGCTTTTACCAAACCAGCATGGGAGTTTAAAAAAGTAAAAAAATATTTTTTTTTCCACTCATTTATAATTTAAAAATACTTTTAAAAAAGGTAAGTTTATTTTTAGCCCTGTAAAAAAAACTTTTTTTTTTCAAAAAATTAAATTTTTGTTTAAAGTATTTAATTTAATGTAATTTTAATTAATTTTAAAAATGTGATTTAAAAAAAAAAATTATTTAATGTTTTGATGTGTTTTTGGAGTGATCCCCATTCATATATTTGACAGGTCTACGCTGTCAAAGTATGAAGGGAGATTCCCTTCTTCCATTGGCTCCCCATGGCCCACGTGATCCCAGGGACGCTTGCGAACCGCCTGCGCCCCTGGGATATCTGGGCCCTGCACATTTCGTAGAACAGAGGTCCAGGAGCGGAAATGTCCAGACCTCTGGAGCCCTCTGGTAAGGGCGTAGATTTTTTCCAGATCGGAGGCCCCCGCACGCAGGAAGCCTCTGATCGGTAAATACGGGCCAATGTCATTGAATATCAAGGGAAGGTGGTTAGACTCTCTCTTGAGATATTGTTGTCTCTAAATGTCCTCTGGACGATTAGGGATGAGCAATAAATACTGATTTTCCCGTGTTACCCACATCCCAAGAACAAATAAAGAATACTTAACTCACTCTTCATAGAATGATACAGCACAGAAGGAGGCAATTTAGCAATCGTGCTTGTCCCGGCTCTTGGAAAGAGCTATTCAGTTAGTCTTATTTGCCTGCCACTTCCCCATAGCCCTGCAATATTTTCTCCTTCAAGTACTTTTCCAGTTCCCTTTTGAAAGTTGTTATTGATTCTGCTTCCACCAGCCTTTCAGGCAGTGCATTCCTGATCACATCATCTCGCTGTGTAAAAGAAAGTCTCATCTCGTTCTTCGGTTCTTTAGCCAATTACCTGATATCTGTGTCCTCTAGTTACTGAACCTCCTGTCACTGGAAACAGTTTCTCTTTAATTACTCTATCAAAACCTTCATGATTTTGAACACCTCTATTAAATCTCCTTCACCTTCACTGCTCTACATTGCTGTTCCTTCATCGTCGCTGGGTCAAAATCCTGGAACATCCTCCCTAACAGCACTGTGGGAGTACCTTCACCTCACGGACTGCAGCGGTTCAAGAAGGCCGCTCACCACCTCCTTCTTGAGGGCAATTAGGGATGGGCAATAAATGCTGGCCTTGCCAGTGACGTCCACACCCCATGAAGGAATAAAAAAAAAACAATCCTAGCTTCTCTAGTCTGTCCACGTAGCTGAAGTCCCTCATTCCTGGTTCAATTCTAGTAAATCTCCTCTTCACCCTCTCTAAGGCCTTGATATCCTTCCTAAAGTGTGGTGCCCAGAATTGGCCACAATACTCCAGCTGGTGTCTAACCAGTGTTTTATAAAGGTTCAGCATAACTTCCTTGCTTTTGCACTCTGTGCCTCTATTAATAAAGCCAAGTATCCCGTATGCTTTTTAACAGCCTTCAACTTGTCCTGCCACCTTCAAAGATTTGTGTACATATACCCCCAAGTGTCTCTGTTCCTGCACCCACTTTAGAATTGTGCCATTTAGTTTATATTGCCTCTCCTCATTCTTCCTACCAAAATGCATCACTTCACACTTCTCTGCGTTAAATTGCATCTGCCATGTATCTGTCCATTTCACCAGTCTGTCTATGTCCTCTTATGTTACTGTCCTTCTCACTGTTTACTACATTTCAGGGTTTCGTGTCATCTGCAAATTTTGAAATTATACCTAAGTCCAGGTTATTAATATACATCAAAAAGAGCAGTGGTCCTAATACTGACCCCTGGGGAACACCACTGTATACTTCCCTCCAGTCTGAAAAACAACTGTTCATCACTGCTCTCTGCTTTCTGTCTCTTCGTCAATTTTATATCCACGCTGCCACTGCCCCACTAATCCCATGGGTTTCAATTTTGCTATTATGTGGTACTTCATCAAACGCCTTTTTGAAAGTTCATATACACAATTTCAACAGCACTACCATCATCAACCCTCTCTGTTACTTTATCAAAGAACTCAATCAAGTTAGTCAAACACGATTTGCCTTTTAACAAATCCGTGCTGGCTATCATTGACTAATCCATATTTTTCCAAGTGACAATTAATTTTGTCCTGGATGGATTATTGTCTTTAAAAGTTTCCCCACCACTGACGTTAGGCTGACTGGCCTGTAGTCACCAGGTTTATCCCTCTCCTCTTTTTCGAACAGGGTGTAACATTTGCAATCCACCTATCCTCTGGCACCACTCCCATATCTAAGGAAGATTGTGGCCAGAGCCTCCTTAATTTACACCCTTACTTCCCTCAGCAACCTACGATGCATCCCATCAGGACTGGGTGACTTTTCTACTTTGAGCGCTGCCAATCTTTTAAGTCCCTCCTCTTTATCTATTTTTATCCTATCCGATATCGCTACTGCCTCCTCCTTTACTGTGACATTGGCAGCATCCTCTTCTCCAATGAAGACAGATGCAATGTACTCATTTAGTTCTGAAGCTTTGCCCTCTGCTTCCACAAGATCATCTCCTTTTTGGTCCCTAACTGCACCCCCCCCCCCCCTTCTTTGACTACCCTTTTACTATTTATGTGTTTATAAAAGAGATTTGGGTTCCCTTTTATGTTAGCCGTTAATCTATTCTCATACTCTCTTTAACCTTATTTCCTTTATCAGTTCTCCTCTGTACTTTTTATATACAGTTTGGTTCTCGACTGAATTATGAGCCTATCACAGAAGAAATGGCTGAACTTCTGCAGCAATATCAGTTCATTAAGAGTGACAGAAATGTCTTCAGGCCTGGTCTCCTCCCTAGCCGACTGCAGTCACCACACCGATTAACAGCACTAATTACAGTCAGGGAGAAAAGTTCCATTGACCTTTGAATTTAATCTGATCTCGTAGGGGAGTCAGATCTGCTCCATTGTAGCCTGGTTCAATTTGGTTACTGCAAGTTCAGAAACTTGCTACACGCTGCGTAGAGACATCCTCTTGACTAACAGGGGCCTATATTTCTCTCTCCTTCAAATATGCATTGACTCACTGTGGAGGATTTATTGTTTGGCCTGACGTTTAAATGACACAGCTCACCTAGAGAGCTTGAATGGAACAACTTTGCTGTGGTTTTTTGGCATGTATGGACCATGCATTAAAAGCGGATGCCAGTGCTGACTTTTAAACGGGTGACTATGCCACACAAAAATTCATCCCCCGCCCAGCGTCATTGTTGAGGGCAGGACAAAATGTTGACGTGCCCAGGCCTGTTCGAGCTCCCTTAGCTGTTAACTGAAGTGACTAATGGGCCTGTCAGAAAGCTGCAGGAAACGTTAAATGTTTGAAGGGCTGCGCACTTACACTGCAGGTGACAGGATCGAGGAATGCAGGTTGCTGGAGCTTGGGAATCTGTCTGGAATGTGGGAAAGGATTCCAAGAGGCAGGAATCATGGGGAGGAATAAAAATGACAGAAGCAATCGCCTTGGGCTTTTGACTCGGGGAGAAACCTCCTTCCGAGGCTCCTGTGGATAAGTGTTCTACAGAGGACTGGGTTCAGGGTTCCAGGTGGACAGTAACAATTAAGTTCATGACCTTGGCCCTAATGATGGGAGATCTCTATCCCTGGATGACTATTGTGTTACAGTACATTTTTTTTTAGGTAATTATATTATTCTGTGGTATTTCATTGGTAGTTTTAGCCAACTGATTATAGTTCCAGCTGTCATACCCTGTGGGTGACGTGGCATAAATTTGTCTTTGAAAAATATGAGGAGTAGTTTTCTGACATTGTGCTTTTAAAAATTTTTTTGTACCCTAGAAAGGTGCGCGCGCGATATTTGATCATAGATTGGAGCGTGGGAACAGAGAGGGGAGAGGTGCACATTACAGAAAGAGCTCGCATTTATATAGTGCCTTTCACGACCTCAAGGTGTCCCAAAGCTCTTCACAGCCGATAAAGTACTTTTATGAAGTGTAGTCACTGTTGTAAAGTAGGAAATGTTGCAACCAATTTGCGCACAGCAAGCTCCCACAAACAGCAATGACCAGTCAAGTCATAATAGCCAGAATAGTCAACCAGTTGATGTGGTACTGACCAGATAATCTGTTTTTAGTAACGCTGTTTGAGGGATACATATTGGTCAGGACACGAGGAGAGCTCCCTTGCTTTTCTAAGTAGTGTTGCGGGATTTTTACCTCCCCCTGAGAAGGCAGGCGGAGCCTTGGTTTAACGTCTCATCTGAAAGACGGCACCTCTGACAGTGCAGCACTCCCTTAGCACTGCACTGGAGTGTGCTCAAGTCTCTGGAGTGGGTCTCAGAACCCACGACCTTCTGGATCAGAGGCGAGAGCGCTACCACTGAGCCACGGTTGACGGATGAAAAATTACAGCGCAGCCTCCTGCGTGGGCATTCCACCTGAAGGTTGCAGGCCCTCTGCTTTAGAGCTGAGTTCCAAGAGTTGTCGACCTGTTTGGTACAGCGAAGAATAGAAAACTGGGCAGGATGAGGAGCCAGGACTGCAATAGCCTTCAGCAGCCAGGCAATTCTACCTTCTGGAAGTCGGGAGATTTAAATACAGTATAATGCGTTTTCAAATTTAATTCTCGTGATTTGGACATCACTGGCAAGGCCAGTATTATTGCCCGTCCCTGGTTGCCCTGTGAAGGTGGCTGTGGGCCTTCTGCATTGTCGGAGCTTGATACAACCGAGTGACTTGCGAGGTCGCTTCAGAAAGCAGTTAGTGGTCAACCAGTTGATGTGGGACTGGAGGGCAGACCGGGTAAGGACGACCGGTTTCCTTCTCTAAAGAACATTAGTGAACCAGTTGGGTTTTTATGACAAACCAACAGCTTCATAGTTACTTTTACTGGTACCAGCTTTTTATTTCCAAATTTAAAAAAAAAAACTGAAGTCAGATTCTCAAACGAGCATGTTGGGATTTGAACTCACGTTCTACTGGATTATTAGTGCAGTAACATAACCGCGAGACAACTGTGTAATAAGTAGAGTCCCCTCCATTGTTGTGTCTTGTGACATCTATAAGGTTGCAACTCTTTCCATTAATTTATTACATATGTGTTGGGAATGGAATGAAAATTGTAAAGATATAAAAGCAATACTTTCAGATATCCCTGGGCAGCAGGGCACAAGGGCACAGGTTCCGGGTAGTGAACGGCAAGTGTGGGCGCATGTCAGGAGGTGAGCAGCATCTGGAATGGATTTCCAGGAAGGACGGGGAAGCAGGTGCATCGGCCCAACCAGTCCGTGTTGGTATTTATTCTCCACAGGAGCATCAGTCCTAATCCCGTGTGCTCGTCCTGTTCCCATATCTCGTCTCTCCGCCTTTCCTTCAGTCACCCATCTAATCTCTTCTTTAAAAAAAAATGAGATCAAATGGGCTGAAGGGACTTTTTCTGGACTAAAAATCCGGAGAGCTTGGCATCAAATCCCACCATGGCATTTTGAGAATTTGAATTCAGTTTAAAAGAAAATCTTCAAATTAAAAAAAAAAGCGGATATCAGTAAAAGTCACCATGAAGTAACGATCGTTAAAATCCCAACTGGTTCTCTAATGTCCCTTAGGGAAGGAAACCTGCCGTCCTTACCCGCCCCACACCAACATGGTGGACACCACCAACTTCTCGGCAACGAGGGACAATTACATCCTGAGAACAACTTAAAAAAAAATATCCCTTGTCATCCACTTACTGGGAAAGGTAATGTCTGTGTATTTTGCAATCGTATGAAGACTGCAGTTCTATTTCTTTAAGCAAAATGTATATTTAAGATTGTATGTCCTTCACTTAGCCACAGAGTGCAGTGAATCAATACAAGTTTGTACTTTGTCATACTTTGTAGTCGGGTGAATGCTAAATCATTTGTCAATGAGGTACTCAAGTAATTATATATGCTGTGTCTGCTAAAATGGAAAATGGGACACTTAATGGCCTCATGTCCAGTATTACCTTGTTAGTACTGCAGTTCAGAGTTGGTGAGTACAGTTATGGCTCGCACTTATTGACCAAGTCTCGCTCTGTCAGTTCCCATCATATCCTGTCAATGTTGAGCAATTTGTGAATATTAATACATTTGTTCATCTGAAAGTAATTTTGTGCTTAAATTATTAAAAGAAAACCTTATTTATTTATTCTTATCCGAAGACCTTTTCATCCTGAAGTAATCAATTGCAAGAAATGCTTTGAGAATCTGCAGAATATAAGAACATAAGAAATAAGAGCAGGAATAGGCCACTTGGTGCCTCGAGCCTGTTCTGCCAATCAATAAGATCATGGCTGATCTTGGGCTCAAAGCCACTTCCCAGCCCTGCTCCCCATAACCCTTCACTCCCTTATCTTGCAAAAATTTGTCGATCTCCACTTTAAATGTATTTAATGACCCAGCCTCCACAGCTCTCTGGGGCAAAGAATTCCACAGATTTACGACTCTCTGAGAGAAGAAGTTCCCCCGAGTTCTAGATTTCCCCACGAGGGGAAACATCCTCTCTGCATCTACCCTGTCGAGCCCCCTCAGTATCTTATATGTTTCGATAAGATCACCTCTCATTCTTCTAAATTCCAATGAGTATAGGCCCAGCCTGCTCAACCTTTCCTCATAAGTCAACCCCCTCATCTCTGGAATTAACCTAGTGAATCGTCTCTGAACTGCCTCCAATGCAAGTATATCCTTCCTTAAATAAGGAGACCAAAACTGTACGCAGTACTCAAGGTGCGGTCTCACCAATACCCTGTACAGTTGTAGCAGGACTTCCCTGCTTTTATACTCCAACCCCCTTGAAATAAAGGCCAACATTCCATTTGCCTTTTTGATTACTTGCTGTACCTGCATGCTAACTTTTTGTGTTTCATGAACAAGGACCCCCAGGTCCCTCTGAACTGTAGCATTTTGTAATCTCTCTCCATTTAAATAATAGTTTGCTTTTTTATTTTTCCTGCCAAAGTGGATAACCTCGCACTTTCCCACATTATACTGCATCTGCCAAATGTTTGCCCACTCACCTAGCCTGTCTATATCCCTTTGCAGGTTCTTTGAGTCCTCTGCACAACTTGCTTTCCCACCCATCTTTGTATCATCCGCAAACTTGGCTACATTACACTCAATCCCTTCATCCAAGTCATTAATGTAGATTGTAAATAGTTGAGGCCCCAGCACCGATCCTTGTGGCACCCCACTAGTTACCGTTTGCCAACCAGAAAATTACCCATTTATCTCGACTCTCTGCTTTCTGTTAGTTAGCCAATTCTCTATCCATGCTAATATATTACCCCCAACTCTGTGAGCTCTTATCTTATGCAGTAACCTTTTATGTGGCACCTTATCAAATGCCTTCTGGAAATCCAAATACACCACATCCACTAGCTCACCCTTGTCCACCCTGCTTGTTACATCCTCAAAGAACTCCAGCAAATTTGTTAAACATGATTTCCCTTTTCTAAAACCATGCTGACTCTGTTTGACTGTAGTATGTTTTTCTAAATGCCCTGCTACTGCTTCCTTAATGAAGGACTCCAGCATTTTCCCAACGACAGATGTTAGGCTAACTGGTCTATAGTTTCCTGCTTTCTGTCTCCCTCCTTTCTTAAATAGGGGTGTTACATTAGCGGTTTTCCAATCCGCTGGGACCTCTCAAGTCCAGGGAATTTTGGTATATTGCAACCAATGCATCCACTATCTCTGCAGCCACTTCTTTGAAGACCCTGGGGTGCAGACCATCTGATCCAGGGGACTTGTCGTCTTTTAGTCCCATTATTTTACTGAGTACTATTTCCTTAGTGATAGTGATTGTCTTTAGTTCCCCACTCCCTGTGGCCCCTTGATTATCAATTTTTGGGATGTTGTTAGTGTCTTCTCCAGTGAAGACAGATGCAAAATATTTGTTCAGAGTCTCTGCCATTTCCCCATTCCCCATTATTAATTCCCCAGTCTCATCCTCAAGGGACCAACATTTACTTTAGCTAACCTTTTCCTTTTTATATACCTGTAGAAGCTCTTACTATCTGTTTTAATGTTTCTTGCCAGCTTACTCTCTCAATTCATCTTATCTCTCTTTAATTTTTTTAGTCATCCTTAGCTGGTTTTTAAAAATTTCCCATTCTTCTGGTCTCCCACCAATCTTGGCAACATTGTATGCCTTCGTTTTCAATTTGATACCATCCGTTACTTCCTTAGTTAGCCACGGATGGTGCTCCCTTCTCTTAAAATCTTTCTTTCTCACTGGAATATATTTTTGTTGAGAGTTATGAAATATCTCCTTAAATATAAAACAAAAACAATGTGTCCTTGTGTAGCACCTTTAACAAAGCGGAATTAAAAAAAAAAAATTGTTCAGGGGATGTGGGCGTCGGTGGCAAGGCCAGCATTTATTGCCCATCCCTAATTGCCCTTGAGAAGGTGGTGGTGAGTTGCCATCTTGAACCGCTGCAGTCCGTGTGGTGAAGATACTCCCAAAGTGCTGTTAGGAAATTCCAGGATTTTGACCCAGCGACGATGATAGATCGGCGATATACTTCTAAGTCAGGATGGTGTGTGACATGGACAGGAACTTGGAGGTGGTGGTGTTCCCATGCACCTGCTGCCCTTGTCCTTCTAGGTGGTAGAGGTCGCGGGTTTGGGAGGTGTTGTCGAAGAAGCCTTGGTGAGTTGCTGCAGTGCAGCTTGTAGGTGGTACACACTGCAGCCACGGTACGCCGGTGGTGGAGAGAGTGAATGTTTAAGGTGGTGGATGGGGTGCCAATCGAGCGGGCTGCTTTGTCTTGGATGGTGTCGAGCTTCCTGAGTGTTGTTGGAGCTGCACTCATCCAGGCAAGTAGAGAGTATTCCATCACACTCCTTATTTGTGCCTTGTAGATAGTGGAAAGGCTTTGGGGAGTCAGGAGGTGAGACACTCGCCGCAGAATACCCAGCCTCTGACCTGCTCTTGTTGCCACAGTATTTATGTGGCTGGTCCAGTTAAGTTTCTGGTCAATGGTGACCCCCAGGAGATTGATGGTGGGAGATTCAGCGATGGTAATGTCATAGAATGTCAAGGGTGGTGGTTAGGCGCTCGCTTGTTGGAGATAGTCATTGCCCAGCACTTATGTGGGGCGAATGTTACCTGCCACTTATCAGCCCAAGCCTGAACGTCGTCCAGGTCCTGCTGCATGCGGGCATGGACTGCTTCATTATCTGAGGAGTTACGAATGGCACTGAGCACTGTGCAGTCATCAGCGAACATCCCCACTTCTGACTTTATGATGGAGGGAAGGTCATTGATGAAACATTTGAAGATGGGCCTAGGACACTGCCCTGAGGAACTCCTGCAGTGATGTCCTGGGTCTGTGATGATTGACCTTCAACCACCACAGCCATCTTCCTTTGTGCTAGGTATGACTCCAGCCAGTGGAGAGCTTCCCCCCCCCGATTCTCATTGACTTCAGTTTTACTAGGGCTCCTTGATGCCACACTCGGTCAAATGCTGCCTTGATGTCAAGGGCAGTCATTCTCAACTCACCTCTGGAATTTAGCTCTTTTGTCCATGTTTGGACCAAGGCTGTAATGAGGTCTGGAACCAAGTGGTCCTGGCGGAGTCCAAAATGGGCATCCGTGCGCAGGTTATTGGTGAGTAAGTGCCGCTTGATAGCACTGTCGATGACACCTTCCATCACTTTGCTGATGTTTGAGAGTAGACTGATGGGGCGGTAATTGGCTGGATTGGATTTGTCCTGCTTTTTGAGGACAGGACATACCTGGGCAGTTTTCCACATTGTTGGATAGATGCCAATGTTGTAGCTGTACTGGAACAGCTTGGCTAGAGGCACGGCTAGTTCTGGAGCGCGTCTTCAGCACGATAGCCGGGATGCTGTCGGAGCCCACAGCCTTTGCTGTATCCAGTGCGCTCAGCCGTTTCTTGATATCTCGTGGAGTGAATCAAATTGGCTGAAGACTGGCTTCTGTGATGGTGGGGGCCTCGGGAGGAGGCCGATATGGATCATCCACTCGGCACTTCTGGCTGAAGATGGTTGCAAACGCTTCAGCCTTGTCTTTTGTACTCACGTGCTGAGCGCCACCATCATTGAGGATGGGGATATTCATGGAGCCTCCTCTTCCCGTTAGTTGTTTAATATCCCAAAACATTTCACAAAGGCAAAAGTAGGCAGATGCTGAGCAGTGGTGGGAGAGGAGATAGAGACGGTGACTGAAGGCAGGATAAAGGTGGAGTTTTTGCTGAGTGTTTTGAAACAGAGGTCTTTAAGGAGAGCTTTCTGGAGTGTGGGGCCGGAGAATCTGAAGGCTCCTGTTACATGAACCTCTCTAATGTTACACCTATGCGGGGTAGGACTTCCTTTACCTTTTGGGTCCGCTATTTGCATTAGTAAGTCCAGTAAAGGTGCAAGGCCACAGCTTAATATGTCACAAAAAAACCTCTGACATCTATGCAGATTTCAGCTTAGTCTATTAGTCAACTACCTGGGATGGCAGGACTGTCGTATGAGAAGAGATTGAGTAAACTAGGCCTGTATTCTCTTGAATTCAGAAGAATGAGAGGGGATCTCATTGAAGCATACAAAATTATTACAGGGCTTGATGGGGTGGATGCTGGGAGAATGTTTCGCTTGGCTGGGGAGTCTAGAACCAGGGGCCACAGCCTCAGGATAAAGGGTCGGCCATTCAGGACTGAGATGAGAAGAAATTTCTTCACACGGAGGGTGGTGAATCTTTGTAATTCTCTACCCCTAAGGGCTGTGGAGGCTCAGTCATTGGGTATGTACAAAGCAGAAGTCGATAGATTTCTGACTAGCAAGGGCATCAAGGGATATGGCGATAAGGCCGGTGAATGGAATTGAGGCAGAAGATCAGCCATGATCTCATTGAATGGCGGAGCAGGCTCGAGGGGCCGAATGGCCTACTCCTGCTCTATTTCTTATGTTCTTATAACTACCTTTTTTCTAGTGAAGCACATGGTACATCCAGATTAACTAGCCCTTCAAGCTTCCAGTGGCCTAGTAAGTAACTGCCTATTGCCACCCCAAACTCTCTGCCCACCCTGATGCACCTCGCTGCTTCTCTCAGGCCAAATTGAAGCAATGATGGTATAACTCCGGTTCTTCACCAAGTCATCAAACAGGCAAAAGCACCCCAGATACGCTTTAAAATAGAATAATGGAAGTATAAAATGCTCCTGCTCATCTCTGAATATTGGCAAGTCAATTCTAAAAAGGCTTCCATTGTGTCTTACATACATTGAGACCAGTCTCCGGTAATGGTTCTGTGAGACAGGCGCAGTGCTTCTTGCTTACCGTGAACTGTCACATAAAGTCCTTTTTGTTTGGATGCTATTACTGAGATCAACACATCAGAAGCTTGCATTCTTGGTTTTTGTGAGTGTCCATCCATTTTTTGATGTGTACTGTGAGGAAATTTGGTTAAAGATGTTGCTAGGTGGCTGGATGGCAGAGAGAGACGGTAATGCCATTTGTGGAAAAGCTGAGGTGGTCTGGCATCTTCGGGGCTTGCATGCAGTTGCGCAGTTGCTCTCCAAATAGTGTTCTGATGATCTCCAGTATAAAAGCAGTAGTAAGGGCTGAATAACTAAAGGATTACACAACTCAAAATCTGTTTCTCACATGGACATATCCTTCTGCACTTCTTAACAAAAGAACAGTGACAAGTGGGACTGGGCACCATCAAGGTGGCAAAATAAATGAGGCACGGAGAGGAATGGAAACCTAGCAAAAACATAACGATTGTTTGCTCTTGGAGCTGATGTGCCAACTGTGGACCGGGCAGAATGACTCCGTGATCTGCGGGAAGTTCAGTGGAACTCTGAAGATAAGCAGAGTGGAATAAACTTGCTGGTGTAAGTTTAACTAAATGGAGAGTCGAGTGTTGCTTTCAGCCATTCTGGCACCAGCTCGGAGGGATTGCGATTTGTGAACTGCTTGCTTAATTCTTGCGTAGTTGCCAAGTATATTCTGAGGCCCATCAAATCATTTGAGATACTCCACTGGGGAGGTCTGTGATGGTTAAATTTTCCGTCAACCTCCAATACGGAATGTACAGGTTGCCAAGAGCAGACACAACTGTTGTTCTTCTCCCCATCGATCCAGTCAGTGGCTCATGCCGGGGGGGGAGGGGGGGGAGTGGACGGATTTCTGTGTTCAAACAACCCTGAAAATATCTATACATTTTTTTTATCAGACCAGTCCTTCAGTTCACTGGGATTTTGCAGGGAATCGTAGCAAAGTTATTGATAGATTAGTGACACATAACCAGGGCTTGGACTTTGTGCTCTAGACTGTTCTTTTCCGTTTATTTGAATTGTTAGATGAATGGAAGTATTGATGTTTCTATTTGAACCTAATTGTGAAATTCCTGTTTGCAAAATGGAGCTTTTGAAGTAGTTTTGTCTGGTCTTTTGAACTCCTATCCAAACACCCTCCATAAAACATCCTGCCTCTGTCACTGTATAGGCCGTCCATCACCAATATCGCCTATTTACACCTTCAATATTGCCCACCTCTGCCCCGCCTCAGCCCATCTGCTGCTGAAACCCTCATCTGTGCTTCTATTACCTCCAGACTCACTTATTCCAACGCTCTCCTGGCCGGCCTCCCATCTTCCACCCTCCATAAACTTGAGCTCATCCAAAACTCTGCTGCCCATGTCCTAACTCGATCCAAATCCCATTCACCCATCAACCCTGTGCTCACTGACCTACATTGGCTCTAAGTCCGCCAATCCCTCAGATTAAAAATACTCATTCTCATGTTAAAATCCATCCATGGCCTCCCCCCTCCCTATCTCTGTAACATCCTCCAGCCCTACAACCCTCCGAGAAGCGCATCCTCGATTTCCTTCACCCCACCATTGGCGGCCGTGCCTTCAAGTGCCGAGGCCCTAAGCTCTGGAATTCCCTCCCTAAACCTCTCCACCTCTCTACATCTCTCTCCTCCTTTAAGACACCTCTTAAAACCTACCTCTTCGGCCAAACATTTGGTCGCCTGTCCTAATGTCTCTTTCTTTGGCTTGGATTCAATTTTTGTCTGATTACGCTCCTGTGAAGTGCCTTGGGACATTTCATTACATGAAAGGCACTACATAAATGCAGGTTCTTGTTGTATCCAGTCCAAAATACGATGGCCAGGAGAAGTGGTGAATTTGCTCAAAGTTCTTCTCTGAAGGACCTTCCCATTACCAAAGTATCATTAATACAAAAATGATGTGGAGCTGCCAAATTTGATAGTCAGGTTCTCTCTCCTCATCATCCTGGTGATTAAAAGTAATCTACAATTAATTTAGAGGTTTTGCAAGTTTAAATGACCGATGTCCTAGGGGGAGTGTTTGCTAGTGCTCTGGGGGAGGGTTTAAACTAAAATGGCAGGGGGTTGGGAACCTGAGCAGGGAGACAGAGGAAAGGGAAACAAGGATAGAAGCAAAAGACAGGAAGGAGAAAAGCAAAGGTGACAGTCAGAGAAATCAAAAATTTAAATCAAACATGACCACAGTAAATAATAATTCTAAAAGGTCTAAGAGTGTTAAAAAAACAAGCCTGAAGGCTTTATGTCTTAATGCGAGGAGCATTCGTAATAAGGTGGATGAATTAGCTGCGCTAATAGAGGTAAACGGATATGATATGATTGGGATTATGGAGACATGGCTCCAGGGTGACCAAGGCTGGGAATTCAACATCCAGGGGTATTCGATATTCAGAAAGACAGGCAAAAAGGAAAAGGAGGTGGGGTAGCATTGCTGGTTAAAGAGGGGATTAACACAATTGTAAGGAAGGATATTAGCTCTGATGATGTGGAATCCGTATGGGCAGAACTGAGAAATACCAAGGGGCAGAAAACGTTAGTGGGAGTGGTATACAGACCCCCAAACAGTAATGCAGAGGTTGGGGATGGCATTAAACAGGAAATTAGAGACGCGTGCAATAAGGGCACAGCAGTTATCATGGGTGACTTTAATCTACATATAGATTGGGCTAACCAAATTAGTAACAATACTGTGGAGGAGGAATTCCTGGAGTGTATACGGGATGGTTTCCTGGACCAATATGTTGAGGAACCAACTAGAGACCAGGCCATCTTAGACTGGGTATTATGTAACGAGAAAGGATTAATTAGCAATCTTGTTGTGCGGGGCCCCTTGGGCGGCGCGATCATAATATGATAGAATTCTTCATTAAGATGGAGAATGAAATAGTTGACTCAGAGACTAGGGTCCTGAATTTAAATAAAGGAAACTACGATGGTATGAGGCGCGAGTTGGGTAGGATAGATTGGGGAATGTTACTCAAAGGGTTGACGGTGGCTAGGCAATGGCAAACATTCAAAGATCGCATGGATGAACTACAGAATTTGTTCATCCCTGTCTGGCATAAAAATAAAACAAAAAAGGTGACTCAACCATGGCTGACGAGGGAAATTATGGATAGCATAAGATCCAAGGAGAGGACATATAAATTGGCCAGAAAAAGCAGCAAACCTGAGGATTGGGAGCAGTTTAGGATTCAGCAAAGGAGGACAAAGGGATTAATTAAGAGGGGGGAAATAGAGTACGAGCGTAAGCTTGCAGGGAACATAAAAAGTGACTGTAAAAGCTATTATAAATATGTGAAGAGAAAAAGATTGGTGAAGTCAAGCGTAGGTCCCTTGCAGTCAGAATCAGGGGAATTTATAATGGGGAACAAAGAAATGGCAGACCAATTAAATACATACTTTGGCTCTGTCTTCACAAAGGAGAACACAAATAACCTCCCAGAGATGCCGGGGAACATAGGGTCTAATGAGAGGGAGGAACTGAATGAAATCAGTATTTGTAGGGAAATAGTGTTCGGGAAATTGATGGCATTAAAGGCCGATAAATCTCCAGGGCCTTATAATCTACATCCTAGGGTACTTAAGGAAGTGGCCCTAGAAATTGTAGATGCATTGCTGGTCATCTTCCAACATTCTATAGACTCTGGAACAGTTCCCATGGATTGGAGGGTAGCTAATGTTACCCCGCTATTCAAAAAAGGGGGAATTACAGACCGGTAAGCCTGACATCGGTAGTGGGGAAAATGCTAGTGTCCATTATAAAAGATGTAATAGCAGAGCACTTGGAAAACAGTGACAGGATTGGACAAAGTCAACATGGATTTACAAAAGGTAAATTGTGCTTGACTAATCTACTGGAATTTTTTGAGGATGTAACTGATAGAATAGATAAGGGAGAACCAGTGGATGTGGTGTATTTGGACTTTCAGAAGGCTTTCGATAAGGTCCCGCATAAGAGGTTAGCGTGTAAAGTTAAGGCACATAGGATCGGGGGCAAGGTACTAACTTGGATAGAGAACTGGTTGGCAGACAGGAAGCAAAGAGTTGGAATAAACGGTGCTTTTTCCGAGTGGCAGGCAGTGACTAGTGGGGTTCCGCCGGGATCGGTCCTAGGACCCCAGCTATTCACAATATATATTAATGATCTAGACGAGGGAACTAGATGTAATATCTCCAAGTTTGCAGGTGACACAAAGCTGGGTGGGCGTGTGTGCTGCGAGGAGGATGCCGAGACACTCCAGTATGATTTGGACAGGTTGGGTGATCGGGCAGATGCAGTATAATATGGATAAATGCGAGGTTATCCACTTTGGTGGCAAAAACAGAAAGGCAGATTATTATCTGAACGGCAATAGATTGGGAGAAGGGGAAGTGCAATGAGACCTGGGTGTCCTTGTGCACCAGTCGCTGAAGGTAAGCATGCATGTACAGCAGGTGGTTAAGAAGGCAAATGGTATGTTGGCCTTCGTAGCGAGAGGATTCGAGTACTGGAGCAAGGATGTCTTGCTGCAGTTGTACAGGGCTTGGTGAGACCACACCTTGAGTATTGTGTGCAGTTTTGGTCGCCTTATCTGAGGAAGGATGTTCTTGCCATGGAGGGTGTGCAGCGAAGATTCACCAGACTGATACCTGGGATGGCAGGAATGATGTATGAGGAGAGATTGGGTCGATTGGGCTTATACTCACTGGAGTTTAGAAGAATGAGAGGAGATCTCATTGAAACTTATAAAATTCTAACAGGGCTAGACAGACTGGATGCAGGAAGGATGTTCCCGATGGCGGGGGAGTCCAGAACCAGGGGTCACAGTCTAAGGATAAGGGGTAAGCCATTTAGGACTGAGATGAGGAGGAATTTCTTCAACCAGAGAGTGGTGAACCTGTGGAATTCTCTACCACAGAAGGCAGTTGAGGCCAAGTCAGTAAATATATTCAAGAAGGAGTTAGATATATTTCTTAAGGCTAAAGGTATCAAGGGATATGGGGAGAAGGCAGGGACAGGATACTGAGTTTGGATGATCAGCCATGATCTCATCGAATGGCGGAGCAGGCTCGAGGGGCCGAATGGTCTACTCCTGCTCCTATCTTCTATGTTTCTATGTAATGGCCGTGCCTTTTTAAAAGTGAAGACGAAACGTGAAAACTGAGGACTCCACTAAACAGTCAACACATCCCCTAGTCTCCCTGAGCAATCCATGGGCTTGGCACGGCAAATCTTCTCAATGATAATTCAAGGGTTAAGTAAAAATGCAGGTGTTGATGCTCACACATTTCTCGAAATAGACTTGACCAGTTACTTCCTGTACTGATGCAAATCGAAAGTATGATTTGGATGAAAAACGGCTCCCTTCCATCGAATTAACAGCTGGCTTTTTTGTTTTAATTTGGTGAGAATCGTGAGCTAATCTAATAAATAACTGACACCTACTTCTACTTCTAATGCCAAATGTCTGGAAATACTTGGTAACCACCAAATAGATTTTTTTGTACAAGAGATTACAAAAATTAGAAAGTGTGCTACAATTTTTTTCTTCTCTCAGTTTCTTTCTTACATCAAAGTGTTTTTGGCGGGCAATGATTGTGTTGTTTTATTTCCGTCCTCTGCACCAAGTGGTGTCTCCTTCTGGCGCTCACCATTTGAAGGCCACCTGTTCACAGGCCTCTGCCAGTGTCACTCTGAAGCAGTGTCTGTGGGAGGGTGCACAACAGTGGCCCGGAGCTGATTGCCCCTCAAACTTTCCTTCTTTTCTGTCAGAGAAGTGATATTTTGTGAGGTTGTGTTTCATTTCCATCCTGTACTGAGGTCTCCATTTTGTGATTAAAAGATGGTGTCTGCAGACAACTGCTGAAACAGACAGTATCTGGAACATGTCCAGATCTACTCCGCCTCACAAGGCCATCCTTCATTGCAAACAATCGTTATGTTTCTGCTAGGTTTCCATTCCTCTCCTTGCCTCATTTATTTTGTCACCTTGATGGTGCCCATTCCCACAGTTCCACTTGTCTTTTTATGAAGTGCAATACAAGCTGGAGTCGTTGAAAAGAGAAGGATTTGCCTTTATACAGTGCCTTTCATGACCTCAGGACATCCCAAAGCGTTTTACAGACAATTAAGTACTTTTGAAGTGTAGTCGCTGTTATAATTACAGAATGACACAGCACAGAAGGAGGCCTTTTGGCCCATGGTGCCTGTGGCGACTCTTTGAAAGAGCTCTCCAATTAGTCCCACTCCCTTGCCCTTTCCCCAAAGCCCTGCAAATTTTTTTTCCCATTGAAGTATTTATCCAACTCCCTTTTTAAAGTTATTATTGAATCTGCTTCCACCACCCTTTCAGGCAGCTCATTCCAGATCACAGCAACTCGTTGTGTAAAATAAATTTCTCCTCCTCTCGCTTCTGGTTCTTTTGTCAATTGCCTTATATCTGTGTCCTTTGGTTACTGACCCTTCTGCCAGTGTAAACAGTTTCTCCTTATTTACTCTATCAAAACAATTCATGATTTTGAACGCCTCTATTAAATCTCCCCTTAACCTTCTCTGCTCTAAGGAGAACAACTCCAGCCTATCCACGTAACTGCAGTCCCTCATCCCTGGTATCAATCTAGTAAACCTCCTCTGCACTCTCCCCAAGGCCTAGATGTCCTTATAAGCCCAGGATCCCTTATGCTTTTTTTTAACAGCCTTCTCGGCTTGTCCTGCCACCTTCAAAGGTTTGTGTACATACACCCCCAGGTCTCTCTGTTCCTGCACTCCCTTTAAAATTGCACCATTTAGTTTATATTGCCTTTCCTCATTCTTCCTACCAAAATGTATCACTTCACACTTCTCTACGTTAAATTGCATCTGCCATGTATCTGTCCATTTCACCAGTCTGTCTATGTGCTCCTGAAGTCTGTTACTATCCTCCTCACTGTTTACTACATTTTTGCGTTTTGTGTCATCTGCAACCTTTGAAATTATGCCCTTTATACCCAAGTTCAGGTCATATATCAGAAGAACAGTGGTCCGAATACCGATCCCTGGGGGTCACCACTCTATACTTCCCTCCAGTCTGAAAAACAACCGTACAACACTACTCTCTTTTCTGTCTCTTAGCCAATTTTGTATCCACACTCACTGCCCCTTTAATCGTGTGGGTTTCAATTTTGCTAATAAATCTATTATGTGGTACTTTATCAAATGCCTTTTGAAAGTCTATATACACAAGATCAACCACACTACCCTCATCAACCCTCTCCGTTACTTCATCAAAGAACTCGATCAAGTTAATCAAACACAATTTTTTAAACAAACTTATGCTGGCTATCATTCATTAATCCATATTTTTCCAAGTGACAATGAATGAAGTGACAGTTAATGTGGGAAATGTGGCAGCTAATCTGTGCACAACAAAGTGCCACAAACTGTAATGTGATCATGACCAGATAATCTGTTTTATTAATGTTGGTTGAGGGATAAATATTGGCCAGGATCTTGTACGTCCACCTGAGCAGCCAGACCGTGTCTCGGTTTAACATCTCATCCGAAAGACGGCATCTCCTACAGTGCTGCACTCCTTCAGTACTGAACTAGCGTGTCAGCCTGGATTATGCGCTCAAGTTTCTGGAGAGGGACTTGAACCCACAACCTTCTGACTCGGAGACGAGAGTGCTCCCACCGACACCTAAAGATAGTAATTAAAGATAATTGTTAAATCTTTGTGTAGTTCTCACCTTCTGGTAGATAAATCTATTGGTCTTGAAGAACATGCAAAAATGACTGACAGGAAAAGAGACACTGGTCCATCTAGCCTGTCCCATCTAATTTTGATGTCATGTGCATCACAAGATAGTCGCTTCCTACCCATCCTCAGCTATGTAGTCTCCTGGGAGAGGAAAAAAAAACCTAGGCAATTAGGGGAAGAAAATCTGGAAAATTCCTCTCTGACCCCTTTAGGCAATCAAAACTAGTCCAGGAGACGATATAGCTCTTAATTTACATTAGGATACTTACCTCTTGTACGAGGTGATCTCCGCCTTAGCTAGAAACAGGCCTAACTCTCTCTTGGAGGAATTCAGTGAATCGAAATTCACCGCCTGAGCCGGCAGCTTATTCCACAGGTCCACTATTCTCTGGGAAAAGAAGAACCGCCTAGCATACAACCTAACACAACCTTACGTAACTTGTAAGCAATACCCCTGGTCCTTCCTAACTTAGTCAGTTGAAATAATTGGTCCACAGAAACACAAACTAGGCCCTTCATTGTATTAATAACACAGACCCAGCTCGTTGAGCCTTTCTGAGTAACTGAGATATTTTTATTTGGGAAATAATCTAGTGGCCCTCCTCTGCACCCTAACCAAGGTCTTATTAAAGGACAAAATGGTATGCTTTGTTTTATAGTTAATTGTCCTGTGAATACAACCAAGAACCCTGTTTGCTTCAAGGCATTGGTCATGAATTTCTAGAGAGTGATGCACTATAGTGCCCAGATCTCTTCCTTTCTCCACTGACTTGAATTCTGTTACCTGTCGGGTATGTGTATATTCAGTATTTGACCTACCCACGTGCATAACACTACACTTTTCTAAGCTAAACATTATTTGCCAAACACGGGCCCATTCCCCCAGCACACCTAGATCCGGACAGTTCAGTAGCATAGTGGTTATGTTAATGGACTAGTAATCCAGAGGCCTGGACTAATGATCCAAAGACAAGAGTTCAAATCCCACCACAGCAGCTGGGGAATTTAAATTCAATTAATTCAATAAAAATCTGGAATAGAGTCAGTAAAGGTGACCATAAAACTACTGGATTGTCGTAAAAACCCAACTGGTTCACTAATGTCCTTTTAGGGAAGGAAATCTGCCGTCCTTACCCGGTCTGGCCTACATGTGACTCCAGACCCACAGCAACTTGTCTCTTACCTGCCCTTTGAAATGGCCTCGCACTCTGTTGTATTCAAGAAGGCGGCTCACCACCACCTTCACGAGAGCCTTGGTCCAAACATGGACAAAGGAGCTGAATTCCAGAGGTGAGGTGAGAGTGACTGCCCTTGACATCAAGGCAGCATTTGACCGAGTGTGGCATCAAGGAGCCCTAGTAAAAATGAAGTCAATGGGAATTGTGGGGGGAAAACTCTCCACTGGCTGGAGTCATACCTAGCACAAAGGAAGATGGTTGTGGTGGTTGAAGGTCAATCATCACAGCCCCAGGACATCGCTGCAGGAGTTCCTCAGGGCAGTGTCCTAGGCCCAACCATCTTCAGCTGCTTCATCAATCACCTTCCCTCCAACAAAAGGTCAGAAATGGGGATGTTCGCTGATGACTGCACAGTGTTCAGCGCCATTCGCAACTCCTCAGATAATGAAGCAGTCCATGCCCGCATGCATCAAGAACTGGATGACGTTCAGGCTTGGGCTGATAAGTGGCAGGTAACATTCGTGCCACAGAAGTGCCAGGCAATGACTGTCTCTAACAAGCGAGTGTCTAACCACCGCCCCTTGACATTCAATGGCATTACCATCGCCGAATCCCCCACCATCAACATCCTGGGGGTAACCATTGACCAGAAACTTAACTGGACCAGCCACATAATACTGTGGCAACAAGAGCAGGTCAGAGGCTAGGTATTCTACGGCGAGTGTCTCACCTCCTGACTCCCCAAAGCCTTTCTACCATCTACAGGGCACAAGTAAGGAGTGTGATGGAATACTCTCCACTTGCCTGGATGAGTGCAGCTCCAACAACATTCGAGAAGCTCGGCACCATCCAGGACAAAGCAGCCCGCTTGATTGGCACCCCATCTACCACCTTTAAATATTCACTCCCTCGACCACCGGCGCACCATGGCTGCAGTGTGTACTATCTACAAGATGCACTGCAGCAACTTGCCCAGGCTTCTTCAGTAGCACCTCCCAAACCCGCGACCTCTTCCATCTAGAAGGACAAGGGCAGCAGGCGCATGGGAACACCACCACCTCCAAGTCACACACCATCCTGACTTGGCAGTATATCGCTGATCCTTCATCGTCGCTGAGTCAAAATCCTGGAACTCCCTACCTAACAGCACTGTGGGAGTACCTTCCCCACACGGACTGCAGCAGTTCAAGAAGGCGGCCCACCACCACCTTCTCAAGGGCAATTAGGGATGTGTATTAAATGCTGGCCTTGCCAGCGATGCCCACATCCCGTGAATGAATAAAAAATCTGCTTGTAGTAGTACAGTATCCTCATACAGTCCCAACTCTCGCATGTAACTTTGTATCGTCCGCAAACTTGCGGATCATTCCCCTAACACTTGCATCTAAATCATTCATGAAAAGAGTAAATAGCAATGGTCCTAACGCCAGTCCCTTCAGGCTACCACAGGTAACATGTCTCCAAGTAGATCCAAATTCATTAATAACCACTTTCTGGCTCCAGGCATTGAGCCAATTTTCAATCCACCACAACAGATTACCACTAACTCCAAAAGCAAAATACTGCAGATGCTGGAAATCTGAAATAGAAACAGAAAATGCTGGAAATACTCAGCAGGTCAGGCAGCATCTGTGGAGAGAGAGACAGAGTTAACGTTTCAGGTCGATGACCTTTCATCAGACCTGCTGAGTATTTCCAGCGTTTTCTGTTTTAATTCCAGATGTAGTTAGACAGGCACCTTATGAGTGAAGGCTGTGGATGTCTACCAGAGAGACAGCGAGAGTCTGGAAGGCTGAGCTGATGGAGGTTAATGTAAACTAAGGGTAAAGGTCATGGAAGGGATATGATGTAATGACTTGGAGCTGAGGGTATAATAACCAGACCATTGTAACGAGGGTTGGCCACGCTGCTACTGAGCTCAGCAACTGTCAGGTGAGGTCTCCCGCAGCCTTTTGCATTGCCGTGTGTGACTGTCTGAGAGTATCATTCCCTCTAATAAATCTATAAGCAAAAGACTCTGGGGCGATTTTTAACCCTACCCGCTCAGCAGAAACCTGGCGGGTGGGCAGTTAAAATCGCTCCTGGCTCTTACCTGTCTGAAAGCCGCCATGATGGCAACATCTGAAATTTTAACCTGCTCTCCTGAACAGGCAGCAAGGACATGTGCCCGGAGCCAACAGGGTCCCTCTTTACATATGCACGTTGCAGCCCGACGACATCATTGAGATCCGACTGTAATTTTAACTCAGGCCTGAGCAGCCAATCCACCTGGAGTTAAAATCGGGGCCTCTGCACCTGGAACTCTCATTTCTGGTACAGGGACAACGACTCCAAGCTTGTCTCTCCAACATATCTAAGACTTCTCGTTTGGCCTCTGGTCTGCACTAGCCCACATGTGGTACTGCATATCCTGGGTGTGTGACCCAGTGGCGAGATTGACTTCCGCTCTGACGCTAAGGCTAAAAGTGATGTAACCTTTTATGATCTTGAGTCAGAGATTTGACCTCGGCAAAAGTTGGAATTGTCCCCTTGGGTTTGGTGACAGTCATAGCACCAGTTGAATACATCAAAGCAAGACAGATGTGAATAAGATGCAGATGAGCCCAAACATGCATGAGTCATCCAGCTGTGCTAAAGGGTAACCCTTACAGCCGCGCAGAGAAAACTGATGCAGGTTTCTGCTGCTAATGGTGGCTTTTATAGACAAAGTAACAGTGTGACTGCACCTTCAAATAGTTGATGAATTGTGATGCTCATCAAGATAAAGGATGTTAATACTCGCGAATAGAGCACTTTCAGGCACCCTGTGTCAGCAACAAGCGCTCCCAGTCTAGGTACAGCACAAAGCTTGGCAGAGCAAAACTCCCGCTACTCCATCCTAACCCATACAATAGCACCCTCAACTTAGAAGGTCGTGGTTTCAAGTCCCATTCCAGAGACTTGAGCACATAAATCTAGCCTGACACACCAGTGCAGTGCTAAGGGAGTGCTGCACTGTCGGAGGTGCCGTCTTTCAGATGAGACGTTAAACCGAGGCCCTGTCTGCTCTCTCAGGTGGACGTAAAAGATCCCATGGCACTATTTCGAAGAAGAGCAGGGGGGAGTTATCCCCGGTGTCCTGGCCAATATTTATCCCTCAACCAACATCACTAAAACAGATTATCTGGTCATTGTCAGATTGCTGTTTGTGGGAGCTTGCTGTGCACAAACTGGCTGCTACGTTTCCCACATTACAACAGTGACTCCACTTCAAAAGTACTTCATTGGCTGTAAAGAGCTTTGGGACGTCCGGTGGTCGTGAAAGGCGCTATAGAAATGCAAGTCTTTCAACTGAACCAGCGTGACCTTTCCAATACCATTACCGACCATCATTCCTGACTCTGAGCAGGCTTGCTAACCTTATAGCAAGTTGGGGGGCATTTTTGCACTGTAGACTTACGGCCACAAGGAACTGGATTGAGACTGCCCAAACTCATTTGACAGAGGACACTTAAGAGCCAGAAGAGCAAGGAGATCTTCATCCTTCAGTCTGGGCAGGATCTGAACCCAGGGTCCAGAGGCGAAAGCACAATGTGCTTAACCCACGGCACTGCCCACCCTCCCATCATTAATCGCTTTGTAATTCATTTCTTGTTTGTGATTTTTTTTTTGTGGTTGCACAGGGGAGGGGCGAGTCTGTGCAGTGTGAGGCAGTGTCAATAACTCCAGCACGTTGCCATAGAAACCCACCACACATGCATCTTAAGGAAGGGTCTAACCTCTAGGGCATTCAGTCAGATGGAGATCCAGCACCTGTAATGTTGTACTTCACATCAGTGTAAGGACTGACCAAAACAAAATAAAAAGTTAGCAGTGGTCCGTATCGGAATGAACTGATTACAGTCGAGTATAATTTTTTATAATTAATGTACTGGGTGAATAAAATTACAGAGGGTCAGTGCCATGTCATCATTTTTAAAGCGGACCTTAAATCAGCCCCCTTCTCTGGAGCTTGTTCCACATGTCCAGTATATTGTGGAGGAATAAAGGTCTTGCTAATCGCCAACCTGGCTCGAGGCTTATGAATTTTGTTCTCTTCTTCTTAAGCAGTCTCTCGGAACCGAGGATGACTTGCTTCCACATTAAAAATGAGTTCTCAGGTGGCTGATGAATACAATGCGGGATCTACAGTCTCTGTCACAGGTGGGGCAGACGGTGGTTGAAGGGGCGGGTGGGTGGGGTGCTTGGGTTGACGTGCGTTGCTTGCGCTTGGCTTCTGCTTACTCCCGGCGAAGAGACTCGAGGTGCTTCTCCTCCACTTTGTGCGGTCTTGGGCCAGGGATTCCCAGGTGTCGGTGGGGATGTTGCACTTTTTCAAGGTGGCTTTGAGGGTGTCCTTGAAGCGTTTCCTCTGCCCACCTGGGGCTCTCTTGCCGTGTCGGAGCTCCGAGTAGAGCGCTTGTTTTGGGAGTCTCGTATCGGGCATGCGGACGATGTGACCCGTCCATCGGAGCTGATCGAGCGTGGTCAAAGCTTCGATGCTGGGGATGTTGGCCTGAGCGAGAACACTGACTGACGTTGGTGCGCCTATCCTGCCAATGAATCTAATCCTATGCTTGTTGACCACCTTAATTAGCTTCCTTATTTACTTGTCTATACCTTTTTTAAAAAAAAGAGGCCTGCACCATCATGTCTCCCATCACATTTCTTTCATTGAATTAGTTGCCTCAAAGAATTGCAGTAGATTCGTAAGGCGTGGCTCAGTCTTTCGAAAACCATATTAAGTGCTCCTTATGATTCCTGGCAGTTGGTTGTTCAGATGTCCTTTTCTAATATCTCATAGTGGAACAAAGCGCACAATCTGGTGTCCTTGTGCTGGTTGGATCGCCTTCATTGAACCTTTACCATTTGTCTCCGCAGGAAAAAACTAAAATTGTCGAACCGTTGGATTATGAGAGCGTCATTGTGCAACGGAAAGCACAGATTCAAAGTGACGCTCTGCGGGATCTTTTGCAATTCCCATTGGACGAGGTCTCGGTAAGGAAGCTAATTGTTGTAGCTTTGAGTGTGCCAAAATTCTAACGGTGCTTCCGGGTTTTCGATGTGAGGAATGGTCAGGGATGAGGCACTGGGGGAGACGGGGGTTGGAACACAGGAACATTAGGAGCAGGCCATTCTGCCCCTCCAGTCTGTTCACGTCTGATCCGCACCTCAACGCAATTTTCCCGCCTTTGTTCCATATCCCTGGATACCCTTACCTAATAAAAATCTATCGATCTGAATGTTGAAAGCTCCAGTTGACCCAGCATCCACAGTCTTTTGGGGGTGAGAATTCCAGATTTTTACTACCCTTTGTATGTAAAAGTACTTGCTCATTTCCCTCCTGAACGACCTAGCTCTAATTTTAAGATTGTGTCCCCTTATTCTTGGTTCCCCCACTAGAGGAAATAGTTTCTCTGTATCTACTCTATCGAGTCCTTTTAACATTTTAAACACCTCGATCAAATCACCCCTCAATCCTCTATAGTCAAGGGAATACAAGCCAAGTTTATGCTCGATGAACCCTGTCCCAACACGAGAAACCTTCTGAAGATGAAGGCAGAAAATTGGAGAAGAAAAATAAAAGGTTCAGTGTAATTTTGGAGAAAAAAACAACTTGTGCCTTTAGCATAATAAAGCATCCCAAAGTGCTTCGGAGAGGTGACAACTGAGGGCTAGGAGAGGAGACCAAAGGCATGGCTTTGATGGAACTTATAAAGGAGGTAGAGAGGGTTAGACAGGGGATTGCGGAGAATGGGGTGAACACAGCTGAAGGATCTACCAGCAAAACTGAAGCCGAGAGGAGGGAGGGGGGCCTGAGTGACTGGCATGTCGATTTGGAGGTGGTTTTGAGACACGGAATGGTGAAGCCATGGAGTTTTTAAAAAAAGAAAATGAATAAATATTTGAAAAAGGTCAATTTAAAAGAGCATGGACCAAGTAGGATAGCACAGGGAATGGCCTCCTTCAGAACTGCAATGTTCTATAATGGGTTTTGTGGGCGATGGGCAGTATCATTCCAAAGTGACTGTGCACTAAATATGATAAATGGCCCTGAAGTGTGATTGAGATCCAGTTATGCAGCTAATCCAAACCTTTACCATCCAGAAAGTATATGTATATTTCTCTCACGCACTAGTTTCTGAATACAGTATCATTCTTTTCCTGAATAGATCTCTACAATTCCACGCCAGAGGAGAACCATCCACTCAACACTGCCTTCAGATGCTGAAAAACTGGCGCAAAACCTGCTGGTTAAAGAGGTACAAAACATGGAAGTGCGATCCAATCAATGCATGTTTATTAACACTTGCTCTGAAATTCCCTCCCCAAACCTTTCCGCCTCTCTCTCTCTCCTCCTCGAAGATGCTCCTTAAAACCTACCTCTTTGACCAAGCGTTTGGTCACCTGTCCTAATCTCTCCTTCATTGGCTTAGTGTCAATTTTCCTCTGATTCCGCTCATGTGAAACGCCCTGGGGCGTTTTGCTATGTTGAAGACGCTATATAAATGCAAGTTGTTGCATGTTTATGAACACATGTTTCAAATTGGACTTGTAGATTAGCTTGGTTAAGCTGTACTAGTTCTGAATGAGCTCGATTCAGAACCGCAAACATGAAAAAACATGACTACGGTGCAATTTGTGGAGAAATAATAAAAATGGTATAAAGAATGGTTTTAACACATTTTTTAAAAAGTAGAATGCAGAGAAATCTTTCCCCTTAGATGTTTAATTGAATCCTCCTTTTTCAAACCCAAAAGCTCAACAGGAGTTTTTCTTTATTCACTCTTGGGATGTGGACATCGCTGCCAAGTCCAGCATTTATTGCCCATCCCTAATTGCCCTTGAGAAGGTGGTGGTGAGCCGCCTTCTTGAACCGCTGCAGTCCGTGTGGTGAAGGTACTCCCACAGTGCTGTTAGGGAGGGAGTGCCAGGATTTTGACCCAGTGACGATGAAGGATCGGCGATATACTTCCAAGTCAGGATGGTGTGTGACTTGGAGGGGAACTTGGAGGTGGTGGTGTTCCCATGCGCCTGCTGCCCTTGTCCTTCGAGGTGGTAGAGGTCACGAGTTTGGGAGGTGCTGCCAAAGAAGCCTTGGCGAGTTGCTGCAGTGCATCTTGTAGATGGTACACACTGCAGACATGGTGCACCGGTGGTGGAGGGAGTGAATGGTTAAGCCAATGGATGGGATCTTGAGTTGTACCTTTCATTTAGCACTAATAACTGTGGGCAGAAAGCATATTGAGTGATAGCGAAGCAAGTTACCGGCTGGCAAAGGTAGCCCAATAAATACAGTTGGTAAACACATTGTGCGAAAGAATAGAGCCTGCCGGAGACTAAAACAGGAAAAGGGCAGCAACGGGCCCACAAGCACTAAATGCTGGACCTGGGCTCACTGCCAGCGAAGGTTCTCAAACCTTCCGTCATGAAGTGAATGGTAGAAAATGTAGTTACCAGGGTAATCTTTCAAATCTTTCAAAGTAACTATAGTGGGCAAGATATTGCTTGCAACTTGTATTCATCACACAAAGAGGGGAGTATATTTATTACTGTAATGAAAGGAATCATGGAATCATACAGCACAGAAGGAGGCCATTCAGCCCATCGCACCTATGGCGTCTCTTTGGTAGAGCTATCCAATTAGTCCCACTCCCCTGCCCTTTCCCCTTAGCCTTGTAAATTTATTACCGTCAAGTATTTATCCAATTCTCTTTTGAATGTTACTATTGAATTCTGCTTCCACCTCCCTTTCAGGCAGTGCATTCCAGATCACAACAACTCGCTGTGTTTGGAAAAAAAAAAGAAATGTTTCCTCATGTCACCTCTGATTCTTTTGCCAATTACCTGAAATCTGTGTCCTCTGGTTACCGACCTTTCTGCCACTGGAAAAAGTTTCTTGTTATTTACTCTATCAAAGCCATTCATGATTTTGAACACCTCTATCAAATCTCTTAATCTTCTCTGCTCTGAGGAAAACAACCCCAGCGACGCCCACATCCCATGTAGGAGTAAAAAAAAAGAACAATCCCAGCTTCTCTAGTCTGTCCAGGTAATTGAAGTCCCTCATCCCTGGTACCAATCTAGTAAATTTCTTCTGCACCCTCACCAAGGCCTTGGCATCCTTCCTAAAGTGTGGTGCCCAGAATTGAACACAATACTTTATCTGAGGCCTGACCAGTGTTTTATAAGGGTTGAGTATAACTTCCTGGCTTTTGTACTCTCTTCCTCTATTAATAAAGCCAAGGATCACTCAATCCTTCTCTGCATTAAATTTCACCTGCCATGTGTCTGCCCATTTTGCCAGCGCCTCTCCTGAAGTGTGTTACTATTCTCATCATTGTTTACTACATTTCCAAGTTTCATATCATCTGCACACTTTGAAATTATGCCCAAGTCCAGGTCAAAAATATATATCAAAAAGAGCAGTGGTCCTAATACCGACCCTTGCGGAACACCACTGTACACTACCCTCTAGTCTGGAAAAACAACCGTTCACCACTACTCTCTGCTTTCTGTCCCTTAGCCAGTTTCATATTCACACTGCCACTGTCCCTTTAATCCCATGGGCTTCAATTTTGCTAACAAGTCTATTTTATGGTACTTTGTCAAATGTCATTTGAAAGTCCATATACACAACATCAACCGCACTACCCTCATCAACTCTCTGTTACTTCATCAAAGAACTCAATCGAGTTAGTCAAACATGACTTGCCTTTAACAAATTCATGCCGACTTTTATTTATTAGCCCATACTTTTCCAAATGCCAGTTAATTTTGTCTCGGTTTATTGTAATATTAGGGTTTGTTTCAGCATCATAGTGCACAAACTGAGATCTTGATACAAAGTGTGTGTAATGTGTACGGCTTCTGGATGTGCTTGTTGCAACAGGTCAAAATGATGGGCAGATCTGGTGACTCGCACCACCAGTATTGGGAGGACTGAATAGCAGGCATTGGTGCTACCTGTTAAATTGATAGAAGGTGGTGGTGATGATGTTAACTATCAACGACACAAAAGAATTACTAAATCATGTCAAGGTGAAATCGATATGGCAGCGATGTCTGTGTGTGTCTCTCTGTGTTGAGCACAGCCACTCCCTATCTCACCCTGCGTCACCCACATATTTATATCACTTGTTGCTCCACTGCTGTTGAAAAATGTTTGATGAATAACTGATATTGAGAGACCTCCTGAGATGGCATGAGGAAGCAGTTGTAACAATAGTTGAGGTTATGCTGTGGTTAGAACTGCTACATGATTAAAAACAAACTGGAACTGGTGTCTTTGGGCTAGAGAGGGGAACAATCAGCCAGGGTTCCTGTGCTTGGTTGCAGTCCAGTAACTCTTGCTGCAACATGAGTGTGTGTGTGTGTGTGTGTTTGCGTGGAAGTTGGTGAGGACATGATCGGGTTCCACTTTGCTCCTTTTCCCCTGCCCTCCAATAGAGGTGAATAGACTTGGAGATAAAGAATAGTCATTGAAGTAAGGTGGAGTAAGGTACCGGGGGTGCGTGACAGCAGTTACAGAATTTGAGATCGTGCCTTCAGAAGAGGAGGGGAGAAAGTGACCAGATACCTCATGAGCGATGAGGTCCTATGTAGCCAAAGGAGAAAGAAAGAACATAACATAAGAAATAGGAGCAGGAATAGGCCACTTGGCCCCTCGAGCCTGCTCCGCCATTCAATAAGATCACGGCTGATCTTGGGCTCAAAGCCACTTCCCTGCCCGCTCCCCATAACCCTTCACTCCCTTATCTTGCAAAAATCTGTCTATCTCCACCTTAAATGTATTTAATGACCCAGCCTCCACGGCTCTCTGGGGCAGAGAATTCCACAGTTTTACGACCCTCTGAGAGAAGAAATTCCTCCTCATCTCAGTTCTAAAACGGCGACCCTTTATTCTGAAACTATGTAAAGAACTTACATTTGGATGGTGTTTTCATATTCTGACTCTTTTATAGGCAAATGAGACAGCTAATTTAAGCACAGCAAGATCCCAAAATCGGCAACTAAGATCGATGAGTGGCTAATCTCTTTTGGTGTTACTGGTTGAGGAATTAATGATCTCTAGGGTCTTTTGTGAGAGAGCAGACGGGGCCGAGGTTTAACGTCTCATCTGAAAGATGGCACCTCCAGCTGTGCAGCACTCCCTCAACACTGCACTGGAGTGTCGGCCTGGATAATGGGCTCAAGTCCCTGGAGTGGGACTTGAACCCATGACCTTCTGACTCAGAGGTAAGAGTGCTGCCCACTGAGCCACGGCTGACACATCATGCTTTACACATTCTATTGGTAATATTTAGATTTTCAATTGGGGAAAACGGAATTCCAAGTTCTTATAACCCAAGAAAATATATTGTATCGTACTAATGAAAATAGAAGTATTTCTGCTAGCATCCCTTCCCATGACTGTTAAAATAGAGTTTCTGTTTTATAACGGAATTTGAAAATCAATTATAGATAATGTATAATACAAGCTTAGTATAAAGCATATCACACTCCTCCCTGATAGATATGCTCTCTATATTTCTGTATTTAATATAATGTGCCTTTCTCTATTTATGCAGAATATTAGCTTCCTGAGGAGACATTATCAGGCCATTTCCTGTTGTCTGGTTGCTGAGTTTGATGAGGGGCAGTATGGGTGTCGCTGTTAAGTACTTTTAAAGGTCTTTTTGATATCTGGTTATCTATTCAGATTCTACAATTTAACTAACATCTCTTCTCCATTACTGGATATTAAGAAAGAAATAATTTGCATCTTATGAGGGGCCGAGATAGAGTGGAGAGGAAGGACCTATTTCCCTTAGCAGAGAGGTCAATAACCAGGGGCCATAGATTTAAAGTAATTGGTAGAAGGATTAGAGGGGAGTTGAGAATTTTTTTCACCCAGAGGGTGGTGGGGGTCTGGAACTCACTGCCTGAAAGGGTGGTAGAGGCAGAAACCTTCATCGCATTTAAAAAGTACTTGGATATGCTTTGAAGTGCATATCCATGCGATACATGCACAGGGGAGTTATCCCCGGTGTCCTGGCCAATATTTATCCCTCCGCTAACATAACAAAAACAGATTATCTGGATATTTTCACATTGCTGTTTGTGGGACCTTGCTGTGCGCAAATTGGCTGCCGCATTTCCCACATTACAACAGTGATTCCACTTCAAAAGTACTTCATTAGCTGTAAAACGCTTTGAGACGTCCGGTAGTCGTGAAAGGCGCTATATAAATGCAGGTCTTTCTTTCTTTTCTTTCTTTGAAGTGCCTTAACCTACAAGGCTACGGACCAAGAGCTGGAAAGTGGGATTAGGCTGGATAGCTCTCTTTCGGCCGGCACAGACACGATGGGTCAAATGGCCTCCTTCTGTACCGTAAACTGATTCTAGGAATCTTCTATAGCACATTTCACAACCTCAGGATGATGCAAAGCGCGTTGCAGCAAATGAGTTACTGTTGTAATGCAGGAAACAATTTGCGCATAGCAAGCTCCCACAGACAACAATGAGAAAATGACCAGATAATCTGTTTCTTGTGGTGTTGGTTGTGGGATAAATGTTGGCCAGGACACCGGGAAGAACCCCTCTACTCGTGTTTGGAAAGTACAGGAAACTCTTTATTAACCGGCACCGATGGGACCGGCGTGGTGCCGGTTAATCAAAAAGTCCGGATAACGGAGAGTTATATCTCCAATCTCCCAACGTATGAGAGCCCCGTACACACTGACATGCGCCTGCATTCGGAGCTCCGTCTCCCCGGGGACCGCCAGCTGACCATCTGTCGTGTCCGCTGCCTACCCGGGCTGCACATTCCCCTCCCAATCTACATGCTCCGATACAAGGCAAACGCCTCGGTTTTTTTTAAAGTTATTTTTAAAGGAGAGATGAAGGAAAACCCCGGTTACCTACTCAAGAATTTTGCCAGTTAAGAGAGATTTCCGGTTATTTGGGTGCTGGTTAAGAGAGTTTCCTGTATCTTGAGATCTTTTGCACGTCTCATCTGAAAGACGGCACCTCCGACAGTGCAGCACTCCCTCAGTACTGCACTGGAGTATCAGCCTGCATTATGTGCTCAAGTCACTGGAGGGGAATTGAACCCACAACCTTCTGACTCAGAGGCAAGAGGGCTCCCACGAGCCAAGGCTAACTATTAACATAAACAGCTGTAAGAGTGAAGAAATCTTTGAAATGACTGTCAGAACGATGAAGGCCTGTCTGAACTAAAGTCTGAAAAGATCAGATGCTATTTCGAGCGTGACTACTTGGGCGAGGCAGATTTGATGACAGTGATGATTGTAGATTCAAATTGCGTTGGTGCAGAAAGAAGGCAGTAAATATTTGAGATACTTTGTTGGGCTTGCTGTTTTTGTGGGTTTTCTGCCGCCATTTCACAACCCGCTGCTAAATCGTCCTCTAAAATCTGTTAGAGATAAGATTTTTATGTTTAATATTCACAGGAGAAAAGAGAATTGGATATATACTTGAAAAGAAAAAATTGCAGGACTATGGGGAAACAGAAGGACTAATTGGATAGCTCTTTCAATGAGGTGGCGCAGACACGATAGGCCAAATGGCCTCCTCCTGTGTGGTATCATTCTATGAGAAAAGTGCATTGGTTGCAGTGACTTGCTCGCAGTCAGCAAGACTTAAACGACCTTTCCCCAGTTCCATTTTAAATTTGACTTTTTCCAAGAAAATTATATACTTTCTTTTCAGAAGCTTTGATGGATTCTACATCCAAATATACCTCATCAAAACCCCTCATAATATTGAACACCTCTATCAAATCTCTTAACTTTCTCATATTTCTCAATTCCTCCAGTCTCTCCTCATTAGTGAAGCCTCTTGTTCCTGGTGTCATCTGTGTGAATCTCTTCTATACCCTCCTTGTGGCTCTGACATCCTCCCCTAAAGTAGGGTGCCTATGCCCAGTGCTCATTATTTTAACTGCAGCCCAACCAATGATTTGGTTGGATTCAGCATTACCATTATGCTTTTGTACTCTGCTACTATTTATAAAATCTAGGGTCCCCGATAGCAACTTTTTACCAACTTGTCACATAACAACATAAGAAATAGGAGCAGGAGTAGGCCATTCGGCCCCTCGAACCTGCTCCGCCATTCAATAAGATCATGGCTGATCTGATCTTGGCCTCAACTCCACTTTCCTGCCCGCTCCCCATAACCCATGATTCCCCTGTTTTTCAAAAATCTGTCTATCTCCGCCTTGAATATATTCAACGACTCAGCCTCCACAGCTCTCTGGGGTAGAGAATTCCAAAGATTCACGACCCTCAGAGAAGAAATTCCTCCTCATCTCCGTTTTAAATGGGCGACCCCTTATTCTGAGACTATGCCCCCTAGTTCTAGATTCCCCCATGAGGGGAAACATCCTCCCTGTATCTACCCCATCAAGCCCCCTCAGAATCTTTTATGTTTCAATAAGATCGCCTCTCATTCTTCTAAACTCCAATGAGTATAGGCCCAACCTGCTCAACCTTTCCTCATAAGACAACCCCTTCAACTCAGGACTCAACCGAGTGAACCTTCTCTGAACTGCCTCCAATGCAGGTATATCCTTCCTTAAATAAGGAGACCAAAACTGTGCGCAGTACTCCAGGTGTGGCCTCACCAACGCCCTGTACAGTTGTAGCAAGACTTCCCTACTTTTATACTCCATCCCCCTTGCAATAAAGGCCAATATTCCATTTGCCTTCCTAATTACTTGCTGTGTTTCATGTACGAGGACACCCAGATCCCTCTGTACCGCAGCATTCTGTAGTCTCTCTCCATTTAAATAATAATTTGCTTTTTTATTCTTCCTACCAAAGTGGATAACCTCACATTTTCCCACATTATACTCCCATCTGCCAAATTTTTGCCCACTCACTTAACCTATCTATATCCCTTTGCAGACTCTTTGTGTACTCTTCACAACTTGCTTTCCCACCTGTCTTTGTATCATCAGCAAATTTGACAACAGTACACTCGGTCCCTTCATCCAAGTCATTAATATAGATTGTAAATAGTTGAGGCCCCAGCACTGATCCCTGTGGTACCCCACTAGTACCGTTTGCCAACCTGAAAATGACCCATTTATCCCGACTCTCTGTTTTCTGTCAGTTAGCCAATCCTCTATCCGTGCTAATATATTACCCCCAACCCCGTGAGCTCTTATCTTGTGCAGTAACCTTTTATGTGGCACCTTATCGAAAGCCTTCTGGAAATCCAAATACACGACACGTTTTGTGTATCTGAGCCTCCGCTCTTCTCCTTTGGAAGTTTTATAGTTTTGTACATATTTCCTCCCAAAATGTTTTGCCTTCTTTCTCCGCATTTAAATTTCACCTGACATCTCTTTGTCCAGTTTACTTATCTGTCAACAATCTCCTGAAGTTGCTAACAGTCCTTCGCAGTTAACAACTCTCCCTAGATTTCTGCCACCTGCAAATGTTGATATTGAACCCACTACAATAAAATCCAGGTCATGTACATGAGCAATTGTCCTTGCATTGACCCGTGGAGGACACTGCTGTTTATATCTCTCTAGAAGGTTGTGGGTTCAAGCCCCACTGCAATATTTGAGTATGTACCCCCAGATTGACACTCCAGTGCAGTACTGAGGGAGTGCTGTACTGTCGGAGGTGCCGTCTTTTAGAAGGCTAAGAAAAGATTTGAGAGAGGTGTTTAAAATCATGAAGGGCTTAGAGAGAGTAAATAAAGAGAAACTGTTTCAAATGGCTGAAAGGTCGATAACGAGAAGGCACAGATTTAAGGCGATTGGCAAAAGAACCAGAGGCGACATGAGGAAAAACTTTTTTACGCAATGAGTGGTTAGGATTTGGATAGGGTGGTGGACACAGATTCAATAGTAACCTTCAAAAGGAATTGGATAAATACTTGAAGGAGAAAAATTGCAGGGATATGGGGAAAGAGCAGGAGAGTGGGACTAACAGGATTGCTCTTCGAAAGAGCCGGCACAGACATGATGGGCCGAATGGCCACTCTCTGTGCTATAATTTTATGTTGCTTTTGCTGCATTTGGTATAACTGTGCTGATCATCTTATGTTGGTGTGTGGTCATTTATTTGCAGTGCATCAGGACCTATAATTCAGACTGGCACCTTGTAAACTACAAATACGAAGGTTATGCAGGGGATTTCAGATCGTTGCCAAGGTAAGACTTTTACTTCAGTTTGTTGAGGTTAAGCTCTCTCACGGGTGTCCAAACTATGACCCCGAGCCCTGGCAATCTGCCCCTTGGAGTCCTATTTGTACTTGCTCCTTATTTACTTCTTTGCCCTGTTTGAAATCCATGGGTGTGGAGGTTTGGAAGGGCCTGTTCTTAGTTGCCTCACTGGTGGATAAATCCTAAATCGATCTGCATGGTCTTTTAGTATCAGCAACTAGAGATATATCCATGTGCATGTATGTATGCACATGTCTTCATGTATACTCATACACACACATTTTCTCTCTCTCCTCTCTCGTCAGAGGCCAATTCATTAAATATATTCAAGAAGGAGATAGATATATTTCTTAAGGCTAAAGGGATATGGGGAGAAAGCAGGGACAGGGTACTGAATTTGGATGATCAGCCATGATCTCATCGAATGGCGGAGCAGGCTCGAGGGGCCGAATGGCCTACTCCTGCTCCTATCTTCTATGCTTCTATGTCCTCACTCTGTCGTTTTTCTCTCTGCCTTTCTCGTGCTCTCTCTCTCTCTCTCTCTCTCTCTCGATCCCATAACCATGTGAGCAGTAGCGCAGTTCCTCTGTTTTACTGTCGATACCTCCCAGGCAAGCCCAAAATATTAGCAGTTCACAGGGAAGAATTAAATGCAACTCTATTCTGACCATTAGA
Organism: Squalus acanthias; assembly: GCA_030390025.1. NCBI lineage: Eukaryota > Metazoa > Chordata > Chondrichthyes > Squaliformes > Squalidae > Squalus > Squalus acanthias. The sequence goes on along the minus strand of CM059430.1, from coordinate 85,001,731 downwards.
ATAAACCGTAGGAGATTTTGACAGGCAGTTCAATCATGTAGAGTTTAATATATTTCATCTCACCTTTTGGGGAAAAAAAGCACACGTCAAGGAAGGTTGTGCTCCACAACCAGAGGTGGTGTGATTAAAGGCCTCGGTGTTTCCCAGGTAAATTGCTTGCACGCTTTCTCTCTCGTCCTTGGGTGTCTCATTTTTCCCCATCATTCTCGGGATGTGGGCGTTGCTGGCAAGGCCATCACTTATTGCCCATCGTTAGTTGCCCTTCGGAAGGTGCTGGTGGGCCACCTTCTTGAGTTGCTGCAGTCCGTGTGGTGAAGGTGCTCCCACAATGCAATGCTCTGGCTTTGTGGCCTGGAGCAGTGATTCTCAAACGTTTTTGGTTGAAGAACCCCTTTAAAGATAGATCAGTAATCACAAACCCCCCATCTAAAGTGTAACTAGAATACTATATAATACTCATAATACGAAAGTGCTGCATGTAAAGAGTATTTTAATAATGCTTTTAAGAAGACAGGTATTCAGTAATGCCAACCCCACCCTCTCATAAATCAAAAGACAAACTCTTAAAAATCAAGAGATTTGGTATAGAAATCATGAGTTGCTATTTTTTTCAAACATAAACCAATATAGATTGGCAGTTGGCTTATAAACCTCATTAGTGGCTCTCTCCAGCTGCTCTGCTCCACTCCACTCCCAGCCTCACCTCTCCTCGCCTCTCTCTCTCAGCCGCTCCACTCCCGGCCTCGCCTCGCTCTCTCAGCCGTTCCCCTCCCGCCTCACCTCTCCTCGCCTCGCTCTCTCAGCCGCTCCCCTCCCAGCCTCACCTCTCCTCGCCTCGCTCTCTCAGCCGCTCCCCTCCCGGCCTCTCCTCTCCTCGCCTCGCTCTCTCAGCCGCTCCCCTCCCGGCCTCTCCTCTCCTCGCCTCGCTCTCTCAGCCGCTCCCCTCCCGGCCTCTCCTCTCCTCGCCTCGCTCTCTCAGCCGCTCCCCTCCCGGCCTCTCCTCTCCTCGCCTCGCTCTCTCAGCCGCTCACCTCTTCTCGCCTCGCTCTCTCAGCCGCTCCCCTCCCGGCCTCACCTCTCCTCGCCTCGCTCTCTCAGCCGCTCCATTCCCGGCCTCACCTCTCCTCGCCTCGCTCTCTCAGCCGCTCCATTCCCGGCCTCACCTCTCCTCGCCTCGCTCTCTCAGCCGCTCCCCTCCCGGCCTCTCCTCTCCTCGCCTCGCTCTCTCAGCCGCTCCATTCCCGGCCTCACCTCTCCTCGCCTCGCTCTCTCAGCCGCTCCATTCCCGGCCTCACCTCTCCTCGCCTCGCTCTCTCAGCCGCTCCCCTCCCGGCCTCACCTCTCCTCGCCTCGCTCTCTCAGCCGCTCCCCTCCCGGCCTCACCTCTCCTCGCCTCGCTCTCTCAGCCGCTCCCCTCCCGGCCTCTCCTCTCCTCGCCTCGCTCTCTCAGCCGCTCCATTCCCGGCCTCACCTCTCCTCGCCTCGCTCTCTCAGCCGCTCCATTCCCGGCCTCACCTCTCCTCGCCTCGCTCTCTCAGCCGCTCCATTCCCGGCCTCACCTCTCCTCTCCTCGCCTCGCTCTCTCAGCCGCTCCCCTCCCGGCCTCACCTCTCCTCGCCTCGCTCTCTCAGCCACTGCGCTCCCGGCCTCTCCTCGCCCTCTTCAGCCGCTCCGCTCTGCTCCTGGCCTCGCCTCCATTTTGAAGTAATTTCCTCACACACTATCAAAACTCATGAACCTTGCTAAGTACTGTGAAGTCCTGGCCAAGGGCATCCAGTGGAAAGCTAACCGGTCTTCCCTGCAGCAGTACAGTACTCAAATGCAAGACATCAATTTAAAGTTTAAATGAACTAATCTAAGGAGTGCTTTCTGGTCACGTGTGGCCAATTTGAACATGTCCCCACTCCCTCTGCTGTGTACTATGAGAAAGTACTCCTCAGATTGGTTAATTTACAAGACGTCGTGCGGCGATTTGAAAAGGATGACGTCAATCATTAGCAGCAGCCGGTGAGCAATTGAAATTTTGGCGTGCGAATGCGGCGATGGTTGAGAGTGAGGAGGTGCTTGTCGGAGTCACTGGTTTCCGGATGTGCTGCCGACTATGCTGTTTTTTCAGACCCTTCGCGGACCCCAGTTTGAGAAACATTGACCTGGAGAACCGGATCCCCACCAAGTGACAGACCAGTTGATCAGCTCAAGTGCAGTCGGTTTAATCGCACTTAAGTGAAAGGTGCTCAGGTTCTGCCGCTGACTGCAATAAGATTCTGTGTTCTTCAACGAACTTTACTTGGCATTCTAAGCATTCCACGTTGGCTTGCCTGACAGAAAAATAACCATTTTAAACTGCACGTATTTGTAAATATTCACCCATGGCATTGCTCACCCTGATGAGACTCTGTGATGTGGATGATGCCCTGGTATTTAGAACCACTGTGTAACTATTATTCTGCTGCTAAGGCGGAGCTGCCTATAACGTGGCCTATCCCTTTAAGGCCATAGGATCTGGGGTTGATTGGAGGCCAGTCCCACTTTGTCACCTCCTGAAGTCAATCAGAGGGCGACTGCTCTTCTGTTGATTGGCAGCACCAAGAAATGTTGGGCTTTCCTGCTACTTTTGCTTTGGGAGGATTGCTCTGTATCCGTAACAAGGTGTGACATGCAATCAAAAAGGCGAGCAAGAAGAGACCAGCTGGTCCATCAAGCCTGCCTCTCACTCTTGATGGCCGGAGCATCATGACTGGACACTTCCTACCCCCCCCCCCCAAACCACCCCGAGCCATGTAACCTCTTGGAAGAGGCAAAGAGAAAAAACCCAGGGCCAATAAGGGGAACCGCCTAATATCCAGTCTATTCCGACTCTTCCATAAACTCATGTCCCCTGGTCCTCCCCAATTGGCCAAATTGTAAAATCAATACAAAGTGACATTAATGGAGGTAAGGAGGGGGAATGGTGTCTCAGAACAGGAGTTATCTCCCCAGTGTAATTTTGCTGTGTTTTTTTAAATGTTTGCTTACGTCTAAAGCAAGTATGCTGCTTTTTGATTGTTGTTTCTTGTAGCAAAGTGCATCAGCCAGAAAAGTTACCTGTACAGCTGTTTGAAGTTGATGAAGATGTCGATAAAGATGAGGTAGGTGGTCTATTTTTCTGTGATAAAACCGAAAGACAAAACATATTAGTCCATGTCATTGAGAGAAGAGGTGCTGGCTGTAAGGGCACAGTGGAGTTGATCTTGTACAAACTGAGCAGTTATGAAGCCAGTGCGTCCTAAGATCCTGTTGACTCCCTATAATGTGTGAACGACTTAAAATGATACGTACTTGCAAGCTGCTTGGAGTGGCCCGCAGCTGAGAGGAGCCTGGAGCGGCCCATGGCTGGGAAACAGGCCTGGAGTGGGGGATACTGGGAGCACCAGAGGCAGACAGTCAAGGCTTCAGAGCATTGGGGACGAGAGATAACAAGGGGGCATCGAATGGCGGCAAGGGATCAGAAGCAGGACTGGCTAGTCTATTGGAGAGAAGTGGAAGGGTATTGGGGATCAGGAGCTTGTAGGGAAGGAGGTGGCTCTTTCCACCTGCCCTGTTTTAGTTTCCCTTTTATTTTCGATCTCCTTCCTCGGAGTCTCAGTGTCCCCCCCGCGGCGATACCCACAAGTGCCCGGTGAGGCCTCTCCACATCACCGCACCCCATTAATGGCCAAATCTTTGGATATGTTGAGCTAAAACCACTTGCCTGTGGACAAATCACTGTGTGTGTGCGTGTTGACCTGATTAATGCCCCCTCCCCCTGACAACTTCCTTGTTCCCGATTTCATGCTTTCCCCTAACAGCCCCACCAAGGACAGGAGTTCGGCCTTTAAAAGACCGCGGCCATGAACCTGCAGCATTGGACTTCGCGACACGTTGATCCCCCCTCTCTGAAGGGGGTAAAGCACATCTTGGTCACTGTGTTTTATGCTGAAGTGGGCTATTCTATTCATCCCTGCTTCCTCCCCAAAAAAAAGAAAGCCTTATATTTATTAATCGCGTCACTCACAAACCACTCAAATCTCTTCATTGAAAAGCACTTTGGGACGTCCTAAGGTTGTGAAGGACGCTTTATAAAGTCTTTCTTTTTCTTTTAAGTAACAAGATGATGGATCCTGTTCAAATGCAGCATCACAATGGCGGACAAGTGGTCCAAGTGGAGTGCTCAGCTTAACGTTGTGGTTACACACGAGATGTTTGATTATTCTTGATGCTTTTCTTCCAGGACGTTTCATCGATTTGCTCGCAGAAAGAAGGAAATATCAAGGAAGGGTGGCTGTACAAAGCCAACATGAACAGCACCATTAGTGTTACAATGAGGGTAAGATGATGTCAGCGGTGGGACATACCAGAAGTGGTGTGGAACGTAAATTGTTTCAACCTCTCCACAGGGCTGACGTGTGTGGCAAGATCAACTGCTGACTAAGTTGAGGGGGGGAAGTAAAATGTAGTTTCTGTTTTCATCCTCTTGCTGTAGAACAGCTTCTTCCAGTGGACTCCAGTATTTTATGTAACGGGAGTGACTAACTTCGCTGCCACATCAGTAGTGGAATTGTTTATGTCTAAACGCCTCTTTAAAAACAGCAACCACAACATCACGCAACATGAGAAATGAGCTGGTTCAAAAGAGGAAATGACATTAATCTAGAGCGAGCAAGTATTTAATGGGAGGGAGTGGGCTAGGATTGAGTGTGCCAATTGTTGACCATTTAAGCACGGAAAAGTCTTAAGCCATTGAAAAATGTGCAGCTTTTCTTTCATCCAAGATCTGTAGCAGTGAGTTTGTGTGACCTTCTGGGACTGACAAGGCCTATAGCTGTCTATAATGATAGAACATTTATTCATTCCTAAATTATTCTCGGTTTAACTGAAATGCCACTGCTCCAACTGGAATCCCAGAGACTTGAGGGGAACAATCTGATGCGAGCAGTTGATGTTTTTGAACATCACGACTGTTCCGTGAAGTTTGATCATTTGCTTTTCTTGTTGATGGTAGAAAATGTTTGGGTTTGAACACGATTAAAAATGGAGACTCGCAGTGCATGAACGGCAACTTATACAGTGCTCCTTGTGTATGGGATGATGTCGCCAAGCATTTAACATCAAGGAGTAAGATCGGAGATAGACGAGCAAGAGGGATAATGGAAAGCAGAGGGTTAGGGTGGGAGGCTGAAGATGTGGCCTACGAGAAGGGGTTTTGTGAAGCTGGGAGGGAGGGAGGTAGCAAAGCAGAAGGATGCAGGGGAGGGAGTTGCGGAGAGCAGGGCCTAGTGACTGAAAGAGCGACCAGCAATGATGGTGTGGAGAACAGGGAGTGACCTGGTGATAAAAGATGCAGGTGCGGCCGACACACACATACAAGGCTGGCAGAGATCGGCAAGGTTGGTGGTGCGAGGCCATGGAGAGCACTGAAGGGAGGATGATAACTTTGAAGCCAAAGGATTAAATACTTGAGGTGTTTCTTTAGTTGCGGATTTTGTTTTTTAAAGACGTCTAGGAAAATCTCTCGTGACATTGTCACTAATATTTTTATTCATTCTTGGGATGTGGGCGTCGCTGGCAAGGCTGGCATTTATTGCCCATCCGTAACTTCAAAGCCCAGTTACGAGTCAACCACATTGCTGTAGGACTGGAGTCATGTATAGGCCCAGAGTGGGAAAAGAAAAGACGACAGGTTTCCTTCCCTAAAGGACATTAGTGAACCAGTTGGGTTTTTACAACAATCCGGCAGCTACATGGGCACTTTTACTGAGACCAGATTTTTATTTCCATATTTTTTTCAAACTGAATCTCTGGATTACTAGTCCAGTAATATAACCATTACACTACTGGGCCCTATTCTACTAAAATACCAACTGTAACTTGGATTTAAAATGAATTCTTGGCCAGCTTTACCTAGGCTGTTGTGGGAGTGGGTTTTGAGCTTGCTGCCCAGGTGTGACACTAGCTCTGTGGATCAGTTGCCTCTTACAGAAACCGCCCAACTTTCCGTTCCACTGAAATCAATGGCAATGAAAATCGGGCGGTTTCTATAACGGGCAACTGATCCACAGCAACACTCACGAAGCTTGACACCATCCAGGACAAAGCAGCCCCGCTTGATTGGCACCCCATCCAACACCTTAAACATTCACTCCCTCCACCACCGGCGTACCGTGGCTGCAGTGTGTACCATCTACAAGATGCACTGCAGCAACTCGCCAAGGCTTCTTCGGCAGCACCTCCCAAACCCGCGACCTCTTCCACCTAGAAGGACAAGGGCAGCAGGTGCATGGGAACACCACCATCTCCAAGTTCCCCTCCAAGTCACACACCATCCTGACTTAGAAGTATATCGCTGATCCTTCATCATCGCTGGGTCAAAATCCTGGAACTCCCTTCCTAACAGCACTGTGGGAGTACCTTCACCACACGGACTGCAGCGGTTCAAGCGGCAGCTCACCATCACCTTCTCAAGGGCAATTAGGGATGGGCAATAAATGCCGGGCCTTGCCAGCGACGCCCACATCCTGTGAATGAATATAAAAGACAGTTCTACGCACTGGCAGCAATTTGAAAATCTACAACATTAGAATAATAGATAATCAAGTCGAACTTAAAAATGTGATTACAATCTTGAGTTGGTAGATTATTGAACCCAAGGGAGCATTTTTTTAAAACTTTTGTATAATCTTCAAGAAATTCTAAAATCATACTTTCATGTAATTATTACATTTGGCTTTGTAAATACTTGGTTTTTCTAAGTGATCTGCTGTCTGCTTCTATGTGCAGTAAAATGCTAGGTTTCCCTTATGTTGGATATCCCAATGTCCTTTACATCCCTTTTCCCTTGTGTCCCTGCTGGGACACTATCACACAACACCGCAATTTACTTTTTGCAACATAGCACTCCAAGCTCGATCCTTGCCAGGGCCCAATACAACTTGAACATCCCCTCTTTTGACATTTGAGTCCCATCCTTAGATATACATCCCAAGAACACTTATTCCCGTCACACTTTCACTCTTCCGACTCTCACGGAGCAATGCTACGGGAGATATAGGAACACAGGACCAGGAATAGGCCATTCAGCCCCTCAAGCCTGTTCCGCCATTCAATGAGATCATGGCTGATCTGCGACCTAACTCCATATACCCGCCTTTGGCCCATATCCCTTAATACCTTTGGTTAACAGAAAGCTATCAATCTCAGATTTAAAATTAACAATTGATCTAGCATCAATTGCTGTTTGCGGAAGAGAGTTCCAAATTCTACCACCCTTTGTGTGTAGAAGTGTTTCCTAATTTCACTCCTGAAAGGTCTGGCTCTAATTTTTAGACTACGCCCCCAGTCCTAGAATCCCCAACCAGCAGAAATAGTTTCTCTCTATCTACCCGATCTGTTCCCCTTAATATCCTGAAAACTTCGATCAGATCACCCCTTAACCTTCTAAATTCCAGAGAATACAACTTTAATTTGTGTAATCTCTCCTTGTAACTTAACCCTTGAAGTCTGGGTATCATTCTGGTAACCCTACACTGCACTCCCTCCAAGGCCAGTATATCCTTCCTAAGTTGTGGTGCCCAGAACTTCTCTCAGTACTCCAGGTGTGGTCTAACCAGGGCTTTGTATAGCTGAAGCATGACTAATACCCTCTTGTATTCTAGTCCTCTAGATATAAAGTTCAGCATTCCATTAGCCTTTTTGATTATTTTCATTACCTCTTCATGATATTTTAATGATCTATGTACCTGGACCCCCAAGTCTCTTTGGACCTCCACTGTTTTTAGCTTTTCACCATTTAGAAAGTACCCTGTTCTATCATTTTTAGGTCCAAAGTGGATGACCTCACATTTGCTCACATTGAAATCCATTTGCCACAGTTTTGCCCATTCATTAATCTATCAATATCCCTTTGTAATTTTATGCTTTCATCTACATTGCAGACAATGCGGCCTATCTTTGTGTCATTGGCAAATTTGGATATATGACTGTTCATACCATCATCTAAATCGTTAAGAAATATTGTGAATAGTTGAAGCCCCAACACAGACCCCTGCGGGACACCACTAGTCACCTCCTGCCAATTGGAGTACCTACCCATGATCCCTACTCTCTGTCTCCTGCTGCTCAGCCAATTTCCTAACCAGGTCAATAATTTGCCCTCAATTCTGTGGGCTACTACCTTAGATAACAGTCTCTTACGTGGGACTTTATCAAATGCCTTCTGGAAGTCCATATAAATAACATCCATAGACATTCCCCTGTCCACTACTTTAGTCACTTCCTCAAAAAATTCAATCAGGTTTGTCAGACATCACCTACCTTTCACAAATCCATGCTGGCTCTCTCTGATCAACTGAAAATTTTCGATGTGTTCAGTCACCCTACCTTAATTATAGACTCCAGCAATTTCCCGACAACAGATGTTAGGCTAATGATCTATAATTCCCTGGTTTCCCTCTCTTGCTATTCTTAATAGCGGAGTGACATGCGCAATTTTCCCATCCTGAGAGAACGTTTGCAGATGCCCTCACTATAATCTTCCAATGTGCTCACCTACTTCCTTTAAAACCCTGGGATGGAAACCATCTGGTCCTGGGGATTTGTCACTCTTTAGTGCCACTATTTTCTTCATTACTGTTACTAATTTTATTGAGTCCCTGTCCCCGATTCAATATTAGTTTCCTTGGGATTTCCGGCATACTATCCTCATTCTACTGTAAATACTGACAAAGTAATTATTCAACATGTCCGCCATTTCCTTATTATCATTGACAATATCACCGCTTTCAGTTTTTAAGGGGCCAATATTGCTCCTGACTAACCACTTTTTCCTAATGTAATTGTTAAAATTCTTTGTATTGAATTTGATATCCCTTGCAAGTTTCTTTTCATAGTCCCTTTTTGTAGCTCTTACTATCTGTTTTGTGACCTTTTGCTGTTCTTTATATCTTTCCCATTCGCCAGGATCTGTACTATTTTTTTGCATTTTTGTATGCTTTTTCTTTGTTTTATGCCGTCCCTTATCTCTTTCGGAAGGCAAAGGGGAACTATGAAATTAAATTATCAAGGAACATAAAACAAAATTGTGAAATATTTTACAGGCCATTGAGGGGTAAAAAAGGGAAGGTTGTGATGGGAATAGGGCCATTAAGGGATAGACAGGATAATACCATAGGTAATGATAGAGAGATGGCAGAAATATTATATAATTATTTTGCTTTAGTATTTACTAGGGAGATAGAACAGGTGGACATGACATCGGCTGATGAGATTAGTGCATTTAAACTAAAAAGAGGAGAAATATTAAATAAACTAATCAAACTCAAAGGGGATAAAACCCCTGGTCCGGATGGATTGCATCCAGGCATTTTAAAAGAATCTAGGGAAGAAATAGCAGAGACATTACTACACATATTTAATAATTCGTTAGAAAAAGGTGTAGTGCCAGAAGACTGGTGGATAGCTAATGTAATACCTATATTCAAGATGGATAGAACATGTCCAGGGAACTATAGACCAGTCAGCTTAACATCGGTGGCAGGAAAAGTAATGGAATTCCTACTCGAGAAAATAGAAGAACATAGAGTCATAATGGCACAGAAGGACGCCATTCCGCCCATCAAGTCCATGCCGGTCTAGAAACCAACGTCTGGAAACCAAAAATATAATAATGAATAGTCAACATGGATTTCAAAAGGGAAAGTCTTGCTTGACCAACCTCATTGAATTTTTTGAAGAGGTAACACAGAGAGTAGACAATGATAACGCAGTAGATGTAATTTATCTAGATTTTCAAAAGGCCTTCGATAAGGTGCCCCATAATAGACTAATGAACAAGGTCAAAGAGAATGCGGAGTCAGGGGACAAGTAGCAGAATGGATAGCTAGCTGGCTTCAAGACAGAAAGCAGAGAGTGGGAGTAAAGGGTAGCTATTCACAGTGGCAGAAGGTGGGTAGTGGTGTTCCACAAGGATCAGTGCTGGGACCACTGTTGTTCACAATTTATATTAACAATTTAGACTTTGGAATCAAAAACATAATTTCTAAATTTGCGGATGACAGCAAATTGGGGTGGGTAGTCAATACTGAAGAGGACTGCAACAAATTACAGGAGGACATTAATAAACTTGAAGAATGGGCAAATAATTGGCAAATGAAGTTCAACACAGATAAATGTGAGGTATTACATTTTGGTAGGAAGAATAGGGAAGTCACTTAATACTTGGAGGGTGCGAGTCTGAGTGAGGTAGAGGAACAAAGGGATCTCGGAGTACAAATACACAAAATCACTAAAAGTTGCGACATAGGTAAGCAAGGCCACAAAAAAAGCAATCCAAGCACTAGGGTTTATTTCTAGAGGGATAGAATTGAAAAGTAGGGAAGTTATGCTAAACCTGTATCGAACCTTGGTTAGACCACACTTAAGAGTACTGCGTGCAGTTCTGGTCGCCATATTATAAAAAGGATATAGAGGGACTGGAGAGGGTGCATAGAAGATTTAATAGGATGATACCAGAAGGTATACATATCAGGAAAGGATGAACAGGCTGGGTCTGTTTTCTCTTGAAAAAAGAAGGCTGAGGGGTGACCTAATAGAGGTCTTTAAAATTATGAAAGGTTTTGATAGAGTGGATACAGAGAGAATGTTTCCACTTGTGGGGAAGAGCATAACTTGAGGCCATCAATATAAGATAGTCACCAATAGGGAATTCAGAAGAAACTTCTTTACCCAGAGGGTGATGAGAATGTGGAACTCCCTACCACAGGGAGTGGTTGAAGTGAATAGTACAGATGCATTTAAGGGGAGGCTAGACAAGCATATGAGTGAGAAGGTAATAGAGTTATGCTGATAGATTTAGATGAGGAAAGACTGGAGAAGGCCCGAGTGGAGCATAAACGCCGGCATGGACTGGTTGGACCGAATGGCCTGTTCCTGTGCCGTATATCCTATGTAATCCCATGTAATCTTTAGTTATCCATGGCTCTTTATTTTTGGCAAGTAGAGCTCTTGCCCCTCGGGTATAAACTGGTTCTGTATATTTTTGGCAAGTAGAGCTCTTGCCCCTCAGGTATAAACTGGTTCTGTATCACATTAAATTCTTTTTTGAACATCTCCCACTGATCTTTTGTCATTTTACCCAGTAACAGATTTGTCCAGTTTATTGTGGACAGACTCTGCCTCATCCTGTTGAAGTCGGCCTTACCTAAATCTAGAATCTTAGTAGCTGTTTCGTGTTTCTCCCTTTCAAACGTTACATTGAACTCGATCATGTTATGATCGATCGCTATTGGATAAATGTTCACTCAGTTAGGCTGTTAACTAAATCTGGCTCATTACTAATTCTAATATGGCTTGCCCCCTTGTCTCCAGGACATATTGTTGTAGAAAACTATCCCAGACACACGCAAGAAATTCACTACCTTTCTGACAGGTGCTAGTCTGCTTTTCCTAATCTATATGAAAGTTAAAATCCCCCATTAAAACCACTCTGCCTTTGCTACATGCTAGATCTGCTAGATATATATATAAAATATTCCTCTTTCCAAGCCCACTAAAGTGATGCTTCCTTGTGACAGGCAGGGCCCTGCACCCTTGCTGTGCTACATGTAAGAAACTGAAGAGTTAAATATATATCTGACTTCTCAGCAAGTCTCTGTTTTCTGTCTGTTGAAGACAGACTGCTACTTCAGGGCAGAGTTATCTACAAATATTGACTGACTCTTGGAGACTGACACATCCTCACATGTCCAAAGGACAGGGTCAGCTGACCAATGGAAACGTTATCTGCCTGCAGAAAATGTTCCTTTTTTTCTAAACTGGTTACAGTAATAGAAATGGCACGTTGGTAAATCGACAAATACAAGACAAGAAAGACAAACAGGAACCTCTGCTCCCGGCTCCTGGAATCCCATCGTCCATTCCAGTCCCCTGCGGTGTCTGGACGACCCATTTTGTAAATCTATTTTCTTACTCGGCATTAAGAACTGTAAAGTACACAGCGCAGAAAGCGGGGAAGGGGGGGAGAGAGAGCAGGAAGGTGACTGACTGACAGAACAAACATTCAACTTTTATCTGAATGTTTGTCATCTTTGTAAATAGAGAACATGCACATGATGCCATCGTAGGGTTACAGAGGACTGAGATGCAGTCTATTTACACAGTTATAGAGAATTATATTGTAGGGCTAAAAGTGCATTGATTTAGATGCATGCTTCTCAATATTTCACTTCAGTTTAGCTCTAACTGTTGTATCTCAACCATGAAGACCCAATTTAGTCAGGGACCTGGTGTCCTTGGTAGGAATCACAGTGCGAAACCTAGAGAGGCCAAGCTTATAAATGATATAGTATAAGTATTGTGGTTAGTGACCCCTTTAAATTCTTCAGTATGCTTAGTTGTGAGAGGCAGGAGTACAATTATTCCGATAAAATGGGGAATTTAACTAATGTTTTCTTTTCCAGGTATTTAAGAGAAGATTCTGTTACCTGACCCAACTGTCTGATAGCTCGTACATACTTTATTTTTGTAAGGATGAGAAGGTGTGTAAAGAGTCCAAAGGAGCTATTTTCTTGGATTCTTGCATCGATGTTGTACAGGTAATAGCATTTTTATATGTGCTGGTTAGTAGTTTGAATGCATTTAATGTACAAAATTAAACTTTGAAAACTCTTGCTCGTCTCTTCACCTGGGATAAGGGTCCATGTGCAAAGAGTGTGGCTCTCACCTTGTGACGGTTTGGGTTACCTTTGTTGTTTACCATTCGAACCATTCAGGTGCAGGATCTTGTATTAAACTTCCACTTACCCATTGTACCCGATAGTTGCTTATGATCCAACAGGGATTGCAGCCCTCGGTAAGATTGTAGTTAGAAACATTAAGAACAGGAGGAGGCTATTCAGCCCCTCAAACCTGCTCCGCCATTTAGTTAGATCCTGGCTGATCTGTACCTCAACTCCATTGATTCACCTTTGCTCCCTATCCCTTGATACCTTTACCCAACAAAAAATTATCATGCTCAGTCTTGAAAGCCCCAATTGAGCAGCATTCACTGCCTTTTGGGGGAGAGAGTTTCAGATTTCCATTACCCTTTCTGAACAAAAAGTGCTTCCTGATTTTGCTCCTGAACGGCCTGGTTCTAATTTTAAGATTGTATCCTCTTGTTCTGGATTCCCCCACCAGAGGAAACGGTTTCTCTGTATCTAGGCTATCAAATCCTTTTAACATTTTAAACACCTCGATCAGATCACCCTCAACCTTCTAAACTCAAGGGAAGACTAGCAAAGTTTATGTAACCTGCCCTCATAATTTAACCCTCTGGGCCCCGGTACCATTCTGGTGAATCTGCGCTGCACCCCCTCCAAGGCCAATATATCCTTCCTGAGATGCGGTGCCCAAAACTGAACGCAGTACTCCAGCTGGGGTCCGACCAATGCTCTGTACAACTAGTTAGCTAGTCCAAGTCTGTTACGAGCTGGTTTTAAAATGAAAGGCGATGAACCATTGGTCACAGAGGGAGCGCGAAACTTTCCAGACCTATTTTTAGTCAACAAAAAATAACTTAATTTTAGTAAGAAAACATGAATTTCCATAAAATGAAAACTGGAGCAATTTCCAGACTGGTGCATCTTGCATAGAATTCACAGCACAGAAACATATCATTTGGCCCAACAGTTCTGTGCTGGTGCTTATGCTCCACATAAGCCTCCACCCACCAATGTTCCCATTTAGCCGCACAGCCGGTAATTTAAATGGGCCGCGCAGACCCTTAAAGGGCTCGCGTACCCCCCAAAAAAATTACATGGAACATTGCCACCCACCTTACTTCATCTCACCCTATCTGCACAACCTTCTATTCCTTTCTACCTCAAGTACTTACCTAGCTTCCCGTTAAATACATCTATGCTACTCGCCTCAACCACTCCATGTGGTGGCGAGTTTCACATTCTAGCCACTCTCTGGGTAAAGAAGTTTCTCCTGAATTCCTTATTAGATTTATTAGTGACTATCTTAGATTTATGGCCCTAGTTTGAAATCCCACACGAGTGGAAACACCTTCTCTACGTCTACCCTATTGAACCCCTTCATAATGCTAAAGACCGCTATCGGGTCAACCCCTCAACATTCTCCTTTCTAGAGAAAAGAGTCCCAGCCTGTTCTGCATTTCCTGATGAGTAAAACCTTTCAGTTCTTGTAAATCTTTTTGCCCTTCTCCAGTGCCTGTATATCCTTTTTGCAATATGGAGACCAGAACTGTTCACAGTACTCTAAGTGTGGTCTAATCTAGGTTCGATGCAGGTTTCGCATAACTTCCCTGCTTTTCAATTCCATTCCTTCTTTGTAAAACAAAATTTCCTTTCCAAACACAATTTGTTTCAGTTTAATTGAAACACTTCTGTGATGGTCAGGATGTCCCTACCCAAGCGAACGCCTGCAATATCTGGGCCAATGAGCAGCTTCCCTTCAATAGACAACATGTCTCAACAGATGGTCCATACAGCAACTCTTCAATGGGAACAGTCTATGACATAGACCTCTTTCGCTAAGCAAACACTGGAATAGAGGGGGAATTAAGCGGAGCCTGAACAAAGGCTCTTATTAACCGTACCGTGGGCCATTTCGATCACCCTTTCCACTTTGATGTCTTTATTTAATTCAACTGTGCATGAAACCTGGTGGAACAACTAACTCTGTACAACTGCTGCTTCCATTCCCAGTGTTCCAAGATGCGCCGTTATGGCTTTGAACTCCGAATGCAGGAGAAATGCAGCTGTCACCTGGCAGCGGAGAGTGAGCAGGAAATGGAAGAGTGGGTATCGACCCTGAAAAAAATCATTCAGAGCAACTTTGACAGCGTGATGTCTGAGAAAAGAAATGGAGAAGCATCTGAAGCAGGACTGGGTAACTAATCCTTGAAGTATTCTATCGAACGAGCCAATTGATTCAGTGTACAAGCAAGTGAGGCAGCAAAATGGGATACAGTCAAACCAATATAAGGAACAGAGGCCAATTGCATTGACTTGTTCGGATTATTTTCTTTTGTAAACCATCCCATGTAGGGCTGTACTGGGGCAAAGATTGAGCCATTTGTTATTGACGATGTTACAAGGGTTAGATTGAATCCCACTGAAGGCTGTTGCCAGAGTTTTTATGACTCCACCTTCCACGAGATGGGAAAAACACGGTTGGGGGGGGGGGGGGGGGTGGTGAGTTTGGCAGAGGTGGGGGGATGGGTGCAGTCTCCAGTTCACCTAATGAGGGCTTTCATTGTTAATGGGCTGTAAAGGCATCTCCTGATTATAAAGGGCGTGAGGTCCACTTATGGGAGCGACTGAACCCGAGTGAATATCGACTGCAGCCCTGAAATTTGTAACAACACAGCAAAAGCAGCAAGATAAATGACAAGTTAATCTTTTTCAGGTGGTGTTTATCAAGGGACAAATATTGACCAGGACACAGAGTATCCTGGGATCTTAAATATTCACCGGAACTGGCCTCTGTTTAACATCTCATCCTAAAAAATGACTCCTCCTGCAATGTAGCACTCCCTCAGTACCCCAGCAGAGTATCAGACGATGTGCTCAAGTCCTAGAGCGTACCTTAATTGCCCATGTAACCTGCGCTGTGTGAGGCCAGTTCTTCACTGGTATCTTGACAGGTGCAGACAATGCAGATGGAAAAGTTCACTGGAAATTCACGTCAATTGAGTGTATTTATTTGACAGCTGAATAAAATGCTCGTTTTGAGATCATTGTACCAAAATGCAAAGTGCTTTGCTGTGAGCTTGTGACTGACTTGTTGGTCGTGTGCTAGCTCTGAGGAGTCAATAGAGGTAGGAATGTGAGTTACCTGCTCCACAACCTGCCTGCGACCACCTTGGTCAGATGCTTCGGGAGCTGGGATTTTGATCTAACCCGCGCCCTGGATGACAAAGGAAATAAAAGTTAAAATAAAACAGAAAAAGGAGGCTTATGACAAAAGTCAGGAGCAAGATTCACTTAATAACCAGGAAGATTATGGAAAGTACAGGAGGGAATTGAAAAAGTTAATACAGGAGGTAAAGAGAGGTTACGAGAAAAGATTAGCATGCAACATTAAATTAAACCCTAAAACTTTTTATGAATATATAAAGTGTAAGAGGTTAGCTGGGGAAAAAGTTGGGCCGATTAAGGACCCAAAGGGAAATCTTCATGTAGAGGCAGAGGACACGGCTAAAGTATTACATGAGTACTTTGCGTCTGTTTTCACAAAAGAAATGGATGATGTGAGGGTTATGCTAAAAGAGGCGAGGGAAGTTATGGACTGGATAATAATAGATCGAGAAGAAGTACTAAAAGATTAGCATTTCTGAAAGTTGATAAGTCACCTGGTCTGGATGGAATGCATCCTAGGTTGCTGAAAGAAGCAAAGGTAGAAATAGCAGAGGCATTGGTCACAATCTTTCAATCCTCATTGGATACAGGAGTAATGCCGGAAGACTGGAGCGTTGCTAATGTTATACACTATTCAAGAAAGGGGACAGGAAACTACAGACCAGTCAGTCGAACATCGGTGGTGGAGAAGTTGTTGGAAACCATCATCGGGGACAAAATAAACTTTCATTTGGAAAGGCATGGGTTAATCAAGGAGAGCCTGCATGGATTTGTTAAAAGGCAAATCATGTCTGATTAACTTGATTGAATTCTTTGATGAGGTAGCAGGGAAGGTTGATCAAGGTAGTGCAGTAGATGTATATACAGACTTTCAGAAGGCATTCGACAAAGTGTCACACAGGAGGCTGGTTAAGAAGATGGAAGCCCATGGAATTAATGGGAAAGTGGTGGTATAGATACGGAATTGGCTCAGTGCCAGAAAGCAGAGGGTGGTGGTGGATGGATGTTTTTCAGACTGGGAGGTGGTTTATAGTGGTGTTCCCCAAGGGCCAGTTTTGGGTCCATTACTCTTCTCAATTTTTATAAACAACCTAGACTCGGGTGTAGGGAGCAGCTTTATAAAGTTTGCAGATGATGTAAAACTTAGCAACATAGTAGCTAGTGATGAGGATAGTTGTAGACTTCAGGATGTCATGGACAGGATGGTGAAATGGGCATAAACATGACAGATGGAATTTAATTTGGAGAAGCGTGAAGTGAGGCTCTTTGGATAGACTAATATGGAAAAAGAGTATACTAAAAATGGCATGATTTTGAAAAGTGTAGATGAGCAGAGAGTCGTTGGTGTCCATAAACACACATCCTTAAAGGTAGCAGGCCAAGTTGGTAAGGTGGGTTATGGGTTGCAATAGAAAAATACTGCAGATGCTGGAAATCTGAAGTAACAGAAAATGCTGGAAACACTCAGCAGGTCAGGCAGCATCGAGGAGAGAGAAACCGAGTCAACATTTCAGGTCGAGGATCCTTTGTCAGAACTGGAAGATGTTAGAGAAGAGAGATTTTTAAGCAGGGGCAGGGAGGAGGGGAGGAAAGAACAAAGGGAAGGTCTGTGATAGGCTGGAAGGCAGGAGAGATTTACTGACAAAAGGGATGATAGTGCAAGGCAAAAAGAGAGGTAATGGGACAAGTTAAGAAACAAAAGATGACTCTAGATGAGGTGTGAATGGCGATGGCAGAATCATCAACAGCTGCCATGTGAGAGAGAGAAAAAAATATATAGTCTGAAATTGTTGAACTCAATGTTAAATTCAGAAGGCTGTAAAGTGCCTAATCGAAAGATGAGGTGCTGTTCCTCGTGCTTACGTTGAACTTACGTTGAGGCTGAGGATGGAGAGATCAGAGTGGGAGTGGAGCGGAGAATTAAAGTGACAGGCGACCAGAAGCTCGGGGTCACGCTTGTGGACTGAACGGAGTTGTTCCGCAAAGCAAACCATATGGGTTACTTGGGTTTATAAATAGAGGAATAGAACATAAAAGCAAAGAGATCGTACTAGAAATTTATAAATCACCGGTTAGGCCTCAGCTGGAGTATTGTGGACAATTCTAGCACCACACTTCAGGAAAGATCTAAAGGCCTCAGAAGGGTACAGAGGAGGTTTACCAGGTTGTTCCCAGGGATGAGGGACTTCAGTTATGAAGAGAGGTTGGAAAGGTTAGGACTGTTCTCATTGGAACAGAGAAAGTTAAGAGGTGACCTAATAGAGGTTTACAAGATGATGAGAGGTTTCGATAGACTAGATAGAGAAAAATGATTCCCGTTGGTCAACGGGTCAATAACCAGAGGTCATAGTTTTAAAATCATTGGCAAAAGATCTAGAGGGGAGATGAGAGAAATGTTTTCACTCAGAGTTGTGGGGATCTGGAACGCTCGACCTGAAAAGGTGGTGGAAGCTGATTCCATCAATCATTTTAAAAGGGAGTTGGGCAGGTACTTGAGGATGAGGAACTTACAGGATTACGGACCAAAAGTTGGGATGTGGGACTGAGCACAACTGCCCTTTCAAAGAGCCAGCACAGGCACGACGGGCCGAATGGTCTCTATCTGTGCTGTAAGTTTCTCTGATGCTATGATAAGGTTGTGGGTTCAATCCCCACTGTGGACTTTGTCAGAGGTGCCGTCTTTTAGATGAGATGTTAAACCGAGGCCCCGTCTGCCCTCACAGGTGGACGTAAAAGATCCTATTTGAAGAAGAACAGGGCAGTTCGCCCCGTTGTCCTGGCCAATATTTATCCCTCGGTCAACATCCCTTACACAGATCATGTGGAGCTTCGTGCCCTTGCAGTTTGTGGGATCTTGCCATGCGCATTCACCTACCTAACAGTGACAGCCCTTCATGGCTGTCAAGTGCTTTGGGCCACCCTGAGCACATGGAAGGTGCTACACAATCGCAAGCTTGTTCTTACTAAGTACTGGGGCTTGCTGGATCTTGGGTTTCCTGAAAACTTGTGTTTGATTTCCAGATGAAGAGTCCTTCAGCCAAGGGAAGTCTGAAAGTATGATGGAGAGTTTAGAGAAAAGTATGCACCCCGAGTTAATGAAGGTATTCTCGCTTTTAATTGTTTAACCGGCTCCATCAGAAATGTGCTCTGATCCTCATCAGCTGCATTGTGCAAATGATGACCTCGCATTGCCTGGAAATGTTGGGGTAGATTTTCAGCTTGAAGCTCGCATCTCGGATCGTCGCTCCTTATAGAAACCGCCCGATATTCGATGGAACTATAACGGGCTGATCGGCAACGCCAGCTTCACGGCCCGGGCAGCCAGTTGAAAATCTACCCCATAGTGTGAAGTTTCATTCCTTCATCCTCCAAAATGGAAGAATTGCACAGCACAGATTTGTCACACAATACAAAAAAGATTTTCAAAATGGATTGGCTAAACAAAGCTGTATTTCAAACTAGATTTTGTTTCTTGAAGACTTTAAGAAATAAATCTATTTATTTGTGGTTAGGTTCCCTGATTTCTGCTGACTGAATATTGTGTTAAGTGGTATTCTGACTTTTTTTTTTATACTGATGTTTTGGCAGCACTTCCACGTAGTTTTCCTGTAAATCTGTCAGATTGTGTCATGGTTTTGGGAATGAACCAAATTCCGTTTGCACTTTCTTTGCCAATATTAGCAAGATTCCAATTTTTACACTTGGTCCCGAATGTGTTATGGCGTCCGTCCATTGTGTTTTGCTCCCAGGGCAGTTCCTAACACACGTGAGATTCTTGAGCCACTTACTAGGGAGGATTAGCTGAGGTGGTTTCCTGTTGCTGCCTTCCTCACAGTTTTAACCATCTCCTAGGTGGGCTGCAATCAAGGCTAAAGAGTCCCACCTACCCATTATGATGGGAGGGGAGCCGCCCACACCCATTGGACACAAGTACCCCTCGATGGATGTCAACCCAGTATTCAGAGCCAGCGCTCTGGTCTCCGCTCACCGGGACAGTCTGGAGTGGCGTCCGAGCCCAATCCTTATGACTGAGAGGCTGGAATACTACCCCTGAGTCATTGGTCACTCTGTCTGGACATGATTGTACTACTGGATTTCGACCAGGTATTTAGAGACCATGTTCTAGTCACCAGTCGCTGGGTTTGTCAGAGTGGGGTTCGAACCTTTCACCTTCTGACTGAGAGGCGGGAACACTACCCCCGAGTTAGTGGTCACTCTGTCTGGGCATGAGTACCCCGTTGGAGGTCAACCTAGCATTTAGAGACCATGTTCTAGGCTCCATCATTGGGACTTTCTGGAGTGGAGTTTGAACTCCTCATGGTCTGACTGAGGTGGGAATGCCCACCAAGGTTAAAGGCCCGCTCTGTTACATGGTGCAGCACCTGCGATTTGCTAAGCACCCCTTCCTCCTGGCTATTAAAGTTTTTATTTTAATTAAAGGAAGATAAAATGTGTCCAAATATTTGTAGACTCTTGTACCATCTGGGAGACCGTTCCTGTCTTTTAAATATAAACAAAATCACTGGCACCAAAAGCAGTGAAACTTTCCCTGAGGCAGGAGATATTTAGTCAGGTGGGATCATTTCAGAGCTTTCTCAATTGACTTGAAAACTCCTTGGCCCGTATTTACCGATCGGAGGCTTCCTGCGTGCGGGGGCCTCCAATCTGGAAAAAATCTACGCCCTTACCTGAGGGCTCCAGAGGTCCGGACATTTCCGCTCCTGGGCCTCTGCTCTACGAAATGTGCAGGGCCAGATATCCCAGGGGCGCAGGCGGTTCGCAAGCATCCCTGGGATCACGTGGGCCATGGGGAGCCAATGGAAGAAGGGAATCTCCCTTCATACTTTTGACAGATAGACCAAAACACATCAAAACATTAAATAAATTTTTTTAAATCACGTTTTAAAAATTAGTTAAAATGACATTAAATTAAATATTTTAGACAAATTACATTTTTTGAAAAAAATGTGATGTTTTTTACGAAGCTAAAAATAAACTTACCTTTTTTAAAAGTATTTTTAAATTATAAATGAGTCGGGAAAAAAGCATTTTTTTTTTTACTTTTTCAACTCTTATGCTGGTAAAAGCAGGCCTTACGCTGCTTTTACCAGGCGTAAGATTTTTAAGGGATTTCAGTGGGCAGAGGTTCTGCAGAAAGCGGAACTCTCTGCCCGCAGAGGCCCTTCTCTAGGGCAGGCACAGGATCTGACAAGAGGATTCTTGACAGATCAGAAGTGCTGGTTTTCAGCGCATGCGCTTCGCATGCCTGAAACCGGCACTGGCAAGGTCCCTACGGGTGTGTACACAGCTCGTACACACCCGTAGGGATCGGAAAATACGGGCCATTAAGTGCAAGTAATTGAAAATTAGATTTTGCTAGTTACTGTATTAGTAACAGTCGAATGAAGGGTGGTTCAAAATCTGTCATTGTGAACTGACTGCAGATGTGAGCTCGGTTGTGGGAGGTGGGAATGTGCGGGAAGATGGTGAGTGGATAGTCAGAGAAGGGGCGAAATATAAGGGGTATAAGTGCCTGTTGCACACTCCAGCTGATTCTCCTTTCCATTAATAGGTGGGGTGCACAATGGGCAGCCGATCCACTGCTGCAGTTGCGGTCAGTTTCAGAGGAGTAATGATGGCGAACGCTGGTAGTTCGCCATCTTTACCCGCCGCAAATTCCAGGCCAGTATTGGCCCCTTGGAAGAGTTTGTGTCGGAGTTAAATACTTGGTGCTGATGCATGAAGCCCAACCCAGATGTTTATGAATCGGGGTCTGTTGGGTGGAACATGACCTTATGTTGTATCTTAAAATAAGGTAGTTTTGATATCAGGTATTTCTAATAGCCCCTATATAGGACTGCTGTAGTGGCAGGGATTCTGTCAAGCGATCACACAGAGCAGTGGTCCTTCACCTTTCAACACAATATCAGTTTGGATAATATTAAAAGGATTTAAACTGCCTCTTGTTTAGACCTTGCATGAGCTTTATTTGTCAAGAATTACTGGCTGTTCCCAATGCAGTCTATAGACATTTAAAACCTTGGCCTTGAAGTGAGATAAACCGTGTTGTAAAGAAGCAAGGTCATATTTTGTATGTTGTTTGTTTCTAGTATGCCCGAGAATCGGATTACCTCAACAAGCTCAGCAGAAATGAAGGCAGATGTAAACTGTTTGCGATGGATCCAGAGACACAGGTAGAATTAGCCGACGGATTTAAAGCTACAAGTGCTTTGTAAAATATGGGGTTCTGGAGTGTAAACTTACTGGACCACCCGACATGGGTTTTCGTTTGATTTATTGAATGGCGTGTTTTAGCACAGTGTTTATAAGAGGTGGTTTGATAATTATGGCAAAGAATTCTGCAGCGTTTATTGTTGCTCTATACATATTTTAACACGCCCATGGGGGAGAAACAAATAACGGTTCAGTTTATTTGTGCACCTCTTTATTATGCAAGATTAGATCAAGTTAGTCCAAGAGACGTATAAACATAGTTTGGGTAAGTGGCGCTCGATCAGCTTTGCACGTAATGCGCGAGGGATTTGCGATTTTCCATTCCCTTCACTGAAACTCTTTTGGAATCAGAGCTTTGATGAATGCTATTTACTGTTGTGCATCTAGGTTCCCGGCTGAGAGCTGAACATTACTTTTTACAGTGAGGTTTTACAAATATAAAGCAACAGTCGCAAATTTGAATTAAATAGATCTGCATCACATATTTATGACTAGACCGGAGTGTTTGAGAATTATGAATTGCAGTACAATTGGTTGTACTTAGCCTATTAAATATTAATTGCAAAGTGTTAGCTATATTTTGACAGTGTATGTACAGTTAGATCATCAATGAAACACCCTTTTTAGTTTGTACTGGTTCAGTTTATTTTTAAATATTTTCCATTCCGGCCCATTTGTGCCGTGAGCTATTTTCTAAACTTGGGTCCGATTGGGGAAAAGATGAGAAATAAAAAGCATGATGTCGATTCTTCATGTGGGAAATGATTTATTGAGAAAAACAAAAGTCCTTTTGTCAGTAGGAAGGTCTGCCGGTCACGGTCATGTTTGCATCCACTCTATCATAGGAATTTGATCATTGTTTTGCAAGTACTTCTGATCCCAGTTTTTTTTTTACTATTGAAGCCAGCCCGTGTAGGATCAGCGATGAGCCATCATTCCCAAGTTAGCCATCAAAATAAGACCGAGTGGACATGTTTATATCTTGAGGAGAATAAGCTGGAGATTCCTGAGCTGTGCATCATTTGATGAGCTTCTTCACTCCTCATGTCATGGCCGCAGAGCTTGAAATGCCCCCTCTTGCCCTCTTATAAGAGTTCTTCAGCTGATTGTGGCTGGGCACTCGGGATGAGTAAGCAGCTTGCACTGGTTAACATGTCAGTTGCCGTAGACATGGCAACAAGAGGCCTTATTGTCAAAACAAGGGAAAAGAGATTAAAAATAAATACCTGCTACAGTACACACGTGGGGCCCCAATTTGCGATCGGAGGCTTGCTGCGGGCGATGCCTCCGATCATCCAAAAATCTACGCATTTACCTGGTGGTCCGGGAGATACGGAGGCTCGTGATCCTGGGCCTCTCCTGGTAGAAATGCGCAGAGACCCAGGTATCTCAGGGGGCGCAGGCGGTTCACAAGCACCCCTGGGATCACGTGGGCCGGCCCAACCAATGAAAGAAGGGAAACCCCATTCATACTCATGGGAGTTCCGTACGTACTGAACTGTCATAAGCATGAATGGGGATCACTTAAAAAATATACGAACACATGAAATAAATGAAAAAAAGTTACATATATAAAATTAATTAAAATGGCATTTAATTAAACATTTTAAACAAAAATTTAATTTTTTAATTTATATGTTTTAATGGGGCTAAATATAAACTTATACATTAGAAACCCTGTCCAATAAGATAAGTGCTTATGTTGGTAAAAGGAGGCCTTACGCCTGCTTTTACCAGGCGTAAGAATTCCACGACCTTTCAGCGGGCGGAAGTTGGGCAAATAGCGCAACTCTCCACCCGCAGAGGCCCATCTCCCGGGGAGGCGGAGGATCTGTCGAGAGGATTCTTGACAGATCGCAAGTGCCGGGTTTCAGCGCATGCGCTTTGCATGCCTAAACCTGGAACTTGCGCGGCCCCTACGGGCGCAGGCGCACCTCGTACCCACCCGTAGGGGCCGAAGAATACGGCCCAACATCTGGATGAAGAGCAGCACAGGAAGAGGCTTGACAGATCATGTGCACTGTCTTGAAACCGAAAGAACCGGAGAAATAAAAGATTACACCGGGACCAAGGTGTTAAAGAAATAAATTGTGTGGCACGTTCTAACTCATTCATTGGGTTGCTCCCTGGGGATGTCAGCTATTTTATTTTTGTGTTTTTATTTTTTAGAAACTGGATTTTTCAGGAATTGAACCAGATGTGAGACCATTTGAGGAAAAGTTTGGCAAGCGCTTTATGGTAAAATGCCACGCCTTGACATTTACTCTTCAGGGCTGTGTGAGTGAGCAGGCAGACAGCACACCGACAAATGTAAGTTGTATACAAAATCATCTCCTGTTTGTGTCAGTCTATTCCAGTTAGAAATACTCACTTTAACACGGGAACCTGTGCAAGAATTATAAAAGCTCTATTTATATATGGTAAGGTGCTACTAAAAGATTGATGCTTACTTGTGATAATAAAAATTGGTCCTATTTAAATAGTGAGGTATAAACAGGAAGAAAGAACGTGCCTTTAAATAGCATCTTATTATCACGTCCCAAAGCGCTTCATAGCCAATGAATTACTTTTGAGCTACTTGTTATGTAGGCAAAATGACAGCCAATTTGCATAGCAAGGTCCCACTAACAGCAATGAGATGAATAATCAGTGAATCTGCTTTTCACTGAATCATAGAATCTTACAGCACAGAAGTCGGTCATTCGGTCCATCCGCCTGTGACAGAGCTATTCAATTGGTCCACTTCCCTGCTCCTTCCCCCATAGCCCTGCAAATCTTGCCTTTTCAAGTATATATCCAATTCCCCCTCGAAAGTTATTATTGAATCTGCTTCCACAACCCTTTCGGGTACTGCCTTCCTGATCACAACAAATCGGCATGTAAAAAAAATTCTCCTCATCTCCCCCTCTGGTTCTTTTGCCAAATACCTTAAATCTGTGTCCTCTGGTTACTGACCCTCCTGCCAGTGGAAACAGTTTCTCCTTATTTAATCATTATCAAAACCCCTCATAATTTTGAACATCTCAATTAAATTTCCCCTTAACCTTCGTTGTTCGAAGGAGAACAATCCCAACTTCTCTAGTCTCTCCACATCCCTGGTACCATTCTAGTAAATCTCCTCTGCACCCTCTCCAAGGCCTTGACATCCTTCCTAAAGTGCCCAGAATTGAACACAATGCTCCACCTGAGGCCTAACCAGTGTTTTATATAGATTTAGCATAACGTCCTTGCTTTTGTACTCTCTGCCTCTTTACAAAGCTCTTTACAAAGCCAAAGTTCCTATTTTAGCTTGTATCAACAGCCTTCTCAACATCCTGTCACCTTCAATGATGGTGTTGGTTGAGGGGCAACTGTTGGCCAGGACACCATGAGACTTCCAATAGTCATGATGCGGAGATGCCGGTGTTGGACTGGGGTGGACAAAATTGAGAGGTCGCACAACACCAGGTTATAGTCCAACAGTTTTATTTGAAATCACAAGCTTTCGGAACTATCGCTCCTTCCTCAGGTGAAGTAAATTGGATACAGAATCGTCAGAGCATATATAGATGGAAAAAAAAGCATGTGTACTTTACAATTGCAGACCAATAAATTAAATCATCCTGACTATCTGCCGAGGTGTGATAAAGTTAATTAAGTCAGCCAGGAAGGTACCACATCAAAAGACATAGCAAGATACAACTGAGACAATGAGGTGAAGTCGCAGGGGTTCTAACGTGTCAAAAGCTGCCGTCTGTATGTAAAACGAAAAGCTTTAAAAAAAAAATTTACTTTTTTACTGGGAAAATTTTTACTTTTTTACTGGGAATCACCCAGCTTCCACCCTAACCATGTTAAAGAAGCCATCCCCTATGGACAAGCCCTGCGAATACACAGGATCTGCTCAGACGAGGAGGAACGCGATGGACACCTACGGACGCTGAAAAACGCCCTCGTAAGAACGGGATATGACGCTCGACTCATCGATCGACAGTTCCGACGGGCCACAGCGAAAAATCGCATAGACCTCCTCAGAAGGCAAACACGGGACACAACCAACAGGGTACCCTACGTCGTCCAGTACTTCCCCGGAGCGGAGAAACTACGACATGTTCTTCGCAGCCTTCAACATGTCATCGATGACGACAAACACCTCGCTAAGGCCATCCCCACGCCTCCACTACTTGCCTTCAAACAGCCGCCTAACCTCAGAAGTACCATCGTTCGCAGCAAATTACCCAGCTTTCAGGATAACAGCGACCACGACACCACACAACCCTGCCATGGCAAACTCTGCAAGACATGCCAGATCATCAACACAGATACCACCATCACACGTGAGGACACTACCCACCAGGTACATGGTACATACTCATGTGACTCGGCCAACGTTGTCTACCTCATACGTTGCAGGAAAGAATGCACCGCGGCATGGTACATCGGCGAGACCATGCAGACACTGAGACAACGTATGAACGAGCACCGCGCAACAATCGCCAGGCAGGATTGTTACCTCCCAGTCGGGGAACACTTCAGCAGTCAAGGACATTCAGCCTCGGATCTGCGGGTAAGCGTTCTCCAAGGCAACCTTAGAAACACACGACAACGCAAAATCATCGAGCAGAAACTGATAGCCAAGTTCTGCACTCATGAAGACGGTCTCAATCGGGATCTTGGGTTTATGTCACGATACATGACGTGATCCGGACTCGAGTCGTCGTTAGCTTGTTCACAGATGTGATTCCCAGTAAAAAAGTAAAAATTTTCCCAGTAAAAAAGTAAATTTTTTTTTAAAGCTTTTCGTTTTACATACAGACGGCAGCTTTTGACACGTTAGAACCCCTGCGACTTCACCTCATTGTCTCAGTTGTATCTTGCTATGTCTTTTGATGTGGTACCTTCCTGGCTGACTTAATTAACTTTATCACACCTCGGCAGATAGTCAGGATGATTTAATTTATTGGTCTGCAATTGTAAAGTACACATGCTTTTTTTTCTAACTTCCAATAGTGCCATAGGATCTTTGATCCAGGCAGGACCTCAGTTTAATGTCACGTCCAAAGGACAGCCCGTCTGTTCATTCAGTACTTCATCAACACTGCACTGAAGTATCAACTCATATTATGGGCTCAAGTCTCTGGATCCACAACCTTCAGCTTCAGAGGCAGGAGTGCTACCAACTGAGCCAAGGTTGGTGCCCTGATGTAATTGCTCAGCATGACTGAAGGCGCAAACCTCCCAAGATAAGTAATTTTGTCATGTTTGCTGTTGTACCAGTTCGAATGGCCTCACCAACTCCTGATTACAATGAGATTCCCGTCAGCAAATATCTCCTTTATACTCGCAAGCTAGAGTTGAATGGGTTTTAAAGCATCGAACCATTTGGCTCCCATTTGCAGCCACTGACGTTTTCGGTGGGTTCGATCTGTTCTGGTTTGCGGAGATTCTGTTGCTACAACCATTCGGCACTCAGATTCTAAACTGGCAACACTGCAGAAACTTAATCACAAGGTTAATCTGACCTGCAGCAATGTATTACCCCATACTGCAGGAATTGTCTTATCACTCGGTATGACTGCTGCTTCTCGCCCTGTCACAGTAAGTCTAGTGTAAAGGAAGAGCATTATACAAGATAACCAGTTAAATACAGGTGCAGGGGTCCATCTTGGATCCCCCTCTGTCGGGTCACCTGACTGCATCACAAACGAATCTATGATTTTTAGTTTTCAGGCGCTCTGTACGGGTGACTTTTCCAAGTTTCGATCCTGACAACTGTCTTAAATCGATCTTTCACCAGTTTTACCCTAAGCCCTTTGTTCTAGTTTTGTGCTGAGGTTGTGCGATAGGTTTACCTTATCTGTGCCTCTGTTAGGTCCCTTCTCCGTCACATCCTTTCAAAGCGGTGATGATGAGCAATGCTGAGGACAGCTAGGGATCCCAAACTGACTGCCAGGCAGTTAGGTACTACTTCTAGGCTGCTAGTTACTAATCAAAGGGGAGGCATGGAGTAATCGCTACATTCAGTTGCCTCCTTTCAAAGCTAAGGAGCCCCAGCCAGCCTTCATAAAGCAATCCTTTTAACTCCAGTGATCAGCCGTGTGACTCTTCCCTGCAGGCCCTCCATGGTTTGAATATTTCCTTCATGTCCTAATCAAAACCGAGCCCAGTACTCAAGGGAAGGGCATTAATAGTCCTGTTAATCTAACATTAACAGGACTAGACAGACTAGATGCAGGAAGGATGTTCCCGATGGCGGGGGAGTCCAGAACCAGGGGTCACAGTCTAAGGATAAGGGGTAAGCCATTTAGGACTGAGATGAGGAATTTCTTCACCCAGAGAGTGGTGAACCTGTGGAATTCTCTACCACAGAAGACAGTTGAGGCCAATTCATTAAATATATTCAAGAAGGAGTTAGATATATTTCTTAAGGCTAAAGGGATCAAGGGATATGGAGAGAAGGCAGAGACAGGGTACTGAATTTGGATGATCAACCATGATCCCATTAAATGGCGGAATAGGCTCGAGGGGCTGAATGGCTTACTCCTGCTCCTATCTTCTATGTTTCTATGTAATAAGAGGATTTTCTAGGGTAGATACAGAGAAACTATTTCCTCTGGTGGGAGAATCCAGAACAAGGGCACAAAATTAAAATTAGAGCCGGGCCATTCAGGAGTGAAATCAGGAAGCACTTGTTTTGTTACCTCTAGACTTGACTATTCCAACACTCTCCTGGCTGGCCTCCCATCTTCCACCCTCGGTAAACTCCAGCTCATCCAAAACTCTGCTGCCCCGTGTCCTAACTCGCACCAAGTCCCGTTCACTCATCACCCCTGTGCTCGCCGACCTACATTGGCTCTCCGTCCGGCAGTAGCTCGATCTTCAAATTCTCATCCTTGTTTTCAAATCCCTCCATGGCCTCACCCCTCCCTATCTCTGTAACCTCCTCCAGCCCCACAACCCTCCGTGATATCTGCGTTCCTCTAATTCTGGCCTCTTGCGCATCTCCAGTTTTGATCGCTCCACCGTTGGCAGCCATGCTTTCTGTTGCCCAGGCCCTAAGCTCTGGAATTCCCTCCTTAAACCTCTCTGCCTCTCTACCTTTCTCTCCTTTAAGGCGCTGCTTAAAACCTACCTCTTTGACCAAGCTTTTGGTCACCTGTCCTAATATCACCTTATGTGGCTCGTGTCAAATTTTGCTTAATAACGCTCTTGTGAAGAATCTTGAGACGATTTACTATGTTGAAGGTGCTATATAAATGCAGGTTCCTGTTGTTTTTGAAATCTGGAGCTCCCCCCCCCCCACCCTCAAAAGGCTGCGAATGATGGGACAATTGTAATGTTCAAGACTGAGATCGATAGATTTTTGTTAGGTAAGGGTCAAAGGTGGGAAAATGGAGTTGAGGTACAGATCAGCCATGATCTAATATGATGGCGGAACAGGCTCGAGAGGCTGAATGGCCTACCCCTAATTTTATGTTCTTGTGTACAGTGTTAGCATGATCTCTGCTTTTGTTGCTCTGATTTTACAATATAATCCAGCATTTCGGATCACTGTTTATTGTTGCTCCATGGTGATTGGAAGGGTCAACTCAGAACCACTGTCAGTCTGTGTATGTGAAGCTATCCTGCCTAATGTCATTTATTGGAAAACTATTGCAAGACTCCCACAATTGAACATGAGTAGAATAAGTCCACTGTATTGGTGGCATTCATTAAAGAATTTAAAGAATGACTGTGCCTACGTGAGAAAGTTGAATTGCTATAAAACCAAGCAGTCTGTATCATTTCTACTCCCCTTTTATATTCACAGTTGAACACTTAAGTTTGGAGATGAACCATCAGTTTTTATCTTAGTCATAGAGTCATAACGGGACAGAAGGCGGCCATTCGGCCCATCGAGTCCGTGCCGGCTCTCTGTCGAGCAATCCAGTCAGTCTCATTCCCCCGCTCTATCCCCGTAGCCCTGCAAGTTTATTTCCCTCAAGTGCCTATCCAGTCTCCCCTTGAAAACATTGAGTGTCTCCGCTTCCACCACTTCCGTCGGCAGCGAGTTCCAGGAATCCTTTAACTTTAATCATTATTCGGAGCCACCGAATTGTTGGCCTGTTATTTGGTGCATTATATTAGATGGTGTTGGAGAGATTAAATCATTCTTGGTTTCAAGTGTCTTTCAACTTGTTGCTGCTGATCGAGTTACACAACAGAGTAAAGGAAACCGCCTCAACTTTTCGGGGCTAAAATGGTTAAATTATGAGGACCGGTTGCATAAACTAGGCTTGTATTCCTTCGAGTGTAGAAGATGAAGGGGTGAACTGATGGAGGTGTTAAAATGATTGAAGGATTTGATAGGGTAGATGGAGAGAAACTATTTCCTCTGGTGCGAGAGTCCAGAACAAGGGGGCATAACCTTAAAATTAGAGCTCGGCCATTCAGGGGTGATGTCAAGAAGCACTTCTTCACACAAAGGGTGCTGGAAATCTGGAAAACTCTCCCCCAAAAATCTGGAAACTAGGTCAGTTGAAAATTTCAAAATGGATTTGGAACCAAGGCGAGTGAATGGAGTTGAGATACAGATCAGCCACGATCTAATTGAATGGTAGAACAGACTTGAGGGCTGAATGTCGGATGAGACGTTAAATCGAGGCCCCGTCTGCCTCATCAGGTGGATGTGAAAGATCCCACAGCACTATTTCAGAGAACTGCAGTTCTCTCCGGTGCCCTGGCCAACATTTATTCCTCATCCAATATCACTAAAACAGATTATCTGGTCATTTATCTCATTGATGTTTGTGGGAGCTTGCTGTGCACAAATTGGCTGCTAGGTTTCCTACATCTGGTTATTATCTCATTATTGTTTGTGGGAGCTTGCTGTGTGCAAATTGGCTGCCATGATTCCTACATTACTACAGTGACCACACTTAAAAAGGTATTTCATTGGCTGTAAAGTGCTTTGGGACATCCTGAGGTTGTGAAAGGCGCTTATAGAAATGCAAATTCGTTCTTTCTTTGAACACGTACGCCATTTGATGGGCTAAAGGAGATTGGTGACCGAGGAGCTCTATGTCTATGAAATATAGATCAAAGAAAGCTGATCGGAACTGTAAAATCAAAAAAGTTCCAGTGAGGGTTTTTTGGGGTTTACACACTCTCCTGATCTAGGTATGGTAAGGGTATCGAAGGGCTATGGATTGAAGGTGGGTAAATGGAGTTGAGGTACAGATCAGCCATGATCTAATTGAATGGGGGAACAAGCTTGAGGGTCTGAATGGCCTACTCCTGTTCCTATGTGAACTATAATCAGTATTAAGTTGCAAACAAACTAACTAAGATGGTATCCACACAATTGAAGAAAGGACTCTGATTATTGAATGATGCCTAGAGTAAATTTCTCCCAACTAGTTTCACTGGTTAGAGCCTCTGTATATTGTTCACATACCCATCCTTGGCTCAGCAGTAGCACCCTCGCCTCTGAGTCAGAAGCTTATGGGTACAAGCCCCACTCCAGAGACTTGAGCACATAATCATAGAATAGTTACAGCACAGAAGGAGGCCATTCAGCCCGTCGAGCCCGTGCTGGCTCTCTACAAGAGCACCTCAGCTAGTCCCACTCCCCCGCCCTTTCCCCGTAGCCCTGCAAATGTTTTTCCTTCAGTTACTTATCCAACTCCCTTTTGAAAGATAGGATTGAATCTGCCTCCACCACCCTTTCAGGTAGTGCATTCCAGATCCTAACCACTCGCTGTGTAAAAAAGTTTTTTCTTTTTATTTGGTTCTTTTGCCAATCACCTTAAATCTGTGTCCTCTGGTTCTTGACCCTTCCGCCAATGGGAACAGTTTCTCTCTATCTACTCTGTCCAGACCCCTCATGATTTTGAACACCTCCATCAAATCTCCTCTCAATCTTTTCTGCTCTAAGGAGAACAACCCTAGCTTCTCCAGTCTATCCACGTAACTGAAGTCCTTCATCCCTGGAATCATTCTCGTAAATATTTTCTGCCCCCTTTCTTAAAGTGCGGTGCCCAGAATTGGACACAATACTCCAGTTGAGGCCGAAACAGTGTTTTATAAAGATTTATCATAATTTCCACTCTTTTGTACTCTATGCCTCTATTTATGAAGCCCAGGATCCCGTAAGCTTTTTGAACTGCTTTCTCAACCTGCCCTGCCACCTTCAGCGATTTGTGCACACACACCCCCAGGGCTCTCTGTTCGTGCACCTCCTTAAGGATTGTACCCTTTAATTTATATTTCCTCTCCTCATTCTTTCTACCAAAATGTATCACTTCACATTTTTCTGCGTTAAATTTCATCTGCCACGTGTCCGCCCATTCCACCAGCCTGTCTCTGTCCTCTTGAAGTCTATCACTATCCCCCACTGTTCACTATACTTCCAAGTTTTATGTCATCTGCAAATTTTGAAATTGTGCCCTGTACTCCCACATCCAAGTCATTAATATATATCAAGAAAAGCAGTGGTCCTAGAACCGACCCCTGGGGAACACCACTGTATACCCTCCAGTCCGAAAAACAACTGTTCACTACTACTTCCTGTTTCCTGTCACTTAGCCAATTTCGTACCCATGCTGCCACACACCCTTTTATTCCATGGGCTTCAACTTTGCTGGCAAGCCTACTATGTGGCACTTTGTCAAACGCCTTTTGGAAATCCATGTACACCACGTCAACCGCATTGCCCTCATCAACCCTCTCTGTTACCTCATCAAAAAAACTCGATCAAGTTGGTTAAACATGATTTGCCTTTAACAAATCCGTGCTGGCTTTCCTTAATTAATCCACACTTGTCCAAGTGACTGTTAATTTTGTTCCTGATTATTGTTTCTAAAAGCTTCCCCACTACCGAGGTTAAACTGACTGGCCTGTAGTTGCTGGGTTTATCTTTACACCCTTTCTTGAGCAAGGGTGTAACATTTGCAATCTAGGCTGACACTCCAGTGCAGTGCTGAGGGAGTGCTGCACTGTCGGAGGTGCCGTCTTTCGGATGAGACGTTAAATCAAGGTCCCGTCTGCGCTCTCAGGTGGATGTGAATGATTCCATGAATCTATTTGAAGAAGAGCACGGGAGTTCTCCCCAGTGTCCTGGCCAATATTTATCCCTCAACCAACATCACCAAATAGATTATCTGGTGATTATCACATTGCTGATTGTGGGAGATTGCTGAGCACAAATTGGCTGCCGCATTTCCTACATTACAACAGTGACCACACTTCAAAAGTACTTCATTGACTGAAGTGCTTTGGGCTGTCCTGAGCTTGTGGAAGGTGTTCTATAAATGTAAGCCTTTCTTTGCTAGTATAATTTAAACAGGAACAGTTAATAATGGACATCAGCCACTGTTATCCAGTGTCCTGTAGGCACTGCAAATTGAAGTCAATATAATCCGAGCTGCACAGTGGATGCTTTTGGAACAATGGAGTCTATGGGTAGTAATGGGGAAGAATAAACCCCTGTTTAAATGGGGACAGTTGTGTCGTATTATGCTGTTTGTGTAAAGGTGCAGTACATTGTTGGACATTAATTCTTTCATGATCAAAAGGCTTAGTTTGTGTTGCTCACGGACCACATTCCTGATTTCACCGTGACCTTGTGTTCAATTACCAGGTTGAACCTTTCTTTGTGACCCTCGCGCTGTTTGACGTAAAAAATAACTGCAAGATCTCAGAAGATTTCCACGTGGACTTGAATCCCCCAGCTGTTCGGCAGATGTTACAGGGTAGCTTGGACGATGGAGCTGGCGTGACAAGTGCAGGCTCTCTCACCGGTAACGATAGCCGTCTTAAAGGAGTAGCTGAGAGGCTCCTTCGTTACCCAAAACAGGTAGAGTTACTGAGACAGTGTGGGTCGATTACCCGAAACAGGTAGAGTTACTGAGACAGTGCGGGTCGAATACCCAGAACAGGTAGAGTTACTGAGACTGTGCGGGTCGATTACCCAGAACAAGTAGAGTTACTGAGACTGTGCGGGCCGATTACCCAGAACAAGTAGAGTTACTGAGACAGTGCGGGTCCATTACCCAGAACAGGTAGAGTTACTGAGACAGTGCGGGTTGAATACCCAGAACAGGTAGAGTTACTGAGACAGTGCGGGTCCATTACCCAGAACAGGTAGAGTTACTGAGACAGTGCGGGTCCATTACCCAGAACAGGTAGAGTTACTGAGACAGTGCGGGTTGAATACCCAGAACAGGTAGAGTTACTGAGACAGTGCGGGTCCATTACCCAGAACAGGTAGGGTTACTGAGACAGTGCGGGTCGAATACCCAGAACAGGTAGAGTTACTGAGACAGTGCGGGTCCATTACCCAGAACAGGTAGGGTTACTGAGACAGTGCGGGTCGATTACCCAGAACAGGTAGAGTTACTGAGACAGTGCGGGTGCATTACCCAGAACAGGTAGAGTTACTGAGACAGTGCGGGTCGAATACCCAGAACAGGTAGAGTTACTGAGACAGTGCGGGTCGATTACCCAGAACAGGTAGAGTTACTGAGACAGTGCGGGTCGAATACCCAGAACAGGTAGCGTTACTGAGACAGTGCGGTTCCGTTACCAAAAGCACTGATTAGTTTTTCAGCTTGTTAACATGTTGAATTCATTCACTACTAAAGATGCCATTTAACATTGTTCTTACGACAGTCCCTGACCCAGAGAGGACATTCAGAGCAGACATGGGCTGTACTAAATGAGATTGCATTGGGAATGTGCAGAAAATCTGTTAATATTCATTCTGACTATTGTAAAAGCACTGTGAAGGTTGATAGGAAGTGGATATCTGTATCAATATCAGAAGCAATTGTCAATGTTTCTTTAATTATGCCAAATTACCAATTGAAAAAATACAGAGCAAGGAAAAGAGGTGAATTTCTGTTTGTGAAGCTGTGACCTTCGTGAGATTTAAACGTTATACCATGTCACAGGGAAAGGTGACCTCAGTCGCAGTAACCGTGTAAAGATTTTCACGATTTCCCCAATTACAATCCCAAAAACATACAAAAGTGTAGATAGCAGTGATGAGAACTAAGTATCTGCCCAGAGCTTACAGAACAGAGTGAAATAGGAAATGCGCCTTGTAGCACCACTGGTCATAGACTGTGCTGCTGGTGGTGTACATTATTTATCCCAATTGATTTTATTTTTTACCTTTTGATAATGTTTGTCTTTGTTTTAAAAGGGGAAAAATTTGCAGGACTAAGGGGAAAGAGCAGGGGAGTGGGACTAATTAAATAGCTCTACCAAAGAGCCGGCACAGACATGATGGCCCGAATGGCCTCTTCCTGTGCTGTCTGATTCTATGAAATAAATCTCCTGATCGAATAAGAAGAAGGTGTTCTTCCGTTTTATGTGGTGAACAGCTATTCATCATTTTGGTTCTAATATTTTTGTGTGTGTGTTTTGTTGCAGGGGATCTTTTCAGTGACTGCTCCTCACCCAGATATATTTCTGGTGGCGCGAGTAGAGAAAGTGCTGCAAGGAGGGATTGCTCAGTGTGCTGAACCATACATAAAATGTTCCGATGCAAACAAGGTACTTCCGAAGACTGCACCTTCCTGACTCATTCACAAGGAAGGCAAACCCTTTGCTAAAAGCTGATATGTTTAATTTCTTCACCCTTCAGTCAGACGGTGCATAGTTTCAAATGTTAAAAGGGTTAATAGTGTACATACGGAGAAACTCTTTCCTCTGGTGGGGGAGTCAAGAACAAGGGGGCACAATCTTAAAGTTAGAAATAGGCCATTCAGGAGTGAAATTAGGAAGCATGTTTTCACTCAAAGGATAGTGGAATTCTGGCATTCTCTCCCTAAAAGGCTGTGGATGCTGGGGCAATTAGGGCTTTAAAGGCTGAAATCAGTCGATTTCTGTTGGGTAAGGGTATCAAGGGATATGGAGTTGAGATACGGATCAACCACGATTTGATTGAATGGGTCGAGGGGCTGAATGGCCTCCTCCTGTTCCTATGTAGCTATAGTTTCCGTGAATTTTGGCTGGGGTGCGAACTGTGCTTAATTTAAGGATTTAAAAAAATGGTCTAACCCACACTCGCAACCTATGCGGCGACATGACTGAGCTGGTTGTGTCTTGAAGGTGAGACAGGAAAATGTTGGCACAAGGAATTAAATATTAAATGCAAGGTATGCAGTTAATCTTGTTTTGTGATTATCTTCTCCATGTCTAGAACATAGCTCTATAAATGTTGCTATAAATGTTGCATTTATACAGTGCCTTTCACAACCTCAATGTCCCAAAGTGCTTTGCAGCCAATTAAATACTTTTGAAGTGTTTTCACTGTTGTAATGTAGGAACTATAATGTATGAAGAATTCAGTCGTCCTACTATGTGGCATTGCTCACAGGTAGGCTGGAGGTTGGGAGCATTGTTGTGATGTTTTGCTACTGCTTGTTCAAACGGGCCTACTCCTTTTAGGACCATTGCTCAGGTAATCCCTGTGGGAGAGTGCTCCTAAAAAGAGGCCAACTAGAGGCATATTACTGAGGGACCTTCCTGTAGATTGACAGCTGCCCTTGGAGAAAAGCCACATTAACAAGCCAATTATCAGCGGGGAAAAATCCCCAGCAGGAAAATTAGGTTACATAGAATTTACAGCACAGAAACCGACCATTCAGTCCAACTGGTCTATGCCGATGTTTATGCTCCACACGAGTCTCTTCCCACCCTACCTTGTCCCACTCTATCAATACATCCTTTTAGTCCTTGCTCCCTCATGTGTTTATCTAGCTTTCCCTTAAATGCATCTATGCTATTCCTCTCAACTACTCCTTGTGGTAGCGAGTTCCACATTCTCAACACTCTCTGGGTAAAGAAGTTACTCCTGAATTCCCTATTGGATTTATTAGTGACTGTCTTATATTTATGACCCCTAGTTTTGATCTCCCCCCACAAGTGGAAACATCTTCTCTACGTCCACCCTATCAAACCCTTTCATAATTTTAAAGACCTCTATCCAGTCACCCCTCAGTCTTCTCTTTTCTAGAGAAAAGAGACCCAGCCTGTTCAGTCTTTCCTGTTAGTTATAAGAACATAAGAACATCAGAAATAGGAGCAGGAGTAGGCCAAACGGCCCTTCGAGCCTGCTCCGCCATTCAATAAGATCATGGCTGATCTGATCCTCACCTCAAATCTAAAGAACAAAGAAGTAGGAGCAGGACCTGGCCACTCAGGCCCTGGGCCCGCTACGCCACCCACAGGGCCTCAACCGATCCGAACTCAGCCTCATGTCCAATTTCCTGCCCGCTCCCCGTAACCCCTAAATTTATGTTCTAAATATAGTTGTGACACTTTGAAGCCTGAAGGACATGCACTAAATTTAGTTGTGAAAATATTGTCCGTCGGGGGATCTCACGGCCAGCCCTGTACATCGGGGAAATGGACGTTCACTGCCGACAATACCTGGTGTGCAAGGCTGGTGGGTTGATGCTTCCTGCCAGTCTCAAAAATTCATAAAATTGCCACCTCCCTCCACAAAGCAAATATGTCATGCATACAGGAGTCAGAATATCTGCAGCCTCTGACTAACTTTAGAATTCATGCTTTTTTTTGGAAAAAATAAAGAGATGGTTTCATGCTGCATTCTGACCAGCAATCTGAAATTTGCAAGAAGCTTTCATTGTAAGAAACGCCCCTCACGGAAGAACAATTGAACTCTGACTGACCTCACCCCATGTTTACTTGTAGCAATTCCCTTAGACCTTGTGGCTTTAAAGGTAGGCAGCATCGCCTAAGCAGCAGAATATTATATTGTGCGATACATGTAATGCAAGCAAGTGCAAATGATGCAGAACTTTGAAATGGGCCAGTAGTCCAGACATTGTAAGTGCTCGAGTGATACCTGAGTTTGACTTGTTTCCAACACTGTTCTGATGCATTCTTCTCCATCTCCAGGCTGCTCAGAAAGTGCTTAAAGCTGCCAAGCAGATATGCAGCAGACTTGGACAATACAAAATGGCCTTTGCTTGGGCTGCAAGGTCAGTGTTTATGTGTTGGATCCATTTGTAGTTGCACATTTCTTCTGAACTGTCTATCAGCCACATTTGACTGCTAAAGATTGCTCTTTTAAATTAACTTTTTAGATAAAGAACTTGGATAAAAAAGAAAAACTTGCATTTATATAGCGCCTTTCACAACCTCAGGACGTCCCAAAGTGCTTTACAGCCAATGAAGTACTTTTGAAGTGTAGTCACTGTTGCAATGTAGGAAACGCGGCAGCCAATTCGCGCACAGCAAGCTCCCACAAACAGCAATGTGATAATGACCAGATAAGCTGTTTTAGTGATGTTGATTGAGGGATAAATATTGGCCGGGACACCAGGGATAACTCCCCTGCTCTTCTTCGAAATAGTGTCATGGGATCTTTTACATCCACCTGAGAGGGCAGATGGGCCTCGGTTTAACGTCTCATCCGAAAGATGGCACCTCCGACAGTGCAGCACTCCCTCAGCACTGCACTGGAGTGTCAGCCTAGATTTTTGTGCTCAAGTCTCTGCAGTGGGACTTGCATTTATATAGCACCATATCATTTCCCAAGGATATCCCAATAGACTGCTCATCCAATGACTTACTTTAGAGGTGCAGTTTTGTGGGGAAATGCAGCAGCCAATTTGTGCAAACAGCAAAATCCCGTAAAACAGTGAATGGGACGAATGACCAGCTACTCTGTGTTGTTTTTGATGTATTGGTTGAGAGAGGAATGTTGGCCAGGAAACTGGGAGAACTCTCCTGCCCTTCTCCGAATACTGCCATGGGATCTTTAACATCCACCTGAACAGTTAGCTAGGGCCTCAATTTAACATCTCATCTGAAAGACGACATCTCTGACAATGCAGCACTCCCTCGGTACGGCACTGAAGCGTCAGCCTAGATTTATGTGCTCAGATCAATAATGGCAATCTCCAGACTCCTATTTCTAACTAGCAGTTTAATATTGCAGTGTCTGATGTTTTTAACTTAAATTTCACGTAAAGTTAAAGCTAGAATTGACTCTAAGCACAGTAACAATTGTGTTTTTTCCTCCCAGACCCGTGTTTAAAGACACTGAAGGTTCTTTCGACACAAGTGGAAAGTTCTCGTCTTTCTACAAGCAGGACAGTAGCAAGCTGTCTACTGAAGACCTACTGAAAATGCTGGCAGACTTCAAAAAGTGAGCACTTGGTCCTTTCAGAATGTTTTAAAAAATTCATTTATGGGATGTGGGCGTCGCTGGCAAGGCCAGCATTTATTGCCCATCCCTAATTGTCCTTGAGAAGATGGTGGTGAGTTGCCTTCTTGAACCACAACAGTCCGTGTGGTGAAGGTACTCTCACAGTGCTGTTAGGGAGGGAGTTCCAGGATTTTGACCCAGCGACGATGAAGGAACAGCGATATACTTCTAAGTCAGGATGGTGTGTGACTTGGAGGAGAACATGGAGGTGGTGGTGTTCCCATGCGCCTGCTGCCCTTGTCCTCCTAGGTGGCACAAGTCCTCAGATGTTGGTGAGGAGGACTTTGCAGGGTCGACTGGGCTGGGTGTGCTGTTGCCATGTTCGTAGCCGGTGCCGAGGTCGATGCCGGGTGGTCCGTCCGGTTTCATTCTTATTGTGTTTCGTAGCGGTTTGTTACAACTGAGTGACTTGCTCGGCCATTTCAGAGGGCAGTTAAGAGTCAACCACATTGCTGTGGGTCTGGAGTCACATACAGGCCAGACCAGGTAAGGACGGCAGATTTCCTTCCCTAAAGGACATTTGTGAACTAGATGGGTTTTTACGACAATCCGATAATTTCATGGTTACCATTACCGATACTAGCTTTTTTTATTCCAGATGTATTTAATTAACTGAATTTAAATTCCCCAGCTGCCATGGTGGGATTTGAACTCAAATCTCCAGATCATTAGTCCAGGCCTCTGGATTACTAGCCCAGTGACATTACCACTACGCTACGGGAATTGGAAATCGAGATCTGTATTGGGTCTGAACTTGAAACTTCTCAAGTATCTTAGGAGGCACCTTAAGGGCAAATTCACTGCTTGGTCCTCCTGCGCCTGAAAGGAGTGAGGGTGATAGCAATGGCTGCATTGTTGTAGCTCTATCTCTGACACGTGCTCCATCGAGCATGGCTCCCTACTGGCAACTCAGGATTGGTGAATTGACCATCTCATCTTTCTGTAAACACCAGTGTTACAGAGGTGTTGTCTCTTCTTGCTCAGTGCTGTGTACACTAAACAAGCTGAGAAATGTGGGAGGCGTTCACTTCTTGTTTGGGGATACGCAACATGATTTCACGCAGCCCGTGCATGTTATGGCGTGGAGTATTTACACCTGAAGCTCTTTGCAGGTGGTCCAGCAGTTGGTGATTGCCTGAGCTGGCTGAGGCTGCATAAATTCTTGATCCACTTAGACTTTGTAGCATTAGATAAAGCTGCACTTACAAGTTGAGAGATGCAGTTATATTTTAGGAGTGTGAGTTTTCGGTGATGAACTACTGACTGAGGTTTTTACAGGCACAGGTGGATTAATTTTGTGACTATAAAATATAAATTGTGCAAAGTAGAAATGGTGATGTTGCTGAGCACAAATCTCTGCTAATGTAGAGTGTCACGTTACTAATGGGCAAATCTGTGCTAATGTACAGGTGTCACGTTACTAAGGGGCAAATCTGTGCTAATGTACAGGGTGTCACGTTACTAAGGGGCAAATCTGTGCTAATGTACAGGGTGTCACGTTACTAAGGGGCAAATCTGTGCTAATGTACAGGGTGTCACGTTACTAAGGGGCAAATCTGTGCTAATGTACAGGGTGTCACGTTACTAAGGGGCAAATCTGTGCTAATGTACAAGGTGTCACGTTACTAAGGGGCAAATCTGTGCTAATGTACAAGGTGTCACGTTACTAAGGGGCAAATCTGTGCTAATGTACAAGGTGTCACGTTACTAAGGGGCAAATCTGTGCTAACGTACAGGGTGTCATGTTACTAAGGGGCAAATCTGTGCTAATGTACAAGGTGTCACGTTACTAAGGGGCAAATCTGCTAATTTACAGGGTGTCACGTTACTAAGGGGCAAATCTCTGCTAATGTACAGGTGTCACGTTACTAAGGGGCAAATCTGCTAATTTACAGGGTGTCACGTTACCAAGGGGCAAATCTCTGCTAATGTACAGGGTGTCACGTTACTAAGGGCAAATCTGTGCTAATGTACAGGTGTCACGTTACTAAGGGGCAAAGCCTATAATGCCATTTTTTTTATTAGACTTTTCCTTTTAATGAGAACCATTTGATAGCTGTGAAATGTCATCTTTTTGATTCTTTAAAATTAGTTTTAAGTCTGTTAAACTATTAATCCACCAGCACTAGATTAGATCAGGTCCATGCAGTGGCTTTTGATGGGACTCTGACTTTCCTGCAGGGTGTTGATGTACACTTCCTGAGACCAGGAGCTATGTCTTTCTGCTCACCGGCACGGCTTGACACTCATTCCAATGGAGAAGTTTATTTCAGGCAGTGACTGCTTTCTGTCACAAGTGGGTAATCTAATGGTGGAAGCAGTGAAGTTGATGGGTGACTGTTGTGCAGGAAGGTGTGCGGCAATGCTCTCCCAAGCATCCTTAAAACGAGGGTTAATCCGATGACACTTAAAGCATGGTACATGGCATGGAAGGAGATAGGTTAGACATCATCATTTCCTATAAAGCTGATCCCAACACTCGGAGTCGATGGCAGGCTGAAGGCGGTGTGCTTCCAACAGGAAAGGAAGGTCAATCAGTAACAGCACCACTGGCACAGGTCTGAGATTGCACTTGTCCTTCTTTAAACAGTGGAAGGTTTGTGGGTGTCGAAATTAAAACATAAAATACTGGTAGAGGGTTTGCGGTTTAAGGCCTTCATTAGGCATTCCAGAAAGATCATTAAGCATAGAATGAGAAAAGGCCATTCGGGCACCA
Organism: Squalus acanthias; assembly: GCA_030390025.1. NCBI lineage: Eukaryota > Metazoa > Chordata > Chondrichthyes > Squaliformes > Squalidae > Squalus > Squalus acanthias. The sequence goes on along the minus strand of CM059430.1, from coordinate 84,959,697 downwards.
AACCCATTCTTTCCACAGACCATGTACAACCAAGATTTGTCTTGGACTAATTCATTGAACCTTGTGACAATGGAACCAGTGTCTAGAATACCTGACCTCCTAAATCCGTTGCTTTCTTTGGCATGACACTTCCAAGATCCCAGCAGTCCAGGAATCATCATGCTCTGCACAGCATTCAATTCTCTTATGCCCTTGTCCTTTAAGCCCTCAACCTCTTTCTAATGAGTCATTTAACCAGTTCTTTGAACCATCGAATCTTACAGCACAGAAGGAGGCCTTTGGGCCCAATGTGTGTGTGCTGGCTTTTTTAAAGAGCTATCCATTAGTCCCACTTCCCTTCTCTTTCCCCATAGCACTGCAAATTTCTACTTTTCAAGTGCATATCCAATTCTCCTTTTGAAAGTTACTATTGATTCTGTTTCCACCATCCTATCAGGCAGTGCATTCCAGATCATCATAATGCACTGTGTAAAATATTTCTCCATCTTCCCCTGGTGCTTTTGCCAATTATCGTAAATCTGTGTCCTCTAGTTACCAACTTGCCCGCTCGTCCTGTTTGTAAAAGAAACTTATTGAAATAGAATTAATTGCTTTCCTGGTCTTCCACAGGGTGAGGGAGGGCCGAGAAAGGAGTTGCTTCTAAACTCGAGCTTGTCCATTTTATACTGCATGCACTGATGGTCCAAGTAAAACAACACGGTTATATTTTCACTATCCATTCCTTTCAGCATTTTAAAGACTCAAATCATGTCTCCTCTCAATTTTATTTTTCTCATGAATAGTATTATCAGTAAAGGACTGGGAATAGATCCTTCTGGAACTGGCCTGGGCACTGCTCAGTCCTGGCAGAGCTTTTTGATTTTTTTTTAATCAACTCTTTTTCATTGCTCAATCAGGTTTTTTCCCCAACCAGTTAGTTAGTTCGCCACTAATTACTTGAGCCTTAATCTTCTTTGAACCACCCATCTGGCTCCTGATCAAATATCTGCTGAAAATCTAAGTAGATTATATCTGCTTTCTTGCCCATGTTAACCAATTTTGTTAACTCTTCAATGGCATTAAGGTGAAATATTTTATTGCAGATTATTCCTCACTGCTGTTCTATTGTGTTAATTGTCTGTTTTCCTCACACTTCTGTGAAGCTCCTTGGAATGTTTATCTAACGATGTTGATGATGATGATGACGGTGTCATAGCGTTGATGACGATGATTATTGATGTTATTGATGACAGTGATGATATTGACGATGGTGATATTGACCATGATGGTGTTATTGACGATGGTGTTATATTGACCATGATGGTGTTATTGACGATGGTGATATTGACGATGATGGTGTTTTTGATAATGCTGGTGACTACGACGATGACGCTGAAGTTATTGACCTTGATCTTGATGATGATGATGATGATGATGCAGGAAACTAGCCTGTTCTATTTTGCTGGTGGTGATGCCTGGCCAGTACTATCCTACCAGTGGCTGCTGTGTTTCAATATTACATAAGAAGTAATATTTACAAAAGATGACATTTGTGCTGCTGCAAGTGTGTTTGTCAGCCTTTGTCACTGTTTTGTACTTGAATAGCCCACAGTACAGGCCTTCCCCTCCCTTGCTGTGATACTGTAATGTTTGGCTCCGGTGATGATGTGGATAGGAATGGTCGGCTATATGTGCAGTTTCCCAGTCTACGCCTACCTAGCAGTTTGAAATGGCAAAATGGTAGCTGTTGGGTGATGATGATTACAAAGATGCGTGTCTTCATAACACTTAGCAATATGTGGTGGATCAGTAGAATACACATCTCAAATAAATTAATTCTCTTTGTGTTTTGTTTACTAACATGACAGACGGGGAAAGACCAGCTGGTCCATCGAGCCTGTCCCATAATCAATTTGCAATTAATCACCATGACCACCCCCCCCCTCCCAGTGCTCCCCACCCACCAACAGCCACATTTAGAGAGGCAAAAAAGGAACAGACTCATTCATAGGCAAATAATTTTGTGAAATTCCTCTCTGATCTCGGAACGAGTTCCAGGAGACTCCAGTGACTGTGAGGCACATTACTGAACAGCCCACCTACCTTTTGTGCGCTGAGATGTCGGCCTCAACCAGGAACCCGTCCAACTCCCCTTTGAGTGCTTGCAGTCACTCGCTGCCCGAGCTGGCAACGTGTCGCAAAGCTCGATGACTCTCCCTGCAAAGAAGAACCTCCGAACATCTAACTTAGTTCTACACTGACGTGGCTTATAAGCATGGCCCCGGTTCTTCCTAAACTCTCTCATTGAAATAGTCGATCCACACGGACAGAGTCTAATCCCTTCATTATTTTAACTGTCTCAATCAAATCTCCCCAAAGTCTACACTTTTCCAGATTAAAAAGACACGGCTCTATGAACCTGTTGTGACAATTGAGGGCTTTTACAGAGGGTATAATTCTATTGGCACTCCTCTGAACCTATACCAGGGCTTCTATATCTCCAACTATGTGAGGGGACCAAAACTGGACACTGTTTTATATTGGATTGTCCTAGCTATACTCTATTAGCCTTTACTATAGCCTTGTGACAATGATCATGAACCTTGAGAGACTCTTGCATGCTAACACCTATGTCTCTTTTCTGCTCAACAGACTTTAGTGCAGGGCTCTGGTATACACATATATAACATTGGCCCTACCCACTTGCATAATACTACATTTATTAACGTTAAATGTCATCTGCCTGACACAGGCTCATTCCCCCCTTTTTGTGATCTTTCTGACAGCTCACTGCCTCACATCCTCATTTATTTAAGCTACAGACTTCATCACCGCTCACTTCAGTGAGCAGCGAGAGGCAAGTTTCAGCTGGGCCAGTCATATGACCCCAAGGATTAGCTGACTGGGATCTCTGGGATGTTGGCAGTCAGGCATACAACTATTCAAACTGACATAAGTCTTCAAAGTGGAATTGATTTTAATATAATATAGCATTTGCTTCCATTTATGATGCAGCTGATGAGCGAGATTCTGTATTAATTGGCGAAAGATACGGAAGCATAGTGGTTATGGTATTGGACTAACAACCCAGAGGTTGACGGTTCAAATCTCATGGCAAGATGTGATATTGAATTCAATAAGAAAGAACAAGCTTGCATTTCTATAGCACCTTTCACGACCTCAGGACGTCCCAAAGTGCTTTACAGCCAATGAAGTACTTTTGAAGTGGAGTCACTGTTGTGATGTAGGTAACACAGCAGCCAGTTTGCACACAGCAAGCTCCCACAAACAGCAATGAGATAAATGACCAGATAATCTGTTATTAGTGATGTTGGTTGAGGGATGAATATTGGCCCCAGGACATTAAATCTGGTAAACTGTGGGCTGACAAACCTGTCGATGACTGCGTAAGCTACTGTTTCGTTGTTTAAAACCCAGCCGGTTCACTAATGCCCTTCAGGGAAGGAACCTGCCACCCCTACCCAGCCTGGCCTCTGTGTGACTCCTGTCGCACGCTATGAGGTTGATTCTTAATGCCCTATGAAGTGGCCTAGCAAACCACTCAATTGTGAACAGTTGCTACCAATTCGGATTATTTCTGGATAATATATAGTTATACTTACATTTCACTCTGATGTATTGACTTAGGGCGGAGAAGATATCCAAACTTCAGGTGATTCCAGGAAATTTCGACGTTACTATCGAGTGTGTTCCTCCTGACATTTCCAGTGAGTAAAGTCTGGTTCGACTCAGTTTTCCATTTTAAGCAGTCGCACGTCAACTTTTGAAAGCCACGCGGCTATAAAACCCAACTGTCTTGACTTGTTTAGATTGTGTAACATCGTCCTATATCCCCGTGAAACCGTTTGAGGAGACCAGCTGCAGCTGCCTATCATTTGAAGTTGAAGAATTTGTTGCAGATGTCGCAAAATACATGTACCCCTTCACAAGCTTCAAGAACCATTTGTATGTTTACCCCATTCAGCTGAAATATGATAACCAGAAGACCTTTGCTAAGGTATAGTGGTCCAAACAGTTATTAGCCAATTTCTAAAAGACCGTAGTCCTCTCATTTACCAAATACCTGTGTACTCAGCTGATTGTTTTTTGTACTGATGTTGCTCTCTTCCCCACCCCTCCCTGTCCAGGCGAGAAACATTGCAGTCTGTGTGGAGGTCAGGGATTCTGATGGAGAAAAATCGCGCCCATTGAAGGTGAGTGAGTTGGTGCTCAGCGTGCGTTGTACAGATATATAACATTCAAAGCCGCTGATTTGAAGTATCCATGGGTTGGGGGGTGGGCAGGTGGTGGAAACTAATGAAATTGAGGAACGTGATCCCCAAAACACCAATCCTGTAACCCCAGGCAATAAGGATGGAGTTTGCTTTCTTAGGGCCCACTGGTTTATGATGACTTAACGTAAATGGAAAGAATTGTGGAATGTGATCGGCAAAACATTGGCAGAGATCTCGAACTCTGGTTATGTTCTTTAATATCCATAAAGTGTTGGTGCAGTTTGGAACAACTATGGATCAGATGCATTGATTATTTTGCATAACTTTGACCTCACATTTGGCCAAGTATTTGTGAAGTGCTCCAAATCTACTTCCATTCTGCAAGGAGTTAGAATGGTGACTGGGTGCTCACTGAACTCAAAATCCCAATAATGCATGGCAGTAAATATCTTTGCTTGGAATATATAGTTGGTTCAGTGATTAACGTGGTAGCAAAAGTTCCTTTTTTGGGAGTGTCCCGGTTGTCAATCCTCATTTCAACAAGAGCCACTTGCCTTTATATAACGCCTTTAATGTAGTGAAACATCCTAAAGAGCTTCACAGAAGCGTAATCAGAAATAAATTGAGACCGAGCCAAAGAAGATGATATTGGGATGGGTGATCAAAAGCTTAGTTAAATAGGCAGGTTTTAAGCAGCATCGTAATGCATTAGAGAGACTGAGAGGTTTGGGGAGGGAATTCCAGAGCTTAGGGCCTGGATGGTTGAAAGCACGGCTGCCAATGGTGGAGCAAAGGGAATTGGGGATGCGCACGAGGCCAGAGTTGGAGGAGCGCGGCGATGTTGGAGGGTTCTGGGGCTGCAGCAAATTGCAGAGATGGGGAGGAGCGAGGCCATGGAGGGATTTCAGCACGAGAATGCCAATTTTAAAACTGAGGAGTTGGCGGACTGGGAGCCAATGTAGATCAGCGAGCACAGGGGTCATCCTGGGAGATGGGTTTTAAAGGGAAGTGAGACACCCCAACCAAAAGGAAAATGTTTTAATGCTTCAACAACTGCCAAGATTGTCGCTTAAATTGCACAGACATATTTTGTTAACACTAACCTGAAACTCAGTTCGGATTGAACGCAGATAAGGAGTATCTTAGAGTGAAGGTAATGGGGCAGCAACAGGTTGGAACTTATCAGCAGCACTGTGGACACACAAGGGGCCGTGGTGAGATATGGGAAACAACTGACCGCAACAGGCAGACACAGTTCTTAAGGCCGAGTGATGTGGGTCATGTGCATCTCTAGTCAGAGCTCAACTTCGTTTCTTATCCCAACGTCTCCACGTTACGGATTTTGTTATTCACTTCACATTTTACACCATAAAAAGATGTCTTTTATTATTCATTCTCGGGATGTGGGCGGCGCTGGCAACATCAGCATTTATTGCCCATCCCTAGTTGCCCTGGGGAAGGTGGTGGTGAGCCGCCTTCTTGAACCGCTGCAGTCCGTGTGATGAAGGTTCTCCCACAGTGCTGTTAGGGAGGGAGTTACAGGATTTTGACCCAGTGACGATGAAGGAACGACGATATATTTCCAAGTCGGGATGGCGTGTGACCGGAGGTGATGGTCTTTCCATGCACCTGCTGCCCTTGTCCTTCTAGGCAGTAGTCACGGGCTTGAGAGGTGCTGTTGAAAGAGTTTTGGCGAGTTACTGCAGTACATGCTGTATATTGATTGCAGTTTATGAAGTAATGATTTGAAAATGCCTCCTGTATTGCAGGCCACACATGATGGGTGCTACATTTCCTATCACATGGAAATGCTGCATAGGAAGTTAAGTAGGATGTGAAAGAATCTGCATCTCATGAGTGACCATTGTGAATGAGTCATGCCGATTTTCATCACAAATGAAGTAAACATTGTGCTTGTGAAAGAGAAATTGCAGCAATCCTGACACTATCGAGTTAATTAAAGGGTGACAAACCTGCATCCTGGATTCGACAGGGTAGATACCGAGAAACTATTTCCTCTGCTGGGGGAATCTAGAACAAGGGGACATAATCTTAAAATTAGAGCTAAGTCATTTCAGAGTGAAATCAGGAAGCATTTTTTCCACACAAAGGGTAGTAGAAATCTAGAACTGTGGATGCTGGGGGTCAGTTTATGCTTTCAAGACGGAGATCGATAGACTTTTGTTGGGTAAGGGTATCAAGAGATATGGAGATAAGGCGGGTAAATGGGGTTGAGGCACAGATCAGCCATGATCTGATTGAATGGGGGAGCAGGCTCAAGGGGCTGAATGGCCTCCTCCTGTTCCTATGATTGTATTTTGGGCAGGTTTATACTGGTCCACTGAGCTGGGTCTGTGGGACAGAAGAAGGTCTATTGATCCAGTTATGTATCCCACTTCAAGTTGTATTGTTGATCGAATACGTTATATTGTTGGTGTGCGACACACTTGCAGATCTCCTTATCCAACAGTTAATCTGCCATCTGTATTGTTTAGTGTGTTTAATGCTATGTATGTATTAAAGAGGCTCTAGCTGAAAACCAGAGCATTAACCTTTTAACAATTGTCCTCAGTGTATCTATGGAAGGCCGGGAGATCCTGTGTTCACAACCAAAGTTTGTGCGACCGTTATGCATCATCAGCAGAGTCCAGAGTTCTATAATGAGGTAAATCAACTTGTGTTTTGTTTTCTGTGTAGAAAGTGAATTAATAGCTTCTCTATAACTTCCAATGTCGAGCGTGCTTTCAGTTGGTGTTTCGATATTCTTATAGATTAAAATTGAGCTGCCCGTACACCTCCATGAGAAGCATCACCTACTGTTCAGCTTTTGCCACATCAGCTGTGACATAAACAGCAAAGGGACGACCAAGAAACGTGAAATTATTGAGTCGCAGGGTAAGTGTGAGGTCAGCCATGTGACTAAAAGTAGCACTGAGATAGTACCTGATGTGTAGTGTCTGCACTGACCTTGGCTGAACACCTTTAATATAGTTACATAGCGATTAGCATTGGTGATTATCAGCTTTGTTGTATTAAATACTATAGGTTTGGTAGCCCAGTGGTACAGGATTATGGGACTGGACCAGTAGCCTAGAGGTTGAGAGTTCAAATCCCACCATGGGTAAGTTGTGAAATTGAATTCAGTAAATCTGTTAATGTGTGGGCTGGTAAACCTGGCAATCACCATAAAAGCCACCGTTTTATTGTCAAAAACCTAACTAGCTCACTACTGCCCTTTAGGCAAGAGAACGTGTTACCCCTGCCTGGTCTGGGCCTACATGTGATTCCAGTCGCGCACACTATGCGGTTGACTCTTGGTACCCTTAGGGCAACAATGGATGGGCAATAAGTATTGTCTTCCCAAGGTATGTACCCTGGGTACATTACATTTAATGGCAGCAAAAGCATTGATCGGTGGAGAAGTGTACTGAGCCCTGCAGAGCAGTGAGTTAGCTTATCTCAACTAAAGGCATCGTGAGGGCACGATAACTACCCTCAGCATCTCTGGGCTAGGGAGAGAAGACATCAGCCATGGAATGAGTGTACGTGTAGACACCTGATGGGGACACGAGAAGTCTCGTCTGTGATGCTGCCCATAGTTAAAGAGCATCCTCCCAACATTCATTGTCTAGTCTCTGACAGTGGTATGAGATGGCTGGGGGTCACTGTCAGATTTAGGGGAAAATGGGATTTTCTTTCCTTTGGTTTACAACTCTTGTGTATCATCTGAACTTTGGTTTAGACAAAATGTTTATTATACAAATACTGACTGAGTTGGAAACTATTAATGTGAAGCCTACTACAAAGCTGAAGGTTGAAAGCAGTTCTGTAAATTGTAAGGCCATTCTTTAACAGTAGCCGTGGCTCAGTGGGTAGCACTCTCCCCTCCGAGTCAGAAGGTTGTGGGTTCGAACCCCACTCCAAAGATCTGAGCACATAATCTAGGCTGACACTTCAGTGCAGTGCTGAGGGAGTGCTGCACTGTCGGAGGTGCCGCCTTTCAGATGAGACGTTCGACCGAGGCCCCGTCTGCTCTCTCAGGTGAACATAAAGATCCCATGGCACTATTGCATAGAAGAGCAGGGGAATTATCCCCGGTGTATTGGCCAATATTTATCCCTCAACCAATATTATTAAAAACAGCTTATCTGGTCATTATCACATTGCTGTTTGTGGAACTTTGCTGTGTACAAATTGTTTCCTACATTACAACAGTGACCACACTTCAAAAGTACTTCATTGGCTGTAAAGCATTTTGGGACGTCCTGAGGTTGTGAAAGGCACTCTATAAATGCAAGTTCTTTCTTTAATAGGCCCAAAATTTTATTATTTCAAAACACCATCTATTTAAGTAAGCAAGCAACTGAAGCAGAGTGACCCCACTGAGTGAGTGTAGGGCTCAGTACACTTCTCCACCGATCAATACTTTTGCTGCCGTTAAATGTAATGTACCCAGGGTTTATACCTTGTTCTATTTGTTCTTGTGAAGGCAGTACTTATTGCCCATCCATAGTTGCCCATTATACGTGTTCACTGCCTGGTGTAGACTGCACAGTGCTGTAGGGTCCCTGGTGTTTGGAGGAAGTTAGCAATGTGTAAGAATGGTTACAGGCTGTCCATTTGCTCTTGTGCATTCTTTCAGTCTGGTAAGGTACATGTCAATAAAGCTGATGGTAAGAAGTAAATATCTTAGAGTTTTAACGAGTTCTGAATAAGAATTCATTTGTTCTGCCATTTTTAACCCACAGTGAAAGTGCAGACGTTTAAAGAGAGATGCATTTTGCATTTTTTTTGCCAGTTCAGCACCACATACAGTTTCAGGTCTTCACTTTCAAGCATGTTGCATATCTGAAGACTTTCATCATCTTCACTAAATGTTAATCAGATTGGCTCAGTTGTAATGAACTGGTTTGTAATGCTGACACTGCTCAATAGTCTGTGTTTTTTTTTGTCATGTGGATATTGTCGAGTGATTTTTGACACTTTTTAAATCAAAGATGACAAGTGTAAGAAGGTGCCTTATACATTGGCTTTTCCGGTATATAGGATTTATTACATTGGATTGACTGCTGTGATGTGGAGCCCAATGTCTGAATGCTACGTTCCTCGTGACCGGGTTCTTTTGTACCTTGTTTAGTTGGTTATGCTTGGCTGCCGTTGATGAAAGATGGTAGAGTGGTTACATCTGAGCAGCAGTTGCCAGTATCTTCGAACCTTCCTCCCGGATACCTGGGCCATCATGATCCAGACAACAAGAAGGTGAGATGTGCAATGATATAATAAGAGCACTTGTAAATGTTCCTTCACTCACTGCAGTCATTGTCCATGTTTCTATCAGTTTGAGTATGGAGTTTAGAGACAGTCCCTGAACAATATATCAAGGAGACAGCAATAACACCTCACATTGCAAGTAAGAGGAAAGAACATTCCAAGCATCTTCACAAATTAGGCAGAAGGAAACTAACGCCGATCCAGGAAGTGAAAGATCAGTCGGGGTGACTTAAAGCTTAGTTGAAGAAATGGTTTTTGAGAAGGTTCTTGACAATGGAGGGAGTTTGAGAGTTGGACTGAAGCAGCTGAAGGTTGTTTGCATCTCTCCCTTACCTCACCAATGGTGGGACGAGGATGGGCAAGAGGCTTGAATCAGAAGAACAGGCGGCCGGGATCCCGGGGCTCGGGATTCCTGGTGGCTGCTGCGAGGCCCAGCACTTACCTGTTGCTGTTGCCTCCTTCTCCGAGTTCCCCACACGACTGGAAGCCAGCCTGTCAATCAGGCTGACCTCCGGCTGGGGAACCCGCCCCTGATGTCGCGCACACGCTGTGGAGTTGAAACTGGCTGGACCACATAAAGCATTATCGGGTCCTGCTCTCGGCTGCCAAAATTGCTCACTATTCCAGGATCATTCTGGCATGCAAAGATAAACCACAGCTTCTATTAAAACTCCACAGCGTGCCGGGAAACCTGAACTTCCGAATTTCCCGCCGTCTCCCGGGTCCCCCCGCTCCGTGCGGGTGGGACCCGGGAAAATCCATCCCAACATGTTGGGGGCTAGAGAGCCAGCATAGGTCAATGCAGATGAGTGATGGGCGAGCAGCAAGCTTATGGAAGGTGAAGGATGGGAGGCCAGCAAGGAGAGCATTGGATTAGTCGAGTCTGGATATGGCAAAGGCATGTGTGAGGGTAGGGGCGGAGCTGGGCAGTGTTCCAGAAGGAAGTAGGTGGTCTTGCTAATGGATAGAATGTGGAGTTTAAAGCTCAACTCATGGGCAAACACCAAGGCTGCAAACTATTTGCTTCAGCACGAGAGAGTGGGAAGTTGGGGAAAGGGATAGAATCAGAAGCAAAGGAGCAGAGTTTGTGGTGGGAGTCGTAAACAATGCCGTTGGTCTTCCTGATCTTGAGCTGGGGGAAGCTGTAGCTCAGCTAGGACTTGATGTTGATTCGATGCAGACTCCTCCAGCCAGAACGGTGAAGACGTAGCTTGTTACCAAAGGCTGAACTGGTGAATGTTGCTTTAAAACTTGAAATTATTCCTTTTCATTTATTCTGGATTACAAAGAACCAGAAAAGGTGAAAATAAGACACCAAACCTGCTATTTAGATTTCTGTATAGATTTATTTAATTTTTGCTTATTTTACATCTGTCAGATGTATAGGTCGAGAAGAATGAGTGGGAGTTAGAATTGTAACAGTTGGGGGGTTCTGGTGGGGACAAAGCCTGCAATGAGAGCTTTACAGAGTTATCAGGGAGAAAAGGGAAGAGGGGATGGGAAGGAGGGAGACCTGCATTGGAACAGATGAGGCCCAAAGGTGGTGGTGGCAGAGAGAGAGAGAGACTGGGGTTCAAGTGTAGGGGGAGCAATGAGGGAAGTCAGAAGCGAGGAGGTGGCAGAAAATGGGCAGTTGGATCAATGGGTGGGGAGCATAGTGTCTCAGCCTAATTAGTTGGGGTGGTTAGGGGATGCATATTTGGTCAAGTGCCCAGACTGGGAGCGGGTGCCATGACAAAAGACAATCAGTAGGACAGGAGAGATGGGTGCGTCAATGTACATCAATGCCCCTGCTGTATGCTATTTATATGGAGCATGTAACCTAAGCTGACAGTTCCGTGCCGCACTGAGGGAGCTCTGCATTGTTGGAGGTGCATTCTTTTGGCTGAGGTGTGCAGCTGACGCCCTGTCTGCCTGTTTAGGTCAACGTAAAAGGCACTATTTGAAGAACTGAGGAGCACTCCTGGTCAATATTCATCCCTCAAGCAACGCCACCAAATACGGATCAACTGCTCACTCGTCACATTTGTTTTTGAGACCTTGCTGTGCACAAACAGTGACTACACTTTAAACGAAGTAGTTCAGGCTAGCTCAGAGAGGGATTGAAAGGCTGTAGTGTTGTAAGTTGAACTCTAGTGATTGGGTTTATTCCACTCCAGTAAATGGCCCCGAGTTCTTGATGATTTCTGTTTCCCAACAGCAACGCCCAAGTATTTTGTCAATGGCCAAAAAAGCCTGAGGCCATGTTAGTCTTTGATACCGTCCCAAGTACTTCCCCGTGGAGTGTACATATTCCCACTCGGTGCTGTTTCTCGAGCTTGGAGTGACTTCTGTCGACAGGATCGGTGTTTCAGCTACAATTGCTACTGTGCAGTGTGGTGTCATGTGAGGGGAAAGAAAGATTGTACAAGATTGTGATGAAGTCGGCCGAGGTCATATTTAGGTCAGCTAACAGGAAAAGGAGTGTCTTTCTGAAAACCCTACTGTTATTGGAGAACACTGGTACCTTGCATTGACTACTGCCGATGATTTGATCATTTGCAGCAGTTAAAATGCTCCAAATCAACACAGCTCTTTCTCTGCCGTTTGATGCCTGGCCTTGCCCTTTTTCAGGAGTCTCGGTTTCTCAAACGGCAGAATGGATGAGCAGAACTGTAAACATAGGATCAGTTGCTGCACAAAATCCTGACCCCAGACTTGGGCAAATTACTGAAGCCAAAAGCTGCCCAGAAGCCTGTGTTTGTACTCCAAACAGGAGAATTACAGCTTTGCTTATAGTGCCCAAAATAAATGTCAACATTTAGTTGTATGCCACAGAGCAGTATTCACATGACTTGGGTTTGGCTTGGCTTCTGTCCAGGATTTATCAATCATCATAGATAGTTTATGTGCTTCTTGTTGCATGGAGCCAGTTGCCTAACCATGAGTAGGGCCTGTTGCATGTGCTGGTTCAGTCATGGTCCATCTGTGGTGCTATTGGTTTTGCTGGTCAGGGCAGGAATGAAGTATCTCCTTGCAGTGAGATGCCCTGAAGGTTAAAGCAGGCATGCTCTTTTTCTGCTGGTGTGCCACTCCGCTAAATAATGGTGTTTTGTTTTTGTCCTGCTCGCTCATTCTGTTGCCTCCTCTCCCATTCCGAACAGGATGACTCCTGCTCGGGGGTTAGGTCCTGCAGTGTGGTTGTCCCCCATCTCCTTGCTCAAGGGTCCATTATTCATGTGTGGTCATGGCCAGTGAGTGTCTTCTGGGAATTTACCCATTGGGGGAGGGGAGTAGGCACCCTGGCCGGATTAGCTCATGGGTCTATGGGACCTGTGCCCAGGTGCTGATCCAAATATGGAGCCCCGTTAAAACTCACCATAATGAAGCCAAACTAAATACAACCATTGAAGCATTGTATATTGTGGTATGATTTGCTTTATTACCAATGTGTAAGTATTCTATGGGCCAATTTCTTCTTGAATTTTACTACACAGTGTTATAATGGATCGGAGATGGGGGTGGCGGTGCAGAGGGACCCCTTAATGTCCTTAGTGCCCAGATACCCAAGATTCATATACCGGCTCTGGTGGGCATCATAGGCTAGCCTCATCGTGTTCACACTTACTGCCGGGGTTACTGGGTAATGACCATGAGCGGTAACCCACGTGATTTTTTTCCTGACGATTCCCTGACCCAGGAGGACTGTAGCGATTTGTAACACCTCGACTCTCACTGCAGCTGAATGGGCCACAGACGGGATCAAACCTGGCACTGTCCTGCTCTGCGTAATTAATATGCTCACTGGATTATCTCCCTGAGCCATTGCAGAGCTAGATTATGGTCTTAGAATAAGTTTTCTTTGGAGAGATCTTGGGTCCTGGAATAAGTTTTCTTCAGATATTTCCAGATGTTAAGACCTCTCCAATGTAAACTTACAGCAGCACAGAATGTGACAGTATTTGTTAAACAATTGTTGCTTTTGTCATTGTGGACTTGACTCAGTTGGTGGCAGTCTGACCTGTGAGTTTGAAGGTCGTGGGTTCAATTCCGACTCTAGGGCTTGAGCATGTAATCTCCAGTGCAGTACCGAGGGATTGTTGCCTCGTCCTTCGTATGAGACTTGAAACAGGGCCCCCTCTGCCTCTTTAGGGAGGTACTAAAAGATCCCATGGCACTGTTTGAACAGCAAAGGCTCTCTCCCACTGTCCTGGCCAACATTCCACCCTCAATCAGCACCATCAAAAGCAGATTACCTGATCATTCATCTCACTGCTGGTTGTGGGACCATCTCCATGCAAAATGGCTGCCATACCTGGATAGCAACAGTGCCTGCGCTCCAAACTAGTTCATTGTACGTGAAGCATTTCGGAATGTTCTGAGATGCTATATAAATGTTGATCTCTTTCATTTTTTCTTGAATTCTGCAGCACGCGATTCCTGACATTAAATGGGTGGATGGAGGGAAACCCTTACTGAAAGTTAAAAATCACTTGGTTTCCACGATTTACACTGAGGTAAGAATCTCCAATGTTAAGGTATGGTTCAATTTTACAGATCCCTATGTAAAGGTAGAGGTTATTGGGGGAGGATATGTTGAGGATTATGTCTTGTGTTCAATTCTGGGCACCACACTTTAGGAAGAATGTCAAGGCCTTGGAGAGGGTGCAGAGGAGATCACAATGGTACCAGGAATGAGGGACTTCAATTATGTGGAGAGACTAGAGAAATTGGGATTGCACTCCTTAGAGCAGAGAAGGTTAATGGGTATTTTAATTGAGGTGTTCAAAATTATGAAGGGTTTTGATAGAGAAGATAGGGAGAAACTGTTTCCACTGGCAGGAGGGTTGATAACCAGAGGACACAGATTTAAGTTACTTGACCAAAGTACCAGAGGGCAGATGAGGAGAAATCTTTTCACGCAGCGAGTTGTTGCGATCTGGAATACACTGCCTGAAAGGGTGGTGGAAGCAGATTCAGTAGTTACGTTCAAAAGGGAATTGGATAAATAGTTGAAAAGGAAACATTTTCAGGGATATGGGGAAAGAGCGGAGGAGTGGGACGAATTGGATAGCTCTTTCAAAGAGCTGGCACAGATACGATGGGCCAAATGACCACCTCCTATGTTATATGATTCTGTGATTCTGTATGATGAGCTGGGTTTCTGCCTATTCCTCTTTTCAGTGATGTACAGAGATTCTCCCAGAATCTTTTCACTCAGCCGATAGGTTCAGGACTCATTGTTCTGGAGGAATTGGCTGATAGCACTGGAGATGCAAACCCAATTCAATGGGTGGTGAGGTGTCTATTAGATACTGAATAAAACTGACTTAGGAGGAATTTCTAAAGGTTTAAGGCAGGAATCTTTTAATTCATGTCTGTGAAATTCCAGTAGTTTATAAACCATACCCAAACAAAACTATAAGTTTTCAATAAATGTAAGTACTGAAAGCACCGTCCTTTTCTTTGATGTTAATGGTCTCCTTACCTAAGGAAAGACATACTTGCCTCAGGGAGTGCAGCGAAGGTTCACTAGACTGGTTCCTGGGATGAGGGGATTGCCCTATGAGGAGAGATTGAGTAGACTAGGCCTATATTCCTTAGAATTTAGAAGAATGAGAGGTGGTCTAAATGAAACATGTAAAATTATTAAGGTGCTTAAACATAGAAACATAGAATCTAGGAGCAGGAGTAGGCCATTCGGCCCGTCGAGCCTGCTCCGCCATTCAATACGATCATGGCTGATCATCCAAATCCAGTACCCTGTCCCTGCTTTAATCCCCACAGTACACATATCCCACCCTACCCCCATAACCCCACGTATTTAATTCCCCCTAACATATCCCATCCTATCCCCATAACCCCACATATTTAATCCCCCCTAACACTAAGGGTCAATTTATCATAGCCAAATCAACCTAACCCACACATTTTTGGACTGTGGGAGGAAACCGGAGCACCCGGAGGAAACCCACGCAGACACGGGGAGAATGTGCAAACTCCACACAGACAGTCACCCGAGGTCAGATTCGAACCCGGGTCTCTGGCGCTGTGAGGCACCAGTGCTAACCACTATGCCACCGTGTTGCCCCTTGACAGGGTTAATGCTGGGAAAATGTTTCCCCTGGCTGGCAAATCTAGAACACAGGGTCACAGTCACAGAATAAAGGGTCAGCCATTTAGGACTGAGATGAAGAGAAATTTCTTCACTCAAATGGCTGTGAATCTTTGGAATTCTCTACCCCAGAGAGCTATGGATAGAGTCATAGATAGTCATAGAGTTATACAGCACAGAAAGAGGCCCATCGTGTCAGCGCCGGCCATCAAGCCCTATCTATTCTAATCCCATTTTCCAGCACTTGGTCCGTAGCCTTGTATGCTGTGGCGTTTCAAGTGCTCATCTAACTGCTGCTTGAATGTTGTGAGGGTTCCTGCTTCTACCACCCTTTCAGGCAGTGAGTTCCAGATTCCAACCACCCTCTGGGTGAAAAAGTTTTTACTTCAATCCCCTCTAAACCTCCTGCCCCCTTACCTTGAAACTATGGCCCCTGGTTATTGGCCCCTCTACTAAGGAGAAAAGTTCCTTTCTATCTACCCTATCTATGCCCCTCATAATTTTGTACCTCTCAATCAGGTCCCCCTCAGCCTTCTCTGCTCTAAGGAAAACAACCCCAGCCTGTCCAGTCTCTCTTCATAGCTGAAGCGCTCCAGCCCAAGTAACATCCTGGTGAATCTCCTCTGCACCCTCTCCAATGCAATCACATCCTTCCTATAGTGTGGCGAACAGAACTGCACACAGTATTCCAGCTGTGGCCTAACTAGCGTTTTGTACAGCTCCATCATAACCTCCCTGCTCTTATATTCTATGCCTCGGCTAATGAAGGCAAGTATCCCATATGCCTTCTTAACCACCTTATCTACCTGTCCTGCTGCCTTCAGGGATCTATGTACATGCACACCAAGGTTCCTCTGTCCTTCCAAGGGTCCCACCATTCATTGTGTATTCCCTTGCCTTGTTAGGCCTCCCAAAATGCATCACCTCACACTTTTCAGGGTTAAATTCCATTTGCCACTGTTCTGCCCATCTGACCAACCCGTCTATATCATCCTGTAGCCTGAGGCTTCCCTCCTCGCTATTTACCACTCCACCAATTTTCGTGTCATCTGCGAACTTACTGATCATACCTCCTACATTCATATCTAAATCATTAATGTACACTACAAACAGCAAGGGACCCAGCACCGATCTCTGCGGTACACCACTGGACACAGGCTTCCAGTCACAAAAATGCTCAGTCATTGAGTATATTCAAGACCGAGGTCGATAAATTTTTGGGAATGAAGGGAATTAAGGGATATGGGGATAGTGCGGGAAAGTGGAGTTGAGGTAGAAGATCAGCCATGATCTTGTTGAATGGCGGAGCAGGCTCGAAGGCCAAATGGCCTACTCCAGTTCCTATTTCTTATGTTTTTATGTTCTTATATGTATATGTTGTGTTTGCTAATGTGCAGTACAGTTCTTTTGATCATTCTTTGCGCTGAATGACACTCAGTACCATTGGAACCCTTGCTTGCCATCCTCTCTTCCTCCTTTATTGTCATGCCTGATGGAGAGCATATAGACCAAGGTTGGAATACTTTGGTACTGGAATCCTATCAGTGGTGAGAAGACTTGAGAAGATCTTGTGGCTCTTCCCCACACTGCCTGTAGGTCCTGAATGTCTCCCTTGTGTATGGGCTCCCAGAGCTGTGTAGTCTGACCATAGCATGGTACGGTTTGAGTATTGCCTTCCTTTGACTTGCCTGTTCCCATCTCTTGTGTTTTGACACACATTGACCAAGGCTGCCCATATGTCCCTCCTCAGTCTAATCCATTCAGGCCTAGCACACCACTTTATAGTAAGGAGAATGGAGCAGGGGAAAGAGACACCAAGGTCATGTGTAAAAGTAGTTTAGTTTACAGCACAAGCCACAGGATGCGCTGTCCATCAAACGTGCACTTTCCGACCTGCTTTGTCAGGCTCCATTTTGCATCAGTGTAATTATGGTATTCATTTTTGTGATGTCCTGTCATATACATATTAACATACACAAATGACAGTCAGGAAAAGACCAGCTGGTCCATCAAGCCTGCCCCACACTCATGATGCCTGGAACATCAGGACTAGACACTTCCAACTCTCCCCGCCCCACAGCCACGAAATCGCCTGGGAGAGGCAGAAAAACCCAGGGCCAATAAGGGAAAAGATACTCTGGAAAATTCCCCTCAGGCGCTCGAAACCAGTCCAGGAGATGACATGGACCAAGTGTTGTCTATAAAGACACTGACCTTCTATATGATGCGATCTCTGCCCCAGTCAGGAACCGGCCCAGCTCCCCCTTAAAGACATGCAGAAAGTCCACACCCACCCCACCAGCCGGGCTCTCACTACTCTCTGGGGACAGAACCACCTAATATCCAGTCTATTCCTACTCTTACATAAACTCGTGTCTCCTGGTCCCCTCCAATTGGTTAAACTGGAATAATCTATCAATAAGGACACTATCCAGCCCTTTAATTATCTTATGCAACAACAGCAACTTGTATTTATATAGCGCCTTTAACGTAGTAAAATGTCCCAAGGCGCTGCACAGGAGTATTTTAAGACACAAAATTTGACACCGAGCCACATAAGGATAACTTTAGGGCAGGTCAAAAGCTTGCTCAAAGAGGTAGGTTTTAAGGAGCGTCTTAAAGGAGGAAAGAGAGGCGGACAGGTTTAGGCAGGTAATTCCAGAGCTTAGGGCCCAGGCAACAGAAGGCACGGCTACCAATGGTTGAGCGATTATAATCAGGGATCCTCAAGAGGGCAGAATTAGAGGACGTAGATATCTCGGGGGGTTGTAGGGCTGAAGGAGATTACAGAGATAGGGAGGGGCGAGGCCATGGTGGGATTTGAAAACAAGGATAAGAATTTTGAAATTGAGGCGCTGCTTAACCGGGAGCCAATGTAGGTCAGCGAGCACAGGGGTGATGGGCGAACGGGACTTGGTGCGTGTTAGGACACGGGCAGCCGAGTTTTGGATGACCTCAAGTTTACGTAGGGTGGAATGTGGGAGGCCAGCCAGGAGTGAGCTGGAATAGTCAAGTCTAGAGGTAACAAAGGCATGGATGAGGGTTTCAGCAGCGGATGAGCTGAGGCAATGGCGGAGACGGGCAATGTTACGGAGGTGGAAGTAGGCGGTTTTTGTTATGCTGCAGATATGTGGTCAAAAGCTCATTTCAGGGTCAAATATGACACCAAGGTTGCGAACAGTGTGGTTCAGCCTCAGACAGATGTTAGGGAGAGGGATGGAGTCAGTGGCTAGGGAATGGAGTTTGTGGCGGGAACTGAAAACAATGGCCCAGAAATTGATCTCGCTCTGTTCCCGCGGGGGTAAGGAGCAGACGCGATCTCTCACTCCGCGTTGGCTTTTTCAGATCCAGCTCGCACGAACTTGATGTTCCAGACATCAGCTGGGCAGTGCTTGCGTATCCCACCGGCGTAGTGAATTCGTGCGAGCTGTGGGATCACGTGACTCAGTTAGAGCCAATGGCAGCACACCATCTTCCATTCATAAGTTTCACATACGTGCTGTGAAAGCTATGAATCTTACACCCCCCCAAAATAACAGCTAAACCTCAATTAAATTTAAAAAAAAACCATCACATTAATAAAATAAGTATAGTTAAATAAATTAACCATTTTAAATTTTTGAAAAAATTTAAAATCTTTTAAAAAGTTATAAAAATAAACTTACCTGTCTTTAAAGTCTCTAAAAAAAGATATACCTGTTAAAAAAAAATTCAAAATAATACTTAATTCACTACTTACCTTGTTAAAAGTGGGTCTTACTCCTCCTTTTTCCATTTCTAAAATCTTCCGTACTTACCTGCGCGTCCAAAGCACTAAGTGCACAGCGTGCGCGCAGCCTGTAGCGCACACGCGATGCACCGAGGAACCGCCCCCTTTTCCAAAGACCAAGTGCCGGTTTTCAGCGCATGCGCAGGGCATGCAGAAAACCGGCAATTGGAGAGAGAATACGCGAGAGTACGCAGTGCGTACTCTCGCGCAGCGGGATGAATTTTTGGCCCATTGGCTTCGGTTTTCCCAATATTTAATTCGAGAAAATTTTTGCTCATCCAGAACTGTATGTCGGACAAGCAGTCTGACAATTTAGACACCATGGAGGGGTCGAGAGAAGAGGTAGTGAGGTAGAGCTGGGTGTCGTCAACGTACATGTGGAAACTGACGCTGTGTTTTCGGATGATGTCGCCAAGGGGCAACACGTAGATGAGAATTAGGAGGGGGCCAAGGATAGACCCTTGGGGGACACCAGCGGTAACGATGCGGGAGCGGGAAGAGAAGCTGTTGCAGGTGATTCTCTGGTTACGATTAGATAGATAAGAATGACCTCTAAAAATATAGACCTCTATCAGCTCGCCTCCAAGTCTACGCTGCTGTAAACTAAAAAGACCAAGGTCCTTGAGCCTATCTGAGTATCCTGTGACATTATTCAAAGAAGAGCAGGGCATTTCTCCTGGTGTCCTGGCCAATATTTATCCCTCAACCAACATCACTAAAAAGCAGATTATCTGGACATTATCTCATTGCTGTTCGTGGGACCTTGCTGTGCACAATTTGGTCGCTGCGTTTCCGATATTACAACAGAGACTACACTTCAAAAATACCTCAGTGGCTGTAAATTGCTTTGGGATGTCCTGAGGTCGTGAAAGGTGCTACATAAATGCTAATCTTTCTTTTCCTTTTATACACTGCTCCTGTAGCTTGTATTTATTGAGGTGTAGCAGGTGCTCGGGTCGTAACAAGCTGGTAAAACAGATGAGGAAATGACATGGTTGAGTAAATTGTAGGAAGTGAAACAGACTGCCGCCACCTAGAATGTTTGCCTGCATGTGTATGTTATGTATAGTTGTGTGTTATTTCAGCGACAAGCTGTTCAATTCTAAAATTCACTGCGAGCGTGATTTCTGCTTTGTTTACAGGACCAGTATTTGCACAATTTCTTCCACTACTGTCAGACGAGTCAGTCGGCAACACAGGAGATCACCGGCGACCTTGTGAAGTATCTGAAGGTAGCTGATCCCATGCACTCGCCTTCTGTGGGGTTAACAAGTAGGAAAGGGGTCTCTGTCAGTCCGATCTGAAGCCGGTTAGGCGCAGGATGGTAATGTGGAGCAGTATGACTCGAAGCAAGCTGTGTCAGCACTCAGATGGTGTCGTTCATGCAGGAGACATCAGCTTTTAATACACTTACTGTAAAATGAAATGCCCCTGCCCCACACAAATCTGTTTGCAGGTGAAATATTTTAGCTCCCTGCGAGGATCACAGCGGTTCCACACATTTTTGGGCTGTCCTAGAAAATGTTGTATGCTATTTTCAGAGTATAACAATATCTTTCTCCGAGAACAAATAGTGAAATGTGCGAGAGAGGAAGAACAGAAGTTGCTTCATGCCGCAGTGGGTTCAGTCCAGTCTCGGGAGGGACGTGATTTGACTGTTTTCTATTGGGCTCCAGGCCAAGTGCCACAAGGGAAGGGGAGGGATCTTTTCTGCTGATCCTGTGGCCATTTTAATTGATAGCCCGCGGTGACTTTAGGAATGTGTGGAGGAGTGTGTCTGCTCTCTGTGACTGCATGGAACATCTTTATTTTAAAAAATGAGGGAATTTGAACAGCTAGAAAATGTAAAAATACTTTAGTCATTACTGGAATTGAACTGAACCAATTTGTAGTCCAATAATTGATTTTTCTTTGCACTTAAAGTTAATGAGAACTGATCTATGCATGCACGCCTGTATACACTCATACAACACACACAAACACTCACCCTCTCCTCCCAATTTATCTCATTCCTATTTGTGGGAGCTTGCAGCGTGCAAATTGCAGTGTGTTTCATAAGAACATAAGAATTAGGAGCAAGAATAGGCCATACAGCTCCTCCAGCCTGCTCCGCCATTCAATAAGATCGTGGCTGATCTTCTACCTCAGCTTCACTTTCCCGTCTTATTCCCATATCTGTTGATTCTCTTAGTGTCCAGAAATCTATCGATCTCTGTCTTGAATATACTCAACGACTGAAAAGCCACAGCACTCTGGGGTAGAGAATTCCAAAGATTCACAACCCTCTGAAGAAATTTCTCCTCATCTCAGTCCTAAATGGCCAACCCTTTATCCTGAGACTATGCCCCCTGGTTCTAGACTCTCCATGATGCGGAGATGCCGGTGTTGGACTGGGGTGGACAAAATTGAGAGGTCGCACAACACCAGGTTGGACTATAACCTGGTGTTGTGCGACCTCTCAATCTAGACTCTCCAGCCAGGGGAAACAGCCTCTCAGCATCTACCCTGTCAAGCCCTCTGAGAATTTTATACGTTTCAATGAGATCACCTCTCGTTCTTCTAAACTCCAGAGAGTATAGGCCCAATCTACTCAATCTCTCCTCATAGGACACCACTCTCATCCCATTTTTGCAGCATTTACGGGGCCTGAGTTCTCTTCAGAAGTGGGGCATTTGTACTTCTATTTCCAAATGCTCTCTCAATATTTTCTTTAAATTAGCGAAAATATGTTAGTTTTCTCACACCTGTCACCAAAACATTCTGTTACCATTACAGTAACCGCTCCTTTGCAGGTACAACTCTCTCAATTCTGGCTATCGCCAACACGAGCTTTCGTGTTTACAGCCCAGCCAGTTTGTGTTTCAGACAAGCAGCGTTATGGGCTGAAAGCTGTGCCTTTAGTCTTCACCCTGTCTGGGTTAGCACAGCCCAGGGTCAATGGTTAACCCCTCACTGTGGTGAGCCACTTACTGGCGAACACGTGGGAAACCCACTACACACTCCTGTCATGGAGACAAAAAAATAGCACGCTGCCAGCCCAACATATACCAGCTCAACTACTATGTCAGTTATTCAGAGGACAACAGTGACTATACTTTAAAGGTACCTCATTGGCTGTGAAGAGCTTTGGGACATCCTGACATCCTGAGATCATGAAAAACACTATAAAAATCCAAGTTCTTCCTTACACATGCACACTACACACATACAAGGACAGTACATGCACACGCACGCACAGTACACTACACATGCAAGCACAGTACACGCACGCACAGTACACGCACGCACAGTACACACACGCCAGCACAGTGCATGCACAGTACACACAAGCACAGTACACGCACGCACACAAACACAACAATTGCAACCCTCCCCCCACAGACGCACACCCCACCACACACTCACATGTACACACGTGCACACACAACACACAAACACACGCAACCCAATCTATAAATAAACTTTCCCAGCAGACTCACTCAGACATCCGATGGTCTGACCCATGTGGCTTTGGTGGTTCTGAAAGGAAGTGAATATGAAATTCAGCATTAGATGGCAAAGAAAAATAGTTAAAATTCATATATGGTATTTAATTGCAATGATCATTTTTTCTTTAATCCTAACATGTTGAATAGAAGGAACTCTGCAGTGGTCATCTCCAATATTCCGTAGCCCATATTGGGGAATTCCATCTGCCCAGCTTACTCACCCAGAGTGGCTGACTAATGTCAGTCAGCACAATCCTCCTGCTATTTTATTCTGCGGAAGCTACAGTTGGCCAATGGCTAGTCCAGGGTGAACCTCTGCACAGTCATCAGATGTGTCTGCTGCTTCCTCAATGAGCTCTTTGATTTTGCTGTGACCACTGCATCTAGTAGATGGTCCAAAGTAATTAAATGATTTGTTATTTCAATGATGCTGTTAAAATTTGACTCCCAATGCCCCAACGCATTCAATTAAAACTCCTTGCTCTTGTCTATGACACCCTCTATGGCCTTGCTCCACCCTACCTCTGCAATTTTCTTCAGCCTTAAATCTCATCCCAAAATCTCTCATTCTAACCTTCTGTGCACAATCCTGCCCCCTCTCCCACCCCACCCTCTCCACCCTCCCCCAACACAACCATTGGTTGCAAAACCTTCTGTTGTCAATCCTATTCTCTGGAATTCCATCCCTAACCCTCAACTCCATTTGCCCGCCTTTGCTCCATATCCCTCGATACCCTTACCCTACAAAAATCTATCGGTCTCGGTCTTGAAAGCTCCAATTGTCCGAATAAGCTCCTCATAACCCATCTCTTCAACCAAGCTTTTGATCTGCTCTTCTAATCTTGACCCTTCCAAGCTCGGCATCTATTTTCCCTAAATTTAGCTGAGAAGCGATTGGGACGTTCTTTTGCAATATAAATCCTATCAAAGTATATTTTGCATTTAAGGGGAAGCTAGATAAGTACATGAGTGAGAAAGGAATAGAAGGTTATGCTGATCGGGTGAGATGGAGAGGTGGGAGGAGGCTTGTGTGGACAATAAACATCGGCATTGACCAGTTGGGCTGAATGGCTTGTTCTAAAATTCTATGTAAAATTCTATGTAAAAGTATATCTCGGCTTTCATTAATTTTTTAAGTAGGAGGCCATTTTCAGTCGATTTAAAGGGAGGCTCAGCAGATAATTGTACATGAAAGATGTATAATTGGTGCTGATGCCTTTCATTTAGAATTCACTGCTGAGTGACCTTTGATCTGTGACCATGGTTACACAAAGTCATTCGAGCCTGTTTTCAAGGAAACACCTACCTGTCCAACCCACTGTTTGTCTGTCTCAATTTATTTCTGTCTTCATTCCTAATTTTCTTCTAAATTCTTTCTTTCTTTCCCTTCCTGATCGCTATATGGATGTGTGCGCTAAAAGGGAAGATCAACAAAGTCAATACACCATCAAACTACAGAACCAAAAACTAGTCTGATCAAAATACTTAGGGCTAGAAATTCGGCTCCGTAGCGACCAATTTTTCAGCACTACGGGTGCAGTTTCGTGACAAAAATGGCGCCCGGGCCGTGTGCGTGCCATGCTAGATGCCATCTTGGTGAGGGCGTGCAATGCTGATTTGACGCCAGCGCTGCCATTTTCGTCCTCAATGCTGGAGCAAACACCCTGTCTTAACCTCACACAGCTGAACATGTGTTCAGCAGCAGCAAGGACCCCCCCACCAGCAATATTTAAAGGGATCATCCACCACTCTCAGGTCAGTTGCTGATTAATGTCTATTGGCTCTGTGTAAGTTTGTGGAAGTGTTTGCAGCTTTCCAGAGTTGTTCAAAGTTGGTGAGATGACAGGGAGTGGTGCTGCAAGTGGAGAAGGCCTTCAAGGGAGGCTCAACAGATAATTGTACATGAAAGATGTATAATTGGTGCTGATACCTTTCATTTAGAATTCACTGCTGAGTGACCTTTGATCTGTGACCATGGTTACACAAAGTCATTCGAGCCTGTTTCCAAGGAAACACCTACCTGTCCAGCCCACTATTTTGTCTGTCTCAATTTATTTCTGTCTTCATTCCTAAGCCTTCTGAACTTCAAGGGTTCTGGTCAATCTACTTGCTCCCAGTAATGGGAGCTCTAGTTGTCATCCCCCTTGGCCTGCAGCATGAGAAGGAGATGGGGTAGAGGCAGTGAAGAAGAGGACAAGCTGCTCGCAGAGGGAGGAGGGAGAGAAGGGCTCGCGGCAGGAGGCCCTACCCTCCTAGGGTCTTCCGAGAGCAATTCTCTTACCTCAGCCTGAGCCAGGAGCAGTGTGTGAGGCGTCTGCGCTTTACGAAGGAGGTGCTCACAGAACTGTGCCACCTCTTGCAACCAGACCTGCAGCCTCACACCAGGAAAAGAACAGCACTGCCAGTGGCTGTGAAGGTGACTGTGACCCTGAATTTCTCCTCGTTGGGATCTTCCAGGCTGGAGCCGACAAGATCTGTAACATCTCCCAGTTCACCATCCACTGCTGCATAAGAGAGGTGGCAGAAGCTCTTTATGCCAGGAGAGGGGACTTCATTGTCTTCTCTTTGACCAGAGAGAAGCAGGTGGAGTGTACACGTGACTTTGCCAGGATAGCGGGCTTCCCCATGGTGCAGGGCGCCATCGACTGCACGCATGTGGCTTTGCAGGCGCCGCATCTAAGATGTACCGCGACCGCAAAGGTTACCACTCGCTGAATGTGCAGTTGGTGTGTGACCATGCTCAGTACATCATGATGGTGAATGTTTGGCAGCAGTCATGATGCTTTTATTCTGTGCCAGTCGCTGTTCCCTCAGTCTTTGAGCCACCACGAAAAACCAGAGGTGGCTACTGGGTGACGAGGGATATCCGCTGACTACCTGGCTCATGACTCCGGTCCACAACCCAAAAACATGTGGGCAGCATGCGTACAATGAGAGCTGTGCTGCCACACGAAATCTGATAGAGCAGACCATTGGGGTGCTTAAACAACACTTCCGCTGCCTGGACCGCTCTGGAGGAGCCCTGCAGTACTCACCAGAGCAGGTCTCAAGATTCGTCGTGGTCTGCTGCATGCTCCACATCCTCGCCATAATGAAGGCACAGCCCTTGCCACCAGGCATGCGGCGAATAGCTGAGGAGGAGGAAGCAGAAGAGGAGGAGAAATCCCAGACAGGCAGTCCCTTTCTGCCCGGGCTGTCTGTGACCGACTTATCTGACTATGGTACCAGTGAACGCAACCCCAATTCCCCATTTAACAATTGTCCCACACCTGACCATCACAGCGTCCTTTTGGCCACAATCCTGAAATAAAAGCCACCATAAAAGAAACATTTCAATCCAACTTTATACATCAATCCACCCCCAATATTACATAACAAAGTAAACTAATCACCCTTGTGCCTTCCCTTGGTGCCTGTCTTCAGTGTGCCTTTGCCTATCCTCGTGCTCCTATGCAATGCTCCCCCAGTGGCTGCAGCATGGCTGGTGGAAGGCTGCTGACTTTCAGTAGGGGAGACTGCAGGATGGCCTTGCAGGATGACCTGGAGCAGCTCTGGGCCTAGAAAGCCCGGCTGCAGACTGCACCACCTAGGCATGGGCGACAGCCGGCTGGCTGATGGGCAACAGCAAGGGCACTGGCGGAGTGGCAGTGGTGGGAGGACGAATGCTGTCATCCTGAGAGAGAATTGAGAGGTCGCACTACACCAGGTTATAGTCCAACAGTTTTATTTGAAATCACAAGCTTTCGGAGCTATTGATTGCTCCTTCCTCAGGTGAAGTAAATTAGATACAGAATCGCCAAAGCATATATAGATAGAGAACAAAGCATGTGTACCTTATCTATATATGCTTTGGCGATTCTGTATCTAATTTACTTCACCTGAGGAAGGAGCAATCGATAGCTCCGAAAGCTTGTGATTTCAAATAAAACTGTTGGACTATAACCTGGTGTTGTGCGACCTCTCAATTTTGTCCACCCCAGTCCAACACCGGCATCGCCGCATCATGATCCTGAGAGAGGACAGCAGATTCCTGCTCCACAAACCCACTGCCACTACCCCGGGGCAGCACCTCAGCAATCCTAGTAATCTGTTGGAGGACAAATTGCTGGACTGCTGTGAAACCCTGCAAGCCCCTTTCCACACTGGTAAATGCAGCCACGATGGCAGCAGTCTGAGATTGCATGGCAGCAAGCTGAGCTTGCATGAGAGCCATCTAAGTTTGCATGACAGAAGTCTGAGCTTCCGCTACAGCACTCAGACATTGGGTGGCTTCTGCTTGTGCTACAATGGAAGCTGAGACATCGGCCATCAGACTCTGCATCATGGTTGGGTCCACAAGTGCACTAATGGAGTTGCCCATCCTTTCCATGCTGGAAATCATGGGCTCCAAGCTCTGCACAAAGCCCTGTGCAAGGTTGGTGCCAGACTCCTCCATGCTCCTTGACATTGCACTCAGGCTTTCTGGCAGGCCTGCCAATGCACCAAGCATTTCATTGTGTATACCCATCAGCGTTCTTCTGTAGGCCGCCCCATCGAAGTCCTCATCTGAGTCCTCTGCAGCAGAACTCATGTGCGACCTTGCCCTCTGGGGTTCTGGCACCTGCTCTTCCCTTTCCCCCGCCCTGGTTGCAGACCACTCATGCCCGGTTGCTCACCATGTGCCGATCCCGCCTCGAAACTACCCTCTAAGCTCCGCGTAGTGCCAGTATCTGAGCTGGTGGCTGAGAGTGTCAGATCGAGTGATGGTGGTTCTTCTTCACTCTCCTCTCCCTCTTCTCTTTGCACCACTGGCTGGCCAGGTTGAATTTCTTGGGTCTCTGAAATGAGAAAGGCACAATGGTAGGGTTGTGGTGACGGGAAGGGACGAAAGCAAGAGTTGCATGATCACACCATGTCCAGCTTGTAAATCAGAAGAGATTGTGGGATGAGGGGTAAATGGGATGTGTGAGGGAGGATTACATATGAGGATATCGGCATCTTGTATTCTTTCGGCCCCGCCACTGGCCACGGGCTCTGCAATGACCCTCCCAAGAATGGCCAGCACCTTCTCTTCCATGCCCGCTGGTTAGGTTCTGCAGGTGCCAGTTGTGAGCCACCTTTTCCTGCAATAGAAAAGGAAATGTCAGTGAGTGTGGTGCAATGTGTTTGGGTGATATGCCTGTCATGGTTGAATAGCTGGTAGTGTGTGCAAGATGTGGGTGTGAGGCTTGCAGCATGGTAAGTGTGTGAGGGTGAGGTGACTCTATGAATGTGAGGTATGATCGTGTTTGGTATGGAACAAACGACATAGGTAGGAACAGGGAGGAGGACCTGCTGAAGGAGGATCAGGAGTGAGGCGCTAAATTAAAAAGCAGAATCTCGAGGGTAATAATCTCTGAATTACTGCCCAAGCTGTGTGCAATTTGACATAGAAGCAGTCAGATAAGGAGAATTAACACGTGGCTAAAGGGCTGGTGTGGGAAAGAGGGTTTCCTTTTCATGGGACACTGGCACTAGTACTGGGACAGGAAGGAACTACCCCGATATTAATTGGCCAGAAGAAGTAGGTAAACGGGATAAGGGAATGGAGTTCCTACAATGTGTACAAGACTCCTTTCTCTAACTCAATATGTAAAAAGCCCAACAAGGGAGGATTCGCTATTGGATCTAGTAATGGGGAATGAACCAGAGCAGATAAGAGAAGTAAAAGTAGGGGAACATCTTGACAATAGTGACCATAATATAATACACTTTAAGATAATTGCCTGTATTTTTCGATCCCTATGGGTGTGTACGCACCCGTAAGGACCTCGCAAGTGACGGTTTCAGGCATGTGAAGCGCATGCACAGAAAACCGGCACTTCCGATCTGTCAAGAATCCTCTTGTCAGATCCTCCGCCTGCCCTAGAGAAGGGCCTCTGCAGGTGGAGTGTCCGTCCGCCTGCTGAAATCCCTTAAAAATCTTACGCCTGGTAAAAGTAGGCGTAAGGCCTGCTTTTACCAGCATAAGAGTTTAAAAAAGTTGTTAAATCTTTTTTTTTCACTCATTTATAATTTTAAAATACTTTTTTTTCAAATATTTAATGTAATTTTAACTAATTTTAAAAACATTTAAAAAAAAAATTTTTTTTTAAAATTATTTTATGTTTTAGTGTGCTTTTTGAGTGATCCCCATTCATACTTTTGACGGGTCTAAGCTGAGAGACCTGTCAAAAGTATGAAGGGGGATTCCCTTCTTTCATTGGTTCCCCATGGCCCACGTGATCCCAGGGACGCTTGCGAATGCCTGCGCCCCTGGGATACCTGGGCCCTGCGCATTTCCTAGAGCAGAGGCCCAGGAGCGGAAATGTCTGGACTTCCAGAGCCCTCAGGTAAGGGCGTAGATTTTTTCCAGATTGGAGGCCTCCGCACGCAGGAAGCCTCCGATCGGAAAATACGGGCCAATAATTGAGAAAGACATAAGTATGACAAAGACCAGGGTAATAGATTGGAGAAAAGCTGATTTTGAGGGGCTGAGAATAGAACTAGGGAAAATAAAATGGGCAACAATATTGGCAAACAATGATGTAGAGCAGCAATGGGAAACATTTAAAATGGTGTTCAACAGAGTCCAGGAAAAATATATTCCACTAAAAAACAAGAGCAAGCTAAACACTAATGAGACACCATGGATGAATAAAGCCATAAGGGAAAACTTGAGAGTAGTGAAAGAGGCATAAATTAAGTACATGGGCAGCAAGGGAGAGCATGACAAGAGAGAATACAAAGAGATTAGGAGAGAAGTCAAAATTACAATTAGGAAGGCATAGATAGAGGAACTATGAAATTAAATTAACAAGGAACATAAAACAAAATACTAAAATATTTTACAAGCAGGTAAATTAAAAAAGGAATGTCGGGATGGGAATAGGGCCACTAAGGGATGAACAGGATAATACCACAGGCAGCAGTAGAGAGATGGTAGAAATATTAAATAATTACTTGCTTCAGTATTTACCAGGGAGATAGAACAGGTGGGGATGATATTGGATGATGAGATTAGTAATGAGATAAGTGCATTTAAAATAAAAAGAGGGAGTTTATTAAATAAATTAATGAAACTCAAAGAGAATAAAACCCCTGGTACGGACGGATTACATCCGAGCATTTTAAAAGTATCTAGGGAAGAGATAGCAGAGGCATTACTACACATATTTAGTAATTCGTTAGAAAAAGGTGTAGTGCCAGAGGACTGGCGGATAGATAACGTAATACCTATATTTAAGAAAGGAGATGGAACATGTCCAATGAACTATAGACCTGTCAGCTTAACATCAGTGGTAGGAAAAATAATGGAATCCCTCCTAAAGGAGAAAATAGAAGAACATCTAGAAACCAAAAATATAATAATAAATAGTCAGCATGGATTTCAAAAGGGAAAGTCTCAGTTGACCAATCTAATTGAATTTTTTGAAGAGGTAGCAGACAGAGTAGACAAGGGTAATGTAGTAGATGTAATTTATCTAGATTTTCAAAAGGCCTTTGATAAGGTACCACATAATAGACTAATGAATAAGGTCAGGGGACAAGTAGCAGAATGGATAGCTAGCTGGCTTCAAGACAGAAAGCAGAGAGTAGGGGTAAAGGGTAGTTATTCAGAGTGGCAGAAGGTGGGAAGTGGTGTTCCACAAGGATCAGTGCTGGGACCACTGTTGTTCACAATTTATATTAACGATTTAGACTTTGGAATCAAAAACACAATCTCTAAATTTGCGGATGACACCAAATTTTGGGTGGGCGGTAGTCAATACTGAGGAGGACTGCAAAAAACTGCAAGAAGACATTAATAGAATTGCAGAATGGGTATCTAATTGGCAAATGAAGTTCAACACAGATAAATGTGAGGTATTACATTTTGGTAGGAAAAATAGGGAGGTCACATATTACGTGGAAAATAAGAATCTAAATGGGCTAGAGGAACAAATGGATCTCGGAGTACAAATACACAAATCACAAAGTATCGACACAGGTTAACAAGGCCATAAAAAAAGCAAACCAAGCACTAGGGTTTATTTCTGGAAGGATAGAATTGAAAAGTAGTGAAGTTATGCTAAACTTGTATCAAACCTTGGTTAGACCACATTTGGAGTACTGCGTACAATTCTGGTCGCCATATTATAAAAAGGATATAGAGGCACTGGAGAGGGTGCAGAGAAAATTTGCAAGGATGATACCAGAAATGCGAGGGTATACCTATCAGGAAAGGATGAACAGGGTGGGTCTCTTTTCTCTTGAAAAGAGAAGGTTGAGGTTGACTTAGTAGAGGTCTTTACAATCATGGAAGGTTTTGATAGAGTAGATACAGAGTGTTTCCACTGAGAGAAGGGTAAGGGAACCAAAGCAAGGGCTCCTTGGATGATGAGGGAGATAGCGAAGATGATGAAACAAAAAAAGAGGGTGTATGATGCATGTCAGGTAAATTCTTCAAGTGAGAACCAGACCAAATACCCTAAGTTGAGAGGGGAAGTGAAGATGAAAATAAGATTGGCAAAGAGAGAATATGAGAGTAGAATGGCGGTTAACATAATAGGGAACCCAAAAATCTTCTGCCGGCATGTAAACAGTAAGCGGGTAGCAAGAGGCAGGGTGGGGTGAGGTTTAAGCTAATTAAGGAGAGCCAACACAGATTTTGTAAAAGGCAGATCGTGTTTGACTAATCTAATTGAATTTTTTGATGAAGTAACAGGGAGGATTGATGAAAGGAATGCAATGGATGTTGTCTACATGGATTTTAGGAAGGCATTTGACAAAGTAGCACATAGAAGGCTGGTTAACAAAATTGAGGTCATGGAATAGGTGGTTCAGTGGCAGCTTGGATAAGGAATTGTCTTAAGGACAGAAAACAGTGAGTTGTGGTAAATGGCTGTTTTTCAGACTGGCGAATGGTAGACAGTGGTGTTCCCCAAGGGTCAGTGCTGGGACCACTGCTTCTTTTTATTTATTTATATATATATCTATATATATCTATATATCTTCCTCCCTTCCTTCCTTCCTTCCCTTCCTTTTTTATATATGTATGTATATTTCTAAATTTGCTGATGACACCAAACTTGGGGGTGTGGCAAACAGTGCTGATGATACCAATCGACTGCAACAGGACATAGAAAGGCTAGCAG
Source organism: Squalus acanthias (assembly GCA_030390025.1). Classification (NCBI taxonomy): domain Eukaryota; kingdom Metazoa; phylum Chordata; class Chondrichthyes; order Squaliformes; family Squalidae; genus Squalus; species Squalus acanthias. The sequence goes on along the minus strand of CM059430.1, from coordinate 84,927,727 downwards.
AATGGGCAGACAAGTGGCAGATGGAATTTAATACGAAGAAGTGTGAGGTGATGCATTTTGGCAGAAGGAACAGGGAGAGGCAATATACACTTAATGGCACAGTTTTAAAGAGTGTGCAGGGACAGAGGGACCTGGGAGTTAATGTGCATAGGTCCCTGAAGGTGGCAGGACAGATTGAGAGAGTGGTTAACAAAGCATATGGGATCTTGGGCTTCATAAACAGAGGTATTGAGTAGAGTACAAAAGTAGAGAAGTTATGCTGAACCTTTATAAAGCGCTGGTTAGGCCACAACTGGAGTATTGTGTCCAGTTCTGGTCACCACACTTTAGGAAGGATGTGAAGGCCCTTGAGAGGGTGCAGAGGAGATGGGGGATCTTAGCTACAAGGACAGGTTGGAGAAGCTGGATTTGTTTTCATTAGAGCAAAGGAGGTTGAGGGGTGATTTGATAGAGGTATACAAGATTATGACGGGTTTGAAAAGGCTGTTAGCACTAGTTGATGGTACAAGGACTAGGGGATACAGAGATTTAAGGTTTTGGGCAAGAGATACAGGGGGGATAGAACATAGAACAGTACAGCACAGTACAGGCCCTTCGGCCCTCGATGTTGTGCCGAGCATTGTCCGAGACCAAGATAAAGCTATCACACTCCCTATCACTCTGGTGTGCTCCATGTGCTTATCCAATAACCGCTTGAAAGTTCCTAAAGTGTCCGACTCCACTATCACAGCAGGCAGTCCATTCCACACCCCAACCACTCTCTGAGTAAAGAATCTACCTCGGACATCCCTTCTATATCTCCCCCCATGCACCTTATAGTTATGCCCCCTTGTAACAGCTGCCTCTACCCGAGGAAATAGTCTCTGAACATCCACTCTATCTATCCCCCTCATCATCTTATAAACCTCTATTAAGTCGCCTCTCATCCTCCTCCGCTCTAAAGAGAAAAGCCCCAACTCCCTCATTCTTTCCTCATAAGACCTCCCCCCCCAAACCAGGCAGCATCCTGGTAAATCTCCTTTGCACTCTTTCCAATGCTTCCACGTCCTTCCTATAGTGAGGTGACCAGAACTGCACACAATATTCCACATGTGGTCTCACCAAGGTCCTGTACAGTTGCAGCATAACCTCATGGTTCTTAAACTCAAACCCTCTGTTAATAAACGGCAACACACCATAGGCCTTCTTTACTGCTCTATCCACTTGAGTGGCAACCTTCAGAGATCTGTGGATATGTACCCCCAGATCCCTCTGCTCCTCCACGTTCCTCAGAACCCTGCCATTGACCCTGTAATCCTTATTCAAATTTGCCCTACCAAAATGAATCACCTCGCACTTATCAGGGTTAAATTCCATCTGCCATTTTTCGGCCCAGCTCTGCATCCTATCAATGTCTCTTTGCAGCCTACAACTGCCCTCCACCTCATCCACTACTCCACCAATCTTGGTGTCATCAGCAAATTTACTGATCCACCCTTCAGTCCCCTCCTCCAAGTCATTGATAAAAATCACAAACAGTAGAGGACCCAGCACCGACCCCTGTGGCACACCGCTGGTAACTGGTCTCCAGTCCGAAAATGTTCCATCCACCACCACCCTCTGCCTTCTATGAGATAGCCAGTTACTTATCCAATCGGCCAAATTTCCCTCTATCCCACAACTCCTTACTTTCTTCATGAGACGACCATGGGGAACCTTATCAAACGCCTTACTAAAATCCATGTATACGACATCAACTGCTCTACCTTCATCTACACACTTAGTTACCTCCTCAAAGAATTCAATCAAATTTGTTAGGCAAGACTTACCCTTCACGAATCCGTGTTGACTTTCCCTGATTAAGTTGCATCTTTCCAAATGGTCATAAATCCTATCCCTCAGGACCTTTTCCATTATCTTACCAACCACCGAAGTAAGACTAACCGGCCTATAATTACCAGGGTCATTCCTATTTCCTTTCTTGAAGAGAGGAACAACATTCGCCACTCTCCAGTCCTCTGGCACCATTCCCGTGGACAGTGAGGACCCAAAGATCAAAGCCAGAGGCTCTGCAATCTCCTCCCTTGCCTCCCAAAGAATCCTAGGATATATCCCATCTGGCCCAGGGGACTTATCGACCCTCAGGTTCTTCAAAATTGCTAAAACATCTTCCCTCAGAACATCTACCACCTCCAGCCTATCCACCTTTATCACACTCTCATCCTCAAGAACATGGCCCCTCTCCTCGGTGAACACTGACGAAAAGTATTCATTCATCACCTCTCCTATCTCTTCTGACTCCATGCACAAGTTCCCACTACTGTCCTTGACCGGCCCTACCCTCACCCTGGTCATTCTTTTATTTCTCACATAAGAGTAAAAAGCCTTGGGGTTTTTCTTGATCCGACCCGCCAAGGACTTCTCATGCCCCCTCCTAGCTCTCCTAAGCTCTTTTTTTAGCTCATTCCTTGCTACCTTGTACCCCTCAATCGACCCAACTGAACCTTGTTTTCTCATCCTTACATACGCTTCCTTTTTCCTCTTGACTAGACATTCAACCTCTTTTGTGAACCATGGTTCTCTCACTCGGCCATTTCCTCCCTGCCTGACAGGGACATACCTATCAAGGACACGCAGTAATTGCTCCATGAAAAAGCTCCACTTTTCGTTTGTGCCTTTCCCTGATAGTTTCTGTTCCCATCTTGTACTCCCTAATTCTTGCCTAATCGCATCATAATTACCCCTCCCCCAATTATAAACCCTGCCCTGCCGTATGGCCCTATCCCTCTCCATTGCAATAGTGAAAGTTACCGAATTGTGGTCACTATCTCCAAAGTGCTCTCCCACATACAAATCAATCACTTGGCCCGGTTCATTACCCAGTACCAAATCCAACGTGGCCCCACCTCTTGTCGGCCTATCCACATATTGTGTCAGGAAACCCTCCTGCACACACTGTGCAAAAACTATCCCATCCGAACTGTTTGACCTATAAAGGTTCCAATCAATATTTGGAAAGTTGAAGTCACCCATGACAACTACTCTGTGACCTCCACACCTATTCATAATCTGCTTTGCAATTTCTTCCTCCACATCTTTATTACTATTTGGGGGCCTGTAGAAAACTCCTAACAACGTGACCGCTCCTTTCCTATTTCTAACTTCAGCCCATATTACCTCAGACGGCAGATCCCCCTCGAACTGCCTTTCTGCCGCTGTTAAACTATCCTTGATTAACAATGCTGCTCCTCCACCTTTCTTACCAACTTCCCTACTCTTACTGAAACATCTATACCCCGGAACTTCCAACAACCATTCCTGTCCCTGTTCTAACCATGTCTCCGTAATGGCCACCACATCGTAGTCCCAAGTACCAATCCACGCTCCAAGTTCTCCTACCTTATTCCGGATGCTCCTTGCATTGAAGTAGACACACTTCAAGCCATCTTCCTGTCTGCCGGTACATTCCTGCGACCTTGATACCCTCCTCAGTACCTCCCTACACTCACCACTGGCTCGTGGACTGCAGCCCTTTTTCCCATCCCCCTGACAAATTAGTTTAAACCCCCCCGAAGAGCTGTAGCAAATTTCCCTCCCAGGATATTGGTGCCCCTCTGGTTCAGGTGCAAACCGTCCTGTTTGTACAGGTCCCACCTTCCCCAGAATGTGCTCCAATTATCCACATAACTGAAACCCTCCCCCCTACACCATCCCTGCAGCCACGTGTTTATCTGCACTCTCTCCCTGTTCCTCAACTCGCTAGCACGTGGCACCGGCAACAAACCAGAAATTACAACATGGTTTGTACTGGCTCTCCGCTTCCAACCTAGCTCCCTAAATTCCTGTTTTAAATCCCCGTCCCTTCTCCTACCTATGTCGTTGGTACCGATGTGTACCACGACTTGTGCTTGTTCCCCTTCCCCTTTGAGGATTCTGAAAACACGGTCCGAGACGTCACGGACCCTGGCACCCGGGAGGCAACATACCATCCGTGAGTCTCTTTTGCTGCCACAGAACCTCCTATCTGTCCCTCTAACTATTGAGTCCCCAATAACTATTGCTCTCCTGCTCTCCCCCCTTCCCTTCTGAGCCACAGGGACGGACCCAGCGCCGGAGATCCGGTCACCGTGGCTTACCACTGGTAAGTCGTCCCCCTCAACAGTATTCAAAGCGGTATACCTGTTACTGAGGGGAACTACCACAGAGGATCCCTGCACTGACTGCTTCCTCCCAGCCCCTCTCACCGTCACCCATCTATCTTCATGCTTTGGAGTAATTACATCCCTGAAGCTTCTATCTATGACCTCCTCTGCCTCCCGAATGATCCGAAGTTCATCCAGCTCCAGCTCCAGTTCCCTAACACGGTTTTCGAGGAGCTGGAGATGGGTGCACTTCCCACAGGTGTAATCAGCAGGGACACCTACGGCGTCCCTCACCTCAAACATTCTGCAGGAGGAACATTTCACTGCCTCCCCTGCCATCCCCTCCAGCTAACTTGCAGATTAAGCTAGAACAAAAAATAGCTTACCTGATAGTCACTCACCTCCTTTAGGTTAGAGGAGGAGGAAGGGTGGGGGACACTACAAGTGTAGTGTCTCGGGTTTAGGAACCGCCCAACTTATATACAGGTAAAAATTTATCACCTACCCAGCAACCACTGCGTCCCGCACTTTAAAAGCCTCTGTGGGCCTACCTGGTCGCCGCCGCCTCTTGAATCCTCCGCCTCGCCGCAGCCGCTCCACCCAGGTCCGCCGCCTCTGTGGGCCTACCTGGTCGCCGCTGCCTCTTGAATCCTCCGCCTCGCCGCAGCCGCTCCACCCAGGTCCGCCGCCTCTGTGGGCCTACCTGGTCGCCGCCGCCTCTTGAATCCTCCGCCTCGCCGCAGCCGCTCCACCCAGGTCCGCCGCAAATGATGAGGACCTGGAACTCACTGCTGAGGGAAGTGGTGGAAGCGGAGATACCCAATGTTTTCAAGGGGAGACTGGATAGGCACTTGAGGGAAATAAACTTATAGAGCGGGGGCATGGGACTGACTGGATTGTTCTGCAGTGAGCCGGCGCGGACTTGATGGGCCGAATGGCCTCCTTCTGTGCCGTTAAGACTCTGACTTGTGGGGAAGAGCAAAACTAGAGGCCATCAATGTAAGATAGTCTCCAAGAAATCCAATAGGGAATTCCGAAGAAACTTCTTTACCCAGAGAGTGGTGAGAATGTGGAACTCGCTACCACAGGGAGTGGTTGAAGCGAATCGTATAGATGCATTTAAGGAGTCGTTAGATAAGCATATGAGGGAGAAGGGAATAGAGGTTTTGCTGATAGAGTTCGATGAGGAAAGACGGGAGGAGGCTCGAGTGGAGCATAAACACCGGCGTGGACTGGTTGGGCTGAATAGCCTGTTTTTTGTGCTGTATATCCTATGTAATCCTATAATGTTGGTAGGTGAGTGATGGGGGTGTGGTGCATTGAGCAGTGTATGAGGCTAGTGGTGCAGATTGTGGGATATGAGGATGAATTCACTGACCTTGACCACTCGGATGAGTTCATTAAACATCTTCCTGCACTGCGTCCAGGTCCTTGGGGCTAAACTGCTGCCGTTCACCACAGCGGCTGTCCGCTCCCAATGGACTTTACACTTATGCCTGCAGGGCCTCCGGGCCTCCTGGCCCCCTGTGGAAACAGCACCTCTCTCCTCAAGTTGACCTCCTGCACCAAGACCTCCAGTGCTGAATCGAAGAACCTTGGCACATGCTCTCAACCCTATTGTGGTGTTACTTTTGTTTTTTCCTCCTCTCGCTCTCTTCCCCAGCCAGTTCAATGAGCTGCTGCAGGTAGAATGCACCTCTCCTTTACGAGGTGCAGACGGCCTTTAAGAAGTGCAGGCTAGCTTTAATTGGAGCTAGCTTCTCACTAACGTGGGCCCCCTGCTGTGCATTCCGCAAATCAGCAGCGTGTTCAGTGCTGGTCCGAACACCACAATCATGCTCATCAGCAGGCAGCACCAAGTTCGGGTGCTGCCTGCATTCCTTTGAATGGGCGCGGGGTGATCTTGCATCGCCATCCATGTGCCTGTTTCGGGGGCAAATGAATTTCTAGGCCCCAGTGCTGATGTCACACCAGCTGGACCACTAGCTGACACAGTGCAGCGTGGGCACAGCGCACACTCCACCCAGTAAGGTCCTCTGTATGTCTTAGGACCCTGATCTGTGTATTGAAAGGGTCTGCCTCCTGACTCGGGCGCGCTTCAGCCACCCTGCGGTAGGCCCAGGGAAGATGTCATCCGCGGGAAAGGGGCGGTAAGTTATACCCCACCACTTTCAGCTCATGACCGTCCCGCTTCTGACGGGCGGAAGACCCCCAAATCTCCACTCCCCCACGGTATTATTAGATATATTAATTAATCTCCTGGGTTTGCTGTCCGAGAGATTAATCCTAGAGGTTCCAGAACAATCCGGGAGAGCTGGAACCCTATTATAGTCCATCTATGGCCTTGGGGGAGCCTGAGTTTGAAAGCCTATGGAGTTTGTCCATGGATATTCTTTCAAAACGGTTAATTGACCTTGCATCACCTGAACTTTATGGTCTGGTGACTTGCTTCTAAACTCCCTCTGATCCCTCTCTTGCATCAATCCCTGAGGGTTTTCAGTTCGTGATTTTGAGCTTAAAATAAAATCTGCCTGAGAATGTTGCACACCAGAGGGCATGCCCAAATTTGGAGTTGAAATTTTGATTTTGCAAGACGATGGTTTGTACAGACGCGCGATGAACTTCAGCTCATGTTGGCTTATGTAAGTCACTGTGTCATACCCAATTCAAATAAAAGCAAAGACTATAGATCTAAGTTGTAGTAGCTATCCTGCTGTAAAGGTTCTTGCAGCTTTCAACAAGCCGTTGCCCACCCCGCCAGCCACTGTGTTTACTCGGCAGTGTTCTCATTTGGATTCTGGGAGAGGGAAGCAGGGTCCGTGAGCCAGCTCCAAGTGTGTGCACCGCATTGAACCCGGCTCCCTCATCCTAGCTGCAGGCTCATAGACTCTCAACAACTGAGGCAACGAGTCTGCTGCCAGGAAAGGGTGCTTTACAGCTTAAATACCAGTCGATTCACGGACACCAGTCTCCCAGAATCCAAATTAAAAAGTGCCCGTGTAAGAGCAGCAGGTGACATGTTTCTGGACTTTGGTTGGATCTTATGAAGATAGCAACAAGAGGAGGAGGCCATTCAGCCCCTCGAGCCATTCAATTAGATCGTGGCTGATCTGTATCTTAACCCCATTTACCCGCCTTGATACCCTTACCTAACAAAAGCCTATCGCTCTCAGTCTTGATATTTTGAATTTCCCCCCCAGTATCCACAGTCTTTTGGGGGGGAGAGTTCCAGATTTCTACTATCTTTTGTGTGAAGAAGTGCTGTCTGACATCACCTCTGAACGACCTAGCTGTAATTTTAAAGTTATGCTTTGCTGCCCTCTAATGCACAAAACTGGATTATAAACCAGATGCCACTGGAATTTTGTGTGTAATAGGATGGGACTGCCATAACCAGCGTTGCAAATAACAAGACTGAGTGTAATGGGATTGTGTAAGGAGCAATATTGGGATTTGGCAATAGCTTGCATAGCTCAGAATCTGGTGACAAGTTGTCACTGCGAAGATAGGGTGTATGTCTTCCTGAATGTATTCTTATGGTCGTGGGTTCAAGGCCCACTCCAGAGACTTGAGCACAAAATCTAGGCTGACACTCGAGAGCAGTGATGAAATGTCAGACCGAAGCCCCGTCTGCTCTCTCAGGTGATCCAACGACACGATTTCGAAGAAGAGCAGGGGAATTATCCCCGGTGTCCTGGGCCAATATTTATCCCTCGCCAACATCACTAAAACAGATTGTCTCGTCATTATCACTTTGGCTGCCGTGGTTCCTACGTTGCAACAGTGACTACACTTCAAAAGTATTTAATTGGCTGTAAAGTGCTTTGCAACATCCTAAGGTTGTGAAAGGTGCTATAGATACGCAAGTCTTTTTTTTCTTTTCTTTAATGGTTTTTGCGTAAGGAGCAAAATTGCTCAGGACATGATGACAGGTTGGCACTGGGAAGGTGGGGTCTGTATGTGCTCCTGAACGAATTCTTGCTGTGTATACTCAGTGGGTACAGGCTTTCTCCAGGTCAGTTATGCAAAGCACGGGAGAGCTTGGTGGAATGCGGAACGGCAGCTCTCCACATGCCTCAAGATACGGTCTGACGGCTGTGCTGACACGTGCTGCCAGCTCACTGGACTCATTCATTGTGTGTTCACAACTGAAGGCCGAGATCGCACCGATCCCGATTCTGCCTGTGAGATTGCAGCCCTCCCCCCCCCTCCCGGTTATGAATCACTTCACTGAGGAGAAGGATGTTGGGGGGAAGGGGGAGGGGGGAACTAGACTAGTTGATCTCCTATGGCATTGCTCATTGGGTAGCCTGAGTTCTGGAACACGGATATCTTGCTGCCAACTTGATCGCTGCTCAGTTACTTCCTGCAGGGAGGGGGTTTAAATAGGTTCAGAGTTGAATGAGAGGTGAATTATGGTGAGGCGGTTTCCCTCGATTGTCAACTCTGACTCCTCTCCTTGTTAACAACAACTTACATTTATGTAGTACCTTCAATGTAGTAAAACGTCCCAAGGCGCTTCACAGGAGCGTTATCAAACCAAAAAAAATTGACACTGAGCCAAAGAAGGAGACGTGACCGAAAGTCTGGTCAAAGAGGTAGGTTTTGAGGAACGTCTTCAAGGAGGTGAGAGGGTGGAGAGGCTTCGTGAGGGAATTCCAGAGATTAGGGCCGAGGCAGCTGAAGCCACAGCTGTCAATGGTGCAGTGATGAAACTCAGGAATGCACAAGGAATTGGAGGAGCACAGAGTTCTCGGAGGGTTGTCGGGCTGGAGGAGGTTACAGAGATGGGGAGGGGCGAGGCCGTAGAGGGATTTGAACATGTGGATGAGAATTTTAAAATCAAATGTTGGACCAGAAACTAATGTAGGTCAACGAGCACATTGGGCGAGTGGGACTTGGTGTGACTTAGGATACGGACAGCAGAGTTTTGGTGAGCTCAAGTTTATGCAAGGTTGGAGGCTGGCTAGGAGAGTATTGGAATAGTTGAATCTGGAGGTAACAAAAGCTTGGATGTTGAAGGCGCTATGTCAATCCAAGATGTTGGTACCACAGCAGATGGGCTGAGGCAGGGGCAGAGACGAGCGATATTAGAGGTGGACAACAACAACCTTTGAAGATTTTTAAATAAATATCAAGTTTTTAAGATTTTCAGTTGTGATTTTTTTTAATGTAAAATATAGGAACATTCGTAACAGGAGAAGGCCATTCAGTTCCTCGAGCTTTTTTAAAATTAATTCACGGGATGTGGGCGTCGCTGGCAAGGCCAGCATTTATTGCCCATCCCTAATTACCCTCGAAGGTGGTGGTGAGCCACCTTCTTGAACCGCTGCAGTCCATGTGGGGAACGTACTCCCACAGTGCTGTTAGGGAGGGAGTTCCAGGATTTTGACCCAGCGACTATGAAGGATCGGCGATATATTTCCAAGTCAGGATGGTGTGTGACTTGGAGAGGAACCTGGAGGTGGTGGTGTTCCCATGCGCCTGCTCCCCTTGTCCTTCTAAGTGGTAGAAGTCACTGGTTTGGGAGGTGCTGCCGCAGAAGCCTTGGTGAGTTGCTGCAGTGCATCTTGTAGATGGTACACACTGCAGCCACGGTACGCCAGTGGTGGAGGGAGTGAATGTTTAAGGTGGTGGATGGGGTGCCAATCAAGTGGGCTGCTTTGTCCCGGATGGTGTCGAGCTTCTTGAGTGTTGTTGGAGCTGCACTCATCCAGGCAAGTGGAGAGTATTCCATCATACTCCTGACTTGTGCCTTGTAGATGGTGGAAAGGCTTTGGGGAGTCAGGAGGTGAAACACTCGCTGCAGAATACCCAGCCTCTGACCTGCTCTTGTTGCCACAGTATTTATGTGGCTGGTCCAGTTAAGTTTCTGGTCAATGGTGACCCCAGGATGTTGATGGTGGGGGATTCGGCGATGGTAATGCCGTTGAATGTCGAGGGGAGGTGGTGAGACTTTCTCTTGTTGGAGATGGTCATTGCCTGGCACTTGTGTGGCATGAATGTTACTTGCCACCTATCAACCCAAGCCTGAATTTTGTCCAGGTCTTGCTGCATGCGGACACGGGCTGATTTATTATCTGAGGAGTTGTGAATGGAACTGAACACAGTGCAGTCATCAGCGAACATCCCCACTTCTGACCTTATGTTGGAGGGAAGGTCATTGATGAGGCAGCTGGAGATGGTTGGGCCTAGGACACTGCCCTGAGGAACTCCTGCAGCGATTTCCTGGGGCTGAGATGATTGTCCTCCAACAACCAGAACCATCTTCATTTGTGTTAGGTATTACTCGAGCCAGTGGAGAGTTTTTCCCCCTGACTTCAATTTTGCTAGGGCTTCTTGAAGCTACACTTGGTCAAATGCTGCCTTGATGTCAGTTTTTAAATCTTCAATTGACTTAGCCTCAACAGCTTTTTGTGGGGGAGGGTTCCAGACTTTTACTAACCTTTGTGTGAAGTAGTGCTTCCCGACTTTACCCCTGGATGGCCTAGCTCCCAGGGGTAAAGTCAGGACTCCCCCCCCCCCCCCCCCACAAAAATAAATAGTTTCTTCCCATCTATCCTATCAAATCCTTTGATCATCGTAAACACCTCGATCAAATCTCAATCTTCTATACTCATCAGAATACAAGCCTAGTCTACGCAACCTGTCCTAATAATTTAACCCTTTTAGCCCTGGTATCATTCTGGTGAATCTGCGCTGCACCCCCTCCAAGGCCAATATATCCTTCCTGAGGTGCAGTGCCCAGAACTGGAGACAATGCTCCAGATATGGTCTAATCAGAGTGTTTACAATGTCGCATAACTTCCTTCCCTTTGTATTCCAGCCCCCTTGAGATGAAGGCTAACAATTTTTTGATTTTTTGTAACTGTCCATAGGTTTTAGTGATTTCTTTACATGGACCATTCAATCTCTCTGCGCCAACACAGTGCTTAGATTCTCACCATTTAGAAAATATTCTGATCTTTCTTATGTCCAAAATGGATATCCTAACACTTCTCCACACTAAACTCCATCTGCCACAGTTTTGCCCACTCACTTTTGATGGGCACTCTCAAAACTTTCATATAAAGTGAGTGAACCTCCTGTGGCAGTACTGGTAACTCTGATGATGCGATCCTTTTATAATGACAGTAGAGTCTCACCATGTAATGCGCTTTATTATTCTGCTGCTAAGTTGAAGCTCTGTCTTTTTCAGACCACAAAATCTACTTGCTCCTAAGTAAACACTGGGTGAGTTCAGAGTGGGTTCATTTGGGAGGCTGCAGCCTCTCTGGCCCTGGCATTTTCTGTTGCACAAGAGTTTCTCAGTCTGCTCAAAATGGCTGACTTAGGGTTTGTTTTAAAATGTGACAGATATTTGTGACACTTGCAGGGTATTCCCTGGAATGTGCCAATATTGATGGGGGTTCCCTGGAATGTGCCAATATTGATGGGGGTTCCCTGGAATGTGCCAATATTGATGGGGGTCCCCTGGAATGTGCCAATATTGATGGGGGTCCCCTGGAATGTGCCAATATTGATGGGGGTTCCCTGGAATGTGCCAATATTGATGGGGATTCCCTGGAATGTGCCAATATTGATGGAGATTCCCTGGAATGTGCCAATATTGATGGGGATTCCCTGGAATGTGTCAATATTGATGGGGGTTCCCTGGAATGTGCCAATATTGATGGGGATTCCCTGGAATGTGCCAATATTGATGGGGATTCCCTGGAATGTGTCAATATTGATGGGGATTCCATGGAATGTGTCAATATTGATGGGGATTCCATGGAATGTGTCAATATTGATGGGGGTCCCTGGAATGTGCGAATATTGATGGAGGTTCCCTGGAGTGTGTCAGTATTTGCAGGGATACTAATATAGAAAACAATACATTATTCAAATCAGCAGAATCAAGACGTGCATTTTGCAACTTCAGTTTCACTATGAGTTTTATTTGTATAAGAGCAATAGCAATTAAACTGTACCGTTAGAACAGCAACACTTAGATTATCAGCCAGGGTCATTGCTGTGTGACATGTTTGGTTTATTATACAACATGGTAAATTGTAACTCCAATCAGAAAACAGAGTGCTTCTAACACTGCTCACTTTAAATGAGAAGTCGCACAACACCAGGTTATAGTCCAACAGCTTTATTTGAAATCACAAGCTTTCAAATAAAACTGTTGGACTATAACCTGGTGTTGTGCGACTTCTCACTTTTGTCCACCCCAGTCCAACACCGGCATCTCCGCATCACTTGAAATGAGGCTAACTTGTATCTATTTTTTCTTCCAGTGTTTGCATGCCATGGAAGCCTGTGTGATGGTCAACTTCCTACCAACAATACTAAACCAGCTACTCCAAATCCTCACGAAAACAAGCCAGAGCGAGATTGCAGTGAATTCTGCCAGGTAAATCATTTCTTTTCATCTTCACCCTCCCCCCACCCGTTCTTCCACCTCCCCTTCTATTCTTACCCTTCCTTACCCCTCCCAATAAAAAAAAGTAAAGATTACTTGTGAAGTGAAGATTTCAGTGAATTTGTGGATGTATCTCTTCATGTGTGTGTGTATAAGTATGTGCATGTGTAGATGACTGTGCATGTGTGGGTATTGCCATCTATGCATGTGTGTAAGTGTATGTTGTGCTATCTGTGTGCATGTGTGTGCACACGTGTGTTTATTGTTTGCGCGGGTGTATTGCTATCTGCGTGTGTATGATTGGGTGCGTAGTGCTATCCGTGCGTGTGCGGTGCTATCTGTGCTTGTATGTATTAGTGTGTGCATGTGTGTAACATTATTTGCGTGCATGTGGCCCTATGTAGGGAGACTTGATCAATGTTCATTCACTAACCGAGATTCCATATCATTTTCATTAATATTGCTTTGTGAAGAACTGAGATTGGTTTAATAGTACAACTTCCTTTTAACATTCGGTTGACAAACATTGGGTTTGGGTGCTAATTGAATTCTATTGCTGGTTAAAATGCACGATTTGTATTTTCGGACCTATTATCAAAATGTGCCGTTGTGAAAGTAAAACCTTATGTGAATAAAACGATAGGGTAACAATATCTGGATCTGGTCATTTTTCAGCCTATACTTTTCTGTTTTTAGTCTCTTAATTATGTTTGGATTTTTTAGTAATAAGTAATTTTATATTCTGCTGACTGACCCGTACTATATATAATTTTGTGTTCGGTACTGAAAGGCTAAATGATATTTGTTGACATCATTCATTTTCCCCAAAATATCAGTGAAATACACTTATTCCCGGACCCTATTCCCGGACCCCATTCCCTAACCCTAACCTTAACTCTAATACGAAAGCAAAATACTGCGGATGCTGGAAATATGAAATTAAAACAGAAAATGCTGGAAACACTCAGCAAGTCAAGAAATATCTGTGGAGAGAGAATCAGAGTTAACGTTTCAGGTCATCACCTTTTATCAGAACTGGATTTATTCAATGTTTGAAGACTTTGCACAGATTTCAGTCTTGCTGTACCATTCCTGATTAAATCAGCCAGCTTAGTGACTGCACTGTTGCCCTATAACCGAGGCCTTTAGGAAGTATTGATTGCACATACCTGCAGTAGCTCATATCTCGTACTCTGTTGAGACCAAATGGCAGAAACCGTAGACATTTCAGCACAGAAGGAGATAATCGCGCTGGTTCTAGCTCTTTAACTAGAGCTATCTACTCTAATCACATTAAAGAAAGAAAGATTTACATTTATGCAGCACCTTTCATGACCTCAGGATGTCCTAAAGTGCTTTACAGCCAATGATGTAGTTTAGAAGTGTAGTCACTGTTGTAATGTGGGAAACGTGGCAACTTGCGCAGAGCAAGATCCCACAAACAGCAATGTGATATTAATCAGATAACCTGTTTTCAGTGATGTTGGTTGAGGGATAAATATTTCCCAGGACATCGGGGAGAACTCCCCTGCTCTTCTTTGAATAGTGCCGTGGGATATTTTATGCCCACCTGAGAGGGCAGATGGGGCCTTGGTTTAATGTCTCATCTGAAAGACGGCACCTCTGACAATGCAGCACTCCCTCAGCACTGCACTGGAGCGTCAGCCTTGATTATAGGTTCAATTTTCTGGAGTGGGACCCTACCCTTTCTCCATATTACTTCTGCTCACCTAATCATGAAGGCAAGTGTAGCTGCTGCGTGTAACAGTGATTTTGACAAATGCAGGTATTTAAAATAAAAATTCATCCTTATTAAGGCATTGCTGATACTTTGTGTGAAGTGCCGTTGAAAAGGAATACAATGACTCTGACAGACTGATGACTGCTTTGCTTAGAGTGCCAACAATGGCAGAGGGCCAAGTCCTGCTGATTTGTGCATACTCGCTTATTCTACCTCCGCAATCCATGAACAATTTGTTTTCCATGCCTCTTTCAGGGTAATAATACATATCGTGTCCAAATGTCACGAAGAGGGTCTGGACCACTACTTGCGATCGTATGTAAAGGTAGTTTACTTTTTAAGAGCATATCGAATTGTACAGAAGTTGGACGTTATTATAACTGTGGAAACTTTAAATAAATCGAGACCCTGAAATTACCCTTGGCGATATCATCCATTTAACAAACGGGTGACACCTACCACCAATAACAGTGAAGAGACCAACTTCAGGCGTTGAGCATTCGTAGATCAGTATTTCACCAGGGGCTTAAAGGGTTAAATTATGAGGACAGGTTACATAGACTAGGCTTGTATTCCATTGACTTTAGAAGGTGAGGGATGATCTGATCGAGGTGTTTAAAATGCGAAAAGGATTCGATTGGGTAGATGCAGAGAAACTATTTCCTCTGGTGGGGAAATCAAGAACAAGGAGACATAATCTTAAAATTAGAGCCAGGCCATTTAGGAGAGAAATCAGAAAGCACTGGTTCACACAAAGGGTAGGAGAAATCTGGAAAATCTCTCCCAAAAGGCTGTGGATTCTGGGGGACAATTGGAGCTTTCAAGACTGAGAGCGATAGATTTTTGTTGGGTCAGGGTATCAAGGGATATGGAGCTAAGGCAGGTTAATGGAGTTGAGGCACAGATCAGCCCTAATCTGATTGAATGCTGGAGCAGGCTCAAGGGGCTGAATGTCCTCCTGTTCCAGTGTAACAGGCTCGAGGGACTGAATGACCTCCTCCTGTTCCCGTGTAACAGGCTCGAGGAGCTGAATGTCCTCCTGTTCCGGTGTAACAGGCTCGAGGAGCTGAATGGCCTCTTCCTGTTCCCGTGTAACAGGCTACTGGAGCTGAATGGCCTCCTCCTGTTCCTATGTAACAGGCTCGAGGGGCTGAATGACCTCCTCCTGTTCCCGTGTAACAGGCTCGAGGGGCTGAATGGCCTCCTCCTGTTCCCGTGTAACAGGCTCGAGGGGCTGAATGGCCTCCTCCTGTTCCCGTGTAACAGGCTCGAGGGGCTGAATGACCTCCTCCTGTTCCCGTGTAACAGGCTCGAGGGGCTGAATGGCCTCCTCCTGTTCCCGTGTAACAGGCTCGAGGGGCTGAATGGCCTCCTCCTGTTCCCGTGTAACAGGCTCGAGGGGCTGAATGGCCTCCTCCTGTTCCCGTGTAACAGGCTCGAGGGGCTGAATGGCCTCCTCCTGTTCCCGTGTAACAGGCTCGAGGGGCTGAATGGCCTCCTCCTGTTCCCGTGTAACAGGCTCGAGGGGCTGAATGGCCTCCTCCTGTTTCCGTGTCAGTTCTTTCAGTGAGAACTTGGAAGTGAACCATATGAAATTTTCCCTTTTGTTGCACTAGTTGTTGTCATAAATCTTCTGCCAGCTCTCTCGTGTTTCCATGTGTTGGAAGTGTTCGTCTATCCATTAACAATATTGCGTCTGACACGGTGTGTTAGCGCAGTGAGAGTTCAGCTTCGGGAGCTGGCTTTGAATCCAGCCCAGCTGGTGAGGTGAAAGCTTCTCTCTGCTGCCTGTAATTCTCTGATGTGGATTTGGAGAGTCTCGGCCCAATTACTAGATGGTTCAATACAAGACTGCTTGTAGTCGAGGGCACAAGGGTGAAAAATGGAAATGCTAAAATGTGCAGACGGTTTGTTGTGGATTCTGATCTCTGGGATTGAGTAACGTACAGTGGGTCAGTGTGCAGCTCACCTCACTCACCCCCAATCCATTTAATACACACAAAAATGGATTTATATTACGTAATTGTTATATTCTAATGTGACGTTCTTCTCTCCATATTTTAGCACTGGCATGATTCCCTTTGTTTGAAGTGGTTAACATGTCCGCTAAAAACGCGCAGTAATGCGTGGCGATCACGTCACCCTACGGTGTAAGCTCAGACCCATAGACTTGATGGAGTCTGCTTGTGTGATGCAGAATGAAGATGTGTAAAATCAGCTGTGTTTTATTTCCCAGACACACTAATAACCTGTAAAACAAAAGCAAAATACTGCGGATGCTGGAAATCCGAAATAAAAGCCGAAAATGCTGGAAACTCTCAGCCGGTCAGGCAGCTTCTGCAGCGAGAGAGAGAGGGTTGACGTTTCAGCTCGATGACCTTGCACTAATGACCTGATTGCTCAGTGTCAGATTTCAGGGTCTCGGCGGGTGAGCTGAATCTTTTACTGATTTATTGGTTTCTTCAGTACGTTTTCAGGACGGGCCAATACGTGACCTCAGAAAACAAGATGACACATGAAGAGCTTGCAAGATCCATCACCGTAATCTTGAAACAACCTGCGGATTTTCTCACCATCAACAAACTGCTGAAGGTTGGTGCTCGCTGTCAAAACAGTCCCTCGTTTAAGCAAAAAATATATAATAAAATCCCAAATCAACATCGTCATGTACCTTAATTTTTTCATTGCAGAGCTATGGTCACTGAGGGACATTTTCCCTTTAAGAGTCGGTTTAACCTGTATTTCCTTATACCTGAGAAGTCGCACAACACCAGGTTATAGTCCAACAGCTTTATTTGAAATCACAAGCTTTCGGAGCGCTGCTCCTTCGTCAGGTGAAGTTATACCTGGCTGTCTCTCCTGCGCCCTCTATTGGCCTGCAGGCTGCGTTTCTTCCATTCGGCTCCTCTTCCCGCTATCTCTGTTAATAGACTCATGAGTAAGTCAAGGCGATGAACTTGAGGCTTCAACAAGTAAAAAGCCAGAAGTACATTTTGTGGTCTAATTCAATACGCAGAAAAGGCTTTCCTATTACTATCCTGCTGGCTCCCTATAATGTGAGATTTCAGTTCTTCGAAAATGAGAGAATTTGCATTTTTATAGCGCCTTTCACCACCTCAGGATGTCCCAAAGCGCTTCACAGCCAATGAAGTACTTTTGAAGTGTGGGCACTGTTGTAATGTAGGGAAATGTGGCAGCCAATTTGCGCACAGCAAGCTCCCACAAAAAAACAATGAGATAACTGACCAGATCATCTGTTTTAGTGATGTTGGTTTAGGGATAAATGTTGGGCAGGATACCAGGGAGAACTCCCCTACTCTTGTTTAAAATAGTGCCGTGGGACCTTTTACGTCAACATGAGAGAGCAGACAGGGCCTCGATTTAACATCTCATCTGAAAGATGGCACCTCCGGCAGAGCAGCACTCCCTCAGTACTGCACTGGGAGTGTCGGCCTGAATTTTGTGCTCAAGACTCTGGAGTGGGACTGTGAGCCCACAACCTTCTGACTCCGGGGCGAGAGTGCTACCACTGAGCCAAGGTTGACATGATTGCAATCAACTGAGACTCTGTGGGACAGTCTGCTGATCAGTGATATCATCCGGCATGGCCTGGAAACGGTGAAGCCTGATTTGGTGGGCCTGTGTGAGGAGTAGTGAACTTGACAACATTCTTGCGTTTTGTTTTTTTTTCAGTACGTTTTCCCTAGATTTTTCTTCTTCTCTGTTTTGAAGCAAAAAGTAACTCTACCAATTTAGAATATAGTTTAAAATTAAAACCACCTGTGATGGAAAACGTCAAATGCGACAGTGCCCCTGAAATATCAGGGCGATGGCATCACCCTGTAGGTTAATGAGAGGACATTCTGGAGTATTCCTAGTACCTTTATTTGCTCATGTTTTGCAGCCAGATCAAGACCCAGGGCTGCTATTTGCTCGCTGCGTTTCTTGTGAAAACTATTGTGATGTAATAAAATTCCTTTCCTTGTGCGCTTGTTGCAAGGAATGGCAGCTAAAGATTTTTTCTTTAACCTTTGTATTCATTCTCGGGATGTGGGTGACGCTGGCAAGGCCTCAGTTATTGCCCATCCCTAGTTCCCCTGAGGGCATCAAGAGTCAACCACAGAGTGTGGGTCTGGAGTCACATGTAGGCCCAGACCGGGTAAGGGCGGCAGGTTCCCTTCCCTAGAGGACATTAGTGAACCAGCTGGGTTTTTACAACAAGCTGACAGCTTCATGGTCACTTTAACTGGTGCCAGCCCACAAATTACCTGATTTATTGAATAAGATTTCACAACTTGCCATTGGTGGGATTTGAACTCGTGACCTCTGGGTTGCTAATCCAGTAGTATAACTCTGAAGCTATCGTACCATACATCTGTAGGGTTCTAAAATTGGCCTCTGCACCCCTGAGCGAGGGAAGGGAAAGGTCAGCCAGGGTTCCAGCTCCTGATTGCTATGTAGTGGATGGAGGTTGGACATTGGGCGAGACCGGATTGGGCTCAGCTGTGATGGTCCCCGTAGCCAAATAGCCTGCTACCTACATTCCCATGAAGAGTGCCTGTTTTGGAGAGCTGCAAGTACCTGTGAAACCAAATGGCAGGAGCTACTGACATCCAGAGAGAGGGAGGAAGAGGAAATGGTGTGACTGAAGAATGATGTGTTAAATCATATTTCCAGTGAGAGCGAACACTTCGCTGAGTATTTCTTTTTCTTTTCTTTTCCAGCATTCCTGGTTTTTCTTTGACCTGTTGATAAAGTCAATGGCCCAGTATCTGATCGAGAAGAACAAGATAAAGGTAAGTCAGATCTCTTCATCTTCTAGCTAACCAGGGATTGCTCCATATACTCAGGGGACAGTCATATTTTTGATGAAGGATCCACACAGTGCACATCTTCAAATGGTTAAAAAAAAATAGTTTTGGAAAAGTTCTTGTGATAATTGTGACATTCTCCATGTTGAGTGTTTCCCTGCTCGTATCAGGAACTGCCATTTCCAGGAAGACCATGCTTTATGGTATGTGGCGTGTAATCTGGTGACGACATCCTGTAGATAGCCAATATTTGGCACTTTGATACAACGTTTAGGAACTTGAGTTACAAGTCAATGAGGCCAATGGGAGCCTGGGTTTTATATACAGGAGCCATGAATACAGCAAAGGGAGGTGATGCTGAATCTGTACACGACGTTGAATAAGTCACAGTTGGTGCACTATGTGCAGTTTGGGACATCCCATTTATTGAAAGGATTTTAGAACCAAGGTAGAGACACAATGTAGATTCACTAGCACGATACCAGGGATGAGCAGGGTATACTTACAATGAGAGACTGGCCCTTCAGTCACTCCTGTCTTTATCTTGTACATACATAAAAGAAAGGAAAGAAAGACTTGCAATTCTGTGGCGTCTTTCATGGCCTCAGGACGTCCCAAAGCACTTGAAGTGTAGTCACTGTTGTAAACGTAGGAAACGTCCAACAGTAAATGTGCTCTTGTGCAGTCCAAGATACTTTAGTGTGATTAAAAGCAGATGAAGGAATCATCTTAAATGCTTGAGTAATTAATTTATCTTTAATACAAACTGTCTCTTGAAAACCAATCTTTGGCTGCGCTCCCTTGCCTGTTGTGGTCCATCTTCTCACTGTAAAGCGTGTGTTGATCTGTTTTCAGCTCCCCAGGAGCCAGAGATTCACGGATTGCTGCCACCATGCAGTGCACTCACTACTCCTTGCCATTATTCCTCACATTAACCTGAGGTATGCGGAAATTCCAGAGGAATCCAGGAGTGCAAACATCAGCTGGGCTCATTTCATGAAGGTCAGTAGAGGGAGAATCAATTTTTGTTGTAACTGAATAAAAATTAACTTGATTGAAACCTACTGAATTGTACCAGAATGCCCATCAATGAAGGTGCTCCTGTATGTGGTGATGGCTCCATATCTGACTCTCCGCAGGGGACTATTGAGTGTTTCTTTGTTTAAGTATATCAGCATTTGTTATTTTCACTTAACGTTTTACAAGATCTGAAGATACTTATGGATGAGAAAGGCCATTCAGCCCATCTTCATTTATTCACCTGGAACAACCTTACGCTCTTTCCCACCCTCCCACCCCCCTTGCCCCAGTGCTCCCTCGAATTGCTTTCTTAAATGATTCGAGGGTTTTTGCCTCCGGCACTGACCCTGGGAGTCCATTCCGTGTGTTGATCGCTCTCTGCCTGACATATCCTGCTGATACCGGTCCCAAAGTTGCCTTTGACTAGTTTGAACCTGTGTCCCCTTGTTGTACTCTGACCGTTCAATTTAGAGTACAGGCCCAAGAAATAACTAACATCGGGTTGCCAACTCTCCAGGATTGCCCTGGAGTCTCCAGGGATTGAAGATTAATCTCCTGGACACGGCAGCGAGCAAAACCCAGGAGAAAAAAAAATGGTGTGTTTTGTTTTCATTTTCTTTGAACACTTTTGTTTAATCAGTTATAAAAATATTGGAGATGTGAAAAAAGGCTGCTTGACAAGGCGTGGTGATTGGAGGCGGGAGGTCACGTAATGAAACCTCCAGGAATCTGTCCAACCAGAGATGCCAACCATAAACGGGTCCAATTCCGGATCTTCTGGCGAAGCTGTTAAACCTCCCCATATAACAGAAGGCTGAGGAGATGCTGCAAGTTCAGCCTTCGGCTCCTTCTTCCAGCAGAGCCCCTTCGCAGGACTAAAAGTGGGTCCAGGGAGCTCGGAGGAAGCCGAACCATGCTGGGCCCACCTGCTACCACACCCCAACACTACCAGTCCGAGGTTCATGGTGCAGTAATAAATCATATGGTGAAAATCTAAATGGGTGATCACGTGTCTTAATAATTCATATGTTCTTAATTCAACAGCGGTGTTTGACACTCATGGACAGAGGGTTTATCTTCAACCTAATAAACGACTACATCAGCTGTTTCTCACCCAAAGAACCAAAGGTGAGACTTTCTCTTCACTGCCATTATCCTTATCACCAAAATAGTCATTATAACTGTCTGCATTACTCAGTCCTTAAGACTTGCATTTATATGGCACCTTTCAGGACGTCCCAAAGTGCTTTACAGCCACCTTTGAAGTGTGTAGTCACTGTTGTAATGTGGGAAGCGTGACAGCCAATATGCGCACAGCAAGTTCCCACAAACAGCAGTGAGATAATGGACCAGATAATCTGTTTTAAGGTGTTGGTTAAGGGATGAATATTAACCAGGACACAGAGGAGAACTCTTTCGTTCTTCTTCAAAATACTATCATTAGATCTTTTACATCCATCTGAGAGGGCAGATGGGACCTCGGTTTAACATCACATCCGAAAGACAGTGCCTCTAACAGTGCAGCACTCCTTCAGTACTGCACTGGAGTCTCAGCCTAGATTGCGTGCTCAAGTCTCTGGAGTGGGACTCAAACCTCACGACCTCCTGACTCAGAGGTGAGAGTGCTACCACTGAGCCAACGCTGACACTTGTAGTCAGTGAGGAGCAGAGTTTGACACTGATGGACAGAGGTTTTATCTTCAACCTAATAAAGGAATACATCAGCTGTTTCTCTCCCAAAGATGAGACTTTCTCTTCACTGCCAATACTCACTGAAGGAAATGCATGTGTTCCCCAAGGGCTGTCCAGTGAGTGAGCCTAACAGATCAGGAAGACACAGGTTCGATCCCCCCCATTCTCACCCGGTGATGAGGGTCCACGTACACGAACATCTGCAGCCAAAACCTTTTTTCTTTTTATCATCCCTCTTCTCTTTTCCTCTCTCTTCCTCCTTGGTGTTGAAGTTACGATTCATCCACTCGTTAACATGTTTGTGTAAAATTATGGCCCAGAAATTAAACATCGATGGTTCCCGCGGGGGTAAGGATTCCCCGCGATATCGCACTCCGCGCCTACCTTTTTGTTTGGGGCCCACACAAACTTTAGTTTCAAAGCCCCTCCCTGTTGCAACCGTGCAGTGCTTGCGTATCCCAGAGGCGCAATTAGTTCGTGCGAGCTCTGGGATCACGTGATTCAGTTAGAGCCAATGGCAGCACACCATCTTTCATTCATAGTTTTAACAGCAAGGGCTGTCAAAGCTATGAATACTACACCCCCCCAAAAGAACAGCTAAACCTCAATTAAATTTTTTTTAAAAAGCCATCACATTAATAAAATAAGTATAGTTAAATAAATTAACCACTTTAAACAAAAAATTAAATTTTTGAAAATTTTTAAAATCTTTTTAAAAGTTATAAAAATAAACTTACCTTTCTTTAAAGTCTCTAAAAAAGATAAACCTGTTGAAAAAAATTTAAAATAACACTTAATTAACTACTTACCTTGTTAAAAGGGGGTCCTACGCCTGCTTTCTTTGTGTAAAATCTTCACCACTTACCTGCGCGTTCAAAGCTGAAAAAAAAAACTAAGTGTGCTGCGTGCGCGCAGCCTGTAGTGCGCACGCGGTTCACTTAGGAACCGCCCCCTTTGCAATTCACGAAGTGCCGGTTTCCCGCGCATGCGCAGTGCATGCAGGAAACCGGCAATTCGGGATCTAATACGCGAGAGTACACAGTGCGTACTCTCGCGTATTAGGTTTAATTTTCGGGCCTATATATTTTTTTTTACTTTAAAATTTCTCGGTAGAGGGAGTGTAATTGATTGCCCTGCGATTACATTTTATCCCCACTTCACTTGTCATGTTTTTTTATTCATTCAGGGGGTGTTGACATCGCTGGCAAGGCCAGCATTTATTGCCCATCCCTAATTGCCCTTGAGGTGGTGGTGAGCCGCCTTATTGAACCGCTGCAGTCCATGTGGTGAAGGTGCTCCCACAGTGCTGTTAGGGAGGGAGTTCCAGGATTTTGACCCAGCGACGATGAAGGAACGGCGATATACTTCCAAGTCGGGATTTTGTGTGACTTGGATAGGAACTTGGAGATGGTGGTGTTCCCATGCGCTTGCTGCCCTTTTCCTTCTAGGTGGAAGAGGTCGCAGGTTTGGGAGGTGCTGCTGAAGAAGTCTTGGCGAGTTGCTGCAGTGCATCTTGTAGATGGTACACACGGCAGCCACGGTACACCGGTGGTGGAGAGAGTGAATGTTTAAGGTGGTGGATGGGGTGCCAATCAAGCGAGCTGCTTTGTCCTGGATGGTGTCGAGCATCTTGAGTGTTGTTGGAGCTGCTCTCATCCAGGCAAGTGGAGAGTATTCCATCACACTCCTTACTTGTGCCTTGTAGATGGTGGAAAGGCTTTGGGGAGTCAGGAGGTGAGGCACTTACTGCAGAATACCCAGCCTCTGACCTGTTCTTGTTGCCACAGTATTTATGTGGCTGGTCCAATTAAGTCTCTGATCAATGGTGACCCTCAGGATGTTGATGGTGGGGGATTCAGTGATGGTAATGCTGTTGAATGTCATGGGGAGGTGGTTAGACTCTCGCTTGTTGGAGATAGTCATTGTCTGGCCCTTGTGTGGCGCGATTGTTACCTGCCACTTATCAGCCCAAGCCTGAATGTCGTCCAGGTCTTGCTGCATGCGGGCATGGACTGCTTCATTATCTGAGTTTTTGTGAATGGAACTGAACACTATGCAATCTTCAGCGAACATCCCCATTTCTGAACTTATGTTGGAGGGAAGGCCATCGATGAAGCAGCTGAAGATGGTTGGGCCTGGCTCACTGCCCTGAGGAACTCCTGCAGCGATGTCCTGTGGCTGAGATGATTGACCTCCAACAACCACAACCATCTTCCTTTGTGCTAGGTATTATTCCAGCCAGTGGAGCGTTTTCCCCCTGATTCCCATTGACTTTAGTTTTACTGGGGCTTCTTGATGCCACACTCAGTCAAATGCTGCCTTGATGTCAAGGGCAGTCACTCTCACCTCACCTCTGGAATTCAGCTCTTTTGTCCATGTTTGGACCAAGACTGTAATGAGGTTGGGAGCTGAGTGGTCCTGGCGGAACCCAAACTGAGCATCAGTGAGCAGGTTGTTGATGAGTAAGTGCCGCTTGATAGCACTGTTGATGACACCTTCCATCACTTTGCTGATGTTTGAGAGTAGACTGATGGGCCGGTAATTGGCCGGGTTGGATTTGTCCTGCTTTTTGAGGATAGGACATACTTGGGCAGTTTTCCACATTGTCGGATAGATACCAGTGTTGTAGCTGTACTAGTACAGCTTGGCTAAAGGAGCGGCTAGTTCTGGAGCACAAGTCTTCAGCATGACAGCCGGGCTGTTGTCAGGGCCCATAGCCTTTGCTGTATCCAGTGCACTCAGTCATTTCTTGATATCACGTGGAGTGTGTCAAATTGGCTGTAGACTGGCTTCTGTGATGGTGGAGACCTCAGGAGGAGGCCGATATGGATCATCCACTCGGCACTTCTGGCTGAAGATGGTTGCAAACGCTTCATCCTTGTCTTTTGCACTCACGTGCTGGGCTCCGCCATCATTGAGGATGGGAATACCCATGGAGCCTCCTCCTCCTCCCGTTAGTTGCTTAATGGTCCACCACCATTCACGACTAGATATGACAGGACTGCAGAGCTTTGATCTGATCCGTTAATTATGGAATCTCTTAGCTCTGTCTATAGCATGCTGCTTCCGCTTTTTAGCATGCATGTAGTCTTGTGTTGCAGCTTCCCCAGGTTGGCACCGCATTTTTAGGTACGCCTGTTGCTGCTCCTGGCATGCTCTTCACACTCCTCATTGAACCAGGGTTGGTTGCCTGGCTTGATGGTAATGGTAGAGTGAGGGATATGCCGGGCCATGAGGTTACAGATTGTGATGGAATACAATTCTGCTGCTGCTGATGGCCCACAGCGCCTCATGGATGCCCAGTTATGAGCTGCTAGATCTGTTCTGAAACTATCCCATTTAGCATGGTGGTAGTTCCACACAACACGATGGAGGGTGTCCTCCGTGTGAAGACGGGTATTCGTCTCCACAAGGACTGTGTGGGGGGTAACTGCTACCAATACTGTCATGGCCAGATGCATCTGCGGCAGGTAGATTGGTGAGGACGAGGTCAATTAGGTTTTCCCCTCGTGTTGGTTCTCTCACCACCACTGTTCCCTCTAAGGTGCGCGGCTGCGCACGCATTCCAGAGCTCGTGAGCACTTCAAATTAAATGCCGCGCAGAGAACTGGACAGTAGCTGGGGTGGGGGAGGGGCTCAATACACATGGCCCTGGGAATCCAGACAGACTCGTTTGAGAGTCTTGCAACCTCAGAGCTGATCCCAATGCAGCTCTTGAAGTGTGTGTTGCAATGGTTGCTGTGTAACACCCAGAGGGGTTTGGTTTCCTCCTTTGACCTTTCAGCAGGAGAATTCCCCCGCGCTCTGATTCTTTGGCTTTGCAGCCTTCAGCGCCGGCTCGCAGGATACCAGAACCGCGCATACGCAGTATCCAGGTGGACCACGCTTTTGTCCACTCTGTGCAGAGGTTAGGGTATCGGTGGCCGGTGGGGCGAAACTCGAGGATCAAAAGGGGAGGGAGAGGGGTGAGGGTCCAGATGCGTGTAGTCCATTCCCAGGGACTGGGCGGTGGCCGCACTTTGGAACAACACAGGTGGAGGTGCAGCACATGTACAATGGCCGGTGGAAGGAGGCTGCAGCAAACAGTTTTCAGGCCCCCGGTGAAACAAATATGAGAATTAAAAAAAAAATCAGTGACATGAATCTGTCATTCATGACTTATGAAAGAAATACTGAGTGGCTTGCGGGTGGCGCTCTCCAGGGAGAGTATAAATACTCGGGCACGGGCCCAGCTTGCGCAGGACATTCTTAACAGGAACTAGTGAAGGACACAACTCGATCTCCATGTTGTAAAACAGTTGATTAAAGCTTTGTTTAACACTTAGACCAAGTGCCTAGTAGTTTTCTTACGTCAATCAGTAAAGTGTTTAAAGCCAGCAAAAAATACGGGTAAGTGATGTTGAATGTCCCGCAGTAAGTTCCAGTTAAATTTTGCCAGGTGTTGCCCCCTTTTTCAAAGAGTTTATCGGGATTATTTAAATCATGTTATGAGAGAGGGGAAAGAGTTTGTGCCCCTGTTTGTACCTCAGAGTCTGTGAGAGACGGAGGGATCAGCAGCAGAAAAAGAGGAAACAACTTCTCCAAAACTGATCCCAACTCATCACTAAGGCTGGGGATCGATAACCTCACCGCCTTCTTAGGAAGTTTAACCACTTTATTCACTTTCTTATTTGAGCTCCGTTTGGAATTAGACTTTATTTTATTATTTTTTGTTATATGTTTAATGACCGCGTTGAAGAGGGAAAGAGAAATTTGGAGCAACTTCTGTCAAAGCTGCAACGAGACTTGAAAGAATTTAAAGATGTTTAATGAACTTTTCACAAAAAATGAGTGTTAAAAACACTTTCTCCCCTCTAAGTTTCGAATATGATTTTGAAAGAAACAGAAACAAAAATCAATTTTCCCCTCATCGAAACAGGTTTTAACCAGGTCTTGAAGTCCAAACGCTTTTAAAGAGGGTCTGAAATGCTTAAAATGTTTTAAAATTGCAACTTCTCAATATTTGATTTTGAGCGATTGACGGAAGTGAATAACTTTACACAAACATGCAACCATGCTGTTGAGGAGTGGGGGAGGGCAGGGAGGAGTTGTAGCAGTTGCATATTACTTTTTATTGACTTTTAAAAAAATATCATTAAGACGTTTAGGAAGAGAAACAAAAAAGGGGAAAAACACAAACCATTTTATTTTGTCTGTCGTTCTATAATCCTAACAAGTCCCAGGAATAATGTAAATATAGATTTCCTCTTAAACATTTAGTGGAGTGTTAATAGAAACACGCGTTATGTAATGATGTATAAAAATTGCAGGAAGCTACTTTAGAAGAAACTACTATTAGTTTATTGAGAAAGACACAGAAAATACTTGATTAAATTGATAATGTACAATTTCAATTTGGTATAAATGTTTGAAATAGAAGATTAAAAATTGAGTGTACAATGAAGTTTGTTTCCCACTATTTAATTGGGAAGTACCTAAAATAATTCAACACTTTTCATGATAAGAGCAGGGATTAATATTGTGGAGAATGTTTGAGAGAAAAACATTAGAAGCGAAATTCGTAAATTAACATCTTTACGTCAACATATTAGTAAACATTTCCAAGTCAGTCTGATTGGTTCTTCTGTCCAGGAAGAAAGATGAATGTTTATTTCTGTTAAATCATAGCTTTTCCTGCTTTTTGTTTTTAATTCAGTGACGCAAATTGTGTATGTGTTTTTCTGCACTTGTGAATAAGTGCTGCATTTCTGACATGTTACATGGGGGGTTGTGCTGGTTCAAGAAGACAATGTTTATTAATGGAAGTGATTGAAGTTGGAAATACGGATACCCGATTTTGTTCAATTGTTCAATTCTTTTTAATATTGTGAACTGAAGAACTACAGCCCTTTATATTTGTTGGTTGTCTGGTTGCATTGTGATTAATATTCTAATCACTTATGTGGACGTACAGCACATCAGCGCCATAGGAAAGCTGCTGCTCCTGCTGCTTGTGCAGCCACTGCTATAGTGACATGAGGGATGGGCTAATACGTTAAAAACTTTAAAATTAATACAAATTGCATGAATGGATATGCCTCTTTCAGCTCCCCTTGGGCTTTTGGATTGTTTGTCGATGCATAACCGTGTAACTGAGTGACGTTTCTGAAGTGTTAATGCATTATTATGCAGTTCTTTTATATCCCAGTCATTTCTGACCAGTAATTTTTTATTAAATAGAGTTTGTAGATGACGAACTAAAAGCTTTTAATTAATTCTACCGTAAATAAACTTGCAGAATGGGCATGTAAAAGACAAATGAATTTCAATATAGGTAAGTGTGAGGTGGTGCATTTTGGTAGGAGGAATAATGAGGCAACCTACTCCTTGGAAAATAAGAATCTAAATGTAGTAGAGGTGCAAAGGGATCTCGGGGTATAGATTCACAAATCATTAAAAGTAGCAACGCAGGTTAAAAAAGCCATAAAAGTGCAAATAAAGCACTGGGTTCATTCCTAGAGGAATAGAATTCAAAAGCAGAGAAGTTATGTTAAACCTGTATCGAACCTTGTCTGATTGTCTCATGATTTGAGACAGTGGAGTGGTTGCTGTTGTCGTTGTTGTTGTAAAAGTTGTTGTTTTAAAATTTGCTCATGGACGAAATGGTTGAGCTCAGTTTGTGGCCCGCTCAGTTAAAAAAAAAAATTAGAGGGAACAGTGCTCACCACCTGCCGCAGGCCCTGTCTGGCAGCTATGTCCTTCAGGACTCGGCCAGCTCGGTCAGTAGTGGTGCTACTCTTGGTGATGGATATTGAAGTCCCCCACCCAGAGTACTTTCTGTGCCCTTGCTGCTCTCAGTGCTTCTTGCAAGTGGTGTTCAACATGGAGGAGCACTGATTGATCAGCTGAGGGAGAGCGGTAGGTGGTAATCAGCAGGAGGTTTCCTTGCCCATGCTTGACCTGAAGCCATGAGACTTCATGGGGTCCGGTGTCAATTTTGAGGACTCCCAAGGCCACTCCCTCGCGACTGTGTACCACTGTGCCACCACCCCTGATGGGACAGGACATACCCAGGGATGGTGATGGAGGAGTCTGGGACAGTGGCTGAAAGGTATGATTCTGTGAGTATAACTATGTTGCTTGACTAGTCTGTGTGACAGCTCTCCCAATTTTTAGCACAAGTCCCCAGATGTTGGTGAGGAGGACTTTGCAGTGTCGACTGGGCTGGGTATGCCGTTGCTGTGTCCGTAGCCGGTGCCGGGTAGTCTGTTTGTTGTTTTTGTAGCAGTTAGTTACAACTGAGTGGCTCGCTGGGCCATTTCAGAGGGCAGTTAAGAGTCAACCACATAGCTGTGGGTCTGGAGTCACATGTAGGCCAGACCGGGTAAGGACGGCAGATTTCCTTCCCTAAAGGACATTAGTGAACCAGATGGGTGTTTACGACAATCCGATAGTTTCATGGTCACCATTACTGACACTAGCTTTTTATTCCAGATTTATTTAATTAACTGAATTAAATTCCCCAGCTGCCGTGGTGGGATTTGAACTCATGTCTCCAGATCATTAGTCTAGGCCTCTGGATTACTAGTCTAGTAACACAACCACTATGCTACCGTTCTCTATATTGGTGAGTAAGTGCCGCTTGATAGCACTGTCAACAACACCTTCCATCACTTTGCTGGTGATTGAGAGTAGACTGATGAGGCGGTAATTGGCCAGATTGGATTTGTCCTGCTTTTTGTGGACGGGACATATCTAGGCAGTTTTCCACATTGTTGGGTAGATGCCAGTGTTGTAGATGTACAGGAACAGCTTGGCTAGAGGCGCAGCTAGTTCTGGAACACAAGTCTTCATCACGACAGCCAGGATGTTGTCCAGGCCCATAGCCTTTGCTGTATCCAATGCACTCAGCCGTTTCTTGATATCACATGGAGTGAATCGAATTGGCTGAAGTATAGCTTCTGTGATGGTCGGGACCTCAGGAGGAGGCCGAGATGGATCATACACTCTGCACTTCTGGCTGAAGATAGTTGCAAACGCTTCAGCCTTGTCTTTTGCCAGGAATGCACCAGTGTCCTTAGTGTCCTGTGTTACCATGGCACTAAGTATGGGGAAATAGGAAGAAAGACTTGCATTTATATAGCAACTTTCACGACCTCAGGACATCCCAAAGCACTTCACAGCCAATGAAGTACTTTTGAAGTGTAGTCACTGTTGTAATGTAGGGAATGCGGCAGCCAATTTGTGCACAGCAAGCTCCCACAAACAGCAATGAGTTAAATGACCAGATTAAGTGTTTTAATAATGTTGGTTGAGGAATAAATATTTGCCAGGACACCAGGAGAACTCCCCTGCTCCTTCTTTGAATAGTGGCCGTGGGATCTTTTATGTCCACCCGAGATGGCAGGCTGGACCTCGGTTTAATGTCTCATCCAAAAGGCGGCACCTCCGACCGTGCAGAATTCCCTCAGCACTGCACTGGAGTGTCGGCCTGGATTTTGCGCTCAAGTCTCTGGAGTGGTGCACCAACACACAACCTTCTGACTCCGAGGCGAGAGTGCTACCAATCGAGCTGACATCTAAAATTGAAATTTTATTTCTGTATCTACTTGACCCCCACAGTAAGTATTGGTCGTGAGTTTTTCCTAGTTTTCTGTACTGCTGTGCCTAACCCAACTCTGTTTTGTTGACATTCTCAGAAGGATTCTTCCTTTCGTTATATCAATGACTTTAGAGTGACTTCATTAACCATATCCATTTTGTCCTTGATGTATGTTTTGAAATATTTTCTCATCTGTGAAGCGCCTTGGGATGTTTTAATGTGCTAAAGGTGCGATATAAATCCGAGTAGTTGTTCCAATCATTCTGGTGGTGCATTTAAAAACATATTTATTGACAGTCGAAGCTGATGACATCAGAGGTTTGGAGGCGTTTTTGAGCCAGACAGTACGAGGAAAGTTAATGAACGACTCTTAATGCTGTGTGAATGAGTGCAAACTACTGATGTTAGTTCAGATGCCTCACTCCGTTAGACTATGCCACTCCTCCAAACTCAGTGACATTCGTGCTCTCCACTTAAAGTGGAGGTGCACCCAATTAATAAACAGAGGATGCATTTGTTAGTACGTCAAAAAATAGATTGGAGAAAGACTTGCATTGATACAGTGACCTCAGGCTGTCCCAAAGCCCAGTACAACACTTTGAAGAGCAGTCACTGTTGTAATTCCATGGCACCTTTCATGTCCACCTGAGAGGGCAGACATTTAACATTTCATGTGAAAACCAGCACCTCCAACAGTGCAGCACTCCCTCAGTGCTGCCAGCCTGGATTATATGCACAATGCCTGGCGTGGACCCACAGCCTTCTAGCTCAGAGGCGAGAGAATGCTACCACTGATCCAAGGCTGACACCTTCAAGGCTACATTGCAACGGTTCATCCTGCATCAGCTGCAATTTGTTCCTGGTAACTCGAAGACATTTTTTGTGTTTAAAAAAGTTTAAATTATCCAATAATTTGTTTGGCATCACTTTTAGAGAAATAGACTGTGTAACAAATTCCAGCACACACACACTGCAGTCGACCCACCAGCGTTACAGGGAAGCCTCCAGAGACTGTCGACATTGCCCCTTTAAACAAGAGCAGCAGTAATGTCAGAATAAATGTAAGGCCATGAAGCTTAACCGACTGTTTCATCTCTTTAAAAAAAAAAAGGGGCTGTTAATGGGTTCGTTCACTCTCTAATGCTCATCTGTCACAATCTCACTCCCAACAGGCACTCACTGAATACAAGCTGGATTTCCTGCAAATAATCTGCAATCACGAGCACTTCATCCCTCTGAATTTGCCGATGTCCTTTGCGAAAAGCAGACTGCAGCGGATCCAAGGTGCAGTAATAATGATCGCCATTAACTCCATTCATTCTGAGAGCTGTGTTTCTGATCATTCTGCAGCGAAGAAAGAACTTTGGTTTAAATCTACAGCACCTGTCTCTTTGTGTTAGAACTGTGTGCGGCGCGCGTGTGTGTGTGTATATATTAAGTGGGTGTGTGTGCATATATTAAGTGGGTGTGTGTGCATATATTAAGCATGTGTATATATTAAGTGTGTGTGTATCTGTAGGCCAATTGTGATCCAGAGATATTGGGATTTAGTTTGGCAACCCCCAGGTAGGAATGGTGATTCCATTAGCCATTACTTTCATTCTGCTATCAGAATCTCTATCTATCCTCTTCCTCCTCTTGCCCTCTTCCTCTTCCTGCTCTTCATCATTCTCTTCCTCCTTCTCCTCCAAATATTTTTGCCTCTGGAGGATGAACAGAAAGGAATGGTTTGGTGACCTGTTGAACTGATGAACGTGGCCTTAGATGGTTGAAAAGTCTCAGTGGGAGTCATCAATCTTGAAGCTGCCGTTGAGGAAATGAGTGAAGACAGGCCCAGGATCGAAATTCTTGACGGGTCTGTTCAGCTTTGACTCACAGAGTAGAATTTTATAAATCATAGCAGACTGAGCCCAAACGACAGAGGGATGAAGTGAAGTGTAAATACTGCAGTGGGTGTCTGTGCTGCTTCAAGTCTTGTTGATGCTGGCCTGGTGTAATGAGAGGTGAATCTGCACCAATGCAGTGTGACGCAGCATTAGCTTTTCTAGTGGCTGTCAATTGCTCTCAGTATCACACAACACATCTGCCTGTGCGTTAGTGTTAAATATGGGGATAGTTTTGTCTGAAGCCAGTTTTACATCAGTAGTGGAACTCAGACACACACACGCACCAAGCGTGTTAAGTTTCTCCAATGGGTAACTTACACGGAGCAGCCTAACTGGATAGGATGGTATGGGGAAAGGGACAATTTGAAGGCACAGCTCTCCACTCATTAACTTTAAAGATAGGTTGGATTTATTAACGGCTCCTGGCGATTGGGTGAAATCCATCTGTCCTGTTGTGTTTCTTTCCGCAGTCCCAAATTCCTGGGATTAAAGGTTGAGAATCTAGGATTTCGGGGCCATCAAAATAGTGAGGACCCCAAGATTTGGGATCCCAGGATTGTAATTCCCATTCATAACATGGTAAGCCCTCTTCCCCATGTGGTACTTGGATGCTAGTCCAACGCGGCATCCTTCACACTGTAGAGCTGCAGTTCCAAATCAGCACTGATGTTGGGAAAGTAACGAGATCGTGAGACTCGAACGTTTGTTCAGCGACGATTCCTTTTTGTATTTCGGCACAAAGTGCTCCGCTGGCCTTTAAGCTGAGGAAATGCAGCCAAAATCCACTGCTGAGAGTTTTAGGCACCAGCTCGTAATCCAGATCCATAGGGACAACTCAGCAATCCGGCACTCGCAGCGGGAGCTGCACCCACAGGGAATCTGGGCTCTAGTGTTGTAGCCCTACCTCCGAGCCCTGCTCCTGCCCCTACTGCAAGCCCAAATCACCCCTAGTAGGCAAAAGTGATTTGTTCTTTGCTCCTTTACCGTCCTTTTATTAAAAAGAGGCTTGTCCGCATGTCTTGTGTGCAGATCTGCAACTGGAGTACGCGCTCAATGATGATTTCTGCAAGAATCACTTCCTGGTGGGACTTCTGCTGAGGGAACTCGCCATGGCACTGAATGAGGCGCGAGATATCCGGCATGCAGCTATTGCTATCGTTAAGAGCCTGCTGATGAAGCACACGTTTGATGCCCGATATCAACACAAGGTACGAGGACGCCAGTTCTTTTCACTAACCAACCTGCCGTTGAAGGGGCATTTAGCCTCCGCACAGCAGACAGAGAGAAAGCCACTCTCAAATTGGCCGTGGGTGTCAGGACTGTGCTTACACTGTGATAAGGAATCTACACTTTGGGCTCTCTCCTTTCGAACTCTAGGTGTAATGGGGATTCCGTTCACGAGGAGGGGATTCACTTCACTATTTACGTGCCAACTTTAATGCAGCAGATAGTTGGTACACAAATGCTCACCAAAACTCCTGCACATGATATGTCTCGCACAATATGTGATATGTGTTCAGCCACACTAAATAGTGCTGTATTTTTATTTATATATCTAGATATTATTAAAAAATCCCATGTAGGGTGTGCTCTTCCTGTCCACCGAGCTCACTTCCTGTTGTCCCGATTTTTGGTCATTCCTTTCAGTCAACATTTCCCATTGTAAATTGCTATGTCAACATTTCCCATTGTAAATTGCTGACGAAGGGTTCGACCCAAAACCTTGACTCTGTTTCTCCTCTCCTCGATGCTGCCTGACCTGCTGAGTGTTTCCAGCACTTTCTGTTGTTATTTCCCATTGTAAATTGCTATGTCAACATTTCCTATTCATGTTGCTGTCAACTGTCGCAATGTAGTTGCAGGCTCAGACCGCTAAGTACCTCTGTGGAGCAAGTTCCTGAAGTCTTTCTCCCAACTCCATTGCCATACTGCATTTCTAAAAAGTTATTTTCTTCAACTGGCCTTGAGCAACCCCCACAGGCAGTTTACTCGTGTCTTAAGTAAATCACAGGCTGATAACTTATTGGGCCCGTAATTTGCGGTCAGCGGCGAAGCAAAGGCGTTCGCCGCTGGCCCCGAAGAAAGCTTCCCACAAAGATCTCGCGATCTCTGTGCGAGGAGTTTGGCTTTGTCGACGTGCAGTTGAGATCAGTGCAGTTTAGTGGGAATTCCATAGCGCAAGCTGCAGTGATGTCAACAAGCTGTCTCAGCAGCCAATCACAATGCAGAATTCTCACGGACTGGGAACCAGGAAATGAAGAAGATCCTTTAGTTCTGACTTTTTAGAAATGTTACAGAGAGCAAAACCAAGATTGGAGCTCTCACATGGGGAAAAGGCAAACCCAAAATAAATATCAACAAACTTTTAAAAAGTATAATTTTTTTTTTAAAGTTTCTTAAAAATTGAAATTTTCATCATTATGGATAAATTTGACACTCCACAAAATTAAAATTAGTTTTTCAGGGCCAAAACGTTTGTTAGCAGTCAGTACACTGTTAAAACCCCAGTTGCACCTAATCAACAAGGCCTAACTTTTAATGGGGTATTTAATTACCACGGAAAAGCCCAAGTTTACATCAGTTTCACTGATTTCCCCTGATTACACTGATTGCCGGCTATGGGGGGGGGGAGGGGACACAGTGTCGGAATGACTGACCGCAACGTCAGGATTTCCAGGTTTAGATCCGCATGTGCTAAATCCTGAGGTTGCGGTCAGTTTCACAGGAGTAATGACTGCGAACGCTGTTCATTTGCTGTTATTACCCACCGCAAATTTCGGGCCAATGTCATAAGGAATAAAAAAAAAAAAATTTCTGTCGTTGTTTATTGTTACGATGATGATGCTCACTAGGGCAGTCTGCTCACTTATACATGGCAAAATGTAATTCAATCAGCATTACGTGATATACTGTTTATAAAATTACATCTGCTCAGTCTTAGATTACTAAGGTATGTTCATTATGGACAAACATTTGGGTTTCTTAGGTATTCTAAAAAAAAGAAAGAACTTGAATTTATATCGCATCTTTCACCATCTCAGGACGCCCCAAAGTACTTTACAGTTGCCTTTGAAGTGTAGTCGCTGTTGTAAATGTAGGAAGCGTGGGAAACAGTTTGCAGATAGCAAGATCCCACAAACAGCAATGTGATAATGACCAGGTAATCTCTTTCAGTGATGTTAGTTGAGGGATAAATATTGGCCAGGACACTAGGGAGAACTCCCCTGCTCTTCTTTGAAATAGTGCCTCGGGATCTTTTACTTGAGAGGACAGATGGGGCCCTCGGTTTAACATCTCATCCCAAAGACGGCATCTCTGACAGTGCAGCGCTCCCCTCAGTACTGCACTGGGGACTGTCAGCCTGGATTATGTGCTCAAGTCTCTGGAGTCAGACTTGAACCCATGACCTTTCGGATTCAGAGGCGAGAGTGCCACGGCTGACATTTTTCTTCATAATTTATGTAACAGATGTTCAGATTCATCTTCTCCCAAAACAAGTTCCACATACTCCGGGACTGAATTAATTTAGGCCCCTCACTCCTCCTCGGAACGGTGAGATCGCACACATGGCCTGTTTGCTCAAAGAGGGACATGTTGCCAGGTGATATGTCGCCAATATGGAAGAGCACTGGGATTGGTACCCAATAATCCTTGAGAGGGATATCGGTCAAATCTTCAACTCCTTCACCCTGACTCCTCATCGAAGAACTTACACCCCCATCCAGGGAAGTGTTGGATCCTTCGATTTGACTCACCGAATGGTCTTGCATCAACCAGTTCAGCTTGTGTAACACTACCAATCTCCCGATCAGGATACAGAGTGACTGAATTAATTCTTTCTTGCCAAATCCTTATAGAACTCAGGCCATAAAGTCAGGAACTAATGTTACTTTATTAATGCCTTCTGATCACAGTTAGCAGCGTTTCAGTCTTAATCATTTATGGCAGGCGTTCAGTGCATCACTCAGATGTACAAGACGCTTCGCGGAAACTAAGGGAAGCGAGATTTGAGCCAGCCAGTCCCATTTGAGCCAGCCAGTCCCATCAGAGCTGCCAGTAACCCAGGAGAAGAGGATCTAGGAGGGGGCACGGAATTCACATCCACGGATACAGATTCACCGCCCTCGCGTCCCCGGAAGCTGATCTTTGACCCCAGAAGAGGGCAAAGCAACCAGCGGCACTACGCCAAGTCCGAAGGATAAGTTCCTGGACTCATTGCTAAAGCTGAGAGCACATCAGTAATAAGCCGAACTAATTAGACTTTTCATGACTAAATATCTAAGTGGTTAACTTTGCCAGTTATGTAAGGAGTGTAATCGTAAACTGACAATCTATAGCACTCTCAGACACCTGAGAAACTCAATTTCTAATCAGCAAGACAGTGAGTTGTGAATTACGGATACAGTGGACTACCCTTGTAACCTCCATTCGTAATTCCAGTTCCAAGCAGGGAAATGACTGAGATAAAGGGACAAGATGTTAGACTGGGCAAGAGCATCAAGGGAAAAGGAGCAGTGTTAAGTATGAACAAAAAGGATAACGTGCATGTATGGCTCAGAGTGCAAGAAATAAAACTGGGGGGATTAGAAGCAATGATTTCACAGGAGGATTGCAGAAAGCCTTTTACAAGGTACGACCCAGGAGACTGCAGGAGAAGACCAAGGAGTATGAAATTCGGAGGAGGGTAGCACGTTGTATTAGAAACTGGTTAGAAGGGAGGAAACAGAGTAGGAGTTAAGGGCAGTTTCTCCGAGTGGATAGAAGTTGCTAGCGGTGTCCCACAGGGTTCAGTTCTGGAACCGTTTCTGTTCACTGTGTACATCAATGGACTGGATCTGATCGAGAGCGTTATGCAAACTTGCAGACAATTAATATTAAAATAAGAGGCATAGTAAATAATACTGAGGACCCAGGATTAGATGGTGGAATGGGCAAAAAGTGTAGCTGAAATTCAATGTTAGAGTGAGGTGGTACATTTTGGTTAAAAAAAAGAGTGATAGTTAAACTTTGGGGGAAGGTTGGGTGATGTGGCAGAGGGATTTGGGGTTTATATTCAGAAGACATTAATAGCAGAATTTCAAGTAGATAAGGCCATTTAAAAAAAAAGCCAATGGTCCCAGAATGGTGAATCAATCTAAAACGTTGCTCCAGGAACTCCTCTCTCTGCAGGCTGGGAATGAGGGAAACTGCCCAGACCAGACTACATGCATCTAGTGGTTAGGTTAACTACTGCATCACCCCCAGCGAGAAAGCATCCTCTGCCTGGTCGCAATATAAGTGAGTGATTGGCTCCTCGATGAGATATTGCCTTGTACACACATTGCAGACTGTGCATTCCCCTTTTGGCAGTCG
The DNA here is from genome assembly GCA_030390025.1 of Squalus acanthias. Taxonomy (NCBI): domain Eukaryota; kingdom Metazoa; phylum Chordata; class Chondrichthyes; order Squaliformes; family Squalidae; genus Squalus; species Squalus acanthias. Next base: position 84,890,113 of record CM059430.1, on the reverse strand, counting down.
ATGCCTTAAGAGTTCCAATTTAATAGTGCTGTGGAAACCTTAGTCAGCAGAAGTTAATGCAATCTGTGTTCACAAATGCAGCCAATGTTAATGGAACCAGTCCCACTCCTGTGTCAGCCTCTGATTCAGAAGTTCGTGGGTTCAAGCCCCACTCCAGAGACTTGAGCACATAATGCAGGCTAACACTCCCAGTGCAGTACTGAGGGAGTGCTGCACTGTCGGAAGGTGCCGTCTTTTGGATGAGACGCTAAACTGTGTCCCCTGATCAGGCGTAAAATCTCCCATGGCACTATTTCGAAGAAGAGCAGGGGAGTTATCCCCGGTGTCCTGGCCAAATATTTATCCCTCAACCAACATCACTAAAACAGATTATCTCGTCATTATCACATTGCTGTTTGTGGGATCTTGTTGTTCCCAAATTGGCTGCCGCGTTTCCTACATTACAAAATGGACACCATTTCCAAAGATCATCTTAGGCTGTGAAGTGCTTTGAGACGTCCTGAGGATGCGAAAGGCAAATGTAAGTTCTTTTCCCTTTTTTTCTCTCCTTTCTTTCCTGTACTCTCCAGGATCTGAATTCTGACGCTGTGTCAAAGTGTGGATTTCTGATATTTTAATAAATGCTTTACGATTTAACTTTTTCATTTCAGAGTCAGCAGGCAAGGATAACCCTCCCTGTACCTGCCACTGCTGAAACTGTTGTTTGAAAATGTACAGCGGCTCATTGTAAAGGATCTGTCCACTTTCAGCATCAACTTCTCGAGCAGCGTGAGTATGCACTTCTTGGGCTGGATTTTTCATTGACCCGTGGAGGCGGGTTTGGAGGCGTGTGGGGGGTTAAAATTGCGAAAACTGGTGGGCGGGCACAAGTCCGCCGCTATCCCGCCTCCACGCAATTTTCATTAAATCGTGTCTGCTGGTCCCGACTCCGTCCCACCTTTAAGAGGCGGGATAGTTGTTCAGGCCCTTAACAAGCACTAAATTGGCTCTATAATGCCATTTTGAAAGGCCTTTGTGATTTTAACCCTTGTTCTATGTGAAGCATGCCTGTTCGGAACCACGATTGTGAAACCTGGCAGGAGCACATTTGGATATGGATAGTTGACGCTGGCTGGGAGCACATTTGGATATGGATAGTTGACGCTGGCTGGCTGGCTGTGGGGATGCATATATGGATGGCTATGTGGATGTATGTATATATGGATGGATAGCGCGGAGACATATCTGGGAGCAGACTTAGGGCTGCTGCTCATTTTGTAGGTCCTCTCACAGCAAAGGCCAGGCAGTCTCTGAAGACCTTCAATGCAGCAGCAATGATGACATCATCAGAGGCGACTTTCAGACTGAAAACACTAATTGGTTCATGGGTTCCCACATGCTGGAACTCAATCGCCCAATTAGGTGAAAATTGCATCAATCTCCCACATCCAATTGCAGGCGGGTGGATAACACGACCCCAACCCCGCCCCAGTATCAAAATCCAGCCCCTTGTTTGCCCTGTGTCGCGGTGCCATCTTGTGCCGCTGTGTGTGGATTGGTTTGTAGGAGGGAGTACTTGTAAAAAGTATGCAAATGTAAGGGAACCGTTTGATCTGAATTGAAACAGACTTTCCTGAGAATTAAGCCAAACTTGTATTTTGCATTCTCCCATGGAGAACAGTGTGAGGCACTGGAAGGATTGGCAGGCCATGACGTGAACGCTCTTCCATGGCCATAACCATCTTTATAGCAGCTAATTGGTGGGTGTTCACGGTTAGTCCGAACGCGAGAGGGTTTGAGAGGCTCCCACAATCCATACAATGAGGTGGCGACGGGGGGGGGGCACCACACCCATTGGACGCGAGTGTCCCGCTGGATGTCAATCAAGAATTCCGAGCCCCGACTCCTGAAATAGGTTGTACTGTGTATAGAAATGACAGCACCGAAGTAGGCCATTCAGCCCATTGTGCCTGCGAGCTCATCAGCTCCAATCCCATTTCCTTGCCCTTTACTTATATCATTTTACATTCTTCCTTTTTTACTCTCCGTTTAAGTTATATCGGCTGGAATTTTCCCGTTGCCAAGCGCGCGGGTTTGGGGGGCGGGTCGGCAGGAAAAATCGCCGAACTTGACCGCGCCGGGATCCCGCCGACTTCTGCGTTTAACTCGGGCACGTTGCCCAGCGCGCCACGAACCCGATCGGCAGAGGCGGGCGACCTCATTCAAGTAATTAACTGCTTGTTGAGAGGCCCTTGAGAGGGTTTTTAACAGCAGCTTTTGGCTTTAACTTCAGGAGCGTGGGTATCACGTACCTCGGTAACTCGCCTGTGAAGGAAGGCAGAAGCTCGGTGGCCATTGTGCGAGTCCAAACACTGAGAGCTGGGAAAAACACACATACTCCCGCATTACCCCTCATTAACTGGCTCATGGAAAGGCTCTTGCTGACTCCATTTTGTGCAGAGATTTAGCTGTCAGCAGTTTGCAGGTCATTTCTGAAATCTCAGAAGCTAATCTCACCACATTGCTGGTCACTGTCACTACTTCTCTCTTAGGCAGTCCCTCGGAACCGAGGATTTCTTGCTTCCGCGCTAAAAATGAGTTCTCAGGTGACTGATGAGTCCAATGCGGGACCTACAGTCTCTGTCACAGGTGGGGCAGACGGTGGGTTGAAGGGGCGGGTGGGTGGGGTGCTTGGGTTGATGTGCGCTCCTTCCGCTGTTTGCGCTTGGCTTCCGCTTGCTCCCGGCGAAGAGACTCGGTGTTCGGCGCCCTTCCCGGATGCTTCTCCTCCACTTTGTGCAGTCTTAGGCCAGGGATTCCCAGGTGTCAGTGGGGATGTTGCACTTTTTCAAGAGGCTTTGAGGGTGTCCTTGAAAAGTTTCCTCTGCCCACCTGGGGCTCTCTTGCCGTGTCGGAGCTCCAAGTAGAGCACTTGTTTTGGGAGTCTTGTATCGGGCATGCAGACGATGTGGCCCATCCATCGAGTCTGATCGAGCGTGGTCAAAGCTTCGATGCTGAGGATGTTGGCCTGAGTGAGAACACTGATGTTGATGCTCCTATCCTGCCAATGGATTTGCAGGATCTTGCGGAGGCAGCGTTTGTGGTACCGCTCCAGTGCTTTGAGGTGCCTGCTGTACATGGTCCATGTCTCTGAAGCACACAGGAGGGCGGGTATTCACTACTGCTCTGCAGACCATGAGCTTGGTGCTGGGTTTGAGGTCTTGGTCTTCAAACACTCTCTTCCTCAGGCGACCGAAGGCTGCACTGGCACACTGAAGGCGGTGTTGGACTTCATCATCGACGTCTGCCCTTGTTGACAGTAGGCTCCGAGGTATGGAAAGTGGTCCAAGTTGTCCAAGCTCGATGTGGATTTTGATAATCAGGGGGGAAGTACTGTGTGTCGCGGGCAGGTTGGTAGACGACCTTTGTCTTACGGATGTTTAGTGTAAGGCCCATGCTCTCGTACGCTTCGGTGAAGGTGTTGATGATGCTTTGGAGTTCGACCTCCGAGGTGCGCAGACACAAGCGTCGGTCTGCATACTGTAATTCGATGACAGAGGATGGGACGACCTTGGATCTGGACTGGAGGCGACGGAGGTTGAACAGTTTCCCGTGTGTTCTGTAGATTAGCTCACTCCAGCGGGGAGCTTACTGAGGGTGAGTTGGAGCAAGGAAGATCGAGAAGAGCGTTGGTGCGATGACACAGCCTTGCTTGTCCCCGGTCCTTACATGAATTGAATCCGTGGTGGATCTGTTGGTCAGGATCACGGCTTGCATGTCATCGTGAAGCAGGCAGAAGATGGAGGAGGAGGATTGGCCTCTGATCTCCACTTTGCCTGCCATCTATTACATCAGCATGGTTGTCGCTTATGCTGTCTCACCTTGACCTCGGAATCGGACCAAGATGAGCCCCAGCACCAACAACACCAGCCACACCAGCAGCAGTGACACCACCAGCGCAGCAGCAGCCACAACAGCAGCCTTCTCCGCAACGACCTGATGCTCCACAGGAGCGAGGGGATCAGCACAGGGCTGCACCGCGCCAGAGGCGATACCCCCAACACAGGGTATACAGGCAGAGGATGAGCTTCCTCAACATGACTGAGCAGCAGTGCCAAAGGAGGCTCAGGTTATCGTGCCAGGTCGTCGCAGACATTTGTAGCTTGCTGAACAAGCCCAGAGGACCTGGTGGAAATCTAGTGGCCATCTTGCCAGTGGCTGTCAAAGTCCTCACCGCCCTCAACTTCTTCGCCTCAGGCACCTTCCAGGGATCTGCAGCAGACATTTGTGGGATCTCGCCAGTGGCCGCCCACAGATGCATCACCCAGTGACCAATGTCACGTTTGATAAATCAGCCAATTATGTCAACTTTGGCCACTGATGAAGCCAGTGTTCCTGAGTCGGGCGCTCGGCTTTGCGACTCTGGCCAGCTTCCCACAGATGCAGGGCATCATCGGCTGGACTCAGGGCACCTCATCATCACCCTCCCTCAGCTCTTCGCTCCTCCAAACAGACTTACCAGCTGGCTGCATGGAGACGAGGACTATCCACTGAAGCTGTGGCCCATGACACCCTTGAGGAGGCCAAGCAATGAGGCTGAGGAGCATTGTAATGAGAGCCACATGTCCACCAGATGTGTCATAGAGCATACAATAGGCATGCTGAAAATGCGCTTCAGATGCCTCGACAGATCTGGAGGAGCCCTTCATTACGCACCATCCAGGGTCCTCAGAATCATTGTCGTTTGCTGCTTGTCGCACAACATAGTGCAGCAGTGAGGATTGGAGCTGCAGGAGGAGCAAGGACGCAGAGCGCACAGCTTCTTCAAAGGAGGAGGAGCAGGTGGAAGATGAGAGGAGGAGGAGGAACCTGAGTGGAGATGGCACCAGCAGTGGCCGCACATTGCTGCCAGGGAGGCCCGGGATGGCCTCCTCATGGCCAGATTTACTTTACTTGCTCCAATGGACCCATATGGCTGCTACAAGCTGTACTAAAGTTCACCCCCCACAACAACACCATGAAGCATCCCTACAATGACCAAGCCATTCCGCTCACCCAAAGCCCAATGCTCGAGGTTAAGTAATGTCTCACCATTCACTCCAGTGACAAAGCCACATTCCCAGGTAGCAGGCAAAAATGGACAAGAAGGGGAAAGTGGTGCAAAGAAATACATTTATCTGTCCTAAAAAGAACTGAAACTTAACACTAACATTTGTTCATACACCCCATGTGCATACCCGTGGCATTTCAGCAGAGGTAGAGGCAGCTGCTCACTTCCCCCTGACTATGACTGGTTAGACACTTTTGGCAGATGTCCTCTGGGTTTTGGAGCCTCTGATGGCCCCGCCAAAGTCTGCTCCTCCTGCAACTGTGCAGGGGCAGACTTGGCCATCGAGATCCGAAGCAGCATTTGGGGCTCTGACTGAGGGGGAGGCAATGGTGGAGAAGTGGGAGCACTTTGAGAGGAGCCCCCACTTCCATGTTCCCTCTCACCAGCATCCCTCTCGGGCCACCCGCATTTCCCTGCTAGCAAGGAGCTGGAGAGCACCTTGCTGCACATCAGTGGGGCGATGAAGGCCCAAGTCTAAGTTTACATCCCTCCTAGAGATGAGGTCTATGAACATCTACCATCTGTTGTCCACAGCGAGCATGTGCTCATGTGATTGGCGCGTTTGCTGCTCCATGCAGGTGGCCATCCTTTCCATGGAACAGCACATTGTCGCCATCGTCTGTGAGATGTTGGAGATAGACTCCTCCATTCTCTGAACATTTGCAGACATCGCGGCTGCCAGAGCCTCCTGCAATTGTTGCTGCCCCTCCAGGATCACCCTCTTTCTGGATGGCCCCCGAGGCTCAGCATCTGCATGCAGCTCAGCAGAGCTTGGAGTGTCCTGCTCCCTCCAGCGAGGGGTCTCCACTGCTGTCCCTGTCAACACCACCTGCTCTTGCTCACTTGTGCAGTGTGAGAACCCAGGTAACAACACTACTCTATCTCGCACAGGACCCACCGAGGTGTGCGTATCTACGCTGGTGCTGGCTGCACTTGGATCTGCTGACGGTGCACCCTCAGAGGCTGGAGCTTCCTCTGAGGAGTCGTCTTCCTCCTCCGGCTGGACAGTGTGGGTGGTGGGGGGGCACTTTGATGGACCTGTGGGAGAGTAAGAGTTGATTTAGAAGTGTTATATTAAGAATGGGTTACGTTACCATTATGCCTCATGATGAAAATTCACTGGCTGCTGACATCAGTTACCATATGAGTGACTGCTGTATGCCATGTGGCTGTATAATATTTAATTCTGTCACCAGGTTACTGGGAGGTCCCCCTCTCTCCGTCTCCCACCGCCAGCAGCTCTGCAACTCCAGAGATCTCCAGGGCCGCCGCCTCTGCTCGAGTCAATTGTGTGGATACTGGAGGTTCTCTGTTTCTCCCTATTGTTGTGGGCTCCCTTCTGCAAGGAGGGAAAGGAGAACTTTGAGTGAGAGTGATGGAATGGGTGTAAGGAATGGATGGGCTACATCTGTAGAGGGTGACTATGACGGAGTGGTGTCACATTGCCAAATGGCCTCCTTCTGTGGTGTTACTTGCTATGATTGCATTCGGATGAGGGTGAGTGTCAGTGGTTGTTAGTCAGATGGGGATGTGAGTATATACATAGACAGAAAGGGATGGGTGGACATAAGAACATAAGAAATAGGAGCAGGAGTAGGCCATTCGGCCCTTCGAGCCTGCTCCGCCATTCAATGAGATCATGCTGATCTTCTGCCTCAACTCCATTCACCGGCCTTATCGCCATATCCCTTGATGCCCTTACTAGTCAGAAATCTATCGACTTCTGTTTTGAATATATCCAATGACTGAGCCTCCACAGCCCTCTGGGGTAGAGAATTCCAAAGATTCACCACCCTCTGTGTGAAGACATTTCTTCTCATCTCAGTCCTGAATGGCCTACCCTTTATCCTTAGGCTGTGGCCCTTGGTTCTAGACACCCCAGCCAAGGGAAACATTCTCCCAGCATCCACCCTATCAAGCCCTGTAATAATTTTGTATGCTTCAATGAGATCCCCTCTCATTCTTCTGAATTCAAGAGAATACAGGCCTAGTTTATTCAATCTCTTCTCATAAGACAGTCCTGCCATCCCAGGACTCAATCTCGTGAACCTTCGTTGCACTCCCTCTATGGCAAGTATATCCTTTCTTAGCTAAGGAGACCAAAATTGTGGTCTCACCAAGGCCCGATATAATTGGAGTATGACTTCTTTACTCCTGTACTCAAATCCTCTTGGAATGAAGGCCAGCATACCATTTGCCTTCCTAATGGCTTGCTGCACCTGCACATTCACTTTCAGTGACTCATGTACAAGGACACTCAGGTCCCTTTGAGCATCTGCATTCCCCAATCTTTCACCATTTAGGAAATACTCTGCCTGTCTGTTTTTTCTACCAAAGTGGATAACTTCACATTTATCCACATTATAATCCATCTGCCATGTTCTCGCCCACTCACTGAGCCTGTCGAGATCCCCTTGAAGCCTCTTCACATCCTCTTCGCAACTGACACTGCCACCTAGCTTTGTGTCATCAGCAAACTTGGAAATGTTCCATTTAGTCCCCTCATCCAAGTCATTGATATAGATTGTGAATAGCTGGGGCCCAAGCACCGATCCTTGCGGTACCCCACTAGTCACAGCCTGCCATCCTGAAAAAGACCCGTTTATCCCTACTCTTTGTTTTCTGTCTGGTAACCAATTCTCAATCCATGCTAGTATATTACCCCCAATTCCATGTGCCCTAATTTTGTTCACCAACCTCTTGTGTGGGACCTTATCGATGGCCTTCTGAAAATCCAAATACACCACATCTACCGGTTCCCCTTTGTCTACTCCACTAGTTACATCCTCAAAGAACGCCAATAGGTTTGTCAAACAGGACTTCCCTTTCATAAATCCATGTTGACTCTGCCCAATCTTACTATTAGTTTCTAAGTGCCCAGTTATTGCATCCTTTATAATAGATTCCAGCATTTTCCCAACTACTGATGTGAGGCTAACAGGTCTGTAGTTCCCCGTTTTCTCTCTCCCTCCTTTCTTAAATAGCGGGGTTACATTTGTTATCCTCCAATCTGTAGGAACCGTTCCAGAATCTATAGAATTTTGGAAGATGACAACCAATGCGTCCACTCTCCCAATGGCCACCTCTTCTAAAACCCTAGATGTAGGTCATCCGGTCCTTGAGATTTATCGACTTTTAGTCCCATTAATTTTGCTAGTACGTTTTTTACCATAATTTCTTTAAGTTCCTCATTCCCTCCCCGCCACAACCCTGGTTTTCCCCGTATTTCTGGGGAGGTTTTTTGTGTCTTCCTCCATGAAGGACAAGAACAAAGGTATTAATTTCTCTTTTATTTCCTCATTCCCCATGATAAATCTCTCCCATCTCTGTACTGTAAAGGACCTACTTTTACCTTCGCCAGTCTTTTTCCTTTTCTTGGCAAAGGCCCTTCCTCTCCACCCCCGCCCCCCCCAATCACAGTTGTTGTTGTTGTCTAACATCTTTTCTGTGGAAGATGGTTAGAATTGCACAATCCATCACCAAACCACAACTGGAAAATCCCTGAACCCCAGATAATACCATTTGACTTTAGTCACAGTAAATGATTAAAAATAGCGAGCGTTACCCCAGTTCAGTATGATACTGGGACTAAAAGGATTAAATTATCAGGACCGGTGGCATAGACAAGGCCTGTATTCCCTTGAGTATAGAAGATTAAGGTTTGATCTGATCAAGGTGTTTGAGATGATTAAAGGATTTGATAGGGTAGATAGAGAGAAACTAATTTCTCTGGTGGGAGAGTCCAGAACAAGGGCGCATGACCATAAAATTAGTGCTAGGCCGCTCGGGGTGATGTCAGGAAGCACTTCTTCACACAAAGGGTGCTGGAAATGTGGAACACTCTCTCCCCCCCCCCCCCCCAGGAAGCTGTCGAGTCTGGGGGGGTCAATTGAAAATTTCAATTTTTGTTAGGCAAGGGTCTTAAGGGATTATGGAGCAAAGGCAGGTAAATGGAGTTAAGATGCAGATCAGCCATGATGTAGTTAAATGGCGGAATGGGCTCCAGGGGCTGAATGGCCTGCACCTGTTTCTATTTTACACGGCACAAAACCCCCTATTGTAATAAAACAGTGTAACCTGCAACTCACGACAAGCAACGCCACGGAGGTCTGCTAATCCATGTAAAGCTCTGTGTCTCTTGAAATTTTTTATTTGAAGGAACATAATCGAAATTTGCATTGATGCTCATCCCGAATGGACTGCAGCGGTTCAAGAAGAAAGCCCACCAACACCACCACCTCAGGGCATCCAGGGGATGGGCAATAAATGCCGGCCTTACCAGCGACTCCCACATCCCGCGAATCAAATTTTTTTAAAAAGTCGAAGAATAATCATCTCTACTAAAGATGAATGACAATTTCAGTGACATTTGGTTGCCATCATCTGGTGCCCAACAGTTGATGTTCCAACTCGCCATTTTACCACCTTCATTTCAAAAAGGCTTAACGAAATTAAAGTTATGAAATTAAAATACTTTACTTTCAACTGTCAGGAGGGCCGGTAACCAGAGGACAAAGAATATAAGATAATTGTCAAAATAGCCAGGGTGGAGATGAGACTCAACATCGAGTTCAACAATTTTAGATCATAACCTCAGCCCCTATCACATTTATATTTTATTTTTTCATCCATCTTTTGTTTGGCCCCCTTTTTTTTTCCCTCCCAGAAGCTGGCAGCTGTCCTTCATTCTGCCAGTGCATTTCACACTTCATTTAGCCTAAACCTGTCACATTAACACCTCCTCTTGCCTTGATTATCACTTAATGTCTCTCAATGTCTCTTAAGCTCTCCTTTTGTTCTTTCATCCCCTCCCCCTTTTCCAGCTTTATACTTGCTTTAAATCTGTTTCATTTCCTGCTTTTTTCAGTTCTGATGAAAGGTCTTCGACCTGAAACGTTAACTCTGTTTCTCTCTCCACGGATGCTGCCTGGCCTGCTGAGTTTTTCCAACGTTTTCTGTTGTTATTTTGGAGATGAGGAGAGTTTGTTTTATGCAACCAATTGTTGTGATCTGGAATGCACTGCATAAGAGGGTGGTGGAAGCAGATTCAGTAGTAACTTTCAAAATGGAATTGCATATGTACTTGAAAAGGAGACATTTTCAGGGGTCTACGGGGAAAGAGCAGGGGAGTGGGACTAATTGGATAGCTCTACCTAAGAGCCGGCACAGGCACCATGGGCTGAATGGCCCTCCTTCTGTGCTGTATGATTCTAAATCTTGTACACAAAATTCATAAATTATCAGCACCCTTCAGAATTTGTGGTAAATAATTTCTTGTATTTTTTTAAACGCAGGGTGTTCGAGATGACCTGGCCTTCAACTTCTCACCAGCAGGTGGCGCTTCAACTCCACGCAAGTCAGGCAGCTTTATCGACAAGGAACTTGCCCTTTCAGGTAAATCCTACTCCTGTCTTACTGACAGAGTTTACCCTTTCAAAGTAGCAAAAACATTATAGTTTTCAATCTAGTAAATTTCCCGTACAAGTAAGATTGTGTTAAAGAATCAGCTTATCGCTTAATATAATGCAACATTGTTGGACATTTTTCTCACCTTTTTAAAAAAAAATATTCTCTAAGAAATAAGGCAGACTTGCATTTCTATAGTGCCTTTCATGACCCCAGGATGCTCCCCAAGCAAATACAGATAATGAAGTACTTTTGAAGTGTAGCCACTGTTGTAATGTAGGAAACACGGCAGCCAATTTGGACAGAGCAATAAGGTGCATGAGCAAGATACTATTTTTAGTGATGTTGGTTGAGGGATAAATATTGGCCAGGACACAAGGGAGAACTCCCCTGCTCTTCTTCGAACAGTGCCATGGGATCTTTTACCCCCACCTCAGAGAGCAGACGGAGCCTCAGTTTAACGTCTCATCCGAAAGACGACACCTTCGACAGTGCGGCACTCCCTCAGTACTGCACTGGGAGAGTCAGCCTGGATTATGTGCTCAGATCTCTGGAGTGGGACTTGAACCCACGACCTTCTGACTCAGAGGTGAGAGTGCGACCCACTGAGCTGAGGCTGATACCTCACTGGTGGTCCTCCTTCAAAAATGATGGAAGGGCCCTTAGTAAATGAATGTTAAACGGTTTAGGGGTCAGGCTTCTTCTCCCCCGATGGTTTAGCTGGTTAAGGCAGTGAGAAGCTGAGCCATAAGGACCAGCAGGTTGCAGGTTTGATCCTCGGTCTGTGCCGTGTTAGCGTGTCTCAGCCAGTGTGAGAGGTACGATACACTTACCCTCAGCACCTCTGGGTTGGGGTAGGGGGCAGGGCAAAATCAGATCAATGTCAAAATATTGAGAGTAAACTGATTCATTCAGAGATTAAAATCAGTTTTAAACTGTTGGACTGGATCATGTTAACAAGTCCAAAAATATAACCAGGTGATCACCAGATAACCATGGTTGGGGAAAGCTATTTGGTCCATCGAGAGAGATTCTAACATCATCCCATTTATAGCATCCAATTGCTCCAAGGTTTTTGCCTCCACTACTCTATCTGGAAGTTTACTCCACATGTAGATCACTCTTTCTGTGAAGAAGAATTTCCTGGTAGTGGTCCTAAAAAGCTACCTTCTCTAGTTTGAACCTGTGTCCCTTTGTTCTGCTCCTACATTTAATTTAATTTAGTTTAATTTAAAGTGATAATCTGGGTTAACTATTTCTATACCCTTAACAATTGTGCGCCTCTATATAATCATCTCTCTGACACCTGCTGTCCAGGCTGAAGATCCCAAGTGTTTCTCAGTCTTTCCTCATAACTCAGACCCCTGACACTGGGATAAGCTCAGTGGCTCTTCTCTGCACTGCACCAGTGCTTGAACCTTGTGCCTCGGGGACCAGAACTGGACACAGTTCTCAAGGTGCCGTCTGACCAGAGCACGGTACAGTTTGATCATGACTTCCTCTGCCTTCTATTCTACTGGTTTGGCGATGTTGCTCAACATGCCATTGGCCCTGTTGCGTGCTGCTCAGCAATGGTTGAACAGATTTGGAGTTGAATCTACGAAGTCTCTTTCAGCTTCATCTTGAGCTATTTCCGCACCATTCATGGAGTACCTGTCACTTTATATCTCCTGTGTGGTACACTTTACACTAGTCTGCATTAAATTTCATCTGCCGTTCTGTTCACTTACATATTTTTTTCCCAGCTCATCCGGTAATTTCTGAGCTGCCTCCTCCGATCCACTGCCTCTCCTAGATTGGTATCGCCTGCAAATTTGACCACTTTACATTGAGTTTCTGAATCCAGGTCACTTATGTAAATCCTGTTTGAAGCATTGATAAGATAGTGCGTGGGCTGCCAAACCCATTTCTTTTTTCTATCCACAGGTTATGGTACATCTTGTGGTCAGGGCTGAAGCGTGATGATTCGAGAGGCTCCTTGAACATTGAACTCAATACGTGCACACAAGAGAGAGCTGACGAAAGACGGAATTCTGTTGACTATGTAAAGAAACTCTTTCAACTCTTGACACCTTTGGCATTTAAGTTTTGTCTAATTTTGATATCATTGAGTTTTAGTAGGGCATGTTTCAAATCGCCCTTGGTAAACTTACCCCAATTCTGAAACCATGAATGATAATATGTCATAAGAACATAAGAAATAGGAGCAGGAGTCGCCAATTGGCCCTCGAGGCCCGCTCCATTCATAAGATCATGATGATCTTCACTCATTCCACTTTCCTGCACTACCCCATATCCCTTGATTCCCTTAATATTCAAAAACCTATCGATCTCTGTCTTGAATATGCTCAATGACTGAGCCTCCACAGCCCTTGGGGTAGAGAATTCCAAAGATTCACCACCCTCTGAGTGAAGAAATTTTCTCATCTCAGTTAAATGGCGACCCATTAATCTGAGACTGTGACCTGGTTCTAGACTCAGCCCCAGCCAGGGGGAAACAACCTCCTTGCATCTACCCAGTCAAGCCCTGTAAGAATTTTGTATGTTTCAATGAGATCATTCTCATTCTTCTAAACTCTAGAGAATATAGGGCTAGTCTACTCAATCTCTCCTCATAAGACAATCCCCCCAACCCAGGAACCATAAAACCAGGGTGTACGTGGATCAAAACTATGATCTTTGTTCATTGAGCACTTTACATTTTTCTGTATTCAATTTGGTTGGGGGTGGGGAGGGGCTTTGGACCAATTTGAAAAACGGTGTGAGGATCTTGAAATCGTTTCTCTGGGAACTGGGCGCCATTGGCTTGGTGAGGACAAGGCAATGGGAAACAGCGCAGGAAAGGAGAGCCTTCCAATTGTGTGAGACAGGGCAGTGGATTTGTTTGGATTAGTCCAGCAAAGCACTGGTGCAGAAACAAGTGCGCCCCCTATGCTGTAAACATCTACGGTTATTGTGGGGTCTGGGTTCGAATCCATCCCAGACTGATGGATGTAAGTCTCCTCTCTGCCGACGGTAAGATCATAAAATGGTTGAAGTCTTAACCCACTTACTAACAGTCGTGGGCCCACAGCACAAACCTACTGAAAAATTTGCAGGGCTAGGGGGAAAGAGTAGGGGAGTGGGACTAACTTGGATAGCTCTACCACAGA